>JACBWW010000025.1:9969320-9983319 GCA_020086605.1 Lanius collurio | reverse complement strand
CCATTCGGCCCCGCTCGCCCCGCGAACGCCGAACGCGCCTCCGGCCGCCGGGACGCGCCGCGCCGGGGCGGTGCTGCCCTGCCCTGCTCGCCCTGCCCTGGGCGCCTCTCGCCCGCCGCTGCCGGAGCCGCCCGGTGCCGCCGGTTCCGCTTTCAGCGGGCGCTGCCGGGTCCCCGCTCGCCCGCGACCTCCAGCGGCAGCGCGTCGCCCCGGCGGCCCCTACCCCCGAGGGGGGTCCCCGACCTTCAGGGCATCCCATGCGGCACTCGGGGGGGGCTTCCGTGGTTTAACTCCTGCCCGCGGAGGGGATGCTGTCGCCGGTGGGAGCGGCGGGGCACGGGCAGGTGGGAGCCGAGGGTTTGCACCTGTGGGAGGTGGCGGCTGGCAGCAGCCCCAGCCCTTACTGCCCGGGGCCTTGCCACTCAAGCACATTGGCAGGTTCATGAGCAGCACGTTTGGGGTGCCCCTCTTACATAGGCATCTTTTGGGGGCACTTGTGAAGGTTTCACTAGTAGCCCCACGCACTCCAAAACGCTCCTCCTTCACTGCTGTCCTTGCACATCACCACCACCTTCCATGTCTGTGTCTTGGCAGAACCGTCCTCCCTCCAGGCATCTTCCCACGTTTTTCACACCCTCCGTGGTGTCAAGAGAGTATCGGGGGGAAAACATCCCTGTGTCATCATGGCCGTGCATCTCATGCCATCTCTGGGGAAGATTCCTTGTTTTGCCAGCTGAAGACTAAAGTGTCACTCAGGGGCAGGATATGGGAAGCCTTTGGCTGAGGAAAGGTTCAGAGCTGTGTCTCCTAAACCCCTGCTGAAACCTTCCTCTCAATATGGGTCACCTGTGATGCTGCTATGTCCTGTTTGTGGCTCACATATCTCTGCTTATAAAAACAATTTTGGTTTTGCAAAGCAAGCCCCCATTTAAATCATCCAGCTCTGCTTCCCCCAACAAAGCAGAGCCCTCCTGCAAGCTCGGCTCATGCCATTCATGCTGCCCATGAGATTCAGGGTGTGCATGAGCATCTGCAGGAGGAGGCTGCCAGCAGCTCCTGGAAAACTTCCACAACCAAATCACCATCCTGATCCTGCAAGCATGAGGATGTGAGCAGGTTCCTGAGAACACTTTGTGGGGGAAAATAGCCCCTAAATACAGAATCATGGCCTGGTACATTTGCAATGCTCCCTTTCCCTGGAATACATTTTCCCAAATGACCTTTGCATTTGTGCTGCCAGACAAGTGACTGTATCCAGGTCGGTTTCTGACTGTTTTAAACTGATGCTGGACTGTTCCTTGCTGACTCAACCCCATGTTACACATCTTGCTGGGTTTGCTGGTTTTACGCACATAGCTTGATAAGGTCTGGAAATTCACTCCCATCCTAACCAAAAGCATAATCCTCCACACAGACCTTTGGTGGGGACACTGAGCTGCTGCATCCAGACCCTCACCTTCTTCAGCCTCGGAGTCACTAACCTGGAGCACTGACTTCTAACACACTCTGAGTTAAACCAGCTCAGCACAGTGTCTTAATCCTCCACACCTGTGCTGTGTTCAAGCTTCACAGTGTAAATGCTACAGGATCTGAGCTTTACCTAAGCCCAGGTTAGGCCAGGATTCCACTTGCACTTTGGCTTTTCCAGAAGAGGCATTTGCTGAATGCTTCATGCAGTAGCCAGGATGCTGCACATCATCATGAACTTACCGTGGGCCGGGGCTGGGAGGAGGGAGGGGGTTTGGTTTGAAAGTCTCTGTTTAGCTTTCTATTAAGACTTATTGATTCTCTTAATTTTTTGTTCTCCTGGTTGCTAGGCAATTCCGCTCTCTCCTCCGCGTGCTGGAAGCCAGGGCTGCAGACAGAAATTTATATCTTGTAATAAAATCAAATAAAACAGAGCCTGTTGTCAATGATGAGAGGGGAGAGTTTCATAAAGGACAGGAGGAGCAGGAGAGCAGGGCCAGCAAGGGTCGTCAGCAGCATCCTCAGCATTTAAGTCTCATCACAATTACTCCAGACTTCACATGGGGAAACAAACAGCCCACGTGGGTGGAGGGATCGTGGAGAGACAGGGAGAAAAGCTGGAACTAAATGAGCCAGAAATGAAGATAAACTTTTGTTTGGTGGATAATCAAAGGCTTGAGCTGAGCTCACACATACAAGGGCATCTCTGTAAATTTACTCCTGGTTTATCCAAGGAGAAGAGGTTGGGTATTGCCCCAGTGTTGGTTGGCACAGTGTTGATCCAGGGCAAGCACTGAGGTTCTCCTGATGGACATTGAATCCTGAGGACTGTGATTCCTGGCATAGAGCAGGGACTGCATCTGCATTTATATCTCACATGGGGTAAAGAGCAAAGGTTGCCCCTGCAGGGCTGGTGAAGGCTGATGGGCAGCGCTGCTCAGCCTTGTCCAGACTGTTCTCTCCTCTGAGCTTTGCCCCACACTTTTCCTGTGGGTAGCACCTTTCAGGGAACGCCTCAATGAATTTGCTCTTACTTCTTGCAAAGTCTATGACCAAACTCTGGAGAAGGGTTGTCGCTGTCAACACATCACCCTCATTCAGATGCTTCCTGTCTCTCTGCTGCTAAGTGACTTGGAGGTCTGACATAAATTCATATCCATATGTATGTAAATACTTACATATTTATGTGTAAGATGTGTTTGTTTGTAAACACACACACTTTTAACTCAGTCCTTTCCAAATCACAAGGTTGTTGCCTTAGAAACAGACCTTATTAATGCAATCTCCCGAGGTGCTAAGCACAGTGGCAGCAAGGGCAGCCTCTGGAAATGCCACATACTGAGGTCAGGGCAAAGAACACTCAGAAATTCCTGGAAACCTTTCCATCATCTTTGTGGTGACGCCCTGAAAATGCACAGACATAACTATACCTTCTCCTTGCCCTTCCCTATCAGCTCCTTTCACCCCGAGACCGCCTTTTGTTAGGAAAGAGCTGTTTACCCTGGGGTGTAGTTAATTCTGCAGCCCTAGCCCTGAAATGGCTAAATCAATGTCACAGCCATGCAAGTAAAAGGGTGTTAAACACAACCCTTGATGTGACCCAGGAGCGCATTCACAGCGTTGGCGTGGGGAAGCATTACAAATTCCTGCGTGAACAGCAAACCTGAACAGAAATATCAATAATTCATGCCACGGCAACTGCATTCAAGCAAAACTCTGGAGCAGCAGATACACCAGGCAGGATTCCATAGGCTTCCTCAGCACCACAGCAGAGGCAGCTCTTGCAGCTGGAGTTTTGTGTGCACAAGCCACAGCACTGGCTCCCGCACCTATGTTAAAGCAGCTCATTTCCGTTGCAGAGTTGGTTTCCTGTTCAAAAGGGGGAAAAAAAAGGCAGAAACCAATCCTAGAGGTTTTTCTTTAAAAAAAAGAAAGGGTTTTCTGGGTTATCCAGTTAAATCAAGAGTGGCTATAGCTGGGAGGGAGGAATGCCACAGAGCAGAGAGCTCACACCAGGGCAGCTAAAAATTCTTGAACCAAAAATCCAATACTGGTGACAACTTTCTCTCATTTTGAGCAAATTGCTGTAGGGAGTCTGTGGGATTGTTTTTGTGTGGAACAGGGAAAAGCACACTCACAGCATCTGTGTGGTTAGGATGTGTTGATCAAGTGGAAGAGGATGTTGCAGGAGATAATGGTGTGAGGGTGGAAAAGGAACTGTGATGTCCTGTGTCTGCAGAGCTGCTCTGCACCTGCAGCAGCCCTCAAAGGAGACAAAGAGTTGTGCAGCACTAAAAGTGTCCCACTGTGGAGGGATCTGCAGCTCAGGGTTTATTTCCATTTGCATAGTGGTTAGTTCTGCTGCAGCCCAGTGTTACCAGTGTGAAAAAAGGGGAGTCCTTTACTGCCATGATTTAATACTCACGCAGTTACCACCATGAAAACAAAACCACAGAGATCCTCTGCAGCAAAGCAGAACTGGGGAGAATGAGGACAAGGGGGTTTTAAACCAAAATCTCTTTTTTTAGATTTCTGCAACACCCTAGAGCTGATCACTGCTCTCTCACAGCCATGCTACCATGAAAAGGAAAATTCTCCAACCACCTGCCCATCATGTGCTCAGGACAGCCTTTCAGTTTCTTTTCTGCCTGCTTCTGGCCAGCAATGGGCTGGTTTGGGTGTCAGCACGTGGATGCAGGGGCTGCTTAGCTGCTCAGACAGCATGGCTGGGAGCCAAAATACATCTGAGAGAGAGTGAGGGGGTAATTGATGATGTTGGATATTTGTATGTCTGCTGCATGGCACCTGGGGAAATCTCAATGTAAGAAAAACAGCTCTGCAACAGTCCTGTTGTTGCACCAAACCCATTTCCTATGATGTAAAATATGACATGGAGGAGGCAGCTGAGGGAATTGGCTCCATGGCAGCTGCAGTGAACCAGCTGGAGCTATGCTGATTTCTATTGTCCAATGACAGGTTCTTTTCTGCTCACAGAGGAGATGAAATTAGACCAAGGAAGTCAATAGTTCACCTACATCCGTGGTAGACCACTGCTTTTAGCATTATTCCTGATTTATCCCAATTAAGAGACTCAGGCCTGCTGAATCTCTGTATGGAGAAAGCCCACATGTGTGTAAAGACTGTCATACATCAGGGCATCAGCTCCTCCGAAAAAAGTCAAAGTGATTATTCAGAGTGGGACATCATCAATCCAGTGTGAGTCAGAGACACAGCAGGACAGGTTCAGTATGCAAACAGCAGGGCAGCACTTACCATGGAAATTGCTTTTGCTCAATTCCAATAATTTAATCTTTTCCTGGCTCAAATGGCTCATCCTTCCAGGAACAGCTTGGAGACATTCAAGCAGGAGACTGAGCTGTGCAATATCACATTCCAGGGTGGGGACTGAAGCAGCCAACCCACCTGCTGCCAGCTCTGGGCTCTGGGAACCAGGGGCTGCTCCAGCCAGGGGCACAGAACAAAGAGGATGATGGAGATGCTACAGGCAGGACCACAGGACAGAGTGGCTGAAGACCAGCACTTCATTTCTGATCTGGAAGTCTCTTCAGCAGTGCCTGAGTCCCTCAGAAGGAAAAAGAACAAACCATTTTAAAAGGGCACAGAAGAAGAGAGAAAACAGAGCAGTTATTGGTCCCAGCAGTCGGTCTCGTGTCACAGACTGCTGCCTTCAGCTGCTGGTCCAGCTCAGGCAGCTGAGAGCACATTTCCTTTCTGTAGCACTGCTCAGCTGTGATTTGAATAAAGCAGTAGATGGAAACAAGACTGTGGTTTTTCCCTAGAAAGAGATTAAAAATTATGGCCTGAAGTGAGCATCCAAACAGCTGGAGATGGTAATTTAGCCTCCCTACAATTAACTTTGTCCACAGAAAGTTGAGGGCCATGTCCTGCCCTTCCTCTGGCTGCTGATGGGATTGTTTGGATGTCACTGTATGCTTCCAAAAAGCTCCCACAACATCGAGATACAGAGCATGCTGCTCACTTATCTGTTTATTTCAGTATGCTTTGCCAAAGAAAAATCAGCAAAGAATTAATTAACAGCAATTATTTCTAGCAACAACAGAGCAGCCCTGCTCCAGAAGCCATGAAAACAACATCACGAGACCCCTGTGGCCAACAAGCCTTTCTAAACAGGTGCAAAAATAAACAATTTTATAGCAGGGTATAAAAAGAGCCCAAGCCAGGTTGGGGAAAGGCAGGAGAGCAGCCATTTCAATGGCTGAGTCGGAGCAATCACCCCGGTGACTTTTGTGAGGAGCTTTAATAAACAAACCAGAGTGAAAGCACCAACCTGGGTGAAAGAACCAGCAGGACCAGGTTATTGCTGCCATAGAGGGTTTACTACACCCGTCACCCTGTGTTATTAGTGCTGCTGAAGTGATTTACTGTCCCAGTCAGTCCAGCCGATTAGAGCTGTGATCTAAAGTACAGCCAGCTCCAGTTTCAGTGATAAACATCACCCCCCTGCCTATTACTTGCTAAAATAAGCTGAAATAAAGCCATCAATCCAGACATCTCTGTACTCAAATTAGTCCTTCTAGCTGGCACCACCACACCTGCAAGTCTCCTGCCATGCCTGCTAAAAGGATGAAGGTAGATGTTCCAGACACATTCTCATTTTTCACCTGCCTGGCTCTTTTTCAGCACCCAGTGAACTCAGTGTCTCTGTCCCTTTGACCAGAACTTGCATGTCCTGTCAGCACAGCCCTGGTTCCTGTAAATCTTTGTGCTGCCCAGGCACTCGCTGAGCATCTCCCCTCACACTGAGGTCAGGATGCATCTCCTGACAGGGATGTTCCCCTCCATGCTGCATCCCAGCTGTTGGCAGCAGACAGTCCCTCTTTTCCACCTGACTCTGCAGCACATTTTGGGGATGGGGAAACTAAACTAAACTAAACCTCACCTACCTGTACCACTCACACTGATGTCTGTGCACACAGGCTGTTCACAGCTGATCAGTGGCACTGCCTCTGCTTTCCCATACAGATCCTGCCCTGGGACTGGGCTGCATGGCCCCAGTACACTTGTACCTCAGGATCAGACAGGAATTGAAAGGCATAGGGAAGGGGGACAGATTTGTGCTGCCTTAGCAACCACTGTGAGCATGCACGTGGACACAGGAGATGTGCCAAACAACAGGCACACCCCAGAGCCTGTGGTCTCTATGGGCTGGGTGGTGAGGACAAGGCTAAAGGCAACCTGCTTCATCCAGGGGCTGAAGTCAGCACAGCTTAACTCCCACCTCCACACTAAAGGGCAAAAGCCAAGGGAGGCAACCTCAGCAAGGAGCCAGCCTCATTACAGCCCTGGGATTTCCTACTTGGTGCTTGCTCACGAGGCCATGAAGGCTCATCTATCAGTGGGAGGTTTTGCTCCTGCCTGGTTCAGCATCCCAAGTTACCAGCAATTTTCTCAGCACTGATCTGATCCGCAGCTTCTCTGCAATCCTGAGTGGCAGCAGGAATTTTTTTTCCCCCCCATCTATGTCTACCTGCCCAAAAATTGGCTTCCTGAGAGTGGTGAAATGCTTTTCCATCCACCCAGCTGTGCTACCTGGGGCTGTCAATGCAACCCAGAGGGGAAGAGCCCTCGGTAGATTGGCAGCAGATGGCTGCAGCACAGAGCATCACATCAAACCCTCAGGGCCGTCCTGGTGTCCCAGATTCAGTGCTCTCATTCTCCTGCCTTGCCCACTAAGGAGAGATGCTTCCAAACCCTGCTGAAAACCAGAGCATGGTTTAATAACTGAGAAATGTAAATGGAGCAGACACAACGGGGCTCGACTCCCTCGCAGAGCACCCCCTCCCATGCTGCTGCTTTCCCACATGCTCCCCTTGTTCAGCAGCTCTGCAAGCAGGATCAGAACTGGGTGTGTGAGCAGGTTCTTGCTGAGTGGGGCTTGCTAGCAGCAAGAAAACTATAAATCCTCCAGAAATGAGAGCTGTCAACTCCTCAAAGGTTACTAAAATAGACAAAGAACTCAGTTACCCAAAGGGGCTGTAGAAGCACCCCCACCACCTGCTTTTTAAACCCATCAAGGTGAAGTGAAAAGCCTGGGTCGTTCTGTCTCCTTGCTTTCTTCACCCCCCTGCTCTTTGCCAGGCTACTTTTCACCACTGCTCCTATCTGAGTTTACCATAATTCACAAGGAGCTGGACAGAAAACATTCCCAATACAAGGTGGTTTATGGTGTTGCTCATTGCCAGGCAGCAGGGCACGTGGCCAGATGGACCCCAACATCCCTCCCACAGCAGTGGGAACCTCCCTCACTCTGCGTGGGAGCTGGGAAGGGCTGCCTGTGCAGGCATGCCACTGGAGGTGGGGGAGCGTGGGACACCAAGGGCTGGATTCAGCCCACCAGATTTGATCAACTGAACTGTTTTACCTCACAGAGAACTGTGGCCTTTGTTGGGCTATATGGTGAATGCCAGGCTTGTCCTTCAGCCAAGCCCAGCAGGAATCAGCAAGTGTAAGATTGGTGCAACTGCTAATGCAAATCCCAAAATCTCCTGGATAATGAGAGCACAAGCATCGGAACCTCTAGGGAAAGCCATAAAAACCTGTCCCTGTATCATCATCAGTTCCAGGAAACAAAACATGCATCAAGGTCTATCAAGTCCCCTGCACACACTCATTGGGCTTCTAGGTGACTTTCTATGAAGCTCCTATTTTGAGTAGTGATCAATTATGCATTTCAAGCCATATGGCACCTTCATTCCAGAAGGAAGGCATTTTGTCTTGAAATCTGTAAGCTAGAAAATCTGCTGCATCCTGACAAAAATGCAATATTGCCAGTTACTCACAAAAGCAGAATCATTAAGAAAAAGAAAAAAAAAGCAGGGTTAGTTTAATCAGATGTCCAATATTCATTGAAATACCCTTGAAGAGGAAATAAACCCTTGTTTGCGCACTTCCAGTCTTTTTAAAAATTAATCTGAGTCAGAGCTTTGATTTTTGTGGGAAACCAGATATAATATACAACATTCCCAATTTAGCAGAAGGATCCCCTCCAGCATGAACCTCCTCCAGGCACAAAAGTACTGAAGTCCTCTGGGGTCACTGGACAGACATGCTACCAGACATGCCAGCAGTCCTGCACACCAGCAGAAGTGTCACTCCCATCCCAGGAACTACAGATGAGAAACATAGAAAAATACTGCTCTCCAGTGGAGCCAGAGCACCCAAGGCACTTCTCAGAGCAGCAACAAGTGATACTCCAGACATTTTTTATATGGGAACAGGCTGCTCCTTCTCCCATAGCCTCCTACAACATAGATTTCATTCCAGAGGCTCAGTAAAAATGGTGCTGCCTCTCAGTTGTCTGCTTGGAGTGAGACAACAACGAGGTGAAATTAAGGTGCTTTAACTCATTGCCCCTCACCTGGTTCAGCCAAAACCAAAGGCAGCAATAAGTAAAAGCTGTTTTGGTTGCTGCCCCAAAGGGCAAATAATCACCAGCAACAATGTGGTCTCCCAAGGAAACCAAGCTGCTGACCATGAGTGTAATACCCAGGCCAAGGAATTCCTTGGACTTGTAGCCAGCAGGACAAAGCAGGGAGAATGCTCTGGGAAAGGACCAAGAGTGAAAGTTAGCAGCCACACCCACTGCCTGCTCTGCTCACAACCCCAAACATTCACCCCACAGGTGCTGACGATGCCACTCTCCTGCTATGCCAGGCATGCCCTTCCAGGTGGCAGATGCAGCAACAACCCCTCCTCAGCACTGAGGCACGGCCTCATTGTGCTCCTACCAAGGACTTTGGACCATGGCCCATTTCCAGAGCAAGCACGGGAGGCTCTCTTTGCGTAGGCTTTTCTGTGAAAGCACACCCAGAGCTCTGGAAATGTTTATTAAACCCTTTCTTCCTGGTTCTGCAGGTCACTGTAGTAGTTTGGAGAGATACACCTACAGCTCAAGGTCTCCCAGGAAGACGTAGCGATGGTTAACTTGCAGCAATGTTCTCTCTGTAAATAGCTGCTGTGATCAAGGTTAAGCTTTTTGTGGCTGAGTGGATTTTAATCTGAGCAAAGAATGCATGGGCAAAGCTCTGCTGATCCAGAGCCCTCCGGGGACTCCCTGGGACAGATCTCAAGCAGCTGGGTGCCTCATTAGGGTGTGAATGAGGCTTTGCTGCAGAAAAGCTACAGAAAGACAATTACAACTCCCTGGTTTATTGATTTCTATTGCTATGGTAACAGCTCACATAGATCTTCACTCCAACACAGTCACCCCTTCCTCCTGCTTCGGGCTATCCCTTCCACACCTGTGCAATTACATCCAGGTTGGCAGTCTGTACCTGTCCCAGCTGAGCCTCGAATCTCAGTGATTTGCCTGTCCCCAGATCGCAGGATCTGTCAGCAGGTGGAGCTTCATGGCAGAGCTGGCACAGGCAGCACCTGGCAGGCTCCTCACAGGAAGATTGATGCACTTGTGTGGGACCACTCCCACAGCACAGCAGCTCATCAGCTCCAAACAGCTCCACCAAGAAATCAGTGCCCTGACAAACAGCCTCCCCTGCAGCACACACACCTCAGCGTTTCCAGAATACAGATTCTTCCCAATTTGATGACAGGCTCCTGGAGAGGTTCCTCCTCAGCATGGGCACAGAAAAGCTGGCTAAGAACCTACTGCTTTCATTGGGCTTAAAACTCGCTGTTAAAGAAGCACAAACCTGGATACTACAAGCAAAGCTAAAATAAAGAGGTATTAAATGGAAAGACTTTAATTAAAGATCTGTATGTTGGAAGGAATTAATTGAAGAGCATTCTGGGAACTGTCCCAGATGACTCCTGTGTTGCAGGCACTTGTCCCATTGAGCAAGTTGGGAAAACTGTTTGACCCCAGGTCTGGCACTAATGGCTTTTTGCCCCCACTTCTCAGCTGCATTAGATCTCAATGTCTGATGTCCCTCAGCAGCTCTGAGCTCACCCTACAGCTCCACTGAACATTCTCCTTTCTGCAGCCAATGCTTCCAGCCAGGACAGATGTGCCTCTGGCCATTCCCTGAATTTTCAGCTATCCACTCACAGCTCTCTTCTTGTCCCAGCACAAGGGGATAGCAGCTGACTCCCTGTGCTGGGAAGCAGGATGGAACGTGCCCATGGATCTGGACAGGATGAGGATGTGCTCTTTAGGCTGGTGAAAGGTGCAGACCTCCTCACACTCTCTGTTAGGGTGGAAATCACTCAACACCTCAAAAACTTTGTAACAACCTGGAGGACAGAGCTTTTGTCTCAGGGAAACACAGATGGAATTCATGAAGGAACTGCATGGCCAAATCACAGTGCAGAGTAACATCTGAAAATGAAACTATCACTGATAACAGCCCAGATTACTCTCCCTCCACTGGTGGGTTATTTCAGACCTACCAGGAATTCACTTTGCCTTATAATATTCAGGGAGCACAGAAGCATGAAATTTGATTTCTTTCTTCTGGAGATGCTGGAGATTATTTTAATTCTAACTTGGTATCACTGAAAGAAAGCCCTTATTCAGTGGTTTAATACAAAGTCTTTTAGTATCTGTTGCAGCAATACAATCTCTACTTTCTTTCCTACAAATGTACTAATCTCACCAAAGGATATCATTTGAACGGTAGAATGAAGTGGAATAAAAATATGCAGCAGCAGGAGAATGTCCTTTTCAAACTGGAACCTGCTCTGAGCTGGGTGCACTCTGCTCCATCAGATTAGAAAGAGCAACAATTTAAATCTCAGCCCCAATGATCAGTACTAAGAGCAGAAAATGTTCTTTCACCCTTTCCTGATCTCAGTATGAGCAGATGCACAGTGGAGAGAGGCAGAAGCAAAAGCAGACAGCTGGGGAGGTGAGACAGATCAAAGAGGGGCCACCAACTAAAGAGGGCAGTGTGGGAGAACTGCCTTCAGAGAAATGATTCCCTGGGTTAAAACAAAAACAAGAGAAGCAGGGATAACAGGGCAGAACATACAGTGGAAAACACATCCAGAAGATTTACAAATTTATTGCCTGCTTGAAACACATTTCTAGGGGGCTAACAGGCCAAATTATTTCTGCTTGAACTCAACATTAATTAAGAACGACTCAACTACATTAGAATATGCAAGAAAAATATCACTATTCCCATTTAAATTACGAAAAAAATAGGTGAACACTGCTGGCATGGTAAATAAAAGCAGAATCACTCCCTGAGTGGTGTGTGGAACTACTCTCCCAACAGTGATGGAAGATGAAATGACTGAAAAATCACCCCACCCCAAGTACCCCCACAGGACCCCAGTGTCTTCCATAGAAGGGTGAGATCACCCCAGGGATGGGGACTAATGCTAGTATTTAACAAAAAGCAATTTTAAAGTACAACAGCTTTATTTCTACCTGGCAAGTAACTGCTGTGAGCATATCAGTACTGCCCACAGAGGAGTAATCAGTAGTTCAAGCCCTACACAATGCAGGATTGTTTGGTTTGGGTTTTTGTCCTCTTAGAATAAGACTTTGCTGTTTTTACAGGGACATGGAGAACACTTTGGGCTGTAACTGTTTTGCCTCTAGAGAAATTAAAAGAAAGAAGTTAAGAAATACTTGAGCAAGGCAGACAAAGGCAGTACTTTTGCTCATTTAAAGAAAAATCTTATTTTAGGAAAATTAAACTTTGGAAAAAAGGTTCTTTCAGGAAACACTTCCTATTGCAATATGAACAGAATGTACAATATGTACTACATTCAGAGTTATGCTTTCCCTTCACGAGGAGCAAAGTCATCTGTCTTCATCACGACTTTTCAGGTTTTTCTTCTGATTTCTCATTTATCAGGTCTTTAAATCCCAATTTTTCCAGTGGTTCATTAGCCATAAGTTGCCTAAGTAAAAAAGAAGAAAACAACAAAAATAATTTTAGAGAACACAGCCTATAGCCACGAGAATAGCAGCATTTTCTATTTCATTTACTATTATATACACTAAACAAATCCAAGACATCCATACAAAGTGACTGCTGTTTGACAAGACCTCAGAAAATTCAGTTTTAAGAAAGCAACATTCAGGAATTATTTATTTCCCCCTTAACAGATATTTTCTAATTAAATGTGTTGTTTCCTCATTTTAGGTACTAAGTTACCTCAGAAACCAACCTGACTCCTGGTTATCTTTAATTAACACATTGCATAAGAGCTTCCTAAAATTCTACCAATGCCATTTACATTTTCAAGTGAATATGGCTTAGAACAGCATTTGTGGTGTCACTAGACTTTGCTGTGGTGCTTTTCAAACTCATTTTTGATGTGCAGCCCTCCTCACCACCAGCCCTTGCAGTGTATTTTCCCTAAATACAGGGAAATCCGTGCATTTCCCACAGTTCCCTGACTCACCCCTGTACAGGAAGCATTGCAAAGCATGAATGGAAACATCCCTGGAAAACCAATCACCAACACTTTCTTCACTTGAACTGAGCAACAAGTTAGACTTTTAACTTGCCTGCTTGAAACGTATTTCTAAAGGAGCTAACAGGCAAAATTATTTCCACTTTTAGTCAGCACTAATTAAGTATATGCAAGAAAAAATATCACCGGCTCTGATAATTCATGGTTAAGTCATACACAGCACCTTCAGGGATCTTAAAAACATATTCAGAGCTTATTGAGAAGGCCATGCAGAAAGTATGGGCTTCAAGTTAAAAGTTTAACTTCTAACTGCAGTTGAAAACAACAAAAAAAAAGCTTCACATGGGCCGTTGTGCAGGGTGGAAGCTGCCCAGGTCTCGCTGTTACCCCACAGTACGGGCTGGATAACATCGAAACCACAAGCCAGGAAAAACCTGCTGATGCCACACGGGGCACCTTTTCCCCTCCTGGACCAAAATTCCTGCGTGACTGCGGGCTCACTTCCCCTGCCGGTCCCGCGAAGGCACCCCCGCTCTCCCCGCCGGGCTGGCCCGCAGCCGTTCCGGTGCCGCGGGGCCCACTCGCCTGTCCATGCGGCACTCCAGGTAGGCCATGGCGCTCTGCCGGCAGGCCGCGCTCTCGTAGCCGCTGTGGCGGAGACACTCCATGAAGCGCTCTTTGAAGGCGCTGCACTCCCCTGCAACACACAGCGAGGGCCGCGTTATCGCCGCGCTATCGCCGGGGGAGCGGCGGGGAGCGGGGCAGGCCCGGCGCTAGGCCGCGGTACCGCACCGAAGTGATCCAGCGGGAACGCGCCCTTGTCCGGCGGCCGCGGCGTGAAGCTCTTGCTGCTGAAGTTCATGGCGGTGGACATGTCGCCGCCGGGGGTGGAGACACGGACGGGCCGGGCGCTGCGGTCACTCTCCACTCCCCGCGGTCACTGGCCGCTCCCCGCGGTCACTCTCCGGTCCCCGCGGTCACTCCCCGGTCCCCGCGGTCACTCTCCGGTCCCCGCGGTCACTCTCCGCTCCCCGCGGTCACTCCCCGCTCCCCGCGGTCACTCCCCGCTCCCCGCGGTCACTCGCCGGTCCCCGCGGTCACTCTCCGGTCCCCGCGGTCACTCCCCGGTCCCTGCGGTCACTCTCCGCTCCCCGCGGTCACT
>JACBWW010000025.1:9781471-9969310 GCA_020086605.1 Lanius collurio | reverse complement strand
GTGGGGGCCACGATGAGGTTCCCCATCCCTCATTAATCCTCACGGTTTAAGTTGTGCACAAACCCGATGGACAGCACTGAGCTGTTGCAAAAAAAAGCCAGGGGAGAGCACACGGGGTCCCAACATGAGGTGCAAACGCTGGTGAGACCAGGAACACCAAGGGGGTGTCAGCAGATGCTTGGGAAATGGTGAACTTCCAGATCTTCAAGATGTACAACGAAGAAAAACACCCTTTTGCCTGCAGGTTTACAGCACAAACTCTGCAGATCCACAATCTCCGTCTGAAAGGAGGATGAGAAATAGCTTTAGTTTAACTCACAGAGTGTTAACTGTGAATTATGCTGGTATTTTTTATTCTTTGCCCATAGCTGCAATTGGTTTAAGACAGTATTTTATCTGTTTTAAAGTTTATTTTCTTTTAATTAAAAGACTGAGCTAAGCAGAAAGAATTCAAGGCTGGGGAAAAAATATGAAATAGCTTCAATTTTTAAGGACAGACATTATGGAAATATTAACAGCAGTTCTGTTTAAAGTGTCTTTTGTTTATGCTTTGATTGCTTTCTTATTACAGTATTGAAATTGTAAATGGAAAATTACACCATGTTCTATTACATAAGCAACTGGTTTGCACAGCTTGAAATATAAGGTTTTATTATTAGGTTTTCAGGGCTATGAACAATAGATGGGTTTTATTATACAGTAAATAGCACTTTTCCACTTGACTTCGTTATAACATTAATGGTAAAAGGGAGATATTCCTCTTTCATAAATACATGCAGCAAACTGTCTCCCAGATTTCAGACAACCGAGCAGCAGGGAAGTAACTTTGCTTTATCTGGACAAGCTGAACTGAAGTTTCAAGGCACTTGACTTTAGCAAACTGCCCAAATCACTTTCCTTACTTTCTGCCACAGTGGCCACCTTGCTGATTTTCCATGTGATGAAGGAAGAAGTGAAAGGAAAAAGATGTGCAGAGATCTCACATTGGAATTATTCCCAGGCAGACAGCAACAACCCTTTCCAGTTCTGCTTAACACCTTTACCAATTGTCTGGATGATGGGATCGGGTGTGCCCTCAGCAGGATTGTAGATGACACCCAATTGGGCAGGAGTGTGGATATCAGGAAAATTCACTGCCCCAGGCATTGCCACAGGCTGCCCAGGGCAGTGGTGGAGCCCCCACCCCTGGAGGTATTTAAAAGCCCTGTAGATGTGGCACCTGGGGACATGATTTTAGTGGTGGCCTTGGCAGTGCTGGGGGAACAGTTGGACTCAGTGATCTTAAAGGTCTTTTCCAACCTAAATCATTCTATGATTCTCTGCAAAGGCTGCATCAGCTTGCTATATTTTATTATATCCAACTGGTTTTTTACCTATTCAGTACTCAGGGTCTTTCTTTGGAGTCTTAAATGTTGTAGTTACTCAAATTCAGGTCAGGTATAGTAGCAGGTGTTTGGTTATGATTACTTAATGTTTTTATTGCAAAAGCCAGTTGTATCTTCTAGAATTTCCTTTAAAGGTACAGGTTGTCATACAATCTAATACATGGGATTTAGCAATTTAGGATATATTTTTCCCAAGGAGATCAAATGGAACCCCCATTAGATAATCACTGTGAAGAAAAAAAACCTTATTTGCAGATTAAACCAACCAGTTCCAAAAGAACTCAACAAAAGCAGAGCCACAAAGAGCAGTGCCACAAACAGAGAATTAAATGCTTTTCACACATTATCTTTCAAAGGAATGAGAGACTTTGACAGCATCAGGTAAATCTGAAATAGCTGCTTCAGCAAAAGGGTGCCAAGAGACATCAGATAATTCGTAGTGGTTCACAGTATCTCTAGTATGGAGTCCTGAGCCCTTGCCAAAAATTAGAATGCTCAAATTAGAAGACTTCCCAAACTAGGGAAAATCTTGGATCTTCCCCTTTTGAGTTACACAGCTTGATAGACTAAAAAATAAATAAAAATCCTTTGCTTGAATTGGAGCCTTTCATCATTAATTATGGTCTGAAGTAACATTTACAGCTGTTCTTTTCCAATGCTGTCAGACAGTGCTGAAAACCTATTCCACTATTGGTGTTTATCCATCAGCTGGACAAATGTCTCCTCAGAAGGAGTTATTACACACTCACCCTTACTTTTTGGAAGCACCAGATTAAATAATACTTCAGAGAAGAACCTTTATTCTTTTTTATGGGCAGGGTAAAGTCCATGACTTCCATTATTTTCTCTCTCTCACCACGCCGCCTCTTTTAAGAGCCTGCAGACTCAAATTATCAGGTAGTTAATTGGAAAATAATTTATCAACGAGCCATGAAAGGCTTGGAGTAAAGCACTAGGGGATTTTGTAGCTTGACTTGGGATAGCTGTAGGAAATTAATGAGTTGAACAAGACCAAGCACATTCAGATGCTGGAATTTGTGCCCTTGAGACTGCTGTTCCCAGCCCAGGCACAGAACACACCTCAGAGAAACATCCTTCCAGGATCACTCATTCCTACGCCTCACCTTTGTGTGGTGAGCATGCTGCCAGCTCTTACATAAGGCCTCTTGCTACATCACTGCCACAGGCTGTTGTAAACCATTTTTCTCCCTTTTAATTCAGGTTCCGAGACAAGCAAAAATGCAGAATATTGCCAGAATAGTCAGAGGAATGGGGATTTCTGTTGTGGATGATTAATGAAATATTATTGTTTTGCACTTACAGAGAAATTGTAGCTTCATGCCAATAAGGTCGGGGCCTTAATATGTTATGTGCTCTACAAAGATGTACAGAGTGATAGCTCATTTTCTGTTATTGCTGAGCTAAAACCTCGTCAGCTTAGAGAAGAACATTGTAGAAATAGCAATGCTGCACTGAGAGGCAAAACAAACCTTTATCTCAAATTTCTCCTTGCAATTCTGGTGCATCTAAATCCACATCTCCACCTGCATCAAGACACTGGAACTCTGCTTCTGTAGATACCAACTAATCACCCTTCAAGATATGACTCAAATTTCTCTTGGATTAATACAATTTCTGCAATATTTTGTTGAGATAGACAGAAGCCAGAGACCCAGAACAAAAAATCCTTGGAGCTATGTCGAGGCATTTGATTTATCAGTTGTATTTTGAAAATCAGCTCTTCATAACCCAACCTACACAATACTCCCTTCCCAGGTCAGGCTGCCTTGACTTGGTGTAAATGTAAATCTGGAAGATTGTGGTTCTAGCTACAGTTACAAGGGATTTTACTGCAAATATTTTTGTAGATATGCATATTTAAAAGTACATTACCAGCACCAAAGCCAAGGATGTCCCATCTACTTTCTCACTGAGTGAGACTCCTGAAGAAATGGCATCTATTCAGTACAAGAAGAAGGCTTTTAAAAGCAACAAAGCTCCCAAGAATGGTAAATACTTAAATCAAGTGGGAAGTACTCTCACCTTAGGCTCTGCACAGGGACAATGCACTAATCTTATGCACAGATTTTTTTTATTTTTTTCTCCCAGTGACCAGACTTGTCACATATAATCTTTCAGCTCAGAATATGGAAAAAATCCCAACCAGGAATCTCTTCCTAAAAAAAAAAAAAAAAATATTGCAGTGAAACAATGATTTTAAAAAATATTTTTCAGGGGTCTTTCTTCCCAAAGTAGATTTGCAACCCACACTGATTTGATAGATAAATGAAAAGAAATTAAAGAATCGTTTGTATAAAAATGAGCAAAGTGAATGCTTGAGATACTGATCACTACCCTGTAGTGATCCTGTAGAAACAAGGATTTGCAGAGTGGGAAGAAGTGGGTGTAATCCAATAAAACAATGCAATAATGATGAAAAATTGAAAGAGGTCAGAGTCGGAAAGCTTTTGATTTCTTTTTGTACTGGCATTTGTCAAGGCAAGCAAAATCCATTAGCAAGGAGCAGCCTGAGTTTTAACACATCTGGGTCTTTAAAAATGTTAATGTTTAATAGGGTGTGCTCAGGCTTTCTATATCCCTGATAACAATGCATGGGCTGATAGGCATCTCTGGAGGCTGTAAATCAGTGGCAGAGCCTTGCAAGGCACACAAGCACTTGGTGTTGACTCTCATGGTTTATTATGTTATCAGCAGTCATTATAACAACTCCTTCCCTGCATTATCCTACAGTTCCTGTAGCACTGCTAACCTGTGTCCCCTCAGAAGGTGATGTGACCTTCTGCAGATGAGCACACAGGACTTACTGGGCTGTTTAAGGTGCAGGCTCATTTTCTAGGAGGAACTGATGAGTCCCCTGAGCTGTGCCTACAAAGTCTGCTTACCTGAAGATGCTTCTGCCTTGGGCTGGTAGAAAGACAAAGACATGAGCAGAGAGCAGCGTTTTGTCCCCAGTCCTGTGTGGGATCCTTGCCTACGAGCCTGTAGCTGCAGGCTGAGTTCAGGATTGCATACTGGAAGCTGAGGGATGTGAGGAAGAAATGGAGGGGAGGAATCACACTGGCTGTCTTTTAAAACTGCAAAGATTCCCTCCCTCTGGAGAGCTCATCCGTCATTTCTCACAGTTCATCAGTCCAGCAGCTGCAAGTCCATGGACTCATTACTTGAGGAAGGGTCTCACTCTGTATTCTTACCACAGACTGAAGTCCTTGGGAAGCTGCCTTTGCTCGCTCTGGCAGCAGCCAGCTCTACTCCAACAGAGTTTTATGTAAACAGAAACAACAAATTACCTCCTTTGGTACCCAACTGGCCCCATGCAGGGTTTTTTCCTCCCTCTTGCTGCATATTTTGAAGTTTCAGGAGTCCCAGTAGTCACACAATTTGCTCAGAGAAGAATCTGGCAGAACAGGATATTCTTGGAAGTGTCTGGGAGAGGAGGGTGCAGGCCAAGGCCTCATAACTGTGCAGCAAATGTTGAGATGAACGTTACTATCCATTGCCCTCCTTTCTTTGCCCACCCTGCCTGGTCCTCCTCTGCACAGGAAAGTTCCCCCTTGTGAAAAACTCCACTCCTTATAACAAGCCTTGGAAAGCAGGCAGACATGCAGGTACTTTTTTCATGTCAATCTAGTTAGAGTTTATTGATTCCCCTTGCCTTTGGCTAATGTACTTTTATTATTATTAATAAATAATCATCATTTTTCCATCAGTGTAGCCTGCACCCCGGAGCCTTGGAGAATTCTAGCAAAAGAATTATTAAACTAAAGATTTCTAAAGGGTTGAACAGCAGCACAGCCCAGTAATCTGCCACAATGTGCAACTGGGGAGCAAAATATCCCCACTGGAGAATATGGGATAGAGCATCAAATCAGCTCCTTCCCCCAGAGCCACCATTTCTAACAGTGGCTTCCTGTTCATGGCCACTTCTGCTTTGCTGTCACCCCCCAGGGATGTGGGGGTGGCTCCTGGGGAGCTGTTACCCGGGCACGTGGGCTCTCGCAGGACCCTGCCCTGGCTTGGGACATGACTCAGTACCTGCAGGGCCAGAACTGCTGCCATGTGCTCCTCCTTGGCAGCAGCTGCCCAGGCAGCCTCCCTCCTCCATCCTCTGCCTGGCCAGCTGCAGTCTGATCCTGGCTCCTCCCAGGTTACAAGGATTCAGGATCTCTTTCCCAATCTAGGCAGGAATGCCTGGAGGATTGCAGCTGTTCATAAACAGAGAGAGTCATCACCAAATGGTGATGAGCCAGATATGGCCATACAGGCACACAGTTCTATGGGCAGTATATTGCAAAATAGTGACTGAAGTGGTTTCAGGAGCATTTTGGGGTTGCTGGTAGAGGATTTTCAGGACAAAGACAATAACAATGTTAGCAATGAAAACAGTGATTTGCTCAAAGAGGTGATTTTACTGGGGTGTCAGGAAAGCAAAGAGAATCAGAGCTGTCACCTGTAAATAGATTTGCTCCTGTCAGCAATCCTGAATCCACCATTCCAGTCTCTCCATGGTCAGTCTTGTCTTGCCCGAGGGTTCCCTTGCCAGCTGCACCCTGGGCCCTGCATTATTGTGGGCTTTGTGTCCTGCTTCCTCCATTGCATCACCGGTGGTCCAGCTGAGTCCTGTGAGCTGGCACAGTGACAGCAGTCCAGCATGGGTCCTGTCCTTGAGTTCTGACCCTGAAATCACACAGAAAACAACAATACCCATAACACAGATCTTCACTGGAAAACAAATACCTCGTCCCAGTGTTATAGCTGAAATAAGAGCTCCAGATTATGATAATCCATGGTTCAGAATAAAAGAGGGTGTTTTATCTGGCGGGGAAATTGGGTACACCTGGCCTAAATGGAAGTAAACAAGTCTGCAGAGCCCTTTTCTCTTTGTAAAGGCTTTTGCTTTTACAAGGTGTGTTCACGCAAGGACAGAAGGGCTATAAAGGGACCCCAAGATGCTCATGCCCACACCTGGGTTTGGACATGGCCGTGCAGAGTTTCCTGCAGTATGTGGGCTCCAGCTCACTGCTCTGTTTGGCAGCAGGGCTCTTTGCTCTCCTTTACTTTCTCTCCAGCTCCAAGAAGTCGGTTTGCAATTTGCCCCCTGGGCCACGACCTCTTCCTCTGATCGGAAACCTGAACGTGGTGGACCTGAAAAAGCCGTTCCAGTCACTGACAGAGGTAGGGGCTGAGCGAGCAGGCAGGGGGCAAATGTGCAATTCCTGAAGCGAGAAACGCAGCGGGGGAAAGAGAAATGTGGTTGTGTTTGCTTTGTGTGGAGGGCAGCAATGAGATATTTGGCATACAGGCAGGCTAGCAGAACAACTTCACCTTCAGAGGTGCACACGCACATACTTGTATTTATATATATGATTATAATACACTCCTTTCTTTATACACACTCAAACTTTGACACACACACCCCCTTGCAATCCACTCCAAATCATTTTGGTGTTTTGAGCCCTTCAGAGGCTGCACATTGGTCCAGGCTGCTGCCATCAAGAGATGTCTCACTGCCACCAGACCTCTAGGAAGAATGGGTGGATGGAAGGGATGAAGCAAGAACAGGCATCATCCCCACAGCAGAGAGAAAGGGGGTGTCCTGTGCACATTTATTTCCAAAACTAATTATATCTCTGCAATGCCAAGCACAGCTCTGCCTCCCCAGCCCTTCCCCTGCGCACACTGCCCAGGGTTGTTAAAGATCTGATGCATGGATTTTATATGTCTAGCTAAACAAATTGCTTTTTCTTACACAGTTCCACGGATACTTATATTTCTAGAAGAGAAAAATAAAAAGAGATGTAAATATTAAAAAGCCAGGGGAAATGTTTGTCTGCTGTGTTCCCACAGGGACCTGGGGACAAGTCAGAGGGAATTCAGATTTTATCTGGTTGCTGTAGAGACAGTTGAGGTGCTGTGAGTGACCTGTCACATGCCCTGTGTGTGCTGCTTACTGAACACTATGATGGGGGAAAACTGGTCCCCAGAGAACTCCTTCAGCCACTCGAACATCTGCAGTGAGAGGGCAGTGCAGACACTGAATTCCTCCAGCTGGCTGTAGAAGAAAGGGCAGCCTGTGTTGCCAAAGTACAGAATTCCTACAGCAGGCACACAGTGCTCCTCTGCCTTGATTTATGGGGAAGTGGATTGTGAAGAGATCAGTTCTGATGGGTTTCTGGTCCTGAGCTCCCATCGGATCCTGGGTATGTTTGAGGATGTCAGTATGAAACTATGAACTATTTTTGGCGGTGCTGGGGGATTTTATGATACAAACGTCATGTGATGGCACCAGACTCATTTCCTATAATCTACCAAGAAGCTTTTTTTGGGCTTTCAGGCCTGCCACATTCAATATTTGTGCTGCTGAGCAAGACCAGAGTGCATGCCAAGAAGCACTAATGCAAGGAGATGGCCAAAGGAAGGCTTGGAGGCAGCTGTGATTCTGTGCCCCTGGCTCTGCCACACACCCTGTGAGCTGCCAGGGATGAAAGAACCAGCACTAATGTTATCTCCCAAACCGTCAAACCACCGTTTGATGAAAACAAATTCAATTTGTCTGGTGTAATAACAGGAGCTGCTTCTAATCTGAAATTCAATTTGTTGAATGTATCTAATGCATAGAAAATGGTAACCCAGGCAGAGCAGAAACAAGAAGACATTTGGAGCGGATGGCTTGCAGTGTATTTAAAGGAAGCCTAAAATACTGAGTGAATGATTAGCTTGTCAAAGCCACCTTTCTGGGTAACAGATGATTCATATTTAATTTGCTATAAAAGCCTAACGCTCCTGTGACATTATCTACCAGAATATGCTTCCTAGTTGAATTCAAGTTTCTGGTGGCCAGCAAATAATTTTGTGATGACTACAACACTACTCACCTTGCTGTAATTAGAGACAAGTGCTGTCCTGAAAGAAAGAGTTATTGTCTGGCTTTGTTTTTGCAGTGTTTGTGGCTTCAGCCTCAAAGGTGTGTGCACACCCGCTTGCCTCAGGTCACCAGCACTACAATAAACAGGCCTGCCTGCTACAGCATTCTCTAAGCAGCCTCCCAAGGTGGTATTGCTGGCCTGTTACTGCAGAACCCCACAGGAATGCTGTGGCATTTTACTGACTCCCCTGATAGGAGCACTGATAGCAGACACCTTGTTGTGCAAACAGGGTGCAAGCAGAGATGCTGGCAATCGATAGCTGTTGCTCACTACTTGAATTACAGCAGTACCTGGAGACATCAGGCAGGGCTGGGAGGCTCCTTTTGGTCTAAAAACCACCTAGGGTGGCCAGTACTAGTGTTTGAGTCGAGATCTGGCTGTGAATGAACATATTTATTCACCTTGACAGCTCTCCAAGATATATGGCAACATCTTCACTGTGCATTTTGGACCCAGGAGAGTTGTGGTACTGGCTGGATATGAAACCATCAAGGATGCCCTCTTAAATCATGCTGAAGAGTTTGGAGAGAGGGCAGAAATACCCATATTTAGGAAAATGACACAAGGAAATGGTAATTGGCCTTTTGGTTGGATAAGTTTTGTCTCTGTTCATTATATTCTCACAGCAGAGTGTATTGTTCTCTTAGAGATCACTTTTTGTGATCTTAGGAGGTACCAGTGTGTAAGAAAGCCTTACAAACATTTATGAACCACAGGGGCCATAAGGATGTCACACTTTTATTTTAGGCATAGCATTCAGCCATGGAGAGCCATGGAAAACTATGAGAAGATTTACCTTGTCCACACTGAGAGATTTTGGAATGGGAAGGAGAACCCTTGAGATCCGAATCCTGGAGGAAGTAAATTCCCTTATCAAATATTTTGAATCCTATCATGGTGAGTGTCAAATCTTTTGGCCAGAGACAGAGAACAGATCTAGCAGAACAATAAAGATTAATGAAAGTTTAACTCTGAGCAAATGGTATCTCGTGGTTAAAGTTCAGCATGCACTGCAGTAGGTTATTGAACCAAGGCCTTAAAACACTGAAACAGAGCTCCCTGCTAAGCATTCTGGGTGGGGAATGAGGGTTTTTTGGGAGCTCAGGACTGCATTTCCATAGGAAACCAGACTGAAACAAGCATAATCACATCGTTACTTGTTTTCATTGCTTGAAATACAGGGAAACCATTTGATACGAAAATGATACTCAACAATGCTGTATCCAATGTCATCTGCTCTATATTGTTTGGAGAGAGGTTTGAATATGATGATCCAGTATTTCTAACTTTGTTGAAGCTGATAAATCAAAATACTAAGCTGTTGGGCTCCCCTATGGTGCTGGTAAGAGGCTAATTTTATTGTTTAACTTTTAGGTTTGGGGGGATATCCGGTTTCCTGGGTTCATTCTCCTGGCTTCCCACATCTTTCTTCTTGAGAACAAGAACGTTATCAGCAAGTCATCCTGTACAGAACACATCTGTGGCTCTGTATCTGCAATGCACAGACTCCTGGGGTCCTGCACTTAGTTTGTGAAGCTTATTAGTAAAAGAAAAAAAACCCAACAAACCAAAGTCTTCACAAATGAACAGTTTTACCCTCTTTGAAGTGCAGAAGCGCAATCTCAAACCTGCCTTCTTGTATTACAGAAAGAATACTATTCCTGCAGGAATCCAGAGCTCCTTAGACTGGAGAAGGGGGGGAATTACATCCTGAAATGGCAGGGCATAGGACAAGGGACCAGAAGTGAGATTTGAGATACCAGCATGTGTTCAGAAATGCCACTTAACAGTAAGTCCTCTCTTGCTCCACAGCTATATAATTTCTACCCATCCCTTGGATTTCTCTCTGGAGCTTCCAAGACAGTGCTACAAAATATCAGTGAATTGAACGCTTTTCTCCAGAAGCTCTTCCAGGAACACAAAGAGGACCTTAATGAAAATGACTTAACAGGCTTTGTTGATGCCTTTCTGGTGAAGCAAAAACAGGTACTTTAAAGCTGAGTCTCAGTGTCTTTCTGTTCCTTCAGCTCTGACTTATTCTTAGGACTGGCCATCTGTCAGGGACTGGGAGTGAGTGGAAACAGAAGAACTGCAGTGAGCAGAATATATCAAAGCTCATACTCACAGGGAGCTGTGCTATGTTCACTCCATGGCCCCACTGGAACTGCTGGTTAAAGGGATTTAGTTGTTGAGACGTCCCACTTGGGTGAAATAAGTTACCACTCAGCACACATGAGGAGGAGATCATCCCAAACCTTCCTGCGAGAATGGTACAGTGAGAAACAGTAAATAAATTCAAATTTATTGGAATTATTTTTAATATCTAGACTTGGGGATTGCACATATACTTGGGATAGCATAGGCCCTAATGCTAAAAGACTAAATGTTTAGTTTTCCAGCACATATAAAGCCACAGAAAGCTAAAATGCAGATAAAAATGGTGGCAACGCAGTCACACATGGGTGTCACTTGCTGTATTACCCACATGTTTTGAAGGAGTCAAAGAAGCCCCACACTGCATTCAACAATGGAAACCTGATGTTTTCAACTCTGGACCTCTTTGCTGCTGGGACTGAGACCACATCCACAACTGTGCGCTGGGGGCTGCTTCTGATGATGAAATACCCAGAAATTCAGAGTAAGGAGGACAAGCCTCTTGTACAATTTATTGCTGCATGCTTGAGGGTTTGGTTGTGGAAGGGAGTGGAACTCATTCAGTGTTGCCTGGAGTAATTATTCTGAGTGCTCTGGGAGAGATAACAACTGTTGACTTTACAAAGGAATTTTATTCAGCTGGGTTGCAATAAAGCAGCCCAGCCAAGTGGGAGAGGCTAAGGGGCAGCCCAGAGGTACAGTAAAGCTCCCCCATCGATATTCACCTGCAGGCTATGGGCTGACGTCACTAAAGGTCTCCTCAGGAGCTGATTCTGATCTGGTTTCTGTTGAAGGTTATGGGGTAACAAAGGTGTGTAATGAGAGTCAGGCATGGGATGGATGGTACTGACTCCATTCAAGCTGCCTTAGCTCAACAACAAACCTGAAAGAACCACACCATGCCCTGACTTACCCACTTCTGCCCTTCCCAGATATTTACAGTTTTCCCTTTTCTTCATCTCTGCCAAACTGGTAGCCATTTCAGTTGCAAGATAAGATTGTTATCAGCTTCTTAATCTTTTCCTCCCTCCAAGGAAAGATTCAGGAAGAAATGAACCATGTCATTGAACCAGGAGAGCTGCCTAGGTTGGAGGACCGGAAAAAAATGCCGTATACAGAAGCAGTAATACATGAAATACAAAGGTTTGCCAATATTGTCCCCATGGGTGTATCACGATCGACTCCCAGAGATGTGACTTTCCGAGGTTATGTGATTCCTAAGGTGAGCTCTGAGGCTGGCAGCTTATGCTGCACAGATTCCTCACAGCTTTCTTTAAAGCAGATGAAGAAACACATAAATAACTTAAAGACACGGTGATGCATGGCTTAATCTGTGCTGTGACCCTTTGTCTTGGATCCAGGATAATTATTATAAATTTACAATGGGTTGTGGTCTGCTGCAGTTGATTGAATCATGATTAACCAGAGATTTAATTAAATCACACTGGGTTGAATCTTTTATGTCAGTTGTGGAACCTCTACCCCAGCACCTTTCTTGAAAGATCTGACTCTGTAAGAAAGGAATGTTTTGTGGTCCAAAAAATAAAACAGCAGCTACTGTACTGAAAACAGACCGAGCCACAATGGGGCAGGGAAGCATTCCCCAGTTCTATTTGTCATGTCTTATTTACCTCTTCACATTAGAAAAAACAGTCTGGCTCAAGTAGGGGAGTGATCTCCTCTTCCATGAGTTTCTTTGATCCCTTTCAGGGTACTGAGATTATTCCACTGCTGACCTCTGCTCTGAATGATGAGTTACATTGGAAAACCCCAGATCAGTTCAACCCTTTGCATTTCCTGGATGCCAGTGGGAACTTCATTAGGAGAGAAGCATTTATTCCATTCTCCATAGGTAAGAGGGGAGTGGGGGTACCACCTGGGACAAGGCTAGTGGCAATTCCCCCTGATTTCAGGAAAGTATGAGAGCCAGGGTCACAACAGAGGGTAAGGGATTTCTGGTCATTTCTCCTGTCCACCACTGCTGTAGGTAACCACCTCTTTTTGGGAGAGCTGGGAGACACTGAGTTACCCACAGTCACTGAACAATTTCATACACCTACAGGCTGCTGTGTAGTTTGAGACCAAGTCAGTAGCACCTCTAATGTACTAGAAGGAAGGGAAAATTTCCTACCTCAGCAGCCTGCTCTTCCAAACTATACCTCCAGTTTAGAAGGTCTCAGACATCAACACCAACAGTTACAGTGCTGATCATTAACTTCTCCCTGGTTGTTTTCAGGACGAAGGGCTTGCCTTGGTGAAGGACTGGCTAAAATGGAGCTGTTCCTCTTCTTTTCGGGCTTGCTCCGCAAATTTGTTTTCCAACCCCCTCCAGGAGTGGATAAGTCAGACCTGGATCTCACTGCTGATGTCGGCTTTACCTTGACTCCCATGCCTCACCTGGTTTGTGCTGTGCCCTGTGAATGATCAAACAACATGGCATTAGAGTAGTGAACACTTCAAGCTTGAAAGCAAATCTAGCTGCAGTGGGGAGAAGCTGTCTGGCCCTGAGCTTTAGGGGAAGGAAGACTCCAGGCACTGTTATTTTCTCTCATTTATTACATTCTCTCCAACAGCTCTTGCAATGTCTCTATAATGCAAACCCTTTGGACAGCCCTGAGTCTTGTTCTCAGAAGCTGTGATTCATTCCTGGAACAGCACATCAGAGATGCTGTTTTCAGGACAGTTTGAAAGAGTGAAATGCCTTCAAACCTCCTCTATAGATGTAACCCATGAGAGCTCACCCCTGACTGCCCCTATGGGGGATTTCTCAGCCCAAAAACCAAACCTTAGAGCAGAGCTGATTACCAATGGCCCAGCTGGGGACAAGAGATGCTCAATGGATCTAGAAGTCTCCTTAGGATGGTTATTCAGGTGAGCCTCAGACTGAGCTTCCATTGTGTGATAAAACCTGCCTTATCTTTATTACAGAGTCCCAGACACAAGGGTGTAACATGGGCTAATGCCAAGACCCAGGCACAGGACAGTTATCAGAAAACATCTAAGTGGTTTGGGAAGTGGGTTCTTTCCAACTCACACCAGGCACTTTATGCTGAACAGCCTATTTATGATGGGGCCAATTGAGCAGCTTTCTGCTTCTGCTGAGAAAGGCATTTCTACCACTCCCTCACCTCTCCTGGCTCATGCTGGCTCTGGCACTTGTCCAATCCCTTACTGGGCCATCTTAGATCCCTAAACTGGCAAAAAATGAGAAGCCATGACAAGGGAAGAGTTTCAGAGCCAGTGTGGCTGAAGTACAAGCCTGAGGCAGTGTGAGGGCAATGGAGCTGGGGCTGGGCAGCAGGACTGCCACGCTCCACCAGAGAGCTGGGAGAGCTCAGCCCCTGCTCCACTTGCACCTCAGAAGCTGTTGCTCAGGAGGTTTCTCCACTCTTCACAGAGAGAAAGGACCCTTCAGGGGATGAATCAGCTGGCATAAGGTAATTTCTCACTCTCTGCACTGACTGCAGGGTGAACCATCATCCACAGGCTCCTAATTCCAAACTTCAGTCTCAGTTAGAAGGTGTGTTGTGATGAATAGGGACAGTATTGTCCATTCGACTGAAAACGGGGCAGTTATGGTAAACCTACAACAGAAAACTAAAGTTACTGTCATCTAAAGCTGATCTGCACTGCAAATGGAAGGAAAGAAAGGAGGAAGAATATTAAGGGATGACAAAGTAGGGCGGCCTCTGGCCAAGACACTGACTCTCCTCACGAGGTTTAGTTCACACGACCAAAGGCAGCACTGTCACAGTTATAGTGCACCTTGTACTTGTGCTGCTGTTGCACTTGGACAGGGGCTGTACCCCAGGCCCAGCTCCTGGGCACAGCTCGGGGGGGCTCTGTGACAAGGAAGCCACCGCTGCTGCGCTTGCTTGCGTTTGTTTTGCTGTTGCTCTATTTGCAGTCCAACTACTGCAAGCCTGACCTTATCATCTACTTGATCATTAAATATTTTGTTCTGTTGCTGTTGATCTATCTGGTGTGACAATATGAAGTTGATTTTGGGTCAAACTGATAAAGCTGGGCTGCACCACCTTTAATATACCCGCACAAGAGAGGTGAGCACAGGGATCCCTGGGCAGCCTGCAGCCAGGACACGTTCAGCAGCACAAAAAGTGAGCAATATACTCATAGCCACAGACATCTCAAAGGAAATAGCTGAATTTCTAACTACTGAAAATCACAACTGCTGTGTGAGGCAGGATGTGGCTCTGCATGCCTCTCTGATGTGGCTCCTTACAGTGGTTCTTGTGTCTCTTGCCTGTGCTTACAAGGAATCCATCACAGTAAAATCCAGCAGGAGTTATCCAAGGGTGCAGCCTGGGGTGCACTGCTGGTCAGGAATGGGACTGGCAGGGAAGGTGCAGAGATTTGGGGGGATTCAAGTTACAGGATTCAGGGCTGGTGTTTCACTGGCCCAGGCTGGCTGACTGGCAGTGATGCGGTTGCCTTTAGGTGGCCAATGCCCAATGCTCCACATGCTCACCAGCACCACCCAGGTCACAGAGGTGGCAGAATGCCAAATGGGCATGAGGGATGGAGGACAACCAGGCCATGAGCACCCTGAGGGGCCTGGCTGCCCCAAGAATGCCCCCAGAGCAGTGTCAGTGCCTGGCAGGTGTTTTGTGCTTGGCTCTGTGTGCTCAGGCAGGGCAGCACGTAGCAGCGTGGCTCTGGAGAGAAACACGTACCAGACACATTAGTGAGACAGGAATTTCTTGTCATCGCAAGACTTTTACTTACCTTTGTCATTTTAATGCATTGCACTCAGAGCCTGGCTTGAAAAAAACACAATACACTCCCCCTGGCTTTTCAGAGATAATTTAAGTCTCTTTCTGAAAGGCCTTTTTATGAGTTCAGAGGCTCCCAGGGCAAGGATGAAATACCAGGAGAGCAGCAGCAACAGGAAACTTTTGCCCTGAAGGGTGCTGCTGGTCCAAGAAAACCGGGCAGGAACATTTTGCCCAGGCACAGAGCATGTGCCATTGCAAGTTCTCGTCACAGTGCCCACGTTCTGCATCCTGTGCCAGCCGTGATCCTTCCAGCCTGCCCTTACAACCCCTCTGCCTCTTAGCCCACTGGAGCAGGCAGGGCTGAGTCATCCCAGGCATGCTCTGGGAGAAACCGTTGCCTCCAGCCCATTTCTTGGAAACTAATAAAAAAAATTAATCCCAGAAATGTTGCGACACACTTGCCACTTCTGCTTCTGGGTGGTTTTTGTGCTGCAACATCTCCACACAACGCAGGCAGCTCCGCTGAGTGCCCAGCAGCCCTTCACTCTGGGACCCTGCTCCCCACTCTGGATCACATCCACCTCCTTCCTTGCATTTGCAAGGCTGAGGGCCCATATTTGCTGAATAATGGCCTTTATATGATCTAACCTTTGGACAAATGTACCTTTAGCCTTGCGCTTCCTCTTCATGTAAGACAGCCCTTTCTTCCCTGAACAATCTTACTCCTTTGGGTGGTTATGCCCAACTTCCTCCTGAAAACCACATTTCAACCAGGTAGATCTCAATTATTTTCTACAAGATTTAAGCCTTTATGAGAGATGCAAGCTCCAGGCGTTTAGTATCTTTCACTTAAAATCATTCCATTCTTCTGTCTTGTTCCCCTTCTGGAGCCTGCCAGGTCAGCTGGCTTCATTAACTTCATTAACTTCTTCCCTCCATCTCTTAGAAGCTGCTCTTGTAAAGTGACAAGTCCACTCTTGTGACTTATTCACTCCTCTGCCATCGGACTTTGGACAAAGGGAGAGAAGGATCTGTTCCACACAGGTGTTGCCCAAAGGGGAACACCCCCCGTACCACCCCCAGCCTGTGCCAAGCACGCTGCCTCACTTCCCCCATTCTGGATTCTGCCTCCAATCCAGTCTGAGCTTTCCCCTATTTGCCACGTCGAAGGACAGGAAAGTGTGGAAAGGAAAGGGTGTAAGGCCCTAAACAGCACACCAATTTGGGGGGGGCTGTGACCGGGATTCCAGCAGGGAATTCACTGTTTTACAAATCAAATTTATTCCAGGGAGCTGCTGCTTCACCACACAGTGCCAGCAAAAGAGAGAAAACACAAAATGTCTATCCAAAACCAGGGATGAAATTATTCCTCCCGCTTTTAGTGGGATCAGGGCTTAGGCTGCCCTGGAATGACAAAGAACTTCTCCCTCAGACCCCCAGAGACCCCTCGAAAAGCCAAAGTGCAGCAGGGAAGGAAAGAAAGGCACCTGCTGGGGACAGCACAGGCCCAGCTGCTCACGGGGATTGGGAATGAGGCCAGAGCCAAAAGCACCTTCCCAGGCTGGAGGGGCTGCTCTAAAGCAGCACCTCTGGGAAGCAAAGGGCTACGGAAGAAATGGGGTGGGAACTGAAAACAATAATCATAATGGAGCGGGAAAGGGCAGCAAGGGAAGCAACGGTCCTTCCAAGGGAGCAGGAGGGAGGCTGAGCTTTAAACGAGGTTTGAGTGAGGAAGCAGCTCCCGGGAGTTGTAAACAACACGCAGAAAGAATGAAAGGGAAAGAAAAACAGAACGAGACAGAAAGGAAAAAGAAAGAAGGAAAGCAAAAGAACGATAGAACAGAAAGAAAGGAAAAAGAAATAGGGAAAGGGAAAGAAAAATAGAACGAGAAAGAAAAAAAAGAAAGAATGAAATGGAAAGAACGATAGAACGAGAAAGAAGGAAAAAGAACGAGTGCAAAATGAACGACAGTACAATAAAATGGAAAAAGAACGAGTGCAAAATGAACGACAAAACGAGAAAAGGGAAAAAGAACGAGTGCAAAATGAACGACAGAACGAGAAAATGGAAAAAGAACGAGTGCAAAATGAACGACAGAACGAGAAAGAGAAAAAAGAACGAGTGCAAAATGAACGACAGAACGAGAAAGAAGGAAAAAGTAAGAACTAATGGGAAAGAACGAAAGAATGAGAAAAAATGAAAAAGAAACAATTAAAGGGAAAGAACAAAAGAATGCGAAAAAAGGAAAATGAAAGAATGAAACGGAAAGAACGACAGAACGAGAAAGAAGGAAAACGAAAGGATGAAAAATGAAAGACAGAACAAAAAAAATGGAAAATAAGGAATGAAAGGGAAAAAACGAGAAAGGGAAAAAAAATGAAAGAGTGACAGAGAAAGAACGACAGAACGAGAAAGAAAGGAATAAGAAAGAATGAAAGGGAAACAACGACAGAACGAGAAAGATGAAAAAAGAAAGAATGCAAGAGAAAGAACGGTAGAATGATAAGGAATCAAAAAGAAAGAAGGCACATTTGGGCCACTTCCGAAAGCTCCCATACCCGTTTTTCCGAGGGTCATTTGGGGATAATGACCTTTTCACAAACCTCTCTTGAGGCACATTAGAGCCCTAGTAAGAAAATGGAATCAAACCCTTTGTTCCATCGGCCTCATGCCCAGAATTCCAACGGGACACACAAGTCCCTCTCCTCGGAAGGCAACGTCTCCACCCGGATGTGTGCCTTCCCCAGCCCTTGGCGGCCGCTGTCTCCATCCTCCCACACCTCCTCAGCTTCCTCCTCTGCAGAGCAAACACAGCAACAGTCACCAGCCTGCTCATCCCAAGCCTGGGCAGCAGGGATGGCTCGGTGGGACCCTCTGGACGGTCACCCCACTGCTGGGCGCACCATCCCCGCTCCACGGTCCATTCCCGTTCCTGGCTTGGCATCTCCTTCTAACGGGACGTTAAACCACAAACACTTGCTCCGCTGGGTTTTGGGACATCAGAGACTCCCCCCAGGCAGTGGGAAAGCACCTGCTCCCACACCCTCTGCCTCCCAAAACCCTGCTGGGGCTGGACAGAGCAAAGGAAACCTCTCTGTTCCTGCTGGAAATTTCCTCTTGGGTCTGTAAACCCAGGGAAATCGTGGCTGCCTCATCCCTGGACGTGTTCAAGGCCAGGCTGGATACAGCTTGGAGCACCCTGGGGATGGAATTGGGTGATCCTTAAGGTCCTTTTGCCACCCAAACTATTCTGCCGTTCCACTGCGATTCTGTGATCTCTCCCTCCATTTATGTTGCGTCGTTTCTTCTCTGATCTGAATTCCCAAATCTAAATCATTTCTTAAAGAAATCGTTTAAAATTATTCCGGGAATAAAAAGGGGAGCATCAAACATACAGGAATCATTCCTATGTTCATCAAATCATTACTAATTGGAAGCCTATTTCCTCATCTCTGTCCTTAGTTTTCCTTCCCTGGAAAACCTTACACTCCCCCAGCTTCTCCAAGAGATTTACTGGGAGTACAGAAAGGTTTGCTTTGCCAGAGAGGCAGGGGGGTTTACAACTCTTGTTCCTCTGCATATTTATCCTTTAACCAGCTTTTCCCCACAACGGTGTTGCAAGAGAAGTTCAGAATTACTAGAAATGGATCAGGGTCACCTTTTTTCCTCACTCTATTCCAACTGCTTCTAAATTCTTGGAATTATCCTCAAATGAGGCCTACTGGGAAAACATCAATCAAAGGAACATCTTGAAAAGAGCAAACCCCATCCAGCGGCAGCCAAAACAATCCCACTGCTCTTCTTACCTGGTCTCCAGGTGCTCCTGCCAGACCTCCCAACACCCATTGCCATTCCACGAGGGGGAGGAGGCAGTTTGGGATGTGTTCCTTGCCAAAGGATGGGATAACAGAGTCCAGAGGGACTTCCAAGCTTCAAATCTAATTTTGTCTTTCCACTGCGCTCATGAATCCACTCATGATCACTTGATCCAAGCTAATTTTCCATGGCCAGCTATTACATGTTTTCTACCCCAGACACAAAGTCTGAAATCACATCCCTCTCAGGCAGTTCAGAGCTGACTCTATGAAGAAGTTTATGGGCTACAACCCCCCAGGGATAGTTGGGCTTTGCCATTATTAACAACCTTTGATCTCCACTTGACATCAAGAAAGCCGAAGTCTCCTGTAACAATACTGATTTTTCTCTCTAGTAACCCAGACATCTCAAATCCTACCTAAACCTGAAGATTCTGAAAGGATTCCAAAGAGCCTTTTTATTTCCCTGTGTCAGCAGAGTGTTTGGAGGGTCATAGTACTGCTAATGAAGGACCTTGAGGTCTCAGGGAGGAGGAGGTTATAGAGGAATGCCAAACACCTTTTCCCATGTATATGTTCTTGCACACACATGCATGGGTTTGTAATTTGAAACTCTCTTTACTTCTGGACAGGCTTTGCAAACTGCTTAGACCACATTCTTTGAGGTGTTTAAAGAGGGTGGAGTATGCAGTATTTATTTAGGTACTCTACAAACCTTAATAAGAATTGAGTGCTTGTAGCAATTGCAGAGAGCAAACAGAAAGCCAGCTGGCAGAAACTGAACAGTGCCACTGCATTTTTATTGCTTCTAACCCCAAAAACCGGATTATTACTAAAAAAAAAAAAATGTCTTTTTTAATTTCATTTCTCTCTGATCCTGCATTGGTTTGTCTGCTGTGTGCAGCAGTATTATTAGCTGTAGTCTATTTTTCAACTGGCTATAAAAATTCAGCTTTTAAATTACCTCCTGGTCCAACTCCTCTTCCGATCATTGGTAACCTGCACTTGGTGGATCTTAGAAGGCAAGATAAATCACTAATGAAGGTAGGAAAAAAAACCCCTAACCCAGACCCTCACAGATTTTAAAGCTGCCTGGGATGTATCAGTGAGAACGTTTCGTCTTTTTTAATTCAAACTAAATTGTAAAGGTGTGAAAATAGCTTTATAATATCTTTCTGGGCTTCTTCTAGTCAATGTCTGTGTTGATGCAATGTAATTTAAGAGCAATCAACCATTAAAAAAAGACCTCTGGGTAATATGGGATTTCTTCATGTAATTGTGATGATGTACATGAAGTCTATAATGCTTGTGGGATTTGAAATATTAATTTGACAGCTTGGACACCCAGAAATCTTTTAAAGCATTAGGATATAACTAACATGAATTAAATTGCTTCCCTCCTCTATGCCCTGGAGATCTGGCAAGAGGAATTCCACAACGCAGTGACCCCAAAACTGCCTCGGAGAGGGCCAAATCCAGACGCTCCATTGCAAAATCCCTTTCTCTCTGGATGAATGGGACACACATTAAAGTCTAGAAGGCAGTGCAAGAGAGAGATGGGAAGGCTGTGCTAAGGAACCACAGTGAATAACCTGTGAGCTCTTCCCCTAACCTGTAATTAAGACAACTTACCCCACTCACAGTGGTAAACTGTCCTTGTGTGCAGGACGAGGCTGTTCCTGGGGCTGCCGGGCATTCCCGCCTGGCTTTGGAGATGGCTCCCTTGGGGCTGACCCATGCCGGGGTCATGGAGAGAGTGAGCAGAGAGGCAGTGGGGGTGCTGGGTGTCCAAAGGGCTGCTGTGACACCAGCACTCAGCAAACACGGGCTGTGCTGCGGGAGAAGGCACTGGGGGTGACTGCTGCCATGGGTGAGGCTCCAGCACCTGGAGCTGTTACGGGCAATGTCAGGGTTGGGGTCAGTTTACCCAGCAGGGCTGGGCAGACGCTGCTGCAGCCTCTGAACGGCGCTTTGGAATTACCTCCGCATGCTTTTGTCCCTTGCTGGGCTGTGCTTGGTATTGCCTGTGTTTGTCTTTGCTTTGGGATTACTGCAGAGGGGTTATCCCCCCGTCTCACCCCACAGAGAGCAAAAAATGGTGTTTGCACTAAGCAGCTGGCACCGACTGGGGGTTGTTTGGTGGGTACTGCTGGGTGCCCCCTTTGTTCTGTGAAAGATGCACTGCTCCTCTGGTCTGGTAGCAGGATGCAGGAGTGCTTTAGTACATCAGGAGCATCAGACCAAAGCTTTCCTCTGTGACAGCATCACCGTTTGCACTGACCTGCCTTCTCTTCTTTGGTCTTTCTCTGGTTTGCCAACCTTTGTAGCCATTTGAAGTCCAGTCTTTGTGTGGGTTTTTTGCTTTTCATTTATTATCTCCTTAATAGCAAAACCAGATTAGTGATGCACTGATGGCGTGGGGGCTCTTTCATAGCAAGAAGCCTGAATTCCATACCGATGCCAGTGAGGCATCTGTACAAAATGCCTCATGTTTGACCGTGATGAGCTCTGGCTCACAGGTGTCCTTCTGCAGGTAGTGGCTCTGCAGCCATTCCCAGCAGGATCTAAGATGAAAAATGTCCTTTCAGAAAGCAAGAGCTGTTCCATGCAGGTTTCCTCCCTTCCTGACCATCACAGCTCGCCTCTCTTTTCAGCTTGCAGAAAAATATGGCCCCATCTTCACCCTCCACTTTGGGTTCCAGAAAGTTGTGGTCCTGACCGGGTACGAAGTTGTGCGGGAGGCGCTTGTGAACTACACAGAGGAGTTTGTAGACAGACCATCCATCCCAATATTTGACCAAATTCAGAACAGAAACGGTACTAGAGCAATGAGTGGGGGTGGGTGGGAGGGATGAAGCTACTGCTTAGTGCCCATGATGATGATGATGATGAAATACAGCCTAACTGTGCATCCCCTGAGCATGGCTTTTAAACATCCCCCTTGGGCCCTTCTGAAGCCAAGTCAACAGAAAATATTTGGCTTTCCTGGCAGGCAATGACTCCTGGCTTTCCATCATTTTTGCTGATGCACTTGCAGCCCATCCATATCCTAAAAGCTGAAGGGTGGGAGGGGTGGGATTTTTGAAGGTACTGTGGTAATTGTGGGGTTAATCTCTGTGAGATGTCGATGCAAGCAGCTCGCTGTCACCACTGAGTTTATGAACCCTCCACACGTTTCCAGGAGACTTTGGACTACCTGGCTTGGCTGTTCAGAGCTGTTGGGTTTTTGCCTTTCTCCCACTGCCTTTGTCGTGTCAGATCCCACATATTTGCCTCCCCACAAAGGTTCTTACGTTGACCAGCCTGAAACAAGTTCAGGCAGGAGCAAGAGGCTGAGGCTGGAAATTTACCCCCACAAACAATCCCAGAGTTTTGCCAAGGTAACTTTTCACCCCTGACTATTTCAGAGGACTTTTTGCTTTGTCCATCCTCTGCTTCATCTGAGGCTTTAGCTTTGAGAACCAAAAGGCAGCTTTATATGCTGGTCACAGGCTGAAGCCGGGATTAGAATTAGAAATTAAATTATCCACCTATGATATCAATAGGTGAATTTATCACTACATAAATAAAAGGAATCAGTAGGAAGAAAGGTATTTTTTTGGAGCTAATTTACATGTAAAACATCCCTGTGGGAGACTATCAGTATTGCATCATAAGTCCTTTCACATTTACCTTCTCAGCCCAAGTCTGAGGCACTTAGAGGTGACCCAAAGATGGAAGCTCTCAGGAGCTGTTAAGCAACAATAGTCACAAATTTTCCTGTGAAACATTTTTTCTTCAGAAAATGCCAATTTGTTGGCTGTGAAGATGGTCTCAGAAAAGGAATGATCCAGATGAAATTGCATAAATTAAAGAAAAATTAAAATTTGAAGTTTAGAAATTCGCTTCGACATTTTTAGAGCAAAATGTTTTGCTATCCAAATTAAAACTATAATGCTTTAAAACAGAAAAGCAGACATATTTAAAAGCCTCATAGCCACAATGAAGATGTGAAGTGCTGGCATACAGCTTTTCAACTGACCACAATCTGAGATAGTTTTTGGATTATTGACTCAGTTTTTTCTTTACAGCACTCTGACGGGATGAAAAAGCCATCCCTGCTTGGAGGTGCTAGAGATCATCGAGGCATGAGCTCAGAAACCTCCACAAAAATGTCAGTATTTTCACCACTGCTGAAAACAGAGCACTGCTGGAAATCTCAATAAAACCATTTAGGGCTAAGGAGACTGAATTTTCCCATCCCACACAGATAAATTACTTTTATGACTGGAATAGGATGAAGGGAGAAGCGTCAGAGGTACAAGGTGCTTGAGGCCCTAGACTTGAAACCAGTGGAGTCAAAAATGTCCTGTGATTCACTCAGACCAACACCTCCCCCAGCTCTACAGCCAAGCCACACTGATCTGAAAGCCACACCTGCCCCTCTGCCACTCAGGAGAGGGCTGGGGTAACTGGGCTGGGAGAGAGCTTGCTTTTCCCAAACTTCAGGCTCGGTGAGACAGGGAAACTGGAGCTGAGACGATACAGGGACGAGACACTCAGAAAGGGGAGACCTTCAGTCCCTAAATCCATGGGAACACAGGCAGCAGAAACACCTGTGGAGCTCTCTGCTCACCTAGTGCCCTGTTGGGTTTGGTCTGGGGGGGCTCCTCCGTGCCTGAGCCCAGCACATTTCTCACGGGCTCCCCAGGTTTGTTCTTCTCCATCGGGGAGCTGTGGAGGACAACGCGGAGATTCACCGTGTCCAGCATGCGCAACCTCGGCATGGGGAAACAAATGATAGAAGGCAGAATCTTCGAGGAGCTCCACTTCCTCATCGAGATGATCAAATCCTTCAAAGGTGAGCTGGGGACAATGCCAGGGCTGTCCAGCCTGGGTCACAGCTGCTCCACGGCTCACAGCTTTCCCATCCTGCTGCTGCTGCAGGGGAACCTTTCAGCCTGCCGTCCTTCAACTGCGCTCCCATCAACGTCACCTTCGTCATGCTCTTTGGGGACAGGTTTGACTACAAGGACCCAACGTTTCTCACTCTCTTAAGACTCATAGATGAAATTATGATTCTTCTCGGATCCCCATATTTAAATGTAAGTAGCCTGTCCCACAGATAAATGCTTTTTTTACACTGGCATGTGAGCCACATCGACCATAGGATTGACTTCAGCAGATTTCAAATGTTCAGAACCAGCCACTACACCTAAAACGTGACAGTTCTCCGTGTGCCACTTTGGTCACCAAAATTTGCTGCCAGATTCCCCTTGCCTACTTTCCTTTTGACCATCCTGCACATTTGTGTGGAGCTAAAATAAAAACTGAACTGTGGTTGTTTCAGCTTATGAAAATCTGCCTGGGAAGTCCCTGGGATGCTGAGATAGTGCTACTAAAGACAAAACTCAACTGACACGTTGTGCCTTAGGAAAAAGCTGTTTCAGCATGTGCCAAGGTGAGTCTGTGTGATATTTCTGCAGGCCTAATGCTTCTCTTTTTTAATTTCTCATTAGTATTTCAATTTCTACCCGTTCCTTGGATTTCTTTTCAAAACCCACAAGATCATGCTCAAGAAAATCGAAGATGTGCGTGTCATTTTAAGGAAATACATGAAGGCAAGCAGGGAGGACATCAATGAGAACAGTGTGAGGAGCTACATCGATGCACTCATATTCAAGCAACAAGAGGTATTGGACTGCTTAGCTCTGCTGGCTGCTTGCAGTGTTTCCTTTGGATTTTCTAGCTGAAACAGTTTCTGAGTCTTGATTCCAGTCATGTCATGTAAATCTATTGAAATCCATGCTGTTATTCCAGTGGTATTTAAATCAGATGCTAGCCTCTTACAATTGGTACATTTTTCTATTAAAATTAAGATACAAAAGCTACTCTCAGTCCACTCCTGAAATAGCAGCACTAATAATGTGAGATCACCTACTTGCTCCTAGTAGAAAATGCATGAATTCACATGAAAGCTGACTCTGCCTTTCTTTTTATGAAAACAAATCAATTGATCATTGATACTGTTGCTCCATCAAATGAATGATCCCCTTAAAGTAAGTAATTGGAATGACAAATCATCAGTACAAGTCCTAACCCTGCCCTGCATCTTACTTAGTAGAGGCCCAGCAGTTTCACACATCAGTTGATTTCATTCTACACAAAATATTTGGGCTCTGAGCTTTTTCTCTTCTTTCCCACTGGATCCAGGCTGACCTTAGGCACTAAGTATTCTACTCAGCTGTGTGGAGGAGGAGTTAGCACAGTTCTAAAGCCCAGGCAGAAATGGCCTGAATGGTGATTTTGAGCATTGTTGGGGATTCAAACCTGGCCTTGGGCAGGAGGAGTCCCTCAGAGGTAGGATTAGCTGAATCTGCTTCTGTACAGGGCAGAGACCAGGCTCCTTCCAAACCTGTGAGGCTGAGTCTGTGAACAGCACCTGGGTCTGGGTTTCAGCCTGCTTCCAGGGGAGATGGGTGTTGAACCCAAACTCCACTCTAAACCTTCCATCTGTGGTGCTCCATCTCTGGTGGATGCTGTGCATTCAAGATCACGTCTATTTTATCACCCAGGTCACAAACACGAGACCACAGCCAGCAGTGCTGTGGGTTGTGCAGAGTTACCTGAGCTCACTGAATACTCAGACTGATGGTTCCATGACTCCTCTTATGTCTTGTGTTTTTTAAGGAGAAGAACAAGAAAGACAGCCTCTTCCACGATGACAACTTAATGGCATCCATACTCGACCTGGTCATGGCTGGAACAGAGACCATTGCCACCACGCTCCAGTGGTCCATCCTGCTCATGATGAAATACCCAGAGATTCAAAGTGAGCAGCTTTTACCTACTCCATCCATGGCAAGGCTGCAATGGGGAAGGGAGAGGCCTGGCCTCAGACCCACAGCAGCTCTTTTGCCTTAAGAGCTGAATCCTATCCCTCCACTGTGATGAATCCCTAATGTAACTAGGTGCTGATCAAAGTCACAATAAAACAGCCCCTTTGACTTGCCAGGAGAGAGGATGGGTGAAGATCCGAGCACAATGCTGAGGAAACAACCCACCCACATGCCTGAATTAAACATATCCACACTGCTGCTTTAAGAATCCTTTCTCTCTTGAAACTCCAGAAAAAAATGGGGTTATTTTCCCCCCAAATCAAATCCAAGGAGGGAGTTGGCTTCCTTGCTGGGACACATCCTTTTTGTTTGTTCCTTCCAGAAAAGGTTCAGGAGGAGATTGGGAGAACGGTGAAAGTGGGGAGCTGGGCCACCTACGAGGACAGGAAGAACATGCCCTACACCAACGCGGTGCTGCACGAGGTGCAGAGGTTCATCACCCTCCTGCCACACGTGCCCCGCTGCACTGCTGTGGACACCCACTTCAGGGGCTACTTCCTTCCCAAGGTAGGTGACTGTCCCCTCCCAGGAATCCAACACCCTCCCCAGATTTGCCAGTGCCCCTGGAGAATGGTTTCTTTAGAGGGAATTACAGGGCAGAGCCCAAAATCATGCCCAGAGAGGTTCTGTACTGAGCTCAGAGTATGTCACAGGACTCAATCCAGTCCCTCTCATGCTCAGGACTTCCTCACTCCATGACAAGCCTGGTTTACCTCCTTGCTGCCATCTGCACAGTGAAGTATCTGCCAGAGAAATTGCAGGATCTTACCTTCCTCCTGAGGTTTTCACAGCACCATGTGGGGTTTGGCTACAATCCTTGGCACTGGTGGGACAGTCTCACTGATGTCTCTCTGCTGGCTGATGGGATAAAACCCTCATGGTCTCCACTATCCCAGATGGAGCAAATCTCCTGGGACACCAAAGTCTGTGTGAGAAAATGAACCAAAACAGAGCACTTTGCTATCTTTTGTGCCTTCATGTACTTTTCTTCCAGGGTATAATTGTAATCCCATCACTTACCTCAGTGCTGCTGGATAAGACACAATGGGAGACACCACATCAGTTCAACCCCAACCACTTTCTCGATGCTGAAGGGAATTTTGTAAAGAAAGGAGCTTTCCTGCCCTTCTCCACAGGTAACTAAAGGGCTGATCTGCCAAGAGCTGGGGCTATGGCAGGGCCATTTCATTGCAATACACACTAATGAGGTCTTCATGTCTAAATACTGCCCCTAACTCAGTCAATAAGCAACCAGAAAATGGAATGGAATCAACTATTCTGCATCTGGGTAAATGTGCTTTCAGAGCACAGCTCTCCCACTGCTAAATATAGCACAAAGAAGGGTGGTAAAGAAGAAACACACTCTTTTCTAAAAGTAGGATGTGAGGGTAAATTCCACAGGAAAAGTGGGTTTCAAACCATTCCCCTTTGGAAGGAGGTGGCACTCTTCTCTCAGGCTGCTTTTCCAAAGAAAGAGTTAAAGATGCTGAGAGAGTTGGAAGAGCTGGGAGAGGAGAGGGCACACCACAAAAGTGTAATAACCCTGCAAGATGGCTGTGGCTGTGACTAAAGAAACCAGGCAGGAACCTTTAGCAACACATGCCCCTCTACTCCAAAATGCTTTAATGAATTTCAAGGTTTCCCTCCTGCTCCAGTGCAGCATCTGGGATTCTAACGTGTCCATGGCAAACATTCCCGTTGTGTTTTTCCATCAGGTAAAACACTCTGCTTTCCCCTGCAGGGCGACGGAACTGCATCGGAGAAAGCCTGGCCAAGATGGAGCTGTTCGTCTTCTTTGTAGGGTTGCTCCAAACATTTACATTCCGACCCCAGCCGGGGGTTTCAGAGTCTGACTTGGACCTCACCGTCCCCCAAACGACTTTCACACTGAGGCCTCAGCCTCAGGCAACCTGTGCTGTCCTGCGGGAATAACCACGGCCTCATCCCAGAGCTTTGGGGGTGCAAGACCCCAACTTTGCTCCAACTCACCATCCCCCCATCCTGCCACACCACCACATCCCTTCCCACTGCTCCATCCACTGCCCCTCCACTGCTCCATCCCCCCCACAGGCTGCTCTGGGCTCCCGTGCTGTGGGGGAGATGCAAATACAAACCATGGTGCTGACAATCACACCCCACTTCTCAAGACAGACCGTGCATGGAGCTGATGAAGGGACCAAGCTGCTGGTCTGGTGGAGGGGATGCACCCCATGAGCAGTAGGGGCAACACCCAGACCCCCAAGGTTCACCTTGTCACAGAAATCTGCCTGGAATCCTGAGGAAGAACAAACCAGGCAGTGCACTACTTTGCTGGAAGCCACAGACAGACACCGTGGGTCACACGCTTGAGCCATCCATAGGTACCTCCTGAGCTTTCCCACAGCTCACAGCAAAATCCTACCAGGATTTCACCTCCCAGGCAGCCAAGTCAAACATCAAGAGTGAAAAAACAGGTTGGTTCATGTGATTTGAGGACTAAGCTATTCCTGCCTTGGAACAGTGTCCTGGAAGATGCCCCAGGGTCTGCAAACCTGTTCAGATAAGCAAGTGCTGCTAACAAGCTCAACACTGCTCCCCAGTCTGAATGAAACAGGAGCTACATTCCTAAGTCTGCAATTTAAATCAGGAGGCCACGTGAGATTTGCACCAGCATCCGGTCATAAAAGGCTAATGACACAGAAAAATAAACTACACCCTGCTAGTTTTACGCATCTCTGTCCTTCCTGACCTTGTTAACAGCAGCAAAGACTGTTCTCTCTCTTCAGATATCCTGGTTAATGTTAAGAGCCCACATCAGCAGTCCTTCTGGTGTCTGGGATGGTCTGGCCTTTGGAACCAGCCATGCAACTCCCCTGCAAACGCCGTCTAATTTCACAGTGCTTGTTTTGCACACACACGCACAGAGAATTGGGATCGGGGATTAAATGAGACCTGGTTTGGGTTGGCTTCCTTTCCTCTGTAGCTCAGCCTGGCTGTTGTCTCTCTCTGTGGCACTCTTACATTCCATTGTATTCCACAACCTTGTTCGAGCTGATGAATGGCTCAGGCAACTTCCCATCCATTTATCTGCCCGTGAATTCCAACTTCTCCACATTCATTTTCTTATGTGCTTTATCAGACTGTTTGTTTCCCCTTCATGGGAAGCCAATAAAGTTTTAATCCCATGTCCTCATTACATTTCCTATGCCTGGCACCCAACTTTGCAGTACACAGAAACACAAACACCATGAAAGGTTGGTCCTGAGCCCAGAGAGACAACAAATACAGTGTTAGATGTATCCCATGGCTGAGAAGTTCTGCATGTGCTCATCCTAGTGAACACCAGCTCAACAGGAGACCCTGATAGCTGCAGGGTGGTTTTATCAGAGCAAATTGCTCAGCTTTGGGCTGTGAGTCAGCTCTGGGGACAGCCTCAGTTCTTCTTCACTTCTATGCCTCTTGCTTGCAGAGGCTGAACCAAAGGTTGCCACCACAGCCTCACTGCTGCTGGTGCTGGCCCTCTGCTCAGTGCTTTGGATGGGAAGGCAAGAAGAGATAGGTAAAGCAGCTGGGAAGTAAATCACATATAAACCTTGTGAAGGAAGTTTTGGTCTTGCTGAAATAATAAAAAAAATACTTTTGCCTTTGGCTTCAGAAAGGCCAGGACCATTCCTGTTTTAACCCCTCTGAAAACAGTGTGACCTCAAAAGACAGATAAGGCAGCAATGTAGTGCTCTAGGGGACAACACTGGGCTGGGCTCAACTCTGCATGGATTCACTGGTGGAACCTCAGACCTGCCCCCTTGCCACGGGCTCTCAGGTCCTCAGCTTTGAAGTACAGAGATGGATCCCCTCCTCCACAGCACAGCAGCTTCAGAGCTGCAAACATCCAAGGAAAACAGGTTCCTTTGATTCCTTTGAAAAATGCATCCTACTTGTGCCTGTGTCAGCAGATGGATAGAAGTGATCCCTCCCCAGCACACTGAACTACACAGCTGAATATATCTCCACAAAATAAAGTACCTCTCTCCCATTTATGTGCTCAGCCAAGCGATGGCAGAACATTGATTATGACTCAGCTATCCATTTATCTAGCAGAAAACACTGGCTCTCAGTGGTGGAAATACCATTTCCACATTCCTGAGTGGCCCTGAGGGTCTTCCCTGTAGCTGCAAAACATGTTTGTGCCTTGCAACTCTCACCTGGATTGAAGGCAAACACCCTGGGGCAGGATAGGTGCCTTGATGTTTAGAGTCAGATCTGAACAACACCAACTCATTTTTTGGCACTGGCAGCTATCCCACAGCCCAGACAGCCACCCCCAGGGCTGTGTGGTTCTGGGACCAGGGGCTCCTGACCTGAGAGGGGCAAGGATCAGGAGCAAAGATTTCACCTGCAACTCCTCTGCACTGGCCAGAGCAAAGAGCATCGCACACAACCCAATTTCTACTTTATTTTTGCCACGAGATGGCACCACGATCCCTCCGAGTTAAAGCCAGCCCAGCTCTGTGGTCCTTGCTGGGCTAAACCGCCCTGCCAGCACAAATTTGGGCTGGGGAAGGAGTCAGAATTAAGCCTTTTTAGGGTTTATGCCCCCCTCACTCCAACCGCATTCACCTGCTGCAAGGCTGGGCACAAAGACACTCATTTCCCAATACCCTGGAAGAATCAGGTGGTGTGCAGGTAATGGCTGGGGTTAAATTCATCTGGCATCTGCCATTTCCCCCTTTTGCCTGGCAGCACAGGGCTGAGCAGAGGGATCCCTGCTGCTCCCCGCAGCACAACCACGCTCTGCCGTTGCATGTGTGGATGTCGCAAGCTCCTGGCTCGCCCACTCAGCCTTCCTCCCTGGGGACTGTGTCTGGCAGCCAACTAGTTCTTCTGAAGAACTAATTCCTGGGCTCACACATCTTCGTTAGTGAAGATACCCAGTTCACTGGAATTACTGACTAAAATGTGATCTGGCCCTAGCCCAGCAGGGAGGTGGAAACCCAGAGGTGCAATGGAGTGTTCAAAACCCACGTGGATACAGCACTTGGGGACATGGCTTTGTGGTGAACCTGGTGGTGGATGGTTCGATTTGATTATCTTAAAGGTCTTTTCCAACCAAAACAATTCTGTGATTAAGCCACAGCAGTTGTTGGCTGTTCCCCAGTGATGAAGCAGAGGAAAGACATGGGCCAGGCTCCCTTGGTGCCCAGCTGCTCCCTACTGGCCTCCAGCAAGGCAGAGGCAATGTCCTGGTAGCTCAGGGGCAGCGCTGCTCTGCAGGGCATGGACAGCAGGGAGTGAAGAGAATAAGGAACAGACTCCAGGTCATGAAGACTGAGCTATGGGAAAGGGAAGTTGTGTGCCTGACCCTGAAGTCACACTGGCATTGGACTGGACTTGTAGGAGACGAGGGATTAGGGAACTGGCTCTCCCCCCAAAAAGCCCTGTGCTTGAGGCTCACCCTCTCCTGGGGCTGTTTTGCCCAGTGGGTCACTGGTGTGCTGCATTCCCTTCACCCAGAGAGCAGCAAGTCCCCTGGGGGTGAAGCAGCCTTTAAAGGGCTGTCAGCTGAGGTGAACTAAGGAATGTGTGGCAGGAGAGTGACAAATCTCCACACCTCATGGATCACTGCATTGGGAAATGGCAGCTTTTTCCAGTCCTCAAAGGTAGGGAAGCAGCCAGGGCCAAGAACTCCGTGTTAGCTTTTCTGCAGAGCAAAGGGACGGCACAGAGCTCCAGTAGCAAAACTCCTGCAAATGCCAGCTCCTGCTGAATGCTGGCTGGAATACCCCGGGACAGGAGATCTGCAGCCCCTGGGGCAGGTAGGGAACAACCTCTCAGATGCTTTGATCCTGTGTGGCAGCATTCAGGGCTTGGATGGAGTGGACAGCATCCAGATTTTGGATGCTCTGGCACACATGAGAAGCTCAGAGGCTTTTCCAGGTGAGCATCACCTACAAAGTCACTGCAGAATACTTCAGCACACTGTGTAAGCAAAGTAAAAACCTTACTTTGATTCTTAGGGTCCTTCAGCAGCAGCAGGATGGCTCCATTGCAAGGTTGGGGATGTTGTCTGGGTGCCAGCCATGAGCAGGGCAAGCGCAGGGGCATCATGATCTGCATAAAGAAAACATGTATTGCTTTTATTAGGGATATATGAAGGAAAAGACCTCTGTTGTTAGCATGAAAAGAGAGAACTAGGACAGGTAACCCAGGTTCCAGAGACATTACAGTGGGGTGCAGGTGAGTGACAAGTGACCAGTTGCATCATACTGACATGTCAGTGCAGAATATCTTCAGTTTTCAGAATATTTGCACACTTGAGAAATGTTTGCCCCCTCCCCCCAAATGATCCAATCACACAAATTCATCCATTTTCCAACATCACACAGCATTCATCTGCTCTAGGCAGTGGTTGTATGACCAGCTCAGGACTTCCCACCTGTGGATCCTGGGAAGGCAGAAATTTGAAAAGAGGTGCAGAACAACACCTTTGTAAATTGAGGAGCTGGGATTTATGTGTGTTTGTGTGCCAGAGCTTTCTAGGAGCCACAGGAGAGCCACGAAGGCCCAGGACACCACTGACATATCAGCTCCCCTGTCCCTGCTTCCTGCTGCTGCTGGGAAACACTTTCCCCATTCCCACTGCCCGGCCCAAGAAGGCAGATGCAATTGGAGAAAAAGGGCAAACGCAGGCTGATCCAACTGCCACACAACTGCTCCTGTTGGGAAATCCACCACGTGGGAGCTGGTGAGGGGTGTGCACAAACGCCCCAGGAATTTCTGCATCTCAGTAACTGCTGCCTCTTCCATGCCCGTAGGGAGGGATGTGCCTGCCTGAAGAGTCCTGCAAAAGTGACATCGCCTCTCTCTCACTCTCCAGCAAGGAATGGACTGTAGCTGGCAGCTGATGACAAAATTTTTCTTGCTTTTCCTTTAGTATGAAGTATTTAAAGTACTAAAATAGGAGGATGATTACCCAGAATTTAAATATTTCCGTATGAACAGTCACTGAGCATGTTTGTTAGACAATAATCTCATCAGCATCTCTGAGGAAGGTACAGCAGGAATCATCATCTGGTTAAATGCCTCTTGTTTGAATACCAAAGCATCAATGTAGCTCATCAGGTTGCTCTCATTAATACTCCCTTTCCTTTCCTTGAGGCACTTCTTCAGGATTATGCCCATCTCTTCTACCTTTTTTGGTATCATCTTGGGAGGTCTGAGGAGAAATCCAAGGAATGGGTAGAAATCAAACAACTAAAAAGAAAACAGGGGAAAAAAAAGATAAATTCATCCATTATCTTATAACACTCAAGTGTCTTAATGGAAACATCATTTATGTGAGGAGCCACACGACGTGGTTGGAGTCTCTTTTTTGGCAACTAAAAAATTTTAATGTCTAAGAGAGCCTCCTCTTAGTTAAAATGCTCTACAGAAATGAATGGGGCCTATCAGACTTGTCTAGATAGAGCCTATTAACATGAATTTAAAAAAAATACAATTAAGAGAAAGTGATAGCAAACTCATGAAACAATTAAATTACATTTTTAAAGAGGCAATCAAGCAAAATTATAAAGCATTTCACAAAGAAAACTCTAAATGTTTAGTAAGCCAAAACACTTCTGTTTTGACGTTAGATACTGATTTTATCTTTTGCATGAATTATAAATCAATTACACTCAGCATCGTTAAATTTCACAGCACAATAAGCAGCTGCATTTTATGTGCAGGGAAGTTACTTACACCATTTTGCAATGTTATAGATAAACTGGCTGCAGAATAAGATTCACAAATCTCTTGCTCTTGCTAACTGGCTAGAATTTTTGCTGGTTTCTGCAAAACCTGAACCTAGAAACCCCCAAATGCAATTGTCCCTAAGACAGGAGGTTACTTCAGGATGTTCAGACACCATCCTGCAGAAGATAACTGGAATGAGCCTGGCTAATTGTCTTTCTACATCCACAAATAAAGTCAGTTTTTCAGTAGTTTGATCATTGATCTGTTTATAAAGAAAGGAACTCTGGCTATGCCTTCCCTGAAGAGACCTGTTCCCTCCTCTCTTCCCCCTTAGCCTTACTTGGACTGAAAATCCTAGGAAATAGAGCTGGTATTTTGTGGTTTATTCTGGGTACTGCTGCAAAAAATACTGACAAAAGCAAAGAAACAAATAAAAGCCCCCACAAAATCCCAGGTATGCAGAATCTTTCTGGGCAGAAGGCATTACTTTAGGCATTATTTTAGGCAGTTGTGTGCTGTTCACACCAAAGCTCTGGGTTTGGCTTGGTTATAGCTCTCTCTCTGCAGCCTGACACAGTAAGAAGCTCAATGCATGGAATTTGTCTTGGGCTGAGTTGTTTTTCCTTAGAAAAATGACCCAGCTGTTTCAGAGAGCAAGGCAGGGAGCAGATGACACCGCTCCATCCCTGTTGTGAACAGGACAAGGGATTTCACTGAACAACTTGTGGTTTAGAGGATGAACTGTGCAGGGGGACAGGAGGGGTGGCAGGGAGGCAGCTCTGCTGACAGCTGAGGAACTCCCTCCCCCAGCTGGCTGACCAGCAGCCAAAAAAAAGTGCTCAGTGAAGAGGGCACAGAGGTGTTTGGGTACAGTGCAGAAACCTCTCTTGCCAGGAGGGCTCTCAGGGCTGAACAGAGCCTGGATCTTCACCCAGTCACTGGGAAATAGCACAGGGTACCCTTCCTCACGCTGGGCCTCCCTCTTAGCAACAAGATGAACCCCCCCACACACATGCTGTATGCATTATATACATATTAGGTCATCAAATCTTTCTCATTCAGCCTTGGATTGCTCCCTTCATTGTTTTCCAATGTCTAGGCTGGACAGTGTGTTAGTTTTTAACATGCAATTCAGAAACATGACAAAAATCTGTTTACAGAACTAATTGTGTGAGGTACAAACAGCCCGTGCTGCTGCACTCCTGCCAGTTCTTGCAGCCTTTATCATGAGTCATCGTGATCCAGGCTCTGTCTGAACTCCCAGTAACTGCACAGGGGATTGCATAAGGACCTCAGCCTTTCCCTTGTCAAAAGTAATTTCCTTCCCTCTGCACTGCAAAAAAACCCAGCCTTGAAATGTGACCCAAGAGCCACTAAAAGCAAAAAAAACTGATAAGAGAAACAAGAAGACCCCCAGATGTATTTTTCTTAAGAAAACAAACAATGTCCTCCAAGCCCTACAAGAGTAGCCCTGACAATAAGGACACAGCTCAAACCTCAGACTTTTACAAACCCTTGCACTTGTAACAACAACACATCTGAGAAGCAGCACAGCCAGCACATCCTCATCTGTCCAACCTGCTGGCACCGTGTGCCAGAATTCGGATACAGCTGCTCTGTCTGCCCTTGCTGCCAGGCAGCACCACCTCTGGAAACCCCAAATGGACAGTGAACACTGGGCTGTGCCTCTCTGCCACCGAGACAAGGAGAGGAAAATCAGAGTGTGGAGGTGACCAGGGCGAGTGACAAGTCCTGCTGGGTGGGTGAGGAGTGGCCTTCTGGCAGCATCTGGAAGTGGAAAGACACAGCACTTTAGTAAAATTACCCTGATCTCACAATGGTCCTGTCAGCAGGAAAAGAGCATTTGACAACTGTTTTGAGTCCTTTCTGATCACAAGGGTGTTGTACTGCTCCATAGTGTGCTCTGAGATGGGATCAGCCTTGAGGATGCTTTTGGATTGTTCCAAGGGGCAGGAAAGGGTCCCACCTACACTGGACACAGCACCCATTTAAACCTGTTGTCTCTCCCCAGCTCAGGAGGGGCCTGGGCTGACTGGAAAGGACATGACCTCAGCTTGCACCAGTCCTCTGCACCACCCAGGAACACCCCAAACCCACTTGTGTCACAAGCAACAGCATCTGTGGTGAGAGCAGGAGACTGGGAGTCTGGATATGCACATCCACATCCCTGCCTGGACAAGGACGTGCCTGTGTGGCTTTGAGGAGACAGGGCTGTGCCCCAGACGGCCCCGGGGCGTGTGTCAGGCTGCTGTGAATGAGCCCTTGTGCCTGGAGCCCCACTCCAGGGCTGGTTCAGCTCCCACCCTTCCCCACCAGCATTTCTGGGAGGTCCATGCAGAGAAGAGGTAAAGCAGGACATGCTGCAGGAACGGCATTGTCACACAGCATAAGAATTACCAAAAGCAAGAGGCAGAGAGATGTCACTCTGACACTAAAAATGTGTTTGTGATTCCCAAAGACAAAGGAGAAGGAAGCAATCAGATCACCTCTGCCAGCCCTCAGCCTGCCCAGCAGGAGGACAGGTTACTCATTACCTGCTGGGTGAAGCAAATGAAAGAGGCAAAGCTGGGCAAAGATAACAGCTTCTTAAATGGCCTACAAAAGCCTTGTCACCTCAGAGGCGTAGGTTAAAAATTAAAATGAAAATTAATGTTTATCTACCAGTAAATGATCTCTCAAAAAAAAAATCAAAACTTCCCCTGTCAGGGCAGGGTCATGCCAGAAGTCACAAGAGAAATCACAGAAAGGGAAGCCCAGAAGAAAAGACAGGGAGCTCCAGGACTGAACCATCCACAGGGTTGCAGCTGGGAAATAAAGTTGTTGCTTGGGCTGTGTAGAATTATTTGGACGTTGAGCCCATCCAAATCAGCCACTCTTGGACAAAGAGGATCAGAGAGCAGAAACTGAGGTCTCCCTCCCTGCACCTGCCCTTGGAGCCAGCCAGGAGCAGGTGGGGTTGGGGGCATGGACAGAGCCCAAGACTGGCAATTCTTCCCAAGAAAACCCCAAATCACGAGCAGGCAAAGCCTCCCACCTGCCCAGCCCCGTGCTCCTGCCCTCCAAACTGGAGCCAGCCTGGCCAAGAGCACGAGGCCAGGTCCCAGCTTGGGTTCATCAGGTTGGGTTTGGGTTTGTCGGGTTGGGTTTGTCAGGTTGGGTTTGTCAGGTTGGGTTTGGGTTTGTCAGGTTGGGTTTGGGTTTGTCAGGTTGGGTTTGGGTTTGTCGGGTCGGGTTTGGGTTTGTCGGGTTGGGTTTGGGTTTGTCGGGTTGGGTTTGGGTTTGTTGGGTTGGGTTTGGGTTTGTCAGGTTGAGTTTGGGTTTGTCAGGTTGCATCCCAGAATACACCGTTCCCTCTCTCTGCAAACAGGCTTTCCCTCCCCACTGCTGTCTCCACAGAGGCCTCAAAGCAAGCACAGGGGTGCTGGGGGCTGTGCCCAGGGGCGCTGGGGGGATCCAGGGGGCTGCTGGACAGGGCAGCCGGGCAGCAGCCGCAGCCCTCCGGCGTGGGTGGCCGTGGCAGCACTCTGTGCTCACAGCCACAGCTTGCAGGTGGCCACAGGAAAAAACTGAGTCCTCCTTCATTTATTTTTCTTGCAAGCTGTGTTTTAGATGCTCCCCTGAAGGGCCCTTTGAAGCAGCACAAGCTGCCCCAGACCCTCCTCCTCAGCTCATTAACACGTGCTGACAGCAGGGACCCCCTGGCACAGCTGAGCCAGGACAGCCCTGAGCAAGCTCTGGCCCAAACCCACACCCCCAAACTTACCTTCAAACTCCTCTGAGCCTTCCACAGCCAAAATGCTGCTGACCCTGAACCCAGCAGGCTCCTTTAAGCCATTAATCCATGTGCAAGCTTTGCCTTCCAGGCTGGAGCTGCCCATTGTGAACTCAGGTCTCAGAACAGAGCTCGGGGAAACCAGCTCTTACTGGGTTTGAGAGGTTTTGGGTTTTCTGTTCAGAGCTGCAGGTCAGGCATTTGTCAGAGGAAGGTTAAAGTGTTTAAATGGTGTTAAGTGTGATACCAGTTTCTACAGCCCTGTGTAAATTGTCTTTAAAAAGCCCCATCCTCTCTCTCACTGTATGGGGTCTGTGACACATTTCAGGGATGGCAGCTCTGCTCCAGCAGCAGCACTTGAATGTGAAGTGCACTCCAGCTAAAGAGATGCCATTATCCCTGGTTTAGAGAAGAAAAATCCAGATGGAAAAGAGAAAAGATTGGTTCAAAGGCCACATGAGACAGTGATAGGAACATAATCAGAACCACAGTCACCACTAACAGGTGCACCAAAAGGGGCAACAGAGTAGACATGCCCCCAGCAGATAATAAATTACACAATCTATCACAATTTGGGTATTTTATCACCCATGAAGCACTTGAAATGTGACTTGCAGTTGCAAAATCCAGCCTGTGGTTTCATACCTGTGGTCTCAGCATTGGCAATACTGAGAAACAAGCTCATGTCCATCTGAGAGCTGCTTTAAACAAACCCTGACTTCCCTGGAAGCATTTCAGGGATTTCCAAATTGTGGGACTCAGAAATGCTAATGGATCCCTGCACGGCATCACCAGCCAAAGGGGCACAGTGCTCCTTTGGAGGTTACAGATTAATATTTAAGCTAATCACTAATTTTAAGTTAAAATGTATCAGCATTATCTGCCCAGGTTAACAGCACAGTCCAGCATCAGCCTGCAGTGAGTGAACGAGGCACTTGCCCATTTCAAAGCAGGAGCACAGCACCAGGCAGCTGCATTTCCCTCTTGAATGATTCTTCAGGAACCAGACACAAAATCCTTAGAGGTTTGCTCCATAAACCATTAGCCAGTAAAAGGCTAATTAGGTTAGAGACATATGGCCTGAACCAGTAAAAAATTCAGCACCGGTGACTAGAGTGTTATTAACCTCACAAAATGGAGATGTATTTCAGAAGCTGCTGGGCTGAACATTGAAAACTGCATCACATTCAGTCTTCAGCAGTGAGACTTTGCTCTCCTAAGCCAGCAGAAATGGCAAAAGGCAACAGTTTTGCTAATAAAAACTGTTTTTTTTCTTGCTACGATAGCAATGATGAACATGAAGATAATACAAAAGATGTTTTCTGAACAGGCTTTTCCCAGACACTGAAATATTCAAGGTTGAGCCCACCTGTACAGGTGAGCTGAACTGTTACCCCAGGCCTGTGAACCTCAAGGAGACACTCCCACCTCCCCACCATGCCCCCACTCTCTGGGCAGATGAGCAACCACTTGGACCCACAACTCCTCAGATCCAGGCAGTTCCTAACTCCAGAGAGAGGGGATGTCCTCAGCTTGCCATCCTGATTTGTGTTTTATCTCATCTCACTTATTCTGGGCTTCTGTCAAGTGGAAAGGGATTTAGAAGGAGCTGAACTCTGGGATGTGATGCCTTAAGGAAGAGACATCAACTTCAGCAAGGCCAGCTCTCGTCCTGTTGACTTCAGCTGAGTTTTTTCATAGTTTATATTAAGCTTGCCATTAACAACAGCAGGAATTTGGGACAGGCTGCAGCAGGGTCAATCCCTAACAGGCTCCAACAACATTCCCTTTCCCTTTCAGGTGTCCCAGTGACGATGTGTCCATGTTCCCTCTGGATTTACAGTTTCTCTGGACACAGCAGTGAGCCACACACTGCTGTCACTGGCTCTGCAGGGATCTGAACAAGTGCAGCCACATCTCAAACCCTGCTCACACAAAGACATGCATGTGAGGGAGATGGGCAGAATTTAGCCCTAATTTGCATGTTCAGTCCCTGTAATAAGCCCTGGGAAGTGTCTTTAAAAAGAGACTGCTTCCTAATTGCTTCTTAAAAAAGCATTTAGAGTGGACTCTTTGGCATGACTCAGGGGTGCATTTCTAAATCCAGTTTCTCCCATGAAGTTTACTCTGGCTGTTTGGTTGGGTTGCATCCATATGCTATTTTTATTTTTTTTTGATCATCAAGCCTGTTTACAGCATGGAAGAACAATATGGGAACAGAAATAAAGCTGGGCCAAGCCCAAAGGAATGAGCCCAGCAATGGCACTGCCAGCATCTCTGGCTTGGAGAGCAGGAGGCCCTGCAGCTGGGCCATTCCTCAGTGAGACCCAAGTCACTTTTCCCTTCTGGCTGTGCATTTCAAACCTCAGTTGTGTTTGATTTACCCATCATCTGCAGACTTAATAGCAAACAGTTAAAATGCCTGCATGTCCTTCTGCTGCCAGCTTTGGATCTGTGGTGCATTACAAGAGAGAATATTCTCTAGAATGCACAGGCTGAGGGACTGGCTGTCACAACAGTATCACTTTTGGCTTCCTTAAATACAGTAATCAAAGTATTTTGAACAGTAGCCTACAGCTACTGAATACTTTTCTGTCTCAAAATAGACACAAGTCTCCTCCCACCTTCTGCCATGAGCTCTTTGGTCACTCTGAGGTTTCAGTGGTCCAGTCCAGTTGCCTTTGCAGTATCCAGTGAGTGCAGCCCAGCTGGTTCCTGGTCCTTTGATCCAAGAGCTGCCAGGTTATTCTGTGAAACAGAGTCAAAAGGACACAAAACATTTGCAGGGAAGGTTTGAAAAAGGAAAGCTTGTCTATGTTTGCATTTACATTTTTAATATAGTCCTGTTGTCTAGAGGCCAGATTTGGGGAATGGAAACCAGGAGCCTGGTTTCTATTTTCAGCACAGCCACTGATTGCTCTGTGCTCCTGGCAAATCTTTTAATCTCTTTTCCTCTGTTTTACCCATCTGTAATAAAGGGATGATCAGACCTCCCTAGCTCTGCCCTGTGTGGCAGCATCTTCTGATGAAACACAGCAAGGACGAAGCATTAATAATCATTCCATGCAGAAGAGCCAAGAGGTCACAGGTATTTAAGTACAGTTTAGCCATTCAGTGCCCCTTTGTGCATGCAGCAAGCCTTGATGTTAATAGAAGTTATATATTAAAATGGAATGGAAAAGTAGGCCCTTCAGGGCACAAAAAATAACCATATCCAGAGCACCACTAAATAAATACAATATAAAGATGAAAATCAGTTCAACTACTGAACAAATTGAAAGGCAAGGAGACATTTAAGAGGAAAAACAAAGTCATGCAGCCCTACTCCCAGCTGACATCTAACTGCCTCCAGCACAAAATCAGGGACAAAAAGGAGTGTCAGGCACCAAGAGGAGACACTACAAGTGGTCCCATAAGTGGTTCAGTGTTCCCACTCCATTTCTTTACCTCTCTGGCACCTTCCTGAGGAGGTATCAAGGAGGTGGGTAAAGGACTGGGCTCCTTAAATGCTTGTGTTCAATTGACCCTGTAAATTATCCCATCAGTCCACCCCTGCATCCTCCACATCTGTCCACATCTGTCCACATCTTTCCTCCCACAGAACTACCCTGGGGCGTCTTCCACGCTGCCATCCTGCACTGCCAGGCACCACCCCCCTCTCTGGGCTGTTCCACAAAGCCATTTTGGATCCCTGCAAAGTGGTTACAGCTGGGACATGGCTCCCTGGGATCTGCCAGCTCTTCTCTGCCTGCTTCATGCCCACTGCAGCACCTCTGGCCAGATGCTCCCCTCTCACTGTCCCCATCACTCGTGTGAACATGAACGACCTCTGACACCACTCTCAGACCAGGGCATGAGCATTCCTATCACAAGCAACCTCTGCTCATTTCACTCACATGAGCAGCTGCAGAGGCAGATTTTGGGGAGGATTTGAGGGATCTTGGTGATGAGCAGAGAGCTCTCCAGTGGACCACTGCAGCCAGAGGAGGGTGTGTCTTTAAAACCTTCAGCATCCTCTTGTCTTTTCCTTCCGTCCAGTTAATGCAATAATTTCAAACAAATCAGTGTTGCACAACGCTGTTCAGCAGTCAAGCTGCTTATTCCTTGCACAGCCTCTTGGCTCATCTCAAAATAAGGTGCATATGCTTTTGGGGCAGAGACCAGCATTTATTTTGAGAGATGCTTTAGGATCAGGACAGTCACTGCTAGCTCATCACATTTACTATTCAGGATTATTGGACCACAGGCGACCTTTCAGGTTCTTAAGACTTGGATTACGAAGGGCTTTAAGTACTAAGCCTAATGACTTGAATTACAGCCTTAGCATCCTGACAATCAGAAAGGGACTACGAGCTTTTTACTTTCTTCCATCCACAAAACAGCTTGGGCTGGATTTTGAACCCTTTTCAAGGCCATGTCAAGCTGGTGCCCATCAGAGTGATCTAGCTGAGTTGCAAGAAAGGCACGATGACCTAGGTAAAGGTCATGTCTGAGAGAAATGGCAGGATTTTCTAGATAAGCCAGCTGAGACATCTGTCTGCTTTCCTCTGAGACAATTATTTTATTATTTCCACATATTAAAAAAATCACTCCGAAATGCTACAGCACATTTTAATCCATGGGCCTGCAGTAGCAGTAAGTGGTACTTTGCCATTTTCACATCTCAGTGGCAAAAAGTTTTATGGGATCAACAACTATCTTCCTGTAACTGGCTGAACTGGAAATACCTTTCAGTTCTCAAAACAAAGCAAAACAAAAAAAAAAACAAATTTAAAAATACAAGTACCAGCAATTTCTGTGGCCCCCACGCCAAGGCACGTGTGCTGCTGTTGCTAGTTTCAGTCAGCACACAGTTCCACATTACAGTGAAATTGGTTTCCTGTCTAAAACATGTGAAGTTTCTGTTCCCCATTACCTGCACTCAGGTGCCCTTTTCCAGGACCAGTGACAGAGCCCACCCAGCCCCCTCTGAGTGTTCCTGTGGACAATCCAAACCACAAGTGCCTTCAGCTGTAGGGCAGGTCAAAAGTTTATTTTGACCATTAAAGCAATTTTATGAGGGAGACAAGACCCACAGCCACAGCAACAATGCAAATAAAGGTTTGTAAAGGACTGATCTGTTCTGCCCACTGCAATCCTGTTCCATCAGCAAGGAGGAGGAGGAGGAGGGAGCACTGGCACAAGCAGAGCAGGAAAGTGAGGACGTGCTGTTTGCAGAAGGACAGCACTGGCCACATTCCCCTCATTCCCTTGGAGCAGTAACCACCTGCAGCACCTGTGTGGGGAACAGCACAAGCCCAGGCTCACCTGCCACCCTTTCAGCTTCTGCTGAGACCCCCCAAAACAAAAGCTGAACCAAAAGGAACTGAGATGCTCTGTGTTACTGGGGTGATTCAACAAGAGTCACTGTTTTCTCATTAAACAATGTCAGAGATGTTCTCCTGAGCTCTCTGCGGTCACTTTTTTCCCCTCCCTTTGTCCAAAGACAGCTGCAATAATAAAAAAAGGATTTAGCAAACAACAGGCAAACCCCTGGTTTTTTAGCGAGCCAGTGAATATTTTCTAGGACTGAACCAATCTCTGGAAATAATTGTCAAGTTTGCTGGAGTTTTCCTTCCACATTCTGTGCTCTACAGTTGGCAGACCTGGCTGCTCAAAAGAAGAGTAACACAATAAAGTGCAGAGAGGTATTTCCTTGCTGCACAGGTGGTAATTTTTGAATGAGTTTTATCAGACTCAGAATCCAGACAGCAATACCTGTCCTATTTTAAATCTATGCATTTCCTAACTTTGATAAGCTGTCTTCCTCCTCAACTTTGCTAATTCAGCCATCTGAACTTTTCCATCTATCAGTTAAAGTAAATTATAATCTGCTCAAGAGCTTGCACAGGAAGACAAGAAGGATGCTGGTGCAATATTCATAATACAACCATCTGCATTATGTCCAGTGCAGAATGTCCATCTCTGAGATTAAACAGCATGTTAAAAGCACTGGAAATTCAAACTATCTAAAGTGCTTCCTTCTTTTCAATCACAAAAATATCTGACAGTGGTCTGAGTTCTGACTGAGGTGTGTGTCCTCTGCAAGGAATTAATAATTTCTAAGAGCAGCATCTCCCTGCCACTGCTCCCTCACCGTGTTCACCCTTCCCACTGCTGAGGGGCTGATGAGCAACCCTGTAATTTGGCCAGTGAGAGTTTGTTTACAGGAAGGGACAGCCTGGAGAGTGAGTGACCCTCCAGGATCCCGTGTGGAACCTGCACCCAGGAGCCAGAGGAGGCACATGCACAGACTGGATGCTGGATTGCCACTCCCCAAACAAGAGGCAGAGCCTCACAGGCCTTACCAAGGCACTGACAACCTTCTGTTTGAAAGTTTCTTTTCAGTCATCTCAGGCACTTTTACAAGTGCTTAAATAATTTCTACCACCTCACTCAATTTTTGCAGGACACACAGTCTGGGATGAGGTTCAGAGTGGCCTCATCTCTTCCAAACAAAAGCATGTCCAGATGCAAGGTCTGAATTTGTTTGGTGGGACACGTCCCCAGGGAACAGCTGGTGGGATGGAAATCCAGAGCCATCTCAAAGGAATGTGGGGGAAATTTTAAGGATAATTCAATTCTTATAACAACAATATCAAGATTTTCCAATCCTCAATGCTTCCTGCTATCCTAGCTGAAGTGCCAAGCACCTGAAAGCACTTTTTCACACAGACAGAAAGTGGAAGCACAGTTGGGAGCATGAAGGTGGTATGGGTACAGCTGGGGATCTAAAAGGGAAGTGTGAGCAACATTTGCTGACAAATGCTCCTGCTTCCAGCAGGCACTGAAAGCTGCCAAAAATTTTTGGTAAGGGTTACAAATAACAGCTGTACTGAGCTGAGAGGGATCACAGCCAAGGAGAGGATGGTACAGGCAGAGCTGTGCAGTCAAACTGGAAGTAAGCACAGCCTTTGACAGTCCTGGAAGCTGCCACTGAAACAGGAGAACCCTGGACAGAGGCTGCAGGATAATCACAGACAGCATCTCATGGGCTTCAAAGGAAAACCTGAGCTTTACCATCGTTTCTGGTTTGTTCTTTAACCAAAACCAAAGCAGGCACTTCCCTCACAGGACTGGCAGGGAGCTGCAGGCAGGTCAGGAGGGAGAGAACGAAGGCACTGCTGGGGTGAGTTTGAAGATCATCCACAGTAACTTCCACAGCTGCTCCATTTTACTGCAAGAAACCCAGAAGGTGGCCCATGGACCACAGCCCTGCAGAGGGTTCTGAGGCTGCTCTGAACACAGGAATCCTCTGTATTTATGTTGTACTCACGGCATCATCCTAAAACAGGACCCAAAGTCCTTCCTGGTGCTGAGATGTCACCAGTGCAGTGAACTGGGCTGAGGCTGCTGCTGAGCACGCTTAGACACTGGAATTTCACCCAGATTTTGCCTGTTTAATGCCAGCAGTTCATACACGAGGCCCTGCTTGCAATCAGCCCTGGTATTTTCAGCTGGCTTGGCCCTAAGCACTAACCACAAGTAAGACTTCAGAGAAGCCCCATATTTATTCTTTCCGGCATATCATAGTGCCCCATTAAACAAGGACAAAAGACTTCCTTATGTAATAGGGATGCTATTTGTTATTTTTGTCCTTATGGCAGCCAGGATTTGTGCCAGGTGGCATTGTGCCTTAACCAAGGAACTTCAGGAGGGTACATTCCTCGCTGTCATCCCTGCCCTCTGGCACAGTTGATGCCCATACATGGTTTCCTGGCTGCCTGTCCTCGTGCCCATCCATGAGCACCCATTTGTGACAGCTCATGGAAATACCACTCCTGTTTAACAAGGTAAGTCACTGATCAGTCCTTTCCAGGATCCTGCAAGAGCTTCTGCCTCTAATAAAGGGTCCTGTCTATGTGAAACCCACACAGTCTGTTTACACATCTGTGCTACCAGAGAAACACCACTGCTGTAGCTGGAGTTTTCAATGTCTCGAGGTAGCTCTAAAACAGCTTGTTTAGTCTGATTAAGCCTGTGGAAAGCAGATAAATAAAATGGTGGCAACTGCCAGCAGCCCAAGAGTGAGAAGAGGCAGCAAAGGCCATGGAGGGCACTGAGCCATGGGCTGAGCATCCTGAGCAGCTGGGACCCCGCAGCCTCCCAGCTCCCGGCGCTCCCTGGACTCAGCAAATTCCATCAGCAGCATCACCAGCCCAGATTTGGGCAATTTCATGGAGCTTAAGCAAGCCTGGCTGATACAAAGGATGCTGCCAAAGCCTGTTGTACCTCCAGACCAATACAGGGAGGAAACACAGTGCCAACATCCTTTGGATCCAAAGGAGCTCGACAGCAAATGATGATGTTCACAGTGCCGTGGCTGGTCTGGCTCTTTGTAAGCAAATAAGAGTGACAGATCCTGTGTCCCATGGCTTACAATTTTATAAAATACACATGGGACCATGAGGAGAATAGATGTAAGTTGTCACAGATGTGATATTTCAATTAGCAGTAAATACTCATTAAAAAATCAGAATAACTAAAGCTAATAGGGAATGTAACTCCACCTTCCTGTGAACAGAAGGGTAACTGGTAATTATAACAATGTGCTCACATAATTTCAGGGTTTCTGCTTGTTTGCCTCTAACATAATCCCCCTTCATTGAATCTCAAGGCTGGAGGCACAGAGAGGTAGAACTTTAATTCTTCTGGCCATTTATATACATGTGGCATTTCTTGACCTTTAAGTATTTGATTTTGAAACCTATTTAACTTTTTGACGTAGGTGTTTTCGTGGGTTTTGTTGGGGAATGCCAAAAATTTTCTGCATGTAAGGCAAAAAAATTCAATAAGAGCAACTGTATGAGTGTTCTTCTGTCTGTACCCAGAGGGGCCTCCCTCTATGTCTGTAACACCAGTTAAAGTTTCTCAGTAGCACAAGCTTCTTATTCAGCTTTGTTTTGACAAAGAAAGATAAACCACTGTTTTGCTTTGCCCTTCCCCCACCATTTACTAATTAGTTTTATTTAGTTTGCTATTCCCTGCTCCTTGCGGGGGAAAAAACCTATATTTAAAAAAAAAATAATTATTTTTAACCACATTAAGTTGTTGACTATGTAGGTTCTTATGAAGAATTTAAAATAGAACATAATTATAAATCACTGTGAAAATGAGCTCGTCCTGCAGAGGCAAGGACATTTAATTGTGTCCTTGTATAACTGGAATCACTGTAAACAACTAATATTCCTATTTGTAGGGACAGAAATAACAAGCTCATTCAGCTGTACAGAAAGGAAGACATAAAAGGAAACCAAAGGCCAAACCAGAATAAGCCACTGGAAAGTTTTATGTCAACAAAACTGGATTTAAATTAAGTAAGATCAATTTGCTATTTTGACTGTAAATGAATCAGATCATTAAAACATGTTTTAAAGGGAACATTTGTGATGAAACATCTATGACTGCTTCCTACACCAAAGGAATAGGAAAGTTACTACTTATTTCTGTGTAGGATCAAAGCCCAACTGCAAAGTTACTTCTCTGGTTTTGGGACTGCTTTGTAGACCTACATTTTGAAAATCAGAAGAGCAGCAGAACTGCAAGGAAAACACTGAATAAATTACTTACCAGTTGCACACAAAGGAAAACACAGCCCTGATGACATAATTAAGAAGTTGCATCATAGCACATACACACGAAGGACTAAAATTTAAATGACACAATTTCCACTCTTATGTTTTCTAATTTTCTGACTGCTTAACTTTGCAACTTAAATCTCTTTTATGATAGCTGCTTCTGACACTGATTTGCAGAAATGGGAGTAGATTTTAATGTTTGTTATTCTGCCTTACTCAGTGGCAAGGTTTAGAAAAACACACAAAACAAAACCCCCAAGCTCAAGCCAAAGATGTGCATTTCTAAGCTTTTGGAATAATGGGAGATGAGTCAATACTCACTTTGCTTTAAAATCAAGAGAAACACAGCAGAGTGGTCCTCCAGTAGAGAGGAAATAAGGAAATAAACCACACATTCAACAACTACAAGATGCCCTTTCCCAATACAAACAGAATTCATTTACCCAGTAATTTTACAATGGTGATAACAAATTAAAACTGTGGGCAGACAGTGCAGAACCAAATAGATACACAACCCATAGCAAGGATGAGCCAAATTAAAGGGAACTTCTTATGCTGTCAAATTTTGAGTAATTAGTACTTCCATTAGAGGCACAGTTCCAGCTTTAAGCAATTCTAAGTAATTAATGTTCCTTTATTTTGCCTGGAAGTCCTAACTTCAGCACTCTCCTAGGACATGCATTCTGCTAGCCAGAGCTCCACAATGCAGATTAACTCGACTAGAAGGTGATTAGCACAGGCAGATGAAGATGTAATTTGTCATCCTGTACACACTGCTACTTCCTGGGATGCAATTTTATATAACACAGCAGACTGATTCAAACAGAGGCAAAGACACAATTTTGTCCTGTCTGTACCCATATGACTGCCCAAGATACAAGCAGTGTTGAGATTGGAAAATTGTACATGACCAAATGACAAAATGTGAATAAAGTGCCAGATTACATCTTCCCACACAGCTCCAACCAGCTACAGGAATTCAGTAACTGACTGCACACTTAATAATTTAAGATAAATAATTTTAAATGCACGATGGAGGAGGTTTTTCTATACTTACTCATCATATAATGTAAATTTAGGGATGAAAATGCCAAGCTGAGCAGGAAGCAGAGGCTGGTGTGGTGGAAAGCACATGGACAAGGCAAGATTTGCTTGCCAGAGGCACTACAGCACTTGCACAGTCTGTGGGATAAGCTGGCTGGGTTCTCACAATCTTGTTTTTAAAACAGGCCTAGCAATACAGATCTCCCAAAAAATGTAGGTTCTTCCATTTCCTGGCTTTTGTGAAGATGACCTGTTTGCCCACCAGCTGAAGATTCTTGAAGAAAAGGTGTGAAGTAAAAAAAAATGAAATGGAATTAAAGTGCCCTTTTCTATTTGTACAACATCAAGTATTAGACATCTCTTAGAATATTTCACATTGAGCTTTGACATGCCAGACACAACTCCACCAAGCAGCATTTTTACAAACCTTTTACCCATTTTCCAGACCCCTCTGACCATGGACAGTACCCACACCAAGAAGCACGTGGCAGAAAGCACCATGCTTTGCTTTCTCTGCCAGACACAACCACAGCAGCAGTTACCTTCAACTGTAGCTTCTGAATTTTCTGTAACTGCAAGAAGCAGAACTCCAAGACCAAGACATTCACCCAGCAATCAGTGGGACTGAAGGGAAAGCTGGAATTGCAGCTGAGGAAGAGGAGAGATGAGCAGGACCTACTCCCAGGGGTCTATTACTGTGCTGGTGGGAGCCTCTAAATGTTCTTTTCCAAAGAGTACTGTCCACATGGACTCCAGATTGGCAGGCCTTGTGTGCTTTTAATATTAATTGATATAAAATTAACTATGACATTCTTGATCTACAAAGTTTCTCTCTTTACAGATTTGTCAGCACTTACACACGGTCAGAACTAAGGTCCATGAAAGGCAAATCTTGCCAAATATGCCAAAATCATAAAAGGTTCCCACATTTTTGCCCAGACCTTACCTTTATCATCTTCTTTACAATTCTCTTCCAAAGTGCACTGGCACTGTGCTTCTGCTTTTGAGCTACAAGGTGCCTTAAGTGCACAACAAGGACCCCCATTTTTGTGTGACAGAGAAATCCAAAGCAGCGACGTTCAAATATCTCGAGGGAGAACAAAAATCCTTCTCTGACATCTAACATGCAATGATAAACTCACAAAAAGACCCTTTGCAAACTTCACCCCTGAGAAACTCCTGTTTTCCCTCATGGAAAGAAAAAAGTACCAGCTTCTGCTTGGGGTGACAGCAAGTTTTCCCAGCTGCATTTTCTCCCATGTAAAATATATGACCCAATGATCTTTATGAGTTCACTAAATGTCAGGATCACTTCTTTTTATTACAGATCCTTTTCACCAAGTTTCTCACTGGAAGATCAGTGCTATACAGCCCAGAAAGGCTGTGACTGTGCCCTGAGGCACTGTCAACAGCTCAATGAAGAACCTGGACACTGCTGCTCAATTCTGCCCTTTCTTGTGCCAAACTCCATCCCAGTTATTCTTTTAGAGCAGAACATGCTGGTTTCTAGTCTTTTTTGGCTGAAAACACCCTCCTCAGCAAGTCAAAAAGAATAAGTTATTTGTTATTAGTAATATATTTCATACTTTTTTAAAGATTTGTACTAAGCCATGACTAGGAAGGCTGTCAAATCCACTCAAATGCTTCTTATTGAAAAATCAGGCCTGCATATCCACAGATCCTCACCCACCCAAATTAAAGCTGTAATTCCCAAAGACAGCCACTCTTCTGAAACACCACACATTTCATATAGTTGTTATTAATAAAGTATGAACAATGTTTGCAGAAATATTAAAGAATCAGGTCAAGAACTCTGTCTGAATACCAGTGTTATTAAATAAGCCAATCATCCAACCTTTGAGTAATTAATGTCCTTGGTTTTTACTTGAAAGCCTCATTTTCAGCACGTTCATAAGAGACTGACATCCCATGCCAAAAGGAATGAACCTGAATTAACTCTTTTGGATGCCAAGTGCAGAAAGGAGGAAGAGGAAAATGCAACACTGGCAGGCTGGATTCTGATCCCAGGGTAAGTTTAGCTACAGTCTGATGATTACACCACATACAGTCAAGGATTTGATCTGTTCCCATCTGTGCATTATCTGAGTACCTAAACAATTGCCTTAATGCATTTGAAAACTTTAAAATATAAAAAGAAAACGAACAAAGCTGATGGTATCTCCAGATCGCTGTGTGAAGTACTAACAAGCAACTGTGTTATACAACCCGTGTTCAACAGACTGAAAATGATCTTTCCCAAATTCAAACGACATCCTTCTGAAGCTGAAAGTGAGAGATTACAGCTGGCTGAGCACACACTGTACTGTACATTCATTTTAAAAGCTGCCATTGTAAAAGGCTCTCCAGGCTTGATGTTGGTTTCTTTGCTCTTCTTATTAAAAGCTGCAAAGTTCCTCATATTTAACAGTAATTACAGGGGGAGATGGAGAAAAACTAATGAGACAGAGAGGTTTATTTTTCTAAAGAGGTGCAGTAAGATTAATAGCAAGACTATGGGCTATATGTGTTATTTTTATTTCATCACCTCCAAACACGATAAATATTTTCAATTGGGAAAAATTACGAGTATAAAATTTAGTATTATCTTTACAAATCCTTCACAGCCTCTGTATGTGACATCCTCTCCTTCCCTCCACCAGACAACAATTATGACACAAAAATACTCTCAGGACAGCAGCTGCAGAACTTGTCTGATGCGCTCGCACTTCTCCAGCAGGTCTGGGTCTTCTCCATCAGAACCATCAAATTCCTTCATAAAAGCTTCAGCTTTCTGCACAGTTTTGTCTCGTGCATAGCCCCGAAGCCCTTGCAGATAATCCAGTAAAATGGTGAAATACTTGTCTGGAACCTGAAAAAACAAAAGGAAGGAAAACCAGCTTTATTTTCTCCCCTCTCAATGCTTATTTACAGGTACATCACAGCATCACCTGAAAGACAACCAGGAGAACAGAGTGGGCTTTGGTGTTTGCCAAAGCCCAACTTCACGTGGAAATGTTTCCTGCCAAGGTTCAAGCTGCCAGGAGGGAAGGACCCTGGTGAAAGGACTGTCATGTACTGGAATGGGCAAAGCATCTGAGAGGAAATGCTCAGCAGATGTGGAAATGCTGATCAGCAAATGCAAACACTGCCTGACAGGGAGCCCAGGGCTCTGAGGGTTGGTGGAACAAAAAAAAAAAAAACAAAACACATCAGCCAATCCCTCCTTTTGGAAAGACAGATGCAAATCTTACTAAAATTGGCGAGAACTGCATGTCTGAAGAAAGAATTTTGCTGGAATCCCCCTTGCCCTTACCCAAAAATTGTTTGCTAAGAGGAGATACCACCCACCACAGCACACTTTGACAGAATGCTTATACAAAGGAATAGAATTTGAAAAACAAACTGAAATTGAGACATATGGAAATAATTTTTAGATCATGCTGACTAAAACTGATAGGCTCTACCACCATGTCTGACATTAAAAACACTTCAGTCATCTACAATTGCCTTAGCCCTGTTTCACTCCCTTTCTAATTAACTAGTCAGAGATTAAGCTTTAGCTTATCTGGTACAACACACAATTTAAATGATCATTATATTAATCTTGACAAGAACTTAGCAAAGACTTTGGAATGATTTATTCAGGACTTCATACTGAAGAGCTTTCAAAAGTAAGAGGTGAGCAGACCCAGGCTGATCTAAACTTCATGTTGTGTATCTGTGGAACAGCTTTCAGCCAATAACAGGATATTTTTTGCTGGGAATCATGAGATGTTAAAGTGATCTCATCCTGCAAATATGTTTCTCCATGTTTAACTTTACACATAGAACTTGACATGAGTCAAGTTAAACACATACGTAAGTATTTAAAGGATTTGAGACTAATTATTCGAGGGCTGTTTCAATTCTGCAAAGTACCAGCATTTCAGAGAAGACAGAGCTTCAACAGACACTTAATTTACAACTTACTTCTCCATGGACATTTGGCAGCAGAACTTTGATCACTAAAACTTCTATCACTCCAAAAGAGGAGGAAGAAAGAATATTCCAACACTGCCTTCATCAATCAGGGGTATTACAAAGCAATAAATCAAAACTAAAGTCTGCGTTCAGCCTCATTACTTGTACACTATGGAAAACCTAATTCTTCACACAAACACTCTTGCATTAAAGAAACAATACAGTTACAAAAGAAATATTAATTTTACAATGATTAACACTGAAATGGATGATAGATGAAGCGTTGCTATACTATACAAAGNCCAGAAAAATGGGGGGGTTTATGTCTCTCTCTCATGAGGAATACTTGAATACTGTTAAAAGTGAGAGGCTGAACAAATGATTAACATCTGCAAATGTTCTTTGGTTATTTAGCAAACACATTTTCAATATGCAAAATTTTAGCTGGGTTAAAATAGCTCATTTATGTGCATCTTGAACATGTTTTTAAAGCTGGTATATTCTGGTTTAGACGAAGAAAGAGGCATTTATTTCTATTAAAAAATGAGCATACCAGTAAATCTCGCTATAAAATGAAGACTACTTTTTAAAATTATGCACTTAAAAATCAGTATTGTAACACATACAAAATCTGACAGTACACTAAAGTATCATTTGAAAAGAAAGAAAAAAATATAAGGAGAAAACCCAGAAACTTTCACATTTATTTGATTTTTCTCTAAAGAAAAGTAGGTCTCCAGAGGGTAGCATGCAAGATGCCATTAATGTTCCAGCTTGTTTTACACAGCAAGAGAGAGCACAGAAATCAGTTGAAAAGCCAGCTGGGTAGGAGAATTAGTATTGTTTAAACACTGTCAAGTCTAATAAAGCAAAAGAGTCCTCATCTCTGGTGAATGCTGCACCAACAAATACATTGTTCAGTCAATTCAATGAAAGAGATAAAAATGAAACAACAAATTTGTATGGAAAGATTTTGTGGAAGCCTCTGAAGAAAATCTGAATAAAAAGATTATTGTCTTGATGTTCAAATTCAAGATAAAGAAGCACAGCTCATTGGGATTATCATCAGTTAAATATAATAAAATAGCTTATAACCAAAATATAAGGTAGAAATCAGACAATTAACAGTAAACCAGAAAGGACAGACAAAACACTAATAACCACAATATATCATCCTTTATGTGCTTGAGTTACACCTGCAGATAAGCTGATTTAGAGTCTTTTTTTGGAACACTGTCAATAAATAGGCAGAAGTTTGCAAAACCAATATTGCACAAAAGCAGAAGGCCAAAAAGCTGACTGAAAATGTTACAGAATTAAATAAAAAGCTATTATTATGGTGAAACCATCCCTTCTCCCACTGCCACCAGGCTAGAAACCACAGTGCCTGCAAAACAAAATCACACAATCCTTGGTGTCCCTTGTCTTTGCAGCAAAGTGCCCACCTGGACAACAAATGGCACCACCTCAAGTGTGAGGAGCCAACAGAGAATGAAGTAAAAAAAGGCTTTTCTTGTGGGTGCAGTTTGTGGGGTCAACAACCACCTGCTCATCTGCACCCACCTGCTGTGTTTGGTTGGGTCTGATCAGAACCAGAAGGACTTTTGTGCAAAAAACCCTTTCCATGTCAAACCACCACATTGCCAACTCCCAAGTGAGCAACTGGGACTTCTACAAATCCTTCAAAACAAACCAAATAAAGCAATGACAGCACTTGCTGATTTTGTTTTAGTGTGTTCTTTCAGGAGGTTCAGCCTCAAGAAGAAGAAGGTAAGTTCAGAATTCTTTTCTACATAAATAAAGCCTGGAAACAGTTCACGTTGTAGTCTTTGCAAGGGGACAAGAACAAGCTGAGTGACAGATCTGTGACTGCATCCTGGGAGAACAGTCCCTCTGCTAATGAAAACCTTTAATATATGTCTACTTCTCTAAAGTATTCTATGTATTTCAGCCTTTGTGATGATATCCACTGGTCAGGCACACCACAGAGTACTCTGAATCTTCTACTCTCTGCTAATTTTATGTTTCTATCCCAATTTCACCTGAGTACTCTTGGCATTAAAACTTGAAAAATACAGCCTGATTTCACTTAATCTCCTATAAAACTATAGGATGTTAAAATATCTTTATTACCTCGTTTATAAACAACTGAGACCAACAAATGAGTGCACTATAAGGTTAATTGCTCTTATTAACCTACTACCAAAACCATATGCTCTCTTCTCTGTGTTAAGGCAAGGCATTGCACTCCTGCATCCAAGACCCCATGTGGGACTTCCACTCCTGGGAATTCTCATGTAGAAACAAAAAAAAGTTTCAGTTTGTCTTCCTGAAAGGTTCTGCTCTGTATACACCACAATAATTCACAGAAACAACAAATACTTTAACACAATCAACTGCAGAAAGTACATTTATGTCCATTAGGGCACCAGAGCCTCACAAGCCATTTCTTTTGTTTTGTGATCTGTCCTATTAGAATCAAACACTAAATTATTACAAGAAAAAGCACTATTTTCCTTAATAGCTATATGTGTACTTGTAATTTTCAGAAAATACTCCTAAGTTTTTAACTGGGACACCAACCATGGCTGTATCAACAACTCCTCTTTCTTCCCCTTCAGGAAAATGGTCCTTCTCTTGACCCGAATTCCTATCAAATTGTGGGCAAAACACCCCTGATAATGGGTGCATGATCTTTAATGCAGATAACATGACAGTTGCTCCCCAAAACAGTGATTTTTCCACTGATTCCTATGATTGTGACAGCTTTTTCCTACTCCTGTGACAGCTTTAAAATCTATGGAAAGTATCACTCGATGACAAAGTGAGAGGAGTGTCTCTTTATCAGGGTGACATCATTCACACATTTTTAGAAATGCTCAACTTTTAAACTAGAGAAGTTCAAGCCTTGCAACACACGAGAGGTCTCATTTTGCTGTTTCCATGCAGATAAGCTTCCCTGACATATCACAGCAGGAGAAAAGGCTTTTCCTTTGACTGATCAAATATACAGAGCGAGACCAAGCACGTTACTGTTAAACCCCCAGTTTTCATAGACAACCACAACCTCTTTCACAGTTTGAATTCACTTGGTAGCTTCTAGAATTACCTGTGTCAGGATCTGATACAAACTATGGAATCAGATGAAAAACATACATGTGTAAAACATGTATTTTTTCCAGTGTGCCTCAGGCTAATTTTCAATATATTGTACAAACACTGATTGCCTTCTTTAAAGAGCTAATGTTTGAATCTTTCTCAAGAGCTCCAGCTCATTGAAAAAACACATTGGTTGACTTTAGTTAAAGACAACTTAAATGCTTGTGCAAATGATCATCCTAAATGGCTTTGAAATTGAATAGATGGAGGAAATGAATCAAATAAATAAAGCAGCCTAGGAAATTTTACATTTGGGCTTTTGTTTTTTTATAGCAGGAGAGTCTTATGTAGAAAAGCTGCCCAAGATTCTCACTAGTCTATCTCATAAATGACTTTCAGTGTCTACAGTCATGTCCCATAAATCTGTTCCCAAAACATGGGAATTGAGGCAGTGTGAGAAGGCAAACAGAAGGCACTGGGTGGTGTGCAGGGCAGAGCTCTCGCTGGGGTGTCCAGGGAGATGGGGAAGGGAAAGCAGGCAAATTGGTTCCAGAAACACAGTATGAGAAAAACATTATTGTTACAAATTGGATTCAGGAAGTCAACACAATGCATCTGCTGAGACTACTGGCCAGGACAAAGCTCTCCAGAGCTGTCACAACTGGCAAATAATCATTGAGTGCAGAAAAGCTCTGTGCTGAGAACCAACCATTTTACTGATTCAACTTGAAAAAAATTATTATTGGGTAGGAGACAAGTTTCAAGAAAACAGAAAGACTATCAGGGATGTGACTGGTGACACCTTCCAGAGCACGAGAGCACTGCTGCATGCCAGATGCAAGGACACGTAGCCTCACACACATGCACTGCTCCAGAGGAGTGCCCCTGGCAATGCAGCCCACCCTGGATACACCTTTCAGACTGGTTATCTATCCAGGGAAAAGCAGATTGCCCCCAAATTTGGATTTCACCAGCATACAGCCCAGGTTTAGCACCGGGGAATTAACTTGAAAGGTTTCTGCAGCCCTGAGGATCAGCTCAGAGCATGGCCTCCTGCTGCTCTCCTGTGATTTATCCCGTGCCTGACATTCCCAAGCTTCCCTCAGAGCAGGGACATTGCCATGGGTCTGGCCCACTACACCAAAGTCAGGGCTTACACTGAAAGGATCTGTGGAAAACGTTAAAAGCAGCATTCTACACTACACAAAAATGGTCCCATTCTTCCCACCTCGTTCATCTGGGCTCTTTTCTGTTCTGATACACCAGTTATTCACCAGCCTGCAACCTGTCCTCAAGGATCACCTGTGTTCTTCTACAACCCCCCCAAGGAAGGCTGAACAGGAGTTATGGCACACGATCAAGGCTTGCAGGAATCAGGTTAGGTGCTTTATTCCCCAAACTCTCTGCAAACAGCATCATTTCTGAGCTCATTGCCCTACCCATAAAATGTGGATAACAGGTGTTTCCTCAATAAAGAACAACCATACTCCAAAAATTTCCCTTAAAGATATTTAAAGCCTTGCTGAAACACTTGGCACTCAAGGGATCTGCTGGAATATTTCACAGTGCAATGCACACAACAGCAGCCCCTTTAAAACCCCATGTACTGGTGTTTAAGGCAACTCACTGCCCTTATAAGGCCCGAATTTGGAAACTCTGGATGCTGTTATCAGGTCAGTCCAGAGGTGAGCCCAATGCACATATGGCCAACAGGTGAGCAGGGACCTCAAAGAGGCTCCCTGGAACAACTCCAAGCAGCATGGAGGGTGCAAAAATTTGGCATAAGCACACTCTTGTGGGAGAAGAGCCATTTTATGGATGGAGGTTTTATATAGATATATAAAAAATATATGGATGTGGATGGAAGCTTAACATATGCCCCACAGTGCATATAGTGAAGCAGGAATAATAATTTTTCCTCCAGTTATAACATATATAATTATTTAAAGGGAAATGTAAAAGTATTTATTTTTATTGGGGGTATTCAGAGTTTCTTCTATTTCTCTAAGGGGCATTTAAAACAGATTTACTTTTACAAAGATGTTTTCTGAAAGTCTGGTTTTCCACACAAAACTCTATGCCCAGAAAACTGCCTCGTGGTGAACTTCATCGCTCAGTCCAATGCAAGAGGAAATGTCAGTTCATCTGCATGTGATGTTGACTGTCCCCATCTGAAAAGAATAGCCAAAATTTAAATTATAAATAGATTTTCAGAGACTAGACTGGAATAGCTGTAGTTAAAATCCTGGAAGCACGGATCTGTGGCATGACCCAATATTAGCATAAGAGACAACTGCAGCCTTTAACTGTGTTTTTCTCATGTTATGGATGAGTCTGTTTATTTCCCAACTCCAATTCCTGGAGAAAGTTAATGTATTTATGCTGATATTCTCAAATCCAGTTTGGAATCTAACTAAATTATGTCTCAGATAAAGGTTTTCCCTATTTTCCTGGAAGAGAGAAAAGACACTAATGGAGCTCATTTGCCAAAAGAAAACTTTCTAAAATTGTCAACAGATTTTAGAATCAGTGCCACATTTTTGGTTGAAAATCCTGGCACCATTTTTCAATCTGTGGTTTAAAAACATTTTTTAATATATTCTTCCATCTGGTTTAGACACAGTATAATAACTATAGACTTGTGAAAAGGCAAGAGAAGGAAGCTTTTTTTTTAAATTTAGGAATCACACATGCAGGAAAAAAATAAATGTGCTTTTAAGTGTCCCATTTTCATCCTGATGTCCAGTATTAGGACAGATTGTATCTGCACAGCAAACAGGTCACAGGATTTTCTTAGAAAGTATTTATAAAGTGAAAGGAAGGGGGTCTTTATGCCATAAAGCCAAGCTTTGATTAAATCTACATAAAATGTTTATCACAGCTTATCTTTTACTCTACGTACTTTTATCACTTGCCATTATTTGTAAGGTTTTATATTATGTTTGCATCCTGCAGCTTCAGCCAAGCTAGAAATCCTCTTCCTCCCCCAGCACAGGCTCTGCTCAAATGCAACATGAGACGTTCCCTTGAAGAGCTCCAAGTACAAACAGATGAGACAGATGACTGGTGGGAAGAAAAGTTGACCCAGAAAATCGTACCAATGCCTCAAACCCTGCAGCAGGTCGTGAGCAGAGCTCCTCACATCTGGAACAACACACGAGGGGTGCCTCACTGGGATTCAGCTTCTCACAGACACCAACCCACCTGCTAGTGCCAACAGCATTCCACCAGGGGAAAAAAACCTTTAATTTCTTTAGAAATTATTGTCCTGATATAGTTATTTACTTGCTGGTATCTGCATTAGCCCACCTGCAGCAAAACTGCATTTTGATTTGAAAAAATATATATATAGCAGTAGTAACATGCTGAGAACTTGCTGTTGTTTTCAGTAATAATAAAAAGGTCAGGTTTGAAAGCCTGTAGTTACTATTACTGTGTTTCTAAGCTAAATGTGCTTTTTATTTTACATACATTCATAAAAAGAACACAAAGCAGGAACTGAACTATCACAGAAGAATAAGAATAAATAAATAGAATTTGAGCCCTTCACAGCCAATCTGTTCTGCTCCTGCAAGGAATATACAATCAAGTGCTACCCCAAAGTCCCATCTCCTCTCCAGATGTCCATCTTTTCTTGCACTTAATTCTGGTCACACTGATGCCTGAACCAGAAATAAGGGAAAGGGAAAATGAAAACAACTGTTATTCCTCCCTCCCATGAAGAACATCCTGGGGGGTACGAGGAGATAAAGAGGGCCCCACACTCTGTATGAAAATCATGTAAGGAGCCAGCTGCACGTAAAATCCTTCCCAAAAGTTGGCAGAAGTCCATTTATAGAAATGCTTTCTGAAGATCAGATGAGGGATATGCTACCCTCATGCTACCCAGAACAAACAAATATGGTCAATTCTCTTCTCCCTTACTGTTACATAAAAATATCTCTGACTGTGGTACAGAACACTCCTGCAAGGGCACAGATCCAAGCTGAGTAGCTCATTTTCATTGCTTTTTAAATTTTAAATCAGCTTCTAAAACTTTAAAGGGTCATACAAACAATAAAACACAACAAAAAAGCACACCGGCACCATAAAACACAGAACTCCCTCCTCCCCCCAAAAAACCCAAACCCCCAACAACAACCAAAAAAAAAAACCCCAAAAAACCAAACCAAAACAAATAAAACAAAACCAAACAAACAAACAAAAGCCAAAAAACACAACAACAACAAAATAACAACAACAAAAAAAAAACCCAAACAACAAATCACCAAAACTTTTGGGTTTTATTAATAAAACACAAGAAGTGTATGAAAGTGTCATGGTTTTCCATACAGCCATGCTAAAAAAAAAAAAAAAAAAATTGCTGGAAGAGAGACAAACTTCATGTGAAACTTTATCTGTGAAAGTTTTTGAGGAGGGATGAAGAAATGGCCACTTGGAGGAGGATTTGGATACTGAAGAGGTTGGCTGATTGATTTTGCTTTGAACCAGCCAGGACACCCAAGAACCAATTTATTGCTCGTTAGGCTGAGCTGAAGGTTTTGTTCCTTAGTTCTGCCGGGCTGTTTCAGGCAGCCCTGGGGCTGCAAAGTGGTGCTGGCACCTGGGAAGGTGCCTGAGCCAGCTGGGGCACTGATCAGCAGCACTGCTGGAAACGGGCTCTTTTTGTACCCAGATGGCTTCAATTTGTCAGGTTGGGTGTTGGTTTTTCTCTTTGCCAAGGCCTGAGGGATTTCTACAGCCCACAACTGCCCTTCTGCAGTTCCAAAGTGCAGAATTTCACTGTCACAGGAAGAGCAGTGCCCTCGTTCTGAGGAGATGCCAAATGCTGACCTGCACGACATCCCAGAACCAGGCACGTCCTTCCTCCCTGCCTCAGCATCCAGCAGATCCAGTCCCAGCTGCAGGGAGCCCAGCTGGCCTTCTCTCCTCCCCACAAGATCCCAATCCTGTTCTGCACGTTTCCCAGTGGGGTTTCTCCACATCCCTGAGGAACAGGAGCTGCTTAGAGGGTGGACCTTGGTCTCAGTGACCCTGAGGGGTGAAACCCAGCCCAGCTGTCTGGAGGATGGCCAGGCAGGCTGGGTGACAGCAGCAGCTGGGAAGAGACACCACCAGTGTCCTCTCCTTGCCTGACAACCCTGACAAAGAACTGGCCTCACATCAATCCCATCCCTTGTGGTGTCCAAGGATTCCCTCATGCCCCCTCCAGGAAAGGGGAAATCCCTCCCTCAAATGGAAGCTGAACCTTGAGCCTGTGTTGCAGGACTGGCCCTGTAACTCTTCTACAGAGCTGGCTTGTTCTGGTGGCAATGTCCTGCAGGTATAGAACAGCCAAAATGTCAAATATTGGACTGTCAAATCCCTACCAAGCCCCTTTACCTAAGTGAGTTCTCTTAGGACAGTACTGAAGAACTGCTATTTATTAATTTGGACACCAGCCCTTGATGCACTGTGGCAGCAATTACATTTGCAGGCTTTTTTAATTTTAAATGAAATCCATGCATTTTTATAACTGGCTAGTTAGGCAAAGTTCATTTTTGCTACAAGAAGCTCAGTGTAGCCCTCTTCAAATAACCCATCACACAGGTGGCTCTCACAGCACATCTGAGAAGCACCACATTTGGGGTGATTCTGGACCAACAACAGGAATACACATAGAAGCCTTAAAAAAACCCAAACAAAAAAGGCATGTCAACCATCCTGGCCATTTTTTACCTCCCAGTTTGGACATCCCATGGCTGCACTCATTAGGAAGTACAGCAGAGGCAGATGGGGATGGAGTGTCTGAATGGCATCTGAATCTCCCAAGCTGGCATCTCACAGAATGATTTACTCTTCTTTTTGCAGAAGAGCTCTAAAAAGGGACAACATCAATATCAAGATCAACCTAAAAGCACTCAGCAGTTCCCAGCCCACTCACATTTTTTCCATTTAGCTGAGATATTCAGCCATCTCTCACTGCATAATAAAATCTGCTGTCACACCAAGGTGTTTAGGACACTGTAAGATTTCCCTCTTCTAATACCCTGTGACGTGTGATGCACTACCAGGATTTTAAGTCATGTTAAAGAAATGGATCTGCCAATTACTGCTTAAAGAAATGGATCTGCCAATTACTGCTTCCTGCAGATGGCTCTCATTCCAATTCAATTTCACTCATAGAAAAGTAATTACTGATACCTTTTTAGGCATCATCATATTAATAAATGTGTGAAGGAAGAGACACGTTTTATTAAGGATCTAGTTTTATTATTTCAAAAATATTTCTTGTTATTCTAACTCTGGTTAGGAAGCCTTGACAGCTCCCTGGAGCTAATTGATTAATAATCATTGCCAACTGCATTTTAAATTTTAATTTTGGCTTTGGCTGACTAGTCTAAATGATTCCCTAGAGCTACGAGACTCCTCACCACTACTGCGAGTATTTGGGCACTGGATGAATAGTCTGAATGTGTTGGAGGAAGTGAGTGGTGGTGTTAATTCTCCCAGATCTGAATTTTATGACACAGAGAAAACATAAAAACTCCCTTTTGCGTTTCTGCCATGTCAAGAACCTAGTCTGAATGGAAGAAGATGGGTGAGCACAAAATGCCTTTTCTCAAAGCCAGAAGGAGGGTTAAGGATGGGATGCATGGACTGGGAGCCAGGAGTGAGGCAAGGAGTTTGGGGAGCCCGAGGGAGCAGACTTCAGAAGCTGGGAGAAAAAGCTGTGCCTCAACTCCCTCAGTGCAACCTCACTGCAAATGAAATTTTCCCAAAATAAAGTAAATAAACACTGCCATCTGCTTTTAGTTAAAAATATAAAGAGGTAGTTTGTTGTAATACTTATATGTGAAATGGATTATTTTAATTATTCTGGTTTTATTGGACCTGAACAGTGCCAAATTCTCCCCCAAGACAAATGGAAAAGATCAAAGTGCTTGTGTGAGGTTTTGAGCACTTCAGTGAGGACTGAAGATGTCTCCTTACTGTCAGGAGCCAGTCCTGAAGCAGACTGGTCTGTTATTAAAGACTTCTGAATCTCCCTAATACATCTCACAAGGTTTCTAAAAGTAATATCAGNAGTTCATTTGCAGACAGCCACAACTTCTTAATTCAGGCTCATCTGAGTGTGAATCTGGTTATTCAGTTTCCAGACCCAAATATTCCTGCACAGGCACCTTCCTCTGTTCAGTGCCAGTGCAGGCATCTCTTTAACCATCTGCATTGCAAAATTGGATTTGAATGGAACAGCAGAAGATCTTTTTTTTTGGTGTGCACTCTTCACACAAAGTCTGGCTCACTCACTCTGGATAGCTGCAATATTTATAAGTGGAAAAAGACCAGAGATATAGATAAGGAACAGTAATCTGCATGATCTCACTAAATTAAGAATAAGATATTCATGTGCTTCTTGCAAAGCAATGAAATTGTTGTATTAGAACCATAAAAAGCAGCTAACCCAGCAAGACATTAATAACAGCTTAAAAGCAATTTCTGCACAATCTGACATCCTGTGGATGTGATGTGGGGGTTAGAAAAACACTGGCATGTCTCCAACACATATCTCCAACACATATCTCCAACACATATCTCCATATCACTTGCCATCAAGATACAGAAAAGTGAATCCAGAAGTCAATGACTCTATCAGAGAGAATGAAAATCATCGACTCAGGCTGCCCCCAGACATCCTGATTAAACAGGCAGAAGCTGTATGGCACTAAGAGTGTAATGTGACAGTCCCAGAATCCTAAATGCACAGCTTGAATAATCAGATGATAATGAGAACATTAACACCTGGAAATGGGTACCATAAAGCCAACTCTGAAATGGGAGCTGCCAGGCTGAAGCAGGATGAGAAACCCTGAAAAATGTCTCATTTTTAGTGGTATATTCATGGCAACACTGTCATTACCACAAAACTCAGTCATAGTTTGAGGGGGTGAAGAAAAAAAAAAAAAATAAAATGCTCTTATTGTTCAGAAAATTCACTGTGAAATCTCAACATTCAATGGCTCAAAGATGACTCCAGTGCTGCTGCCCACAAAGCAAAGCCAGAGTGACAGGGAGCAGGCAGGAATCAGAGACCCTCAGTCCCTTCAGCTGGAAGGCAGCCCCAGTAAAACCACATTTGTTTCCAGGTGTTGCATTTCCAGAAGGATCACAGGCACAGGAGTTCAAAGCAGAGCCAGAGAGCACATCAGGGTCTGGAAGGAGCAGCAGCAGCAGAAGGATCAGGGCTGTGCTGCTCCACTGGAGGGGCAGTGAGACTGAGAAACCCAACCCAGCCACAGGCAGGGTGTGAACACCAGCATGGGAGAAATTATTTACAAACTGGGGGGCAATACAAGGATTTAAAAAACCTTGCTTAGTAACAGGTCCAACACAGCAGGACAATTTATCTGCTTCATATACCCTACCAGCAAGCTGTGTCTTCTGCAGAATATTATAATCTGCTTGAGCACAATAATGGAACAGCTCTAAACAGCACAAAATCTGTGGAGTGACTACACCCCCTCCACCTACCCTCACCAGAATAACTGCTGGCTTACCAGCACCCTAAAAATAGGAAAGGTGTGGGCTTTGTAGAGCTGGTGAGTAATGTCAGGGCTGCTAGGGAACTGCAAACAAACTGAGGTGGCTTCATCAGATGCCACTCAGTGCAACTGAAGTTACACAAAGGAGTGTAGGATAATGATAAGGTAACTCACTCTTAGTAAGCTGAGACTCCTTTACCACAGAGAGTGGCTGCCTGGAAAATGAAGATCTGCCCAACTATTAACATCAAATGGAAAACTTGCAGCCTTACAGACACACTGATTTAGGTCAAGGAAAGGAATCCCACTTAGAGGTAGGTCAGGCCCTGGTTGAAATTAAAAGTCAAGCAATATAGAAACTTGGAGAAGTGCTAAAACAAATTCACTGATCTCTAGAGTATTAGGAAAAGTACAAGCCTTTGAAGTCAGATAGCAGCAAGTGCCTGCCCAAGTTTATATAAAACAGCCACAGAACAACCCCAAATGCAAATTTATCCTGTATCTGACTCTGGATTCATGAGGCTTCTTATGAACTAATGAATATGACAAAATGACTGAAAGCATGTAGGAATAGATTAATTACATCCATAGTTAATGCTTGCCCCAGAACCTTTAAAAAATAGTCCTGGCATTATTAAAGCAAAACTATTCCCCTTCACTATTCCCCTAATCTTTGAGGAAATGCAGCTCTTTTAAGACACCCTAAAGCCCCAGTTGTTGAAGGGAATTCAGGAAGGCTGCTGTGTCTAATTACAATGGTTTCTCTTAAGTTCACATACTATTTTTGTTACTGGCTAATTGAGATTCATTACTTTTATGAAATTCAAGGAAACTGATACATGCTGCACCTCCCAATCAGGAAGCAAACTCAAACTCCATCTGGGAGAGCAGGGGAAGGAGAAATGCCACTAAATGCTAATGTTAGTTACTATCCAACCCAAGGAGTCAGTCTCTGGAAGGAAAAAAAACCCTGTGTATGTTTAGATTTCTAGTGCATCAGTTACTCTTAATATCTAAAAGTTTAAACTGTTGATGGTGAAACATCAACACCAGTGCCAAGTTTGAAATTAATACCAATTTAGGCCAGCAAGCTATGAGAAGGACTTAATTCAGAATTAAGCATCAAAAGCCATCACTGACCATGGCTAAAAAAGTAACCTGTGAGCAGTAAAACAACTTCCCAACACTATGAGTCAACAAAGGAAACTAAATGTGACTCAAGGCCACTGGAGGTACTTTAAAATTAGAAATGTTTTCAACATTAATGAGCACGGCTGTGTTTCTGCAGAGGCTCCTCCAGTGGAGTCCCCTGCCCCAGATGGGGTTGGATGAATGGGTTTGTGATTTCCCAAAGGGCCACCATCTTCTGAGCTGTTTGGCCACAAATCTCAAAAGCTGCTGCTCACTTTAGAGCCCAGCACAAGCCTCAAATTGTTCCTCCAAAAATCAGCAGCTTCTGAGTGAACACTAATCTACCTCTTGATCTCCAGATGGCCTCTACTCCAGGAGGAGAAAGAACTTGGTATTATTTCTACATGTAATTTCTGTTTCTATATCTATATAACATATGACATATATTAAAAAGTATCAGACTATAAAAATAAATGCTTCCAGCAACACCCCTCAGATTTCTGTATTCTTTGAAAGGAAGAACAACATTTCAGCTTTAAAATCTCCCAGGCTTGGCACTGTTTGTAATAAAGTTTGACTGAGGACCACAATCTGTTTCCATTCTGCAAACCCAGCAGATAAACAACTGCCCTGGGCTGTCCAGGACTGTCAGCAGTGCTGCCACCACACTCAGCAAAAACCAACTTGGGATCTGCAGAATCAGATGATTTCCCCACGCCATGGGAAGCTGCCTGTCTCTCACTTCTGTGCTTCTGTAACATGCCCTTGCTTTGTATTATTCTAAAAGCATCTTTTTACTTTAAAGAAATCCCTGACATTCTCTGAATCTTGCTTGAATTCAAATTAGACATGAGAAAAATAAGATCTACATAAAGAAAAGTGACATATACTACTAGTAAGACATCAATAAATTTTTTTAAAACTGTAGCTCAGCACCCTATTTTTCACATTTTAGCACATGGTAAATAGTACTGCAAGGCTTAGGTAATTGTCAGCACACATCCAGATAATACTATCTATTATTTCTACTTCAGATGATACCAATCTTGTAATTTGACATTCTTTTAGTGAGTTCTTTTCAGATCTCTCTCTGTTCCTTTGGTGGGTGATGGAGAAATCTGTATTTGCAGATCCATATGGCCATGAACTTTCCAAGCCAAACACAAGAACAGCAGCTTCTGGGAGAGGGTGGCTTGCCAAGACAAACAAGTTCTGCCAACATTTTAACACCACAGAAGGTCAGTCAGGTTATAATTAAACCTAATTACCATCCTCAAGAATTGCAACACCTTTTCTCTTGAAGTCACCTAATGCTCAGAAAAGGATGAATTTTTATTCTAGCTTTTCCAAGAACCCCAGTAATGAGACAATCTAACATTCCCTTTAAATCTGAATCATCACTTACCATCACAGAGAAACAAGGCATGTCATCATTAAAAGGAAGAGATTTGAGCACTTTATTTAGCCACTAATACTTCCTCTCTCCTGCTTTCCCCTACTCCTCTGCAGTAATTGTACAGGGTTTTTTTTTTTCTCTTCTCTTCAGTACCACTCTGGGGTTTTTCCATTATTTCACTTTTTTTTTTTTCTTTCCTTTTCAGAGTTTTATAACCTTTCTGCTTCAGCTCCCTACTTTTAATCCTCTCTATATCTTCACATCTTCCTGTCTGCTCCCTGGGTAAGATGAGGATCTGACAGCAGTGACTTTTCTCTGCCAACTGCTGCCTTAGGAGAGAACTGTGCTGGGAACCACCTGAACTCATCTCACCGAGGAAAAGATGAGAAAAAACTGGTGAAGCAAAGCCTTTTTTTCTCTCCCCCTTTCCTTTTCACACAGGCTAAGAGAAAGTGAGAGAGGAGGGAAAAAAAACAGGAGACATTTGGCTGCTTTTCCTCTATCAGGAGTGCAAACCTGGTCATGCTCGGCCTGATCTTGCTCAAATGAGCAAGGAGCTGAAAATCCTGGGCTATCAAAGTCACCCAGCTCACAGGGGAGACCCTTGAGCTCCCCATGTGCAGTAGCTGGATGCTGCAGTTTGAGCTGCAGTTGCTGTTGCATGTGGCCAAGTCATGAGCATGGTGAAAAAAGCCTCTCCCAGCTAGGATGGCCTCCCAAGAAAATGGTCCTTTGATCCCTCTGGAGACTGCAAAGCATCATTTGTTTTCACACTCAAATAACCAAACTGGACAACTGGACATCCTGCTCAGCCTGTGGCACACTGTGCCAGCACGGGGGACTGCAGCAGAGGGGGAACACACTGGCAGAGCTGCCAAAAAGAGCCAGTGCCTTGATGCAGCCCTTGCAATGTGACTCCAGTGCTGCAGGGTGGCTCTGAAAGCAGCAGGAAGAGCAGGATGCAGTGAGCAGCCCTGCCCTGCACACCTTGTGCCCCATTCCCTCCCATCAGTGCTGCCTTCATGAAGTCCCCTCCGCTGACAGCACGAGGCACAGCTTTGGGAAAGTCCCCTCGTGCCTTGTCCAGCTGGGCTCTGCTACTGCAAACAGTCCCTCAGTTAATAAAAATGACAGTTCCAGTGATCATATGGGACATCAAGTTCCACCTGTCCTACAGGAGATTCACATGTCATCAGGGAGTGCAGATGCCACTTCACGCCCCAACACTTATGTCATGTAATATAATATAAAATAAAAGGCTTTTATTGTAGGTGGGGCAAAACAGCATTCTTTTGTTTACTTCCAATTATATTAATCTCTTGTATCTATATGATTTACTTGCCTTCCCACAGATTATTCATGTCTGTAGCCCTGCAAAAGCACATAGACTGAAATCCTTCATCCACTGCAAGCTGGAGAGCTTGCAATGGGTTTCCAGAACTTGGATTTTGGTTTACTTTCCCCAGCTAGGATATTACTTCTCAGATTCCTTTAAATCCAGTTATTTCTTTTGCAGTCTTATTGGGTTGGAAAAAGGTCTGAGGTGTCAGAGGACTAAGCTGTTTTTCTCTGCCTTACAATGGTGCAAGATGGTTCTGGCACAGCTGGGGTGAGAATGGTGACTATAGCTGTGTTTGCTTGGCAGTTCCACATCTTATGACTACCCCTGTTAAGTCTACAAAAATCAGATTGTCTGTTGCTGAAATAATCCCTCACAACCTATTTCTGCACATGCAGCCCACAGACTCTGTATTACAAGACCAAATGACAGAGCTGGTTTTCTATTTCAAGGTAATTTGGTGCAGGTTAAGTGAAACTCTAGATTCAAATTAGTTCAAATATTAGTTTGAATATAATTTCATATTCTCCCATGTAACAAAACAAAAATATATACAGGTAGAAGTGGAATAACAAGCAAAACTCCTCAGCTTGTTCCTTTACTTTCCAAACCTGAAATCCATTATCTGGAGATCCACCACTTACCAGAGCACACATACCAGAGCACAGGCTGAGCAGATGCTCCAAAGCTAACTGTCAATCCATTTGCAGTTCAAACCAGCGGTGAACTACTCCAGCTGTTTTCCAGATCAAAAATATTATTGTCATTTTGCTATCGCTGCATGCTGAGGGTTATGTAACAAAAATGCACATGTCCCTCTGCCTGGAATGCAATTAATTTCCTCCCTTCCCACTGTGAGTGGTAAGTAACAATTCAGACAGTCTGGATGCTTCAGTTTTGAGCACAGGCAGGGATGCAACCCTGGAATTATTCCATCTGGTAACCCTCTATTTGTAACATGCCAGTCTTCTGGAGGTCTTACAGCCAGGGTGTATTTTGCAGTTTGGAAAAAATAAACATTATCTTCCTGTTTATACACGACCTCTTACTGTCTGTGGGGTACCCCAAGTGCTTCTCTGCAGTCCCTCAGTTTAACCACAGACTCTGCTTTGTGCTGGAATTTGAAGTCTTCTAGTAAGTGTGCTAACTGGATGAAGGAACTGCTTCCAATCTGAAATCAGCCACTCTACTTGCTGTACACTTTGGGATGCAAAAATCAGGCATTGTACACTTATTAACTTTAAAATAGTGGCAAAATCCCATCTTAATCTACAAATATCCAAACATTCTGCAGGTGGTTAAATTCAGACTCCATAATGCTTATCCACTCCATGGAATTTGCTTATACAAAGAGAACAACTGGAAGCCCTTTGCCTAGAACAGCACACTCAAGAAACAAAACTCATTTGCTCAATGCAATCTTTTTTGCATTGTGCCTTTCATCTCTGTAAGTGCAGCTAAGCCTGTGATATTTATAAAACAACCAGAAGATCTTCAGGACAGGAGCTGCCTTTCTATGAAATACCTGCACCATACTGAACTTCTCTGTTGTTGCTGTAATAGAAATACAATGGGGTGATCAAGTGGCCTCCAGGGTGGCAACTGAGATGAAACATTAACTTAGTACTTAACTGCAGCAATTTCCTTCCATGTGTTATTGCTTGGTACAGCTTGTTCTGGGTTACTGGTTTACAGCTTGCTGCTGTAGGCAGCACCTGCAGTGGTTTTACTGTTCTTACCTGGTTAGATAGGCCAGGGCTCGCTCAGATCCCGATGGCTTTTTGGGCTCCACCTTTTTAATGGGGATTCCAGCTTCCCTCATCAGCTGTCTCTCCTTCTTCTTGCGCTCCTTTTTTAATTTTCTTTCCAGTTTTCTCTTTTCCTCTGGAGTAAGTTCTTCCTCTTCTTCTGCAATAAGCTCTTCCTCTTCTTTTGTAGCCTGAAATAATTAACATTTAAATGAAATGTTTATCTTTCTATAGGAAAGTGAACAAAATATGCATAAATGTCATTAAAGGGCACAGGTAATATTTAAATCCAGAAGGTTTAGGTTTCATATTTGTACTGTTCACTGTACTTCCATCACCTCTCTGCTCTGCCCAAGCCCCAGAACTGCAAATGCTGCACTCACAGAGATCTGTCAAACTGCCCTCTATAGATGATGATACTGCTCTGAGCACTACTGGAACCCAGGCACCTTCCAGCTATGTATTAAACATCATTTCTAACATTTCTTGTGTTGTTTGTTCTTCCACACTGAGGCCTGAGGAGGGGGTGTGAACAGCAGAGGCTGTTTCACAGAGGATGGAGGCTTTGGATGTTTATTCAGCATCCACACAGCTCAGTGGGAGCAGTAGGGTTTCCTTAAGATCCTCAGGTTGTGTTTGTTGTGTAACCACACACTTCCCTGGACTGAGAAAACCTCTGTGTGCCATGCAGAGGCTTCATCTAAATTATGCCAAAAGCAAAGATGTGCCAACTCCCACCTTCATCCAAGACCTCTTGGAGATCCTTTAGCAATCCTGAGGAAACATGTGGACAATCTTCAATAAACACATACAGATACACATCTCACAAAGGCTGACATTTCTTTAAGGTTGCAGACAGAACAGTTAATTATTCACATGTAAAACCATATTACCATAAATATATGCATCAGTATATCCCAAATGAAAATAAGTATTTCACGTACAGATGAAGAGCTTTAAATAGTTTATCTGACTATAAACACTGAGTTTATTCTGGAATGTGCAGTGTGAGATTACATTGTGTAGAAGCAAAATGCTGTTCCACAGCAAGGCAAGATTCACTCCAGGCATTCCCAGATGTGTGAGGGAGATCCTTGCCAGGTGAGGTCCTTTGATAGAGCCTGGGACATCCATAGATGGGTGAGAAAAAAATACTCTTCCTCCTCTCTCTGCTCTGCCCTCACCTGTTCAAGAAACCTGTAACTGAAACCTGAATGCACAAGATCAACTTCTTTATGGCAAGATTGGTGGAAACCACTGTGTAAGCTCCCAAGTTCTTAGTGTTACACTCATTTGTGTCAGGCGAGTGTTTTCAAACTCAAATCCAGACACGGAGCTAAATAAGGTTATTCTTGCTGACATTCAACCAAAGAATGTTAAACAAGACAATACCTGAACAGAGTCTTATTTGCCAAAGACACCTGCTGGGCTCTAAACATTTGTTCAGTGTCAATTCACCCATCATCTGAGCTTACTCTGACTCATCTTTTCAACTTGGTGTTTTCATAGACTGAAGAAAGGTTAAGAAAGCAGAAATGAGAACAAATGGAAGTAGGACACTAAAGTGGAGTTGCTTTCTCATGTTTAAAATACTTTTTAGGCTACTTTTATGGAAAAGCCAGCATTCATGGCAAACACGCCAAAAAAGCAACATATGTTGCATTTGTATGGAAGACATTCTGTAGTTCATGCTGAGAACAAAATAATATTTAGGGTGAAGGTAGAATTGGATCCTTACACAGGAAACAACGTTTTCATTTGGAAAGCCACCCTGGTACTTACTAAAATAACAATCCAGCCACACAAAGCCCTGGAAAACACTGAGGGTGGTCATTTATAAAGTGTTTGTAAAAGATTACTACAGCAGCTGTCCAACAGACGACACACTACAGTTAATCTTCTTTTAAAAATAATGTAATGAATTTGTTTACTTTTCTGTGAGCCATGAAGCTTTCAAATAAAGTGACTGTGGCACATCATTAGAGCCAGTCTGATAAAGAGGCCTCTGCTTCTTCAGACTTACAGTAAATGCATATCTCAGTAACCCTCCTTCCCCCCACATTCCTCCCATTATCAAAAAGCTTTTTATCCTTCTCCCTGGCTGCTCCATTAAAAACAAAACAAGTTGGTCCCTCCCTGTAAGTCCCAACATAAATACCGAGCCCTAACAACGTTTGTTTCCAGCATGGATGGGCCTGGGCTGTCTGACACACGAGTATTGTTGTCCTGCAGGGCTGTCCTGGCAGGAAGGAGTTGGGATGCACAGCTGGAGGTGCCTTCTGCTGGCCCACAGCATCACCCAGGGAACACTGGATCTGCCAGGCTTCTGCCTTGGACTCCCAGCAGAGTCCTTGCAACAGCTCCAACAACTTCTCTAGTCCCAAATAAACTTTTATCCATCCGTGTCAACTTGGTTAATTTAGTAGGACAGGCCACACTCTGTCCTAGACTGGCTTTTAAAACCTCAGGTTTTATGTGTTTCAGAAAATGCCTGTGTTTGGTGGTATAGCCCCCACTGAAGCTGAGGGTGATTTTATCACAATTTATATTAAAAAAAACCCTTCCCCCAAACCTGGGACTGGAAAGAAAATAAAACCAAGCCTTCCACTGCAGTTTAAATCCCAGCTGTATTTATTATTTATCAATCTACTGATGCATCTATCCTTCCCTTAAATCAACAACCTTAGTTTTTAATTTCCCCAAACCATTAGTGTGACTGTTCTTCCGGAAGATGTTTGTGACCCATTTGGATTAAGAGTTTTAGTGTTATAGCATTATTTAAACTAAAAAAAACTAAACAAACCAACCAACAGGACTTCATTGTTTTGAGGTCATAAATATTCCAGGTTGTCTCCTCCTATATTTATAAAGTGACATCACAATTTGTAGCTCTACAATTTAGCCTTAACTACAACATTGTAAAGTCCCTATTTGAGCATGTGAGACACTTGTTTATTGACATGATAAATTTAAACCACATGCACACAGAAAAACACAACACTTGCTTATTTGCAAAGCCTGCTGAGAGCTACCACACCACCTTGGGTTGTGGGCTTATTAGATCTCAATCTAAACAAGGTCAGGCCAGGTCAGCAGACTTGAATGAATGACATTCAGAGGAGAGGCAGTGTTTTCTCATGATTAAGGAGGTGGGAGTCTTCCATTTGGAAACTTTCCAGAAGGCCTGAAAAGGTGCTAAAAGGGATATTGCCACTGGATGCCATTTCTTGAGCTAAAGCCAGACCCCCAAATCTTTCACACTTACACTCATAAAAGCCCATGTCAGCTTTGCAAGGCCAGGGAGATGTGAGCTCAGGCACCCTGGAGCAAATTCCCAAAGTTTGTATCATACCCTGTCCATCTCCAGGCCAAGTGCTGTGAGTGCCAACGCAGTGCCTTTCACCAGTGCCAGTCTCCAACCTTCTGAACTGTGTGTAAATATAGCAATATGCTCTAAATAGTCCAAGACATCTGACTCAAAATAGCTGGAGGCTTCAGCTGTGGCAGTTTTAGATACCATTTAATGTTTTCCATCATTCTTTGTAATCTGGAAATATTGCACAAATTTGAAATATTTTATAAATGATCTTCAGAAGTGAGCTTACAGTCATAAATGGGGAGCTGGTTTACACAGAAGGGAAGCATTTAATACTATAAAGGAGCCCTGCTAAGTAATACAGAACTGAGAAAAAGAACTAGAACTGCAAGAGAAACCAGCAGAAAGATGTTCAGGTTCTCTTGAAGATATCTGACCCTTTTTTTTTTTGCTGTAACAAGAGTGGCAGAACCAAAAACGTGTAGTCTTTGAGGGTAGTTTTTGTATTTGCATAAAAGCTTCTACTGCCAGGGGACTGTGAACTGCAATAGCTGAGCAAGCAGCACCAAGATGGGAATAACAGCACTAATAACAGCCCATTAATTGTGTTGTGCTTCCATAGAGCACTAAGTGCATTTTTAAATTTGTTTCCAGTCCTTGACAGCCTCACACTTAAGTAGAACTGAAGACATCTCCTAAAGACTTCTGTTCCTCCTCCTCACTGCTTCAAAATTCCATATTTGTATCCCTGGTTGTCCCCTGCCAGCACAGAATAATGTTGACAGAGTCAGAAACTCTGAGGAATTGCCACAATGAACAGAATACTCATCTATTAAATTCTGCCTTTGGGATTCGTCTCTGTAGGTCTGAACTTCCTGCCTGATCAGGGTTTTGGCTCTGCTGCCAAACCTATAGAAGGAACCACAGACCAAGCCACAACACCAAATTCACTATTTATTAGAACCAGTGAATCCAGCTCCTCCAAAACCAATAGACTTTTATCCTTTTCTCTCAGTGCAGCACCACAAGTCTGTACAACAGCAAGGCAAGCAACAGCAGAAACTCAAAGGAATAAATAACAGCGACAAACATATAAAAAGAGCATCAAATTTTTGAACTCCAGAGAGTTCAAAATGGAGGGGAAATGGATTATATTGGATTATATAATGGATTATATGGTTATTTCATAGCAGAAGCATTGTATTGCCTTGTTTGTTCATGAAGCTCATGTTATTTCATAACTTTTTACATGGAAAAATGTCAAAAGGGGCTTTGTTCACTGACCAAGAACTACTGATAAATCATGTAATGGCCTCTGCTTAGGAGTAGCCTTCTGCCCCCCAAATGCCCCGTGAACGATATCAGCATGCAAAACGTCCTGTTTCTGCCTCACACAATACATATGAACCCAGATAAATAACTGGCCATCTGTCAGCCCAGAAACAAAAAGCAGAATCTATAAACACAGTTCAAAACCCTCAGAGAAGAAAGGCTGGCAGACCCTTAGATGCAAGGTTTGTAAAAGAAAGAGTGACAAATGATTTACTATCCAAGGCTGGCCAAAGAGCTGTGCTACAACTACAGCAAGAGAATTTGCATAAAACAGTTCATGGTCATAATGAATTTAAATAATTATTTTCTATTATTTAGCAACCTATGAAAAGAAGTATGACCAGAGAGGGCATATGAAATGTCATTGCCATGCAGAAAGCAAATTTTAAATGAAAAGCAATATGTAGAAGTACTCTTCAAATAATGTCTGTGGTACTTACAGAGGAAGATGTTTTCGAAGTTATATATTGCTCATACTGCTCAAAGAAAAATACAGAATTTTTCATAAAAGCTATGTGTTTTTAGAATTTCAACTCCTCACAAGAAAAACATTGGCAATAATTTATATTAAGTTGATTTGTACAGCTTTCTGTAGATTCAACCCAGGCAGAGAAGCCTCAAACAAGTTCTGCAGGAAACCAGATTTAAGTAAGAACAGCATTTTCATCTTTCTTCTCCAGGAAAGGATTCTTTTTGTGGTCATGTAAATGTTATTGGGGTTTGTTGGTTTTATTTTTAAAAAGCCTCCTTGTGTATATGGCTATTCTATCTCAGGAACACAAGTGATCAGGTAGCACCCTAAATTTGCAGCTGTAATTCAGAATAGATGCAGCTTGATGAGCTTGAAACCTGGTTTAATTTACAACAGTGTGATCTTTGCATGTCTCAGATTTACAGCCAATTGTGAAGAGCACATAAACTGTTATCATTAGCAACTGCTAGATAAGAAGGAATTGAACAATTTACTAAATTACATGAAAGCATTTACAGGCACACAGAATACACAACTTAAAGAATGTAGCTCGTTGAATCCCACTTTATAGACTGTTACTCCTATAAAGTACATACCCCTATGCTGGGGCAGATTAAGTTCTAAGGCATAAATTAGGATCGTATTGTATTTCTCATTTTTCTCCACCAGTATCACAGCCCTGAGTACAACACAAATACTTGAGACACCACCACAACTGCAGGCTTGGGGAATGCAGTTCTGCTTCATTTGCAACTACAGTATGGCCAGGAATTTGCACATATTTGTTGAAGGATTTAGCTTACTCCCCTACTCATAATTAAACCATGTTAACCAATCAGGAGACTATGGAATTAAAAAAAAAAAAAAAAGGAACCCCCTTGGAAATCATTTGTATCCACATCCCTGTGGCTTACACACAGCCCTTTTAACCCCTCGAAACACAGAGGAATTTTAATAGAAGGAGCACAAGACTGGGCGCTTTCACTGCCACCAAAGTCGCCCCCTTTAGTGGTGCTGACACTTTCTTCCGAGGCTCAAAAAGGCTTAAAGGCTGCGAGAGGAGGCAGAAGCAAGAGCAGAGGCTGTTTTGAAATCCCTGCTGGAGAATTAGAAAAAAAATAAATAAACCAACCCCAAACCACGAGCTCGATCTCCTCCAATGAAAGAGGTACCACAGGGTGTAGGCAGGTTGCCAGGCGAGCTCGGCAGCGTGACCGCACTGCATTGAGTTTCTTTAATGAAAGCCAGGAAAGAACACATTACACAGTGTTTCTTCTGAGAGCCAGCGAGCCTCCAGTGATTGAAATCAATAAAAACAGTCGGCAAGGGGCCCAGTGGGGGAAGAGAGAAATCTCCACTACAGCATTCAGTTTGCTTTCCACTTTCTCCCTCCCCCTGTAAAGTTAAACTCCGAAGATCACCATGACAAGCTACTTCGCTTCCAGCGCTGGGAAGAAGCTGGTGGGGATTTAAAGGAAGCGAGCGCTTTCCTTCGCCTGCCTTCGCTCTCCCCCCCAGCGCGAAGGAAATGAAAGGCTTGTTTGGAATTTGAATCCCGCCTGGAAAAAAAAAACTTCATTGGACAAGTGCATCGTTCTGCATTTCAGGAAAGGGATGGATTTTACGGTCAGAGAATGCTAAAAGGTGAGAGGGGGAAGAAAAGCAGGAATCTGATCCAGCCGGAGCCCACGAACGGGGTAGGATGTCCAAGCCGGCCGAGGGCACCTCTGGAGCTGCGGGAAGGACGGCGAGCAAGTGCCTGAGCCCATCCGCATCCTGAGGCACCTGGAGCGCCGGCAACACGTGAGGGACACGCCGATTCAGGTAGGCAGAACCTGCTTTTGGCAACCCTCTGTCCCGCGTCCAAAAGCCCAGAGCCCCCTGTGCTCCAGCCCGCACAGTCTGCCCCATGTCCGCCCTCGTTAACCTCGGGCGACTTAACGCTAAGCTTGTCCCGTCTGAGAACCGTGTCAGGCCGCTAATCCTCACTGAACTATAAACCGTGCACAAAAGCCCTTTGTTTACCCGGTTTGTGTTGAATTTGCGAGCTGACAAGGTAGGACAGGGCCACTGCACAAGTCCAGCTCCCCCCCAGGAGATCCCACTCGGAGTGAGGGAACACGGCTGACACCGCACGCTGGAGGCTGCCCGTGATCCCACAGAGCGCCACTAATGGATTTCTAATATGGTCCATATTTATCTATTTTATTTATGTATTTTAATCACCATAGCAGCCGCATACAGAACATACTTGCACCGAGTTCCGTGTGCTGCTCTGCACCACAACTCACATGCACGGGGGCTAGGCTGATTGTTTTGTCAAAAAGAACTTTGCAATTAGTTGTTCACACAGCCAAAGGGGATTTCTGGCACGTTGTGTAGGAATGACTGACACAGGTTTATGCAGCATGTGTATATTTGCCATTACTCTCATGCAAACAGGCTTTATCTCCAACAAACATGGGGAAGGCACAGATAACAGCTGTGGATCACAACGTTGTTCTCGAGTTTTTGGCCAACTTCAGATGATTTATGTAGACCTCAGTGAGACATGGAGAGTGAAATCAAAGCCTGCCTTCTGCAAGGCAAGCAAAAATGATGATAGCTACATCTCTTCTCCAGCAGAGGCAGGAATTCACTGGGACAGATAATAAATAGGTGCCTGTGGAGCAAGAGCAACAATGCTTGTCCCCCTCATGCTGGTCATCATTAGATGCTGACAGCAGCACACATGCTCACTGCTGGAGAGGGATTGGATGCCTCAACTTCCACTTAAATGTTTTGGCACCCCTTTTATCCCCAGCCTGTAGGGTACAAACTCTGGCTGGCTCTGAAGGTACAGAGAAGAAACTTCCCAGCATCTCCTCCAGCTCAGCAGCAGCAGACAGAATGCAAGAATTTAGTACAGCAAGTGCAGATGTGCATCTGCAGGTGCAGTGTTGCTCTCTCCTTTGCAAAAACACACTTTTAAAGGGTCATTTTGTTATTTTCACATCACACAGAAATGGGTGACTCACCCACTCAAAGAATGACCTGGAGAACACCCCCATGACCAAAAGTAAAGGGCATAAGTTGAAGCATGAACTATTCTAATAAAGCTATGAAAATAGCTGAGGCAGTAGTTAAATAGTAAGAAGTTTCTAGACTAATTCATTAATCCAGTTTTGAACTTTACACACAAAGCAATCGCAAAATTATAGCTAAAGGTGTAATTAAAGAGCAATAATGTACAACAAAAAAGCCAAGTTATGATTCATAATAGGACTCTATATGAAGTTCTGGGCATACCCACAGACCCACAGTTCATTTTACAGAATCAGTTCTCTGTTTTGCCTCCCCTGCACAGATCCTTTGCAGAAATGACAGCACCTTCATAGCTCAGGAATCACAGCAGTCATTCCCACACCAATCAACAAGTCTGCTCTGCACTGCACTTGGAGCTAAATTTATCCTTGTGCAGAGGAACTCATTAAAGTCTTTATTTAACATTTCAGACACTGAAAGCTTAGGTGGGACTTACACAACACATATCACTTGTACTGACATTCTCAAGCGATATTCCTCCCCATTACTCCCTCAGCAAAAATATAAATATTATGTCTAAACTGTGAGGTATTTTTGTTCATAGTGATGCATTTTTCAGAAGCCAAGTGGCATGAGTGTCCACTCTTAATGGAATATGCTCCTTTCAAACACACAATGTAAGAAACAAATGCATTTTCTCAATCAGAAGTTGTGATCAAATACAGATATCCTAGCAGTCATCCCAGGGTTTTTAGTAATGTCAACGTTATTAAAGCAGATTCGGTGCACAGTGGTCCTCAGACTCTCCCTTTGGAGTATGGAGATCTGGAAGAATCCCATCTTGCTTTTCTGAGTTGGGTACAACTAAAAAGAACTACTGGGAACCAATTTCTCATGTTTCTACCAGTCTTGGAGGTCCCATAACGTCAGGAGTACTTTGTCCTCAAAAATAAAACACCATCATCATAATCAAGAGTTCCTAATAGTTCATGCCAATTGTCCTTACAGCAATGCTTGCTGGCAAAAGAGCTGTTTGAAAACAGTCCATAAATAAGGTTTTGAAGCAGTCAGCAAAGTAGATGAAAGTGTTTTAAAGGTGGAAGGACAAACATTTTGGTTTAATCTCCACCCATTTAAATCTTTATGAAGAAAAAGATCTGGGATTATACAAAACAAGTTGAATGACCATCCAAAAAATGCTGAAGTTCAACAGTAAAGGTGCCACCACCAGGGCCTGCAGAACACCTGGACAGCCCGTGTTAGGTGAAACAATATTCATGCCTGCACTGGTGGAAAAAGAGTGTTGCCATCCCTTTCAAATGAACATGATCTGACACTTCTTGAATATGGTAAAGCTTCAAGGTGTCTCCTTTCCTATTTATACCAGTGGTTCGTGTTCACAGTGCTGGATTCACTCAGCTGAGTATATTTAGTTTGCTCAGTCTCAAATTGACAGCTTCTCTGTAACGTACCCATTCTGACTTAAAAATGGAACATAATTAACATACAGCTGGAGAAGGTACATTTTTGCCATATATGGGAAAGACTAGTGAAGCTGAAGACTAAATATGAAGTAGAAAATAAATGGTTATTGATCCCTAGGAAAGGTGGCTTTCCTTACAATTCGAACAGGAATCCATACATCTGACTTACTAAAGACATTTTTGTTAGGGACAAAAAGGTCATCAAAGCCCATAAAAAACTTCCTACCTCCTTACCAACAGTTGTCCCAGTCTTCAGCTGCAGAGTTAACAGGATGGATAGCTACAGGGAATGAATGTCCTGGGATATACACACTGTATTCAGAAACACTATGTATTTTCCCAGACCTCAACTAAACTTTTATTCATTAATTTCTTATTAAATAAAACCAGCACCATTTGTAGTCAGCTACACTAAGATCTTCTTCAAAACCTAGCAAAATATTCCAGAATGTGTTTCATCCATACCTACATTTATATACCTTCAGCTGTAGGCAGGAACACACAACTTCCAATTTGTGATGAACAAGACACAAGAGAAGACACTCAAAAAAAACCCCAGAGTGGGCAGGACTCATTTCTTTATCAGAATGTGATCATTTCATGATTCAATCCCCCTAAAATAGACACCCACAGCAGCACTTGGAACATGAGCAGCATCTCAGCTGTCCTGCACCTTCATCCTGAGCACAAGGGTAGCAACACCCTCAGCTCGTGTCTTGCCACTTGGTTTGCTTTACAGTGGGATAAATGAGTTCAGAGACACAGAACTGGACCCTCGGTTTGGTTGTGAAAAGAGAGACATCTTAACACAGAATAAGGAAAAAATGTGATGGGCATTGCTGATTTTTGCATTTCACTTCCTGCCTAGTGATAACCAGAGATGGGTGACTGAGACTGTGACAGCTAATTTCTGTGAAGTGATTCTTCTTGTAAATATAATTTCCAGTAATATACAGAACCAGTATACAGAATTTGATAACGTTTAAAGAAACAAGTGCTGTAAAGCTGTACTGTAAAACTCAGGCACAGTTCAGTTGCCACTGAACATCCTGTTTTAAGTTCTTTCTCAAGAAAGGAGGAATGTTTTTAAGAGCTGGCATGAATTACACAATCTTAACTTTCCTCCAGGTCTGCCTGCTGCTCTTCAAATCCCCATGAGCAAGTGCAAGTGGTACTTAACATGACTGGTAGAGAGAAAGAATTTGAATTTGTTTGTGAGTTTGAAATAGTCTCCTGAAAGTTCCTTACGAAAATTCCATCCATAATTTCTGCATTTTGAAGGTCTCTGAAAATGAAGTACAATCCATTCCAAAACCCTATTTATTCAGCAATGCTCTACATGTTCTTGTGAGCTCCCTGGTAACTGTACATCTATGATACCAACTTTTAAGCTCTCCAGATTTATCACACAGCTGAAAGTACTGAAATGACATCTGGTTTTTACAGCATCAGGTGTGCCCTCATTATGCATTTGTGAGGTGGAGCAGAAAATTGAAACACAATTATGATTTAAGAAGCTAAATTAAAACCTGTTGACTGTTTAGTAAAAATGCTCCATAAAACCTGTTTTGATTCCAACAGACCTCACTGAAAGGTACCATTGTAAAAGCAGCACAAAACAAGGTATTGGTGGTGTTTGTTATTTTGGAATTAAGGCATCTAGGAAGTGATCCTAGAACAAAATTGTATTAATCTACATTTCAATAATAAGTAGCTTAAATATATTTATAAAACAAATACTAGAATTTACATGGATTGAGCCAAGCTTTTCCTGCTGAAGTTCCATTTTACATCTATGAGAAACCAGGTATAAAGACAACAGGAAACAGCAGATGCCCACATAACTTTAAAGTTCAGTACAAAATGGAGAGGGTGACTACAGATGGAATAATACATGAAATACAAGAAAGCCTCGACCCACCCACTAACAGGAGGATTAAGTTTATCACATACCTGCTCTGTTACCGTGTAACGTTGCAGGGATCAAAAGAAAGTTTTAAGATAGGACAACAAGGAACTTCTTCATGGCCCCCAGGGCAGCACAGGACTGGAGATGGTCATTAGAAAATGCAGATGGTCAAAGGTAAATGTTTGAGTTGTTAGTGAACCCAGAGTCAACATTTCCACGGTGCACAGGGATAATGGCTACAGTGGGATTAGACCTCAGAGCTTTGATAGTGAAGTGGTTTATGCCTGGCAGAAAAAAAAGGAGAGCAAAGGAAGAGAGAGATTAACAGCAAATGGAAGGTCCACCTCAAGGGAACAAAATAAAGAAAATTAAAAAAAAAAAAAAAAGCAAAATTAACTAGTCTGGAAAAAAGCCAAGATGTCAGAATTCTTGGTTGAATGGCAACAGAAAAGCTTAGTATTTCCTTTTGTAAATGTAAACAACAAAACATACTTTGAAACAGAAAAATTTAACTCCAATCAAAATGAAAATAGGGATTCTACCTTAATGAGAGACATTCCATTATTATGAATGTGAAATGAGCAGGCAGGTATGATACTTTTCCATTGAAGATCAAATTAAAAGGCAGTATATGTTTCCTAAAAGAGGTTAAGGAAAATTGCAATCTCCAAGAAAAAAAAAAACAAAACAAAACCAAAAAAACCCCAAGTTTGACAAAGAAATTTCCTCATATTTTCTTTTTTTTAAACTTTCTTTAAAAATTGATACTTTCCCATGGAATACAGGGAGTTAAATTTTACTGGAAGGTCATAAGGTAGAAAATGGAGATATGATCTCCAGCCAGGGATGCAGGAAGCATGGTTACTGAATTGTGAAGTCAAGGAGAACAGGGAACACTGGAAAAGTTAGGGAAGCCAGGAAAATCAGGACCTGTTTTTCTATCAAGATAGCAAAGACAAAACATTGTACTTCCTGCATAGATTCTCCCAGATTCACTGAGTGAACTCATCAGTTATTTAAGGCTTTCCTAACATCTGTCATCGACCCCTAAAAACTTTTGACTCCAAAAATTCCCACCCAGTGTTGAAGCCCTGACTTATCTCCCACTGTACCTGACCAACCAGTCATCCAGGAACAGTAAGAGGTGAAATTCATGGCAGATTGCAATTTCCAAGTTACAGAAAATTGTCACAGCCACATTATATAATTTAAGTACTTGATGACTTAAATCTGCCATCCCTTACGAAGAACAGGAATAGAAAATCTGAAATAAATACATGAAGTGCATGAAATAGGGCCAGGAGCAAGGCCAGCAGAGATTAAGGTTGTGCAGAATGATGATAGACCCAGAGCCCACAGGGTCCACACAATGCAAAGCTGAGCTGAGCCAGCAGAGGAATTCTGTGGGAGACAAACAGGGAGCAAAGCTACAAGTAGTAGGTAACAAAGTTTGCATAACATTTCTCAACTCCCAGCTTGGAGTTATTTTAGAGCATCTGAGAGTTCAGAAAGGTACCATACCACGGTTTAACTACTGTAATTAACATAACTAACGATTCTGGTCTATGCTTTCTCATGTTTAGGTGCATGATTCAATTCTAGTTGAATTTAGGGCTTCTGAATTTCAAGTGTTTTTAAGCATTAGCAGAACATTCTATTACTGCATTGCTGGGGTAAGTTTGGCCAAAGGTGAGATATTGTGGTTGGCAATATCTAATGACTAATCTGAGATGCAATTTCATAATTACTTCAAGGATTTCTGCTGTTCTGAAGAAGGCACTGGGAATTATTGTAACAACCAACCCAAAGAAGAACAGTGATATATACTGAGAATTCAAACAGCACACAAAATGGAGAGAAATGCATAAACTCTGCATACAGGAGGCCCTCACTGGCAAAATATATAGAATGTTCTTAAGTTGACAGTTTTATAACTCTAAATGGTTTTGCAAATGAAATCCAAACAAAAGAGCAGAGATCTACTCTAAATCACTCAGCAATTGCTGCTTAGAAAAACCAGCAGCCACTAACTCCTGCAAACAAAAACAGTTGCCTTAGGAAAGCTTAATGAATGGAAAAGATGTCAGAGTTCTTGTTGTTCTTCTTTCAGCTTTATTTTTCTATATTCCTGAATCTATACACATAATGATTCAGTTCACCCTGACAAATACTGTATAACCAACTATCAATCACATCAACTTTTTATATGTTGAGAGCAGTCAGATACCAAGTGATAAAGCGAGTTCAGGCAGAGGGCATATGTTAAGCAGCTGTGAGTCCTTTACTCTGTCTGTAACCTAAAAGCTTAATGTCATTACACAGAGCTCTGATTTCTTCCTTGCCTGCCTTACACTAGAATGCCCATATTATATGGAATAGAGATTATTAACTTAATGGAAGAAATACAGCCACACAGGACTGCAGTAGAACAAACAGTATGCTTATAAATTAGACGTAGCATATTCTGCTTGCAGTGAAAGATTACACAACCAAATACTTCTGATTAGGCTCCAAAGAAAGCTTTACACTTATGAATATAAATCTCAAGTAATAGTTTTAGCAACAATTTAAACATGGATAAGTCAGTACTGCTGCCAAAAGACACACTCTCCATTTTCTCCCACCTCTTCCTTGGCACAAGTGTTTGCACAGTTTTGTAAACCCATTTGGGTGAAAATTACCTCCCTGTCCCTTCACAAAGGTTACTTTAATACCAAATCAGTTTGTTAATTTGATTCACTGTGAACATTTCTGCCAGCAAAAAGAGGAGGTGATAGAAAGGTGCAAGAAAGTGGATGTGCAGCTTGTGGGATCCCATTTTTTGCACCCTCTGCCTGAAGACACCATTCCTTAAAAAAACCTTAAGTGTAAAATACGTAATGTTGCCATGTGTATCCTACCTTTACATATAGGGGTGATGAACTGCAGCTTGTCAACTCTCAAATTACCACAGATCATTTGGTATTTGTTGCTCTTTAGTAGCATCATGCATTGCTGGTTTGGGCTTTCAGTTATTTCCCTCTAATTTCAAAATGACAGTAAAGGTGTAGTCAAGGCAGAAAGCATAATTTTTGCTTCCAAGGCCCTGAATTCAGGTGTTTCATATTATTAAAAAGCATACTTTTGATTTCTTGCAGACACAAGCAAGTAAATTTTAAAAATGGCAATAGACAACCAGTATAGCAATTAATAAATGTCTTACAGTGTACAGGACTCACATTTCCACAACGCTGACAGTATTTGTATAAAAGGGAAGTTCCCCCTTTGTTCTTCATCCTGTCCAGTGAACTGCTGGTTCAGTTGCTTTGTGCTTTGGCTGATCTCTGCCTGCTGGAGCTGGGACTCCCTGAACTGCAGTGTTTCACTGTCCAGCACACACTGATTTCCTGCCCATCAGAAACTCCGAGGCACAGCCAGGGAACAAACAGGAGGTTTCCACTGGAGCTGTCAAGGTTTTGTAGCCATTTCAAGGTGTAACTCCAGTGAGAAGATGCTGGTCTGCTTCCTGCAGTGCCAAATGAGCAAGAAAATCCCCTTCACTCACTACCTACCCATCAGTGGTCAATAAACACATCAGAAACAAGTCTGCTGTGGCAAAAAATCGTGGGTTTGCTTGCTCATTCTGGAGTGGGTAATGGTAGCTGTCAATAATAAACTGCTCCAGCAGTTTAACAGATGATGACTGAGCTCAAAATGAAATTTTACTTGGATCATTTAACTAATTAAACAAACAAATGCTGCCATCTAATAATAACTCATACCCATAACTTCATTAAGCTACTTAACGTAATAAAGAAAATAGGGTATCTTCATATACTGTATAAATAGAAATATATTGCAAGATGTGGTCAAGGCAGTCAAAGAACAGCAAGCATTGCCACCCTCTGTCCTTCCCTTTGGGACTTGCAGCACCTCTGAGGACACCCTTCAGTTCAGCAATTACTCAGAGCAAAATCCCTGTCAGGAATTAAGCTCTAGCAACCTTTAAAAAAGGTTCACGATTCTGTAAATGGAACAGCCACTAATCACCCAAGTCTGTGAGCTCACAGCAGGCACACACTGTGGTAGGAGATACAACCAGCAGAACAGAGCAGAGCAATTGTAAAAATCAACTGACAGTTTGAAATCTCACTGCCACAAAACATGGAAAAATGGCTTTGACGTGCCTGTGTGTTTCTGAGTCCACTGCTGTTATTGGCTAATTAGTAGAAAATCTTACAGTGTGAAAAAGGAGTTCACAGTTTCTACTTCCAGGACAGGAAGAGGAATGGTATCTAATACCAATGATTCAAACACTGCCAGGATCTTGAAGCACAGCCACTGAGTTAGAAGTTAATCAGACATCTAAATCGAGAATTTCCACCTGGGAACTGTGTTTATTTAGTGTCAGGACAGACTGTTCTGCTTTCTGAACACAGAAACCTGTTTATTTCAAATTCAAACGAATGTTGAACTATCAGGTTGTATTTTTGCCAAATATATATAGCTAATATAGAAGTACTTCAGCCAATCAGGGTATCTACAGAAGAAGTAAGGACTTAAATTTGACACACTAGTATAACTTTCTCATAAGGGTGAAAAAAAAAAGGGACTGTGTGAAATTGCACAGTTTAGTTGTTTTATGAAGGAAAAAAAAATTAAAACATTTGTCTGACTAATTTTAATTGAAAGGGTCTTTTATTTTGACCACAGTATTTAGAGTCATTGGTGCAGAAGTAATGACACAGAGAAGTGTTCAGGTACAAAATGTCTAATGCTTCAAACATTTCGTTAATTTGTTTTCTAAACCTAAAGCAATATTTGATCAGTTGAACAAATACTTGAAATGCATGTGGCTAGTTATCTATTTAGAAAGAGAACAAATTTATTTAAAAGGATTTCTTTTACCCTTTGGTCACCACAGAACAGAAGTTAGATTGAGCTCACAGGATTTTAGGATTTTTTTTTTTACCTGGTCTCAGATTAGACCTCTCTTAAGAGGTTATTGCTGTCAAGACACCAGTGATAATGGGAAATATTTTAGGAATAGGAGTGCATTAACAGGAGAAGACATACATGCTGTAAGAACTGATAATGCAAAACACTCTTCATTTACCACTTAAGTAAGCAGAGCTGGTTTAGGACATTTGTGTCACCAGATCATTTTGGTAAAAGGAACAGACTTTTGACAGTAGGAACACTCATATTAAAATCTATGCAGTATTTCTGACTTAACTACAAAAGACAAAGTCTGAAGAAGTGAAAAGTGTAGTCATATCAAGGTTTGTTTTCAGTTTAAAGCTGGCACATGATCAAAAGACTTGAGACACAGTTGTTGCTTGCAAATGGATAATTAGCCTGAAACACCTCCTAAGCTGATCAGCCAATAAATTTACTAGAAATAAAAGCAGAAAAATATCTAATACAGCTCCTCTTACAAGCAACTGTCAAGGGTATTTTAGGCATTTTTATCTATTCAAAGAGTACATCTACTGCCAAACTGCCTGTATATCTTTCCTTTTTAAATAAAATCTACTTCAAATCCACATTGGGAGGTGTCAGAAACATAACCCATACAAAAGAGCACACAGACCTCTAAAGGCTTCTGAAATCCTTCACCCCTAGTAAAAGCCTTGTATCTTCCATTACTTTCCTCTTAGCTTCTTAGATTAAGGTCTGTATTTGGATTTCAGTTCAAATTAGGCTTAATATTCCTGGTACTGTCACAATTTCAAACATTTATAATTTCCTCATTCTATCCAAAATCTTTCAAATCATCTGCCTTCCTTGCAGAGTTTTGTGGCTGCAGTAGGACACCAACTGCAGGTTCTCTGAAATCCTTCTGAAGTTACACTGAGGGAGATGCCATTTGTGAATTCTGCTGGAGCATATGTTCAGTATATAAAGTTATTTAAGTGCTGTACAATAAATAACACAGCAACATAAGCTTTCAACACATTTGGAAGTAAAGTCATAAAAACAGTCTTGTTTTGGCCAAAGTGCAAAAAATTATTCACAACAAATGTTGCAAATAGGAAGCCACAAAATCCACTACAAAGACTGACAATTCTGTAGCATTTTTGTGGCTCTTCCTCCAGAGTGATAATCAGAATTTTAAAAACTAGGTCATATAATACCTGACCTGCTGGGTCATCAGGGGTTTTTTGTATCTGTGCCCTCATGGCACGTGCTCAGCTGTAGATGACAACCAGCAGCACGAGGAATAAGCCACAGCAGCACTTCTGGGCCTTCATTAACACAGAATGCAGAGTACAAAGGGCTCCACAGCAAGCAGAGAGGAAAACAGATTTATGGTATCAGTACAGGCAATACATTTTAAAGAGCTGTAGTGACTCCACAGTAATTAAGAACTTCTTGGGATAATCGTTCACAGAGTTTCTGGCTTGTGGTCCCAGGCAAGGATCTTGCAGAAATGAGTAATTAGAACCTATTACAATAAGATTAAGATGAACAAGCATTGGGTATAACCTCATCCTTCAGGAAGAATGATGGGTGAAGGTGTTAGCTGCACTTGCACCCGTTCTTCTGGAAGCTCTTAGGTGGAGACAGCTTTGACAAAGCTGCAAGATTCATTCAGTGCTCATGGGGACACTCTGGGTGTGTCCACCTGGTTCTGCACTTGGTTGGTGATTCCAGGAGCACGTTGGGCAGGTACCACCTTGGGTGGGAAGATCTCCAGGGTTAGTGATGGGAACACTGCTCCTGGCACTTGATGGAGCACTGGGCTTGTCCGTGTCTGTCACTGGGCAGTTCTGGAGCACTGGGTGTCACCAACTGCCTGGTTTGATGCCACAATTTTGTGTGATGCCTGGATCATTTCCAGAGCTTCTAGGACAAGATTCCAGCTGGATCACTGGCTTAGGCTTTCCATTTTGGTTTGGAAAGCAATCCTCAGTCACATTCCCTTCTCCCCAGTGTTTGAGTGAAATGAAGAGGGGGAAAGACTAAAAATACATGGAAAACTTGTCATGATAAGTCAGTTTTGAATGCTTGTAGAGCTCACATGGCTAACATGAAATCCCTCACAGTTGTGAGTAATTAAAAACTGTAACTCAACAGATAAAAAGTGTTTGTAGGCAAAACCACAACTGGATCCTCCCTTGCAGCAAAACTGTTTAGTAAGGTCTGGACTTCTGTATTTGCTCATATTATATCTGAAGGCATCTCAGTTCAAATGGTTTCCTGATCAAAGATAACACATGGCACCAGAAGGAAACGAGTCTCTCCAGAGCTGCAGACTCACTGTACCTTCAGCACTGAACAACAACAGAACCTTTAAACTGGAATGTTACTGAAATGCCAAGTAATGCAGACAGCAACACTGAACTTACTGTGCTGTGCCCAAAAGCTGCAAGAAATCAAACAAAAGAATTCATAAGCTCTGCAAAGAGGATCTGTGAAGGGCACTTTACCCTGGGACCAGTTACAGTTCCAGTCTGGATGTTCAGAAAAGAAAGGAAACGTTAGCATTTTTCTACTTTAAGAAACAAGGGGGAAACAAAAATCTTTGAATACAACTCTCTTTCTCAGATTCATTATACCAAGTCATCACAAACCTGCATATTTCTGGTTACTCAAACACTTGTGGGCTAATATAAGGGGAAAAAAATTCACTGAAGAAGTCAGAGTTCATCCCTACTGTTCTTACAATGTGGGTGACACAATGTAGTAATTTGAATTTTTTTGTTTAGAATACCATCTCTCATATAGTTTTTTCCTTCTGCCCTGATTTACAGTATAAAACCTCCAAATTATAGAAAACGATTTCTATTTTAGCCTTTTGGGTTTGCTATATTTTTTGTTACTTTATCAGGCCTTAGAACCTATGAATGCCTTTCCCTGACTTAAAGAAGAAAATACTCTCTTTTGTACACATGCAAAAAGAACATTTAGTATTCAACCCTTTTAGCTGCAAAATCAAATGCCCCCAGTGGAACACAAAGAGGAATCAACATCAGACATACATTTCAAACACATGACACAAGTGATTAAAGAAAAAAGAGAAGAAATCTAAAATAAACCTACTTGCATAACAGCCTGTGCACAACCCCCTGAGACTTTAGAGTGGGATAAATATGTTTCAGATGGTGCCACTAATGTGACGTTTTAATGGTGTGAGAACGATAAACAAAACTTCTTAGAGATAGATAATAAATGATGAAAGACTGTGATACAATTTAAAGGCCCAAATAAACAAATATTCACTGATCTTTTTCTGCCAAGAGTGGCCATCACACCAAACCTGGTGATGGATGCAGTAGAGTCGAGAATGTTGTCACTTTTTCTGGACAATGAAGTAAAACCACAGAAACCAGCAGGAGAAGCAGCTAAGTTTAGCCACCACATTTAGCTACATATATTTATAACCTATAAAAATATGGGCAGCATCTAAACAAGGATACAATTGTCATTCCCTCTGTAAGAAAATGATTAGTTGTACCATGCTGATAACATACTCTGAAGTAGCGAGGAATCAGAATGGATTTTCATGAAACAATACCAGAATGGGATTCCACACTTCAGTAATAATATTTTCTGCTGTAAATGTGCAGCAAAGATGTGTGCAGCCAAAGGATGGTAAATACAGATCCAGGGAATTATGCAGCATCTGGTCCAAGCCAGTTACCAGCAAGGGCAGGGGAGGAGGACATGGGAGGACACGTTGGAGCTACGATGGTTTACACTGATAAGGGAACTGGCTGGAACTACTCTTGTATGAGCTCACTTCATACTGTGAGCATGATGCTATCACAGAAGTGCTTAAAATGAAAGCCAACACAGAGATTCATTCCCGTTACTTTGCTTGACTTGGGAAAAAAAAAAAATCATCTACACTGAAAGCTTTGTCTTCATTCTTATAATGAAGTGTGAGTTACACAATATGTCATCATAGGAACTGCACGTCCCAAGAAAAGCCTCTTGATTTCATTTAATTTAAAATGAGACAGAACTGGGTTGATCTACCACCATGACTGCTTTGTTTGTCAACAAAGACCATGCACTATTGCCCATAACTCAGTTTTAGGAGTATATTATCTAGCAGTTTTATAATCAAGATTGTTTTTACTACTGGAAATTATGTAAGCTTAGACAAGGATAACATTCAGCATTATCAAATGGGAGGCACCAGAGTTATGATTTCTAGGCACAAGTTGTAATTGGATTGGAAGGCAAAGTTCAAGAAAACAGTAATACTCTTGTGTATTAACAGAAGGCCTGTTCTGCTCTGTAGTGCACTACCCAAGGCCATTTCCTTCCTTAATATTAAAATTCTAATCAGCTTTCATTTCATCTGCAGAAATTTATGACCTAGTCCAAGTTCTGTGTATAGATTTAGAAACAAACAGACCTGGAATATGAGACCCAGCATGTTATAAATTCTCAATTCAACTATAAAAATCTGTATGTGCACAGGGGGAGAATGTTTAAAACACACTGAGTTCCACACAGTGAATTATTGCTATGAACCCTCCAAATGTCTCTAAATACAGCTGTATTAATTCCAGATTTGATATTAAGAGCCTAGATATCAAGTCCTGAGGAAACTGGACCCACTGTAGAAGAAATGAAAATGGAGAACTATAACCACAAAGAAGAAATTCTTTACAAATTTGCCTTCAGCAGTGCTTTCCAAACTGTGGGGCACTCGCTGCAAGCAATGTGTGCCTGTTTATCCTGAGTGGCTTGTTAACAGCTGCCAGAAAACCTGAGCATGTTCTCCTAAGCACTGCTGCTGTTTAAGTCAATGCCTTTGGCAGGATATGGGTTTGAGGACTTCCAGAATACTGGAAAGTAAGCTGCTGCTTCTAAACAGAGAAAATAGTTAGCCCACTCAAACCCTTAGCTGTTGCAGGTTTTTTTTGCTCCCAAGGAGACACCTCTGACTTGAGTATCATATCTCAAAATTAAGACAACAGCACAGAAAAGGAAGTCTGGGAAACGGAACAAAAGAATGTTTACTCTGCAAGGTAAATCAGGGAAATGGCTAGAAGGGCAGAATCTAAATGCTTGAGTCTCCAAACAAAACATTAAACATCAAGCTCACTCTTCAAAGAGCTGTAACAAACCCCAAAGATCACAAGTGCGAGGGCACACGTCGCCTTCATGCCTCGACATAACTTGAGAGTGGGTATTTATGTCAAAACAAATGGGTGGGCCACTGAGAACTGTGATGTGGCAAATCAGCCACACCACTTCCCCCTCGTTGCAAAATCCCATTCTTCTTTTCTGTCTCAGCAACACATTCCACCCACCTCCAGCTTCTCCCTGCTGCACTCACCGTCCTCGCCTCCATCCCTTCCGCAGTCCTCACCTCTGGCAGTGCCAGCTCCTGGGGACACACTCAGAGCTCTGTGTCCCAGCAGCAGGTCAGCTGAGAGGTCATCCCATGCCAGAGAGGTCATCCCATGCCACTGGGCAGGTACCAGCACAGGAGGCAGTGCAGGCATCCCACTGCCTGGAGTGGTCACTGCAGCTGCTTGGCAAGGAAGTGCCCACGTTCAGCTCCCTGAGCAAGGCCAGGGCCAAACACGTCCCCTCCTGGGAGCTGCCAGGGGGCCATGGAGCTGTCAGCAGGTTACACAAAGTGCTCTTCAGCCATCAGCTCTGCAGCTGCTGAAATGTGAAATGTCAGCTCTGTGTGTGTGTGAATGTAAATAAAGTCAGGTCAGCCTACAAGGCTGGGATGCTGCACCAAGTCTAATATGGGATGGGTTAAATCTTAGGGTGCATGAATAATTTTCAGTGACCATGTCAAAAAAAGAATAGATGGTGAAGGGCAAGAAACTGCTCCAGCTGGTCATGGAACCACTGCTGAGGAATTCAGCCCAGTCCCCGGGACATAGCACTGCCTCCAGACACCAACACCAGCTTTTAAATCCAGAAAAGCTCCACTGCCTTACACTAAACTCAGAACCAGTTTGTTGCAATACCCTAGGAGGGAGAGGAAATAGGAAGAAAAATCTCACTCAGTCCATGCAGTTTGGCAGTAAGTAGAATTGCCTAAAATCCATCAAGTAAAATTGCATGTTAATTGTAAGGTAATTTTCAGTATTTGAATACAATTTCCTCAGCACTCTTCCACTCCATAAGACACACCTGACATTTAGAAGTGACTCTGCAGGTGCCCTCAGCCTGATCCACCTGCACATTATCAACACCCAAATGTTGATTTGCCAAACTCAGCATCCTGCAGATGCTGTTCCAGCAGGTTCTGTTGGGACCACTTCTATTTCAGACTGCAGAAGCTGTTCACTGACTGACCAACAGCTCTAAACTACAGCTGGGAAAGGAGCCCAGCTCTCAAACTTTTTGTTTAGTCTCTCTGAACATCTATGAATAAATAAGTAAGAAAATTCACAAAATACCACTACAAACAAGCAATTGTAAAAAGTAGAAGTTAAGAATGTAATTAGATTATAACATTCATAAATGTAATCATTAAAAAAAATGTAAATGAATCTTCATTTATATAACAAGCAATAACAAAAAAAATCTCACAGGACATATTAATAATTGTACCTGATCTTCAGTGACTGGGTGCACAGACAGACCCTTGTAGGTGATTTTTCACGTCTACTGTGTCTCAATTTCTTCAGTAAAAGAGTGGGTTTCCAAATGCTGGGGAAGGTTTGGTGGTTTTTTGTATTTAACAGATTACAGCCCTAGCAAAGACTGCTTCTCTTTTTTTTTTTTTTGTTTAATTTTACACAACTAAAGCACACAATCAAGTATCTTCAGAAAGGACATGGTGCAGCTTTTATTCTGCTTGCTTACTCAAGATAAGTTACTATTAAAAAAATCCCTTACAAAACAACAAAAAATCCTGCCCAACCAATAAGAACATGAATTTCAACAGGAGACAAAATGCCAAAAATAACAAGGAGTTATGGGGAGCTGACACACACTGTATGTGTGAACCTGGAACTGAAAGGTTTAGTCTCAAAAGTGACTAAATTAAGATTTCTCTACGCTACAAGTTCCAAAGAAAGACACTAAACTCTGACATTAATATTTACTGTTGTGGAGAGCAGACACACAGTAGTGAAGGCAGCATCTGCCACTTGGAAACCAGCTGAGAGACTTCAAACCTGGCATTTGTGCAAATCTGTGTGTACTATAATCTAACATAAAAATATTAATTGAGAAGCATATAAAGTTAGGCTTGTCAGCCTTAATATTTTCTGGTGATTTGAATGGGGCCAGAGAACAAGATAAGTATCTTTACAAATCCAGTTGGCTCTACTTCAAATGCAAAAGCTTGATTCTAAGCTGCACAAGAACAGGAGCCCTGTAAAATCAAATTTTGAATGCAAAGCCAACCCAGTTCTGCTCATCATTTTCTACTCTGAATCCTCCTGTCTGCAGCAACAGTTTCTGGTGAGCTCACTGTGCTTCCCCAACATAAAACTATTTTTGTAAGAATTTGGGGTTTTTTTTTGCATCAGAGCTCATCTCAGAGCCAATCTCTAATTTTTGTATTTAAAACAAGTTTTGCTGTTTTAAGTTTACACTAATGAAATATTTTGATTGGCACTTGTAAGCTAAAGATTAGTGAAGGTTTCTTTGCAGCTTTTAGGGAGTTTTTTAATCAAGCTGGTCACTATTCCCCATCTATCAGTGAAAATCAGCTTAATTTGTTTAACAGCTAAAACTTGGAGCGAACAACAGTATTTTCAAAACAAATACATCAAGTTAAAGCAAGGGCAGTTGTGGTTCATCTGAATCATATGGCCCCAGATTTCAAATCTAAGCTAAGGAAATAGAGGTTATGACATCCTGCAGCTGCGACAAGTCCTGTTCATAAAGCAACATTAAATCAAGACCACTTGGCCAGTTCAGGCAGTTGCTTGTGTGGAAGTGAAAGATCCCATGAGAGCATTAAAAAAAAAGAAAGGTTCTGGTGTCCCAGCCAAACCCCCCCTTCCTTCACTAAATGCTACCAGGGACTAAGTTTCTGCAGAGCAAATGAGTGTGGAAGGTTGTTGCCAAGTAATTGCTACTGATTTATTTACACCCAATAACAGGGAGCAGGAATCAAACACTTGGCAAAATACGCAGGCGAGTAAATTACAAATGGCCTTCCCATGCAACAGAAATGCCAAGTGCCTGAGCTGCCCCTCAGTAAATTGGTTTTCAGAAGGATCCCTTGGGTGGTTTGATTGACCAGGAGGCCACGCAGATGCTCAGAGCAGCACAAGGACACACCAGTGGCAGGGAGAAGCAGCTGGAGCTTCATCAAGGCAGTGGTGTGGTGCTGCAAGTTAGGGGCACACTCCTACACAGATAAGTTTTCATTCAGCTGGGAGTCTCAGGAAGGAGAATGGAAAATAGCATTTCCAGACCCAATCCTTTCTCCTGTTTTGTTGCATTCATCCCTGGAAGTAAGGCCAGGTGTGCTGCAGCTCTGAGCAACCTGGCCTGGTGTGTCCACGGCAGTGGGGTTGGAAGTAGATGATCTTTGAGGTCCCTTTTGAACCCAGGCTGTTCCATGATTCTGTGATTTTAAGATCTATTTATTGATACAATAAACACTGATAAAATACCTGAGAGTTGGCATTTTCAGTTACAGCAGATGGAAAAAGTCCTTTCCAAAATTTCATGAGAGGGTACTGGTGGCTGAAACAGCAGGACCATTCACTGCTCTCCTGAGTACCAAGAAAAAAGTGCCTGCAGCTTTTCTCTATTTTCTTCCATTTTTGCTTTTTCCCCTTCTTTTTTTTTTTTTTTTTTTTTTTAAGCAGGGAGGAAGCATGAAACAGCAATACTGATTGGGGACTTTCAGACACTCTCTGGATGCCAGTGTCATGCTGTGTAAACATGTGGATCCATTAGACAATTGTTGGAAGCAGTGAATTCCAAATTTGATCTAGTGATAGGACTCCTGCTGTTTGGAAAAAAAGAGAATGGGGTTGCAAAACCACAGAAGGAACTTGTGTTTAATAAGTTAATAAGTTTAATAACTTTTGTTTAATAAGAACTTCAGACTTCTTATTAAACAAAAAAAAAAAAAAACAAACCCAAAAACAAACAAAGAAAAGCACAGTGTGAACAATAATGAACTGGATAGCTGCAGATCCCAGCCTCTGGAGAATCCTGACACACAGAAAAAAAAAACCACCTGAGCCTTTAGTTTTATAACTTTGTAAAACTTACTCCAACCTGAAAAGATAAAAACATTTGCATGGAGAAAAATTCATATCCACATGCAGAATAGAGAAGATTTTCCCTGCTAAAAGACAGCTGCCCTGGTGATTTGTATCTTGGTGCACATTTCTTGTGCAAGCTCCTGCCGGAACTACAGCCGGAGCTCTCCGGTATTCCCAGCGATGCTGGCTGGGGAAGGGAGTGGTACTTAACTGCCTTCCTTTGGGTTGTGCTGGCAAAGCAGCACTTTCTGCTTTGTAGTTCTTAATGGCCTAAAACACGTTGGAATTAACTCCTTCATTAGCTACACAGCTGCTACTCCTTATCGCTTTCGTTTTTCTTAACTATAGCACTGCAAAATTTTATGTTCTGATTCAGAATTCTGTGGGATGAATACAATACATGAATTGTATTTGTTGGAATATAAAACACAGGCCTCATGAATAAAAGTGTAATTACACGTGACCTTTGAAATCATACTCCATTCTTTATGCTATCTAGAAATAACTATGCTCATTCTGCCCATGCCAGAATTTCATTTCAAAGTGATTATCCAGCATTTTATTCCACTCAAGTTGCCTACATTAAAACAAAAGCCAGTGAGTTGAGCTCCCAGCAAAACTGCAAACCCACTTTAAGGCTGTCACTACAAAACTTGTTGTTCATCTCCACAGACTTAGAGATGTGAAAAGCTGTGTGTATAGCTCAGCATTTCCATTATGATTAATGTTGTGATTTAATCAAGCCTGAAACACTGTTTACTACATAAAAGAAATTGTACTTCAACAGCAAGGATCAGAAAGCGAGAAAATCAATGGAGAAGGGCTCTTGAGTAGCTAAGGAGGAACTTGGGAAGCTGCAGTAGGTCAGCAGTAGCAAAGCTTCTCTTTGGAGACTGCTGGGTGACCCCAGAATCTCTCTCCAACCCAGCCCTAAGAGCTCCATGAGCCCACTGGAATGCAGATCTCAGTAATGCACTTTTCTATGCCTATGAAGAAACCTGTGCCACTGTGCCAGCTGAATTCAACAATTCCCATGTCTAATTCCAGTGATATCCATACCCACGTGCAGGTGGGGCCACAGGACACCACTAAAGCACTGAAGAACTGCATTACTCAGGGGGAGCCATCTCCTGCAGCCTCTCCTTACACAGCTGGAGCTTCCAGAGCTCCAGATGTGTTACAGCTGTGCCCAGGTGGGACTTCAGCAGTGAGAGGCACCAGGCAGGAGCTCTCCACAAGCAGTTTCTGCTCTAAAGCACAGGGCAGCTGTCCTGCTGCATCCCTGAGTGCAACTTAAATTTGCATGCAAGTTTGAACAGAAGAGCTGCTCCTTCTTTGCATGGATTTGTGGCAGATTTATTTTTGTTCTTGAGAGACCAGCCAGAGACTGTGATGGACCAGCCACTACTGCAAGGTTTTACAGCCACTGGAGTTGGTGTTGGGCATTTCCACCTGTGTGGCACATCACAAAGACATGTTAGCCACAAAAATCCCTTAAGATCAAGGCCACATAAAAATAGTAACAGTTTGTCCTTCTATTTAGTATTCTCCATCAAACTATGGAACTAAAATTACAAGCAAAATACTGGTGGCAATGTTTGTTTTTCTTGGGTCCTTAAATGCCAACCACAAAATGTCAAATAGAGGGCAGAGAGGCCAAGGAGAGCAGGGGAGCTGGGGAGCCCTGACTGGAAAATGTGGTAGTAACAACCATAACTGGTGCTAATAGTGGAGAAAAAGTGCACCAGAGTGAGATCAGATCTCTCACAGACCAGTGCTGCATCTCTCAATAAAACTTTATTACAAAAAAGAATGAAGTGGCACAGGCAGCTATCTTAAACCATTTTTTCCCAGAGTATTCTACTTACCTCAAAATTCAGTCATGATTGAACCCTTGAACTAGTTAATCTTTCTTTTTAGGGGAAAACTCATCTACTCTTAAAGGTAGCCTTTCACTACAAATATTACTGTTAAATCATCAATCTCAGCTAAAACCTCTTTAATACCCTATGTATGCCTGTTTATATTTTTTTTCCTACTTCAATACGTATGGAAATTAGTGCTTTACTTATTTTTTCTTCTCCTTTAGATGAGTTGTATCTGCATACTGAAATAGTGGTCACAAATTTTGAGTGGACAAATAAATTACACTTCTTATAATGCAATAAAATACAATTCTCTGTATTTTTTCCCCACAGCATGTGAAGGTGCAAACACATACTCAGTAAAGTGAAATAACTTGACCCTTTGTGCCAAACTCACCAATTTTTAGAGTACCAAACCAAAGTCCCATTTATCATAGTTTCATATTACAGGGCAGATATTTCATATCAGGACTGTTATATGTCAGTTTTAACCCACCAAACACGACATTTTAATGAGGAGAAGGAAGTTATGGTTCTATTTTTAGATCAATCTACAGCTTTTATTCAAGATCTTCGACTCACCTCACGAGTGTAAACAGAACCATCAGCCCCACTGCGATGCATTACAACATCAAACACCATGAACAATTCCATCCCAGATTTTCTAATCCCTGGATGAAAACACTGGGTATTCTAAATGCTACACAGAAGATGGTATAGGGAGAAGCAAGACAAAAAAGTAAAAATTATCTATATTTACAAGATTTGATTAAATTTTGTTTTCATTTCTTTCAATCACCTAGAAGTAACTGTTTCACCTTTTCTTTTTCTTTCTCTCCTCCCAGTGGCTCCATCTCAGACTGACATTTTCTTGGGCTGCACCTCATGTAAGTAGAACTGTAACAATACAGTGTGATTGTTGTGCATGCTTATTTCATCAGTGTAAAACTGTGAAAATATTTACCAAAATTAGGACTTTTAGACCTGCTATTTACTTCTGTAAAAAAGGTATTGGATTACCAAGTCCTAACTGAAGATTTAGCTAAGATAAATAATATTAACCCACAGATTGTGCTTCTCAAAGATCACAAACCAGGCACCTAAGTAGTCTCACACACAGTTACATCCAATTTACTACATCTTTCTAACTTTGTGAAATTTGGACCCCATGGAAGTGTCCCACCCTCCTTGGGGCATCCCAGGGCTCTTTGCCAGGCAGGGAAACCTCTGCAGAAGCAGATTGGGGGCACATCAGAAGGTTTAATGGGCATTTCTTCTGCAAACTGATTCCCAGTGCAGGTGAAGAAGGAATGGAGGCTGCAGTGCCTTCCTGGGAGAGCATCCTCACAGTTAAACCTGCCTGGAAGCCCACAGCCCATGGGAATGAGTGTCATTAACAGGGCTGATCAGCCCATGGGAATGAGTGTCATTAATGAGGGCTGATCAGCCCATGGGAATGAGTGTCATTAACGAGGGCTGATCAAGGAGAATGGCAAAGACAAAGCCAAACCCTTGTTGGGCAGCAGGGAAGATGCACCTTTAAGAAAGACTTTTAATCTAAACTTAATCTGTTCAGATTTAAAGGACAGACACAAAACTTCCATCTTGTCTTCTCCAAGTGGCCAATTCCATTCGTGTGAGCACTGATGGTGCTCTGAGGGAGTATTTGCACACCACAAAACAACGTGCTTGGGTACCTGGGGTGGCACTGCCCAGCGTGGAGAGGAACAGGGGACTTGCTCAGCTCAGTCTAATGGGCAGAGGATGAGAAGCCAGGAATTATTTAATATTAATTCCAGCTCTACAAGTACCAGCTGCTGTTCTGTTACTCTCAGCAAGTCCCTTCATCTTCTTTATGTTCTCCTATGTGCAGTGACTGTAACATTTTGGTGCCCGGTGTCCAACTCCCAACTGAACATTCTGGTCATAAATGCACTGCCTCCCTTTACTTTGACAAAGTACAGTCAGCATCAATAGATAATATTTTTAAAAAATTTCCTTCCAACTATTGTGAAACAGGAGCTGACTGTTTATGGAGTACTTATTTTTTATGTCAGTTTACCATAGGGCCTCTTTAGCCACAGGCTTACAGCTGGAGGCCCCAAGGCATTTTTTGGGAGTGGAAACTTCTTGAGCTCAGCTCTTAACAAATTTCCAGCCTGCAGTATGTTTTTCATTAGTCTACATGGTGTTATAATAAATGATGCACTTCCTCTTTCATTTGATGATTTTTTTCTTTAAACATGCAACAATTTTTCTGTGTCTGTTTTTTATTACTTTCAATATACTCAACCACACTAATCTTAGAGACTATGTATAAAAACAGAAAGGATATATTGAGTAAGATATCAGCTACAGCAAGACAAGCTTTTAAGTTTAAATTCTTCACTGAAGGCCAGTCATAAACCCATTATATGTATGAGCTCCTTGGGCAACCACTCTTTTAGAAGGTATTGTTAAAAAAATAAAAATCTGTTAGGCCAAGAGCTGGCACAGAAAAGGTTCCTCCAAAATACTGACCTGCAAGACATTCAGCTAAAGAAGTCTGATCCCACTGGCAATTCTCCATGACAGGTCCCACTGTATGTGTTTGCCTATTTTACAAATATTTTAGCTGTAGTTGATGCACACATTTTTTTAAAGATAGCTTTCCTTTTATATTTTCCCCTCTCTCCATAATTTTCAATCAGAACGTATTCCCGGGGGCTGGCAGCACCAGGAAAACCAGGCTGTGCCAACAAGAAGAGATTCCAGTCAAACATCATCATGTCTGGCATACTGTGTTTCATTTACAAATCTTTGATTTCTAAATGAATGGCAGTTCAAAGTACACATGAAACACAGATACTTTCTGCTTATGTACACAGAGATTGTTAGAGATTAAACTACTTTTAATTAAAGACTTAAGCAGGTGTCAGTTCATGATACTCTCTGAATTTGGTTTAAGAAGATGTGTGTTCCACAGTTACCCAGCAGCACATTAAACACAAGCAGAATCAAAGAGACCTTCCTAAACAAAGCCAGGAAAAGCTACTTTGTAAGAGGGTTTGAAGTTTGCTGCTACTGATCTGTCACTTATGGAACGTCACATACTTACTTGGGAAACGTTTTAAAACACTCAAAAAAAATAAACAAAGCCCCAGAAAACAGCCCCATGAGACAGAGCCCCAGGCCACACAAGACCTATTAATTTCAGTGGGGTTTTGTTGTGCCTCTGTTTATTCATCTAACTATACAGAGTTAATTTGCAGTATCAAGGCCTAAATCAGAACATTTAAGAGCATTCTGGACTCAAATAACAAGAGTTGAAACATGGAAATGGAATTGCTTCCAAGTAATTTTTCTCTGTCATACTTCAGAGTGAGAGCAATATGAGGGGCACCCTGTTTCTCCATTACTCAAAGATTCTTCATTTCTTTTTTTAAGGGAAATCCAAAGATTAATTCAAAGCCATCAGATGAAAATACCTTAATATTTACCTTCATATTTTGATGTAATATATAGTGAATTCAAGTGATTTCAAAAGTTATCCTGGATGCTTCTCATTTCAAGATGTTAAATATTGGCTCTCAAAAATTTCCATTACACATTGTCTGACAATATTTGCTGCTCTGGATTACAGGAACTGACTTTAAATTCTTACAGACGTAATGATAATAAAGTTTGTAGAAGCTGGGCACAGGTGACATTTCAGAATTTCATAGTTATTATAAGTCCCTCCTTTCCAGGTCCATAAAATAAGTGTAAAAAATGGTTAGAAGTGCGAAATGTATAAATTCTCTCGATCCTTTTTACCTGTTATATCATCAGTTATAGCTACTCTCAGACTGGTCTCCCACTCACCCTTTGAATGAGGGCAGAGGTGTTACAGCCAACACCTGAGCACAGTAAAGGAGCCACCTGTAATCCTCAGATTTGGTAACAGTAAATCCCAAACTGAGGTTCCAAAGCCAAGAGCAGGTCATTACAGAGCTGTGGGAAGGAAACAGGGATCCCCCAGCTGACTGGGGTGGGATGCAGGACAAGCATGGGACAAAGAGCCAGAACAAAGACCAGAACAAAGGCTGCTGGCCAGGCAGGGCTGTCATCTGCAGCAATAAATGCCAGCCTGCATCCCAAATGCTGCTTTGTGGAAGCAAAGGCACAGTCTAAAGGTGGCACAGGATGGTTAACAGGAAAGCACAATTTTTGGAGCTTCAACTGATCCCAAAAGGAAGACTGAGCGTCCTTGTATGAACCAGTTTTCCCTTTTGCAGTTACTTTCCTCTACTTCTTTACTCATTACAATATTGCATACAGAGAAATCTGAAAAATAAAAAATGGTAGAAACCAAGATCTGTTTGACTGCTTCAGCAGTAAGGTACAAATCTGCAGTAACCATGAAGGCTCAAACTATGTAATATCCACCAGTGCAACCAGGAGTTACACCCAGCTCCTGAATTTTATCAGGTTGTCTGCAGTGTAAGGAATCTCCCTTAGCCAGGAAGGCAAAACTCCTAAATTCAGGTGAGATTCTTTTGTACAGCTATGGCAGGCACAGGTTACAAAGTGGGTCTTTGTATGGCTGCTCCACCTCCAGCTTTGTTTGCTGGGAGCTGGTTATGTAACTAACACAAAAGAAAATAACCATTTCTGGGTTGTTTTCCTTTGCAAGCCCTGGGCTGCCAGGAGGAACTGAGAGAATTCAAAGGCAGCTTCCCTTCTGCTGCTCTTTTGGGTGTTTGTCTTTGAAGTGGCACCCTGAGTGGCTGCTCATTCACCAGTTTTGTAGGTAGCCTTTAAAGCAATACTTTCCACCCTTCAAGCTTAAGTAGAGTAACATACAATTAATTAAACCATGTTAGTGGTGTTATTATTTCAGCCTTTTATTTCTACTCGGTGTCAGACTCTTAAGACGAAAGGACTCTTTGTAGTAGGATTTCAGACACTCTGGGGAAAATTATGAACTTTTAAGACTGATCTGATCTGGTTCGTGCAACACATGAACAATCTAAGGAAACCATTTAGCTACTGCTTAAAGGAAAATTCATTCCAAAATCTAGAAACAGTCAAACTTTGCAGTGTTACTGTGCTGTAGTTAACTGATGGTTTAACCCTTTGTTTTGACATGCTGTTCTTTAATCACTTCTTTTCCTCAAAAGAAGACTCAGCCTAAAATATGGAATTATTGCAGAGTAGATTTTCTGGCTAGGAAATCTTTGGTAACAGATAAATGGATGGCTAACCTGCCAGATGGCTCAAATGCAACAAAAATTGCATCTATTGCTGCTTAGAATAGTAGTGGCCAAACACCATATTACGGGTTTCCAACTATTTTCCTGGTGTGAAATGTTTGTAAACCATCCTTTTGCACTGCTGCCAAACTCCAGGAACTTTCTCCAGGACAGTTTTAGTCCTTAACTGAAAAAAAAAATATTCCCACATTATTAAGAATTACTATAGAGAAAAGATCTCAGTGAATCTGTCCTACTGTAAGGGGTCAATCCCATTTCCACACACTGTGTATGTTGTTTATTTTCATTCTTTGAGCATGGGATTTTATAGACATAATTATCTCATTTTCTCATAGTACAAACAGTCCAATTTTCATTCATTGAGGTCAACATTTTTATTGTGTTCTTCCTCTGTTTTTTTCTTCCCTTTAAAATTTGCTATTAACAACAAATACAATAGATTTATGCTATCAAAATACCTCTTGGGGCAGAGATCTATTCATAAATTGTTTTTTCACATGAGCATAGATCAAAAGTGGCAACAGTAAAATGGGACAGCTAGAGGAAATGTTGTTTTAACTCCATTTCCATTCTCCATAACCTTTAAATGAAACATCTACAACATGCAACCTAATCTTCAAAGATTTTTGTGCAACAATTTTCTCCAAAATCTGGAAGGCTTCAAGAACTAATGTGCAGTCAAGCAGATTTTAGAAGCTGGTAGCACTTCACGGTCAGCTGGCTGTAAAATCCTGCTCACTACCAGTCTGGAGCTTGCAAACTTGGTGCTTTACAACTTTTTAAAAAGGGTTTAAGGCTGGGGAGACTGCAGCCAAGCTTTTTTTAGGGAAGACAGTAATACCCTGGACTTTGTCCTTTGCTTGGACTTTCTCCTGCTTCTCCTGTGCTGCAGAGTGAGCTGTAGTTCCTTCAGCCTGTCCTGTAAGCATCACAAAATACACCCAGAGGGTTAAAGCTCTTCCTCCCTCCCCACCACCTAAGGTCTGCAAAGGAAAGAGCTGCTGAAAGCCTGATAACAGGAGAAGGTCAGGAGCTGTGTATTATATCCTGTATGTTTGGATTAGCCCACAATAGCTAAATAAACTGATTTGATGTCTAATGACATTTTCAAACACTAGCTAATAAAATTATCCAAAGTATGCAGAGACAAAAGATGCACACAGACACACCAAAAAACGTCTCTAGTACATCCACACAGGCAATGACCTGACAGGGAACTTCAGCAGTTTGGCCACACAAACCAGGGTCAAATATAAAGGAACCCAAGTTTAAAATCCTACTGACTGGAAAAGATGCAAATGGTCCTGCCTTGCCCCCTTTTACCACTCCTACTGATATGCAACCATCAGGGTTTTTTGCACAAAACCATGTTTTTGAGACAGAACCATGGTCTTTCCAAAACAAATAAATAAAAATCATGCTACTGACACGAGCCACAAGCTCAGAATACTTTGGGAAAGCTTCTCTGAATTAGCATGGCTAGCAGGTCTGAGGGATTTTCACTAAAAATTACCTAAGGATCCCAGCCAGTAGAGGAAGGAGCTGTGATGGAGGGGGCTCCCAGTGCTGTAATGATGGAGCTGGCACAAGCAGAGGAACCCTGAGCTGCCTCAGCTGCTCGGTGCACTGCAGTGCCCCTCAGCATGAGCTGCTCTGTGGTCCCACCCAACTCCAAGCAGGTGCCACTCACTTTCTGGTGGCCCTCAGCACAAAAGAGGCTGTGCTGGGGCCGTGGCACATCCAGCTGCCACAGCCAGTTTCACCAGAGCTCATCTGGAACAGCCCTCAGGGAGAGCTGGGTGAATTCCTCAAACCAGAGACGCTGGTTCTGAGGAATGAATGTATGATTAATGGGGTTGCAGCACTGGTCGCCTTTTTTAAGTTTTCCATCAAAGTTCATGCAACATGAAATACTGTAGCAGATGAAAAATGAAAGGGACTCAAAGCTGTGACCATATAAAAGGCAGTGCTAAAGCCAACTAATCTAAAATTTGCAAATAAGTCTTGCTTACCTCAGCTGATTTGCACATTCAGTTTCATTTTTTTTATGTAATTACCAAAGCATTTTCAGACTTGCTATGACCAAATATGAACTTGCTGAATATTCACACTAAGATGAAACAGAAATAAACAGTCTTGAATGAATCCCATTAATACTACACCTTGCTTTACACTTAGAACAGTAACACTGAAAAATGAGAGGGATTGTCAGTGGGGATTGGCTTCATTCTGTGCAGTGAACCAGCAGATCTTTGCCCACACCACAGTGTCTTTACCATCAGCCACCAACTGTTTGCATTCCTTTGAAGGTACCAGCTTAAGATAAAAGTATATCGAGGAATATTTGTGATAATCCTTTATATGAATAACCACTCTTTACAGACACTCTGCACATGGATATGAAGGGCTGAAACACAGCCACTAATTCACTAATATTGTAGTGATGCTTCAATGAAACCACTTCAGCTCATAAAAATAATACTCTGGCAACCACAGTCCTGAAAAACTACGTTCACTTTAACCTTGTGATTTGTTTAATCCACCTGAATCACTGACTCTGCCTAAGTTACTGCATAGAGCACTCCTGAAAGGTGAACTTCTAGAAGTCATTATAATGTCAAACAAAATTGAACAGAACTTTGTTTTGGTCTTATTTAGCTTCTGTAAATAAAAAATATTTCTACAATTGTCTATCAGTTAGATGTAGCAGCACATTAGTGACATGAGCACCTTAAACATACGAGCCATTACAGGTTTTTCTGTAAATAAAACCCTGAACTGTTCACATCCCACTTTCATATTAACAAGTTACCTGTAATTACAAACTTTTGGGCTGTGCATTAACTTTACAGAATCATCAGCACTGAGAGACAGATTTGGGGTAAGATGGACAGGGAACTGCCATATTTAATTCAGTGTATGAATCAAGCCAAAAGCATTGAACAGTATACTGCATCTGAAAATTAATCTTGTGAGGAGACCTCCAAGGCTTCTGTGATCCCTGCTGCTTAGTGGTGACAGATAAACAGTGCATGATGTTCTCTGTGTGGGTCTCAGGCTCACACCAGACTCCTGTCCAGCTGAACCTTTACCATGTGCACAGCAAAAATATCTGGCTTGTGCTTAAAGGTGTTTTAGGTCTGGGCTAATTTTCCTGCCAGGTCAGAGAAGAGGCTCCACCTTCACTGAGGCTTGTGCTTGCTGACTTTGCAATGAGGCAGAGTTAAAAAACAAGTCACAAAAGTAAACCTCAACATTTCCCTCAGTCCCCTTGCAGCTGGGTGGCCAGGGCCAAGTCTCAGCACAAAACCCCATCCATGGGTCTGCCCACAGATACTTCATTCATTTTAGGGTTAATCTCCTTTAAGGTTGGTAAGTAAAAGGATATCAAACTTTACTGCTCTGGGGAGGAAGGAAAACACAAGAAATATCCGGAAAAGTTCTGTAAGTATGGAAATTATTAAATTGTGGACCTTTATGGTCAGAGCAATCCCAACCCCACAAATTCCCCAAGTAACTCCAGCTGATCAACTACTGCTTGTCACTACAAGCTGTAGTTACAGAGCATAATTGTGTCAGGGATTCCATATCTCTACTCTCAAACAAACCTTGTGGAAAGTCTGCTGGACAAACCCAACCAAGCAAATGGAAAAAGTATTAGGTTATGGGCACTGGAGACTGAAAGAAGTGATGGACTGGAGGGCCCATAAGAGCAAGCAGTTGCCTCTATAAAAGCAAGAGAGCAGCAGACTCAAAGGAGCCACATTATTGCCTCCCTGGAGACCAAAGGAGTGCTATTCCATCTCCCAGTCTCTGCATTTTTCTCCTGCAAAAAGCCGATATGCTAAAGTTTATGAGGTCTGAATTTCAAAAGGAAAGCACACTTCCCCTTCAACTCCATGCCCAACTGTCACTGGTATTGTATCAAATATAAATCAACAACACAGTGTGGATTTTCTTCTCTGTGTTTCAAAATACAAACCATACATAATGGCTTAACCAAATGAGGGATAAGTATGAAATATTACAAACCATAAAAAAAGGAAAAGGCTGCCCCACACTGTCTCCTCAAAGACATGTTACTTCAGATATTAAAGAAGTGCTTGTTTATTTAATAATTTGACCAATTTCCAACAACAAAAAATCTAATGGAAAATACTTACATGGGACCTACAAGCAGACCTGCTGTGTGATAGACATTGTAAATAAAGACTTGAGGGGTTTATAAATATAATATAAACAATAAAAGCTTAGCCAAAGGGAACAAAAAAAAAAGAGAACTAAGGAAATACTTAGATCATAAATATCAACACTTAAAAAGTTCTCAGGTGTTAACCTCAGAGCCTGTCTCAGAGTCCTATTGTGAAGTTTTAGCTTCCAAGAAACTGCAAAATTAAAACCAAGCAACTAATAGTATAAAATAACAAAACACATTTATATTACATGCACCAAGAAGATACACATGCTAACATGAATGACAAATTCTTCATTCATTTTATGGGTCAATTCCTTTTTGGTCGATAAGTAAAATGATATATTAAACTTTACTGCTTTGGGGAGGGAGGAAAGCACATAAATTATTTCTTCATTACAGTTTAAAAAGGCAAATTATTTAAGGACTATTTGTATTCAAGCTAAATAGATGGAATCATGATATTACAGGCTTTGTATTCAAATGCAAAGAATTTACATTTACCTACCACCTCATTAAAGTCAGATGACAAAGCAGCACCATTTTCTTTACATGATTTTTTTTTTTCCCCCCAATTAAAACATTTCTTCTGAATGCTTAAAAGAATTCTGAGGTTTATAGTAAAGTACTTTTTAAAGCTTGCATTGGCTCTCTTTCAGGGCTAATGTTGGTTACTGTCTAAAGTCTGCAGAGGCCAGGTGGATGTTGCAGGCTATTGCTAACCAGCATTGTGCTTCCGAGGTGGGAAGGGGCACAACTCCCAGCACACACAGCTGGGATGAGCAGCTCTGAAGGAAATCACATCTCACTAACATAATATTTTTGTCAGCTTGGCTCATTTCACAGTGGGTCCATGCCTCTGTTAATGAGCACAGAATAGCTGCTCCCATGGTCAAATTCTTTTCCTGTACCAAAGCTCTCCTGGTTTGATGCAGCCGCTGTTTGCCTCCCGTTACGTAATGACACCAAAGGCTGAACTGTTCCCTGAACTGCAGCGTGTCCTTCCCATAAAAAACCACCTCTCCAAACCCTTTCACAACCAGGGACAGGGTACACAACACCGTGCCCAGGGCAGCATCAGGCCCTGGTTTTGCCAGACCCCCTGTGCCAGTGCGAGCGTGCAGCAGCTTTTTAGGGGATTATGAGCACANNGTTACAGGAGCTTTTCTTGTGGATATCAATTTTCATGCACATTAGGCTGGATTTCTCAGTTTCTTTAGGTAATAACTATGTGCTTTTATATTCTTTTATTAATTGCTCTGAATATACAAGATCTCATTGTTTCTGTATATTAAATCTAGAAGTATTACAGAAGAGAAGTACAGCAGAGGAATTGATCAAAAGTTAATCCAATTAGTCTTTAAGAGAGAAAAAAAGTTCTCAGTGAAAGTGAGATCCTTATGAATATTTTATTCATAGGATAATAATAAACACGCAGCAAATCATACTGTGAAATATTACTGCAAAGCAGATAGACACAGTAGAAACTAATTAACTAATTATTCACAATTAAGTTGCATTTCCATTTATATTATAAGAGAAGGTGAGCCAAAGGCAAACTTCAAAGCACCAAAAATCTCCTATGTGCTTTCAGCAGAAGCTTTGAATAAGCAGAATGACTGCTGCCCTTTTAGCCTCCATAAGCATTTTAAACTACACTAATCACTGTGATTTTTGTAAATCTGTTTTCTACTGTACATAGCAGAACACTTACTTCCCTTGGGGCTCTGTCAGCTGAACTTTATGTTGTTCTGATAGAAATGCTAAAGCAGCATAAAAGGCAGCATGCTATTTGTCATGCCAGCATCACATCTGTCACGTGTTTGACTGGCTCCATCCCTCAAGTCCAAACAGAATTCCATGGATTTCTAAAGAAGTCCGACCGATTCTGAAGTGATGCAACAAAGTTAATCAAATGTCTGGACAAAGTGATTCATGTAAACATCAATGTTTGTGATTTGCACATCAGACTGATTCATTTGAACTCCTGCAAGCAGGATCTGAACATCAAATAAGAGGTTATCAGAATATTCTGCATATTTTCCACAACAGCTCCAACAAGCAGAGCTCATTTAAGTGAAGACAGACAAGCAGGCTCCAGTGACCTCCCTACAAACTGTGCTTTACTGTTCTCAGCACCCAGTGCCTGTGTGGGCTCTGTAAAAACAACCATTTATCAATCATTAGTAAGAAACTGGCTCTCTGACAAACTAATTACTCCTCAGGCTTACACCCATTAGCACAGAAGGAAGCAGATTATACATTTATTTTTGTGGTGGGCTGACCTTGGCTGGGCACCAGGTACCCACCAAAGCCATTCTATCACTCCCCTCTACAGCTGGTCAGGGAGAGAAAATATAATTCAAGCCTTGTGGGTTGAGAGGAGGAGAAGGAGAGATCACTCACCCAACTGCCATCCCGAACAAAACAGACTCAATGTACAGAAAAATTAATTACTTAACCATCAAATTAGAGTAATGAGAAATAAAACTGAATACCTTCCCAAAACCTTGCCATGCAAACCCAATGTAATTTTACATATCAGGGCTCCTGAAGTAACAAAGCTGCTACAGAAGTCGTTTTTGCTTCCTGAAGTAGGCAAGACTTTAAAAACAGCATGTTACCTATGAGGGACACTGAGAAATCTCTACATAAAATCTTTTCAGAATTTAAAAAGATAATTGCTGTATGGCATGTGAATAGATACACTGCAGTTAGTAAGCACTAGTATCTACTCTCATGCCATTAATGTGCCTGTAGTCCCAGGAATTTGCACAAATCCTAAGCATGGCTTTCCAAAATACCATGGAATGGACACAATGTGGGCAGCAGGTGACTACTGGCAGTAAACTCCAGGTGTAACTTCACAAATGTTTTTATGATGGGAGGCTTTAGGTTTAGAGCCCAGATTTACAGAGGTCTCAGACTCTTTTGCACATTTTTTCCCCCAGAATTACTCTGGGGGTTGTTTTTGCCCTTGGAAATATTTGTCCTGGAAAAACAATACCCTTTAAGAGTATCTAAGGAAGCATTCACAGGTCTGTGAAAGGATGGCCAAAGACTCAAATGAAAGCATCAAATACTTCAACCTGTCAAACTCTTTATCAGCATCCCAGAACAGAACGTGCTAAAGGTTATTTTCAAGTCTGAAATATACATATGGCTGCAGTGGGGAGTCTTACAAGAAATCGAGTTTATTGGTAGAACATTTTGATGACCAAGGGGTAAAAACCCCCTGTTGCTGATAGAGTGGAGTGGGGAGTGGCACATGACAAGCAATAGATGGACAAATCAGAACTCATCCATGTCAGTAAGATGCCTCAAGCCCCTGGTAAATGAAAATTCTTCTTCTAAATCTTACCATCTAATAATAACCAAGCTTGGATCAGCATTAATATTATACTAGACACCCTAGAATGTAAATTTAAAATATTTGATTCAGACATTATAAATGGAATAAGATGTAATCAGTAATTATGCAAGTTCATCCAGGAGGCCGCTAGAAAATGCTATTTCCTTCACCAAGCAGTGAAAATTAAAAGCCACAGGAGTGTCAGGAACAAGATGTCTCAGACTTGCCAGCAATTAACAGAAAGATATGTTTATCTCCAGCGGATGTGACAAATTTTGAAGTCATTTCAGCCTTACTGTAACTCTGCTGAGGGTTGATTTTTCCCTTCAAACTCGAAACTCAAACTAGTTTTATAATTCTTATATATGCTATCTGATAAAGAACTATGTCAATATCTCTGCTTTTACTGGAAACCAGGTCCCTGTGGTCAGAATCTGTTCCACAAGAGTTTCCTACCCAGCCAACAGGAGGGTCTGGTTGGTCAGTCCCCGAGTCAGCTTTCACCAGTTTCTAATAGGAAACAGCGTGATGTTATATTTTCCAGGAAAAGTACCATCTGTTCCTCCTGTCAGTCTCTGCAACTGGCACCAAAAGATCTGTGGGGAATGTTTCTGTGCTGCCAAATTTCAGCAGAGTTCCCTGCCACAAGCCCTGAGCGCGGGTGAAGCTGACAAACAGTGGGAGAAGATAAGAGCTGCTGTTTCCACCCTGCCAGCTCATCGGGCCAACTCATTTACAGAGTAATTCCAGCACAGTCCGTGCACCTTTGACACTCTCTTCCTGGAATAAATTCAGTCAGCAAAGCCCAGAATTGGTATAATTCGCATTAATTTTGATTATCTGTCTCCTTTACTGGAGTGATGCTGATTTACACGAACCAGAACTACAAGCATTCCTTACCTGGAACCTGTGCAGTTCCAAAATGCTGGAAATGCAGAGATCCAGGCACTTGCTGTCTTGTAAGAAGAGGTGCAAATGACCTGTTTGCATTTATTAAAGGACATTACCTAAACATAAATTTTACCATAAAACTTTTATATTATCTCAAATATTAAAAAGGCCTCAGCAGAAGTTTGTAGGATCTAATGACCTTTAGATAAAAACGGGAACATAGAAGTTTCGTAAATGTTTTTTCCCCAAAACTAGTTTTAACTGATCTGCTGCTCTACAGTTTAAGTGTCTGTAGACAATGGGGGCAAAACTTACATTGAAACATGGATGATTATAAGTTATGAAAGATTCATTAATGAAATCTATCTAGTCTGTTAGGTTCCTGAAGTCAGAATAAATGAACTAAATACTTTCATTAAAAACAGTGGGATAAAGTGTCTGCTAAGTCCCAGCTGCTCTGAACATCAACATCACAACAGTAAAGGTGCTTTCTGAAGGTGTCTGTAGCCTTTGTTAGATCCACTGAGTTGCAGTATTTCATACAAAAAGAATCTCCAACTTATATTCAGTTTTAAACTGAAGGAAATTATTTGCTTGTGTGCTGACAACACAAGCAAATAATGAAACTGAAACTGACATTTTCTGTATTTTTTAATTAATTCTTTTGGTTTCTGTGGCTGACCCGTTATAAGCACACTGAAAATTCTCACAAAGGTTAAATTTTTTTTAAAGTTTGTTGTCAGTGAAGCAGTTAAAAGAATTAATATATATACATAACAACTTTCAGTCATCCTGACACTGAATTTTACTTAAGGTTGTTGCTACTTAGTTTTAAAGTAGGATGGCTGCACCAAAATCAGCTTCCAAGTGCTCTGAAAACATGGAGCAGAACTGCAGCAATGCTAACTGGCTGTTCAGCACTCTGAATGGTGCCATCTACTCTGCTGATGCTTAAAAGCTGTCACTTCTTGTATTCCAACTGGTCAGCTTTATAAAACCCAGAACTCGAAGCACCTGATGTAAGCTGATTTTCTAATACTGCATTCATTCTAATTATTCCTGTTATTTAATACGCTGTAAGTTCCTGGAAGTGAGTATGAATACCAGGAAAATTACTGGGGTTTTGTTTTGCACATAACTTAATCTTTTAAAATAAGTATTATCTAGTGGATATTTGGGCATCTCCAAACTGTATCTCATTTCAGGCCCCCTGGCAGCGAAGGCCTGTAGATAGAGGAATACAGGTAACCACTTTGTACATTCATTCTGCCTGAGGGAATCCCCACCTTTAGAACTGTACAAAAGCAAGGTATTTCACTTTTTTGCAGTGATGAAATCTTTAAGCATTAAAAGCTGCACTGTTCACTCTAGAGTGAATTCTTTCTCCCTGCACAAAAACGTTAAAAAAGAAACAATATGTCATGTTTTCCATAGAGAAGCTCTTACAGAATTCAGTGATAAAGCTAAGTCAGGAAGAGGTGGAGCAGCACATCAGTGCCACTCAGGGAGAACTTAACAAAACATGACTGAGTTTATGGAGTTAACCCATGCAGAGCCTCTGGTGCAGCTGTTCCCCAGCAGCTGCCAGGAGGGCACAGCCACCAGCAACCCAACTCCTGCAGAGGCTGCACTGGGAAGAAATAAACAGCACAAAAAGGAGGATTTATCTGGAGTGGCAGATGTGCCTGGCAGGCAGCATCTGTGTCTGAACAAGGGACTCCTTCCCCACCAATCTCTAGGGCTGCAATGCTGGGCTATCTCCTCTCCACAGCACTTCTACCCCACAGTGCGTGGTTGTTATAACCTTCCAGAGCACCACGACACTGCCACTCTCCAACTGATCTAAAGGGCTCTTAAACACACTGGTTGGCAGTTTTGGTTATGCTTTCCAGGGTAGTTGATCTTTTCTGTCTTCCTTTATTGTAGTATATTATCTGTTCTCATAAGCTTTAAGCTGCTTAGAAATTGAGGAGGGGGAAAAAGAACCTTAGCAAATACAATTATTCATTTCTGATGGATACACATTGTTCTGAGCAACCTTCTATGAACTCTAAACCAGAAGGAAGTTCTGCAGTTCTAACCTATTAGAGAATATGTGCATCCTAAAAAAAACAGTTGCCATACTCTAAAATCAAGTTTTCCTCTTTCTTCCAAACCAAACGCCCATCTGAACTCATTTGTTGATGCTTAGTGACCTGTGGCAGTAATTGCAGACTTACTTTTGACAATGCCTTACATGAACACAGATTCCCAAAGAGCTGAACAATCTAAACAGAAACCAAATGTGCAGCTGACATCGTTAATGACTATGTTAATAGTTTTACATATTATTTATATATTTAATAACAACAACAGTGATAAATAACAACAACAAAAGGTCAAAATGGGGGGTGGGAGGGGGAAAGTGTCTACTTAGCAGGTTGCCAAGAGGCCATGGGCAGTAAGGAGATTATCAGGACACAAATGGGATCTGAATGACCAGGTAGCTGCTATGCAGATGATCTACCACAAAGACAGTGCTTACAGAATGAAAGGATAAGCAAATGAGACAGAGATTGCCAACATCTGTGGAACAATAACGAAAGTCACCCCGCAAGTGAGAGAGGTGCCCACAGGAAGGAGTTCTGAAGACAATATATATTCAGAATTTCTGGAAAAGCAGAGTGAGCAAGCTCAAAGGGTGGCCAAAGCAAAATGCAAAGACCAATTTCAGGAACACGGGTATCTCTGTACTCGTGCCACGAGCAACAGAAATGCACCCTCACAGTTCTTGAGAAGGTAATTTTTATTGTTGGTTTCAAAATACCAAAGTACAACGTGAGATGTCCCACGGGAAAGTCACAAAGTAGAAGTGAAAGTGTGTCATGTGTGGAAGCCCTGTCATAAGTTAGAAATGATACTCTGTGTGTGTCATATGAGCAAATAAAGATGGGAGGTGCAATGCCATTGTAAGGGATTCACCAGGGAGAGATAAAGAGGAAAACACTGGTCAGGCAGATGTGAAACTAAAGGGGTATTTTAAGAAACCAGGAAATGTACGTAAGAATTTATGCATGGATAGAAAGAATGTTAAAGGAAAACCACTGGTCTGAGGCAAGGCAATTACCTACAGAGCTGGAAATGGGTTCACAGCACTCAAATTGTGCAGAGTCAAGCAGGAGAAGGCAAGAGTTGAGTTATGTAAGTCAAACATCTTGGGTTCGTTATTTTAATTATTTATTATTGCTATGCTGCTACTAAAGCAAGATATACAGCAAAGGGAAAGGGTTTAGAAAACCAAAATCTGAGCCTAAAGAAGGGTGAAATCAGTGGGACCAGAAGGCTGGGTGATTGCTTTTCCATGAGTTCACTTGCCACGAGTGGCAAACTCCTTGCTCCCTCTCTTTCAACTGACCTACTCTTGCTTTTTAAAATAGCCAACACAGGCTTATATTCCATGCTTTTGTATCAATTATTCTTGTTGTTTGATCGTGCCTGCTTTCACCTTACATTGCACTGAATTAACCACATTACAAATGGAACCAATATCAATTATGAACTTACCACTCACCAAACTGGTCAATGGTTGCACCACAAAGACATAAATGATAGGGTTGGAAGGGGCCTGTTTTTCAGCCCAGCCCCCAATATCAAGCAGGATTTTCTTCTCCACTCATGTTAAAAGCATTTTATCTGAGCTGTATCATTATATTATATTATGAACAGCAGCAACTCAGCAACTGCATGAGAAAACTACATTGTGAAACCAACTTGCCTGCACTGCTGCATTTTTCCCCCCTCACATCTAACCTGGGCTATTTAGTTTTCCTTTTCTGTATATCCAGCCAGCAAGTCATTTGTTAATCCCTATGGTACGTATATAAGCCAGTAAGCCTAAAGGAATGTCATGTTACCCAGACTGAGCTAAGAGCAGTGTGACACTTCACTCTCCAGCACTTGAGAATTCAGTCTGTTCCCCTTGATGTACAACTAACTGTAGGTGGGTTATTTTCCAGAAATATTGATCATCCACTATTTAAAGTTGTAAGAATCAATCCCTAAGTAATACTCAGCATGACGCTTTCAAAAAGCACCTACCAGACCCTGACGAGGAGCTGACAATCTACTAAATCATGGTTTATATATACATAACAACACTTCTGGCCATGATTTTTAGTTTGCTCAGCCTAGATCTGAAGCAAATCTGTGCTGCCCAGCAAAGCTGTGTGTAGGTGCCAGCCTTCCCCCAAGGCAGCCCCGGGTTTCAGTCTGTAGGAATGACGAGATCCTGTGGGAACTCAAGAAGATGTGACAAAGGTGCAGGTGTTCAGCATGTTTAGAGACTTACCTTGTTGGCAACAGCTTTATTAGCTCTGTACTTTATCAGCTATTGGTTTATAATGGTACCACAGCCTGTGAGAACACATTCAGAGGTCAGATAAACCAGGTAAGAGCTACGTCACATAGAGATGATAATAAAGCAAGTAGACAAACCATTTATTGTATAAACAAAAGAATCTGCAGAGCAAAGAGACATTGCTGCAGCTGGATAAAGGGTTGGTTTTTTAAGTCAAATAAAATAATCCAAGCGTAGAACGGTCATGCTTCACACTCTTACCCAACCTGCTCTGCAACTTAGTGTTGCATTATGAATGAAAATGTCTGAAAAAGCCTGACTGCAGCTATGGACTCTGTAATACAACTGAGCAGAACTTCATTTTTTTTCTCATTATTTAAACTTCCTTTTACGCATCTTTTCTAAAATAATCTTTGCCACCAAGTGCTCTCAATTTTTTGAGCTGTGTTGCAAGAAGTTTTTTCTTAAGTGCTTCATGCACATTGTTATCTAAATAAAACCACCTTCAGCTTTAATGGAGTGTAAGGAAATTGGCTTTTGGCCAAGTATGAGCACTCTAAAAGTGCTTCTACATGAATACCTTTCCTACTTTGCTGTTTCCCTGGTGAACTCAGGATGATTAAAGTCCTTCTCATGTTTTGAAGCACCAAAAACTTGATGCTACAGTTTGTAACATGAAGTTATCTGCAGCACACAGACAATCCTGTCTGTGGACTATGTATCAAACAGGAACAGGAGAATTTTCTGCCATTTGGGAGCTGCAGTGGTTTTACAGTATTCACAATGAACCTTTAAATACAAACAGCAGTCCGACAGAGTCACAAACTGGATGACCATTTTTAGACTTCACAGAATATTCTGAGTTGGAAGGGACACACAAGGATCTAGTCCAAGTCTTAAGTGAATGGCCCTGACAGAGATCAAACCCACAACTTTGGTGTTATCATCGTCATGCTCTAAACGACTGAGCTTATCTCAGGTTTAGTGTTCTTCCGGTAATTATTTCATAAACACCTGCTTATTTTTTCAGTAAGGGATGCTACACTGGTGTTTATTTGCTATGGAATAAAGCCTTGGAATTTCTAAATATAAAACAAATTATTTGGAAAAGGCAGCTCTCTGTTTTGGTTGGTGATATCAGTTAAAAACATACTTTAAAGTTTGTTTTTAACAAACTGAAGAAGTTTCCATATAAACAATGGAGCAAACACAGTACAAAATTCAGTATGGCATAAATTACCAATCTGCAGTTCAAAAACTCTTTAAAGAAGTGATCTATTTTAAAGTTGTGGAAAACATATACATTTGCATCCATTAACTGCAAGTGACATGCAAATATCCATGAGATTAATCAACTTTTTTAAAAAGGAAGCAGAATAGAACTCATAACACAATCACAAAATGAGGATTATGTCATAACACCTTTTCACAACACCAAAACAATCTCCAAATTTAAAGTAAACGCTCAGAAACTTTTCTTCCTACCTTGTTTTACACGCTGGCCCATGTTTGCCAGCACAACAAGCACCTGTGCACTTTGTCGTACGGGAATTTTTAAATACTGATTGTTCAGGATATATGGCCTATAAAAAAAATGAAACCTCAAAGCTACACATTCTCATCCCGAGTTAAAAATAAAGCCCACGCTCTCCAACGAGGGCTGCTGACTGCGCTTGCAGAGAACGGCACGGGCTCTGCAGCATCCCTGGAGAACCCCAGCGCCGGTGACAAAACCATCCCAAACCTGCGTGCCCGTGCATTTTAAGCAGTAAATCCGCAAACCCAGGCACTACAAACACTACAGCCGGATCCAACAGCTCCCAGCACAGCCTCTCACTTCTTGAAACTGGCTGTAAACAGGGGAAGGGAGGGGCCAGGCGCCTGCCAAGCCAAGCAGAAACTTGTGAGTAACTTAGAGAGGCAAAACAAGTGCAGCGCAGGCAGCGGCTCCCAGCGCGGTGCCCGGCGCTGGCCGGGCCAGCACCATGATCCCCGGGAGAGCCACGCCGGGGCCTGGCGGCCGGCTCCGTGCCTCGGGACGGCGGCTCGGGGCAGGGCCACACGGGAATTAAAGGTGAGAGAGGCTGCGGAGCACGGCGGGGCCGTGGGTGCCGCTGCCTGGCCGGGCACGATGCCGGGGTGAGGACGGGAGGATCAGCGCTGGGGCGGCCGCGCACTGCAAACAGGAGGCTGCAGCAGCCTTCACTTATGCAACAGAGGCAACCTGGGGCTGCGGAGCTGCCGGTGGCCGAGCAGGGAAGGGGTCGGCGGGGATCGAGCGCAGGCTGGGGCTCTGAGGCGCCTCGGGGATGACAAAAGGCACGGCCGGGTGCGAAATGCCGAGCGGGGCCTGCAGCGCACGGCGCGGTGGCTGCGCTGCTGAGGGGGCACTGAACACGGCGGGCTGCGGCTGTGAGGCGCAAATACCTCCTCACCTGGGAGTTTGGGAGTCGTCAGGAATATCTGAGAAAGATTTGGGAGTCGTCAGGAATATCTGAGAAAATGCTTTAATTTTGGATTTTTTTTTTTTGCTGTTTTCGGAGGTAAATATGTCGTTTCACTAAGGTTAGTGTTTAACACGGTGAATCGCCTGCCGTTTCTGTCACTTAAACAGAATTGTCGTGTTTAACTGCACTTAGAGGATGTAAAGAAACAGAATTGTCGTGTTTAACTGCACTTAGAGGATGTAAAGAAAAAAAGAAAAATGACTAAAAGCACTTGTGAAACCAGACATCCCCCTGCTCTGTAAAATACAAAGCCTGGTAGCAAAGACGATCTTCGGAGACAATATACAGGCAAGTTATTCAGTGGCTGATGTAACTCAGTCTGGAGTAATCAAAGCTACATGCTTAAGGATAAACCTACATAATGGAATTACGTGATTGTATCCATGCCTGTGCTTAGTCACCTTTGCACTCACCAGAATGCATATATTTGCAATATCTAGTTCCAGTCTGCTGCTTTGCTTGAATCGAGTCATAACAGTTCAATGAGATGTAGTTTTGGTTCCCTTCAACTGCGAAAAAACCCCCAGCTTTTCTTTTTCTGTCTTAAAAACTTAAAACAACAGATGCTTCCTGAAAACAAACTGGGTTGTTTGCGGTGCTCGGAAATAGAATGAGGATGGAAAGACAACATAAAGATATGATAACAGTCCACTCAAACACAACAATATAGCTGAAGAACTGATGTGAGAAAACAAACCAAAAAAGTTAAGTTTTCCCACAAAGGTGAAAACAAGCTTTGAAAACAATAGAACTTCTGGTGCTGTCACAGAAGCTATTTCTCTTAGGAAATCCAACACAAAACAGTGGAATAAAAATTTGCTTGCCCAGCTAAAATTACTGTATTTTTAGCCTGATTTCTGGCTCAACTTATGGTACTTAGAAATACACACAAAACAACTGCGGTGGGAAATAAAACATGGAAGTTGACATGATTTTGGGGCAAATTCTGCACTGTGGCTGAAGAGTCAAAGAATTAGCACCAGGGAGATGCAGTCACGTACCCGTATGCTTACAGACCCCACACAGTATAATTTAGCCATCTGGTTCATGGAGTGTAACATGTTGTCTAGTAGCATTCATTTTCATTGCACAATGTTTATTGTGGATTGATTAAATCTTGCTCTCCCTCTGGAAAGAATCCAGGTCTGTGTGCTTACACTTTGCTGTAGGTGCTGAAAGGGAAGCACACAAACCACAGGAGTGTGTGACAGTCAGGGTACGTGACATGGGAACTCACCTGCTGCACCAGCTCTGCACTGTCCCTGACATGGGCTGCCTTGAGTAACAGCCACGATTTTAAGGCTGTGCCTGTTTTGAGTTGTACTTCAGAGATTATTTCTTGTTCCTGCACTTTGGAAAGAGACTTTACACGATTGCTTTGAAGTTCACTTGGTTTCACTTAAAATGCTCTCTCTTTACTGATGATAAAGCAAAGATGGCTGGACCACAACTGCTGATAGTAGCACAGTTTTTAAAGAATTCGAGCTATTTTGAGAGGAAATGATAGCTGATTGTTGCCTTTTTGGAAAGTCAGGCTGCCCTGATATTAGGTTCCCTGGACTACAGAGGTCCATTGTTTTTTTGAAACTAAATGGTTATAAGGTTGTAAGTCTGAATACAAACTGACCTATTTAAAAAAAAAAAACAACCAAACTCCCCCACCTTACACCTCAAGTATCCTCTAGTCTTTCTCACTTTTATCAGTGATCCAGTACACATCCACCATACTGCCTTGGATGTGCCTCTTAAGAAGCTCTTTTTTCAAGGTAAAGCTTATTAAACATCTTAGGAGATCTCTATTTTCCATCATATTGTGAAGATTTGTGTTTCAGCTTTTATCCTTCCACTCTTCAGTAGTCATTCTTAGGTATTATTAGCTATATACAAGGTACTGTTTGACAATTTGTTAAAAATTGCATTACTATTCCTATATACATCAAGAGTTAAAGACAGTTTACAGCTTACTTCTGTTCAGTGTCCTGTATCAACTAATTTACCACTAGTTTAATTTAAATACTAGAACTTCACAACACGTATTAGTCTCGCGAAATTTTGAATCACAGTTGCCTTTCTTCTAGACTAACAATGTCAGTTATGTGGTGCGTATAATCTTCAAGTTCAAAATGTTTTCTTCACAGTGTTTTGCATTTTGTTTACAATGTAATATTTTAACAACACTTCCACTGTTTCTCTCTCTACAGAAAAGCTGGTAACCAGCAAAGAAGACACAAAAGCTAAAATCACTATGTGGAGCTGTGAAGCCTTAATCAACAGTACTGAGAACAGTGAGGACCAGCATCTCTGCCATGACTTCGACCTCGTGCTTTCCATCTTTTCCCTACTCTACCTCATCATATGTTTCCCGATTGGCCTTTGTTACAATGGCCTGCTGGTCCTAGTTAACCTCTACAACAAAGCTACCATGACTATGCCAGATGTTTACTTTGTCAACATTGCCATTGCCGGTCTCATCATCAACACTCTGGCACCAATGTACCTGCTAGGTCTTGCCAATACAAAATGGGCCATCTGGAATTCCAGCAATGAAGTTTATATCACCTTTCTTATTTTATTCAACGTCTCATCCTTAGTTACCATGTACTCTACCACACTGCTCAGTCTGGACTACTACATTGAACGTGCTCTGCCCAGGACTTACATGTCCAGTGTGTACAACACCAAACACGTCTGCGGGTTCATCTGGGGCGGTGCCATGCTCACAAGCTTTTCATCTCTCCTGTTCTACGTCTGCAACCACGTGTCCACCAAAATAATCGAGTGTTCCAAGATGCAGAACCAGGAAGCAGCAGATGCCATCATGGTGTTTATCGGGTACGTGGTACCCGCCATCGCCGTTCTCTACGCGCTGACGCTGATCCTGCGGATCCGCAGGGAGGCCACGCCCCTGGATCAGGACGCAGGGCGCTTGGATCCCTCGGTGCACAGGCTTCTCATTGCCACAGTCTGTACGCAGTTCACCCTGTGGACACCCTACTATGTGATTCTCTTGGTAAGCACGTTTACTAACCTACGTGGAAGGATTCCAGATGTAAATTCCATTCAAATATTACACTTCGCCACGATTTTGTCAAAATTCCTGGCTTTCTCCAGCAGCTTTGTCATGCCTCTGCTCTATAGATACATTAACAAAAACTTCCCCAACAAATTACGACGTTTGCTTAAAAAGATGCACTGTGGGAACCAAGGCTGTTCTCACGAGCGTACGGTTGTCCAGCAGGTCATGACATAGGTGGGACACCACCCCTGGTGCTCTGTGACTGCAGCACTGGCTGCTCCGTGCTGGGACTGTGACACTGCTGTGCTGGCACTCAGAAATCAAAGAGTCCCAGCCAAGAGGCTGGAAGGAGCTTCCATTGCAGTTGAATGCAAGAGTCTTAATTTGCCAGTAGTTGTTTGCTGAAGTGGTGTGAGGCTCTGGCCTGTGTGCTGCATTACCTGTGACACCTGACACCTTCAGTGCACTGAACTGGTGACAAAGGATAAACTCTGTTTTCATGGCTCTGATCTTCCTGTCTGAAGAAATCACTAAGCAGTTTACTCAAGTCTTGACTGAAGACACGGCACCTTGTATCTTGTATAGAAAAAGGTATTACCTTGTTTTCTGTACAAAGAAGTGATAGTGCTATTCTTGATGAAGTAAATAGCATTTTTCAATGAAGATTATATAGATGATCTTTACTGAAGATCATATTATCCAATTATACATGTCCAAATAGTAAATGTTAATTATAAATTAAATTATTTAATTTCTTTCTCCATCACTGAATCCCCTCTAAAAGTAGCCTAATTTCCTATTTTCAGAAATTATTTTCTCACTCAAACTAACCTGTTTTAATGTTTATGGTAAAGTGATTTTTCTTTTAGCTACAACAAATAACAAAAATGTGTTTTAATTTTCCAGTGCTTTGTTTGTATCCTAAAACATTTCAGGAATTCAGAAATATTTATTAACTAATTCTGAGGGAGCTTAGAGATGTTTGTTCCACATATTAAAATGAAGGACACAGTCGTTTACAAAGTTAAATCAGAATTTAACTAGTAAAGATTGTCTGGCTAAGTGTTATGGTCCACATATGTTCATGTAACAAGAGTAATTATGTTAAAAAATAAATACGTTTATGATTAACATTTTGTATTTTCAAGGGATGTGTTTGCAACAAATAAATGAAACTCTCTTTAATCTAGGACATCACTGGAGTTTTGGAAACCATTTAAGATTCTCCAGGAATCCCAGTCAGCAACAGCTGTTTGCTGACCTCTCCAAAAAGCCTTCCATTGGGATTCTTGGATACACAGTAAAGTCTAGTTTCACACTAGGGATGAAGAAATCCAATCCAGATCACCAAATTTTATTATTATATGAAATACCTAAGAAACACAGACATGCTGCTGGAAGCACATAAAGAGTTACAACACCAAAACTACAAAGCACTGACCCAAAACCTACCTGTTCTTGTGCTGCTGTTGCATTAATGACAGGAGGAGGGGGTTCAAGTGAAACTTGATACTCTCCCACTGGTGTGGGGCCACAAGACATTTTTGTCACTTGCTGCAGCATTATTTTGTTGCTTAATCTGTCGCAGCACAACTCAAATCCCACATGACTTCATTAAAAAAATGTGACTTATCAAGCTTCAGGTATGGAGCAAGACGAGAACTGAGCCTTTCCCCTTGCTTAGAGCACAATCTCGTCTGGTGACTGGTCCTGGTCTGTCAGCAGAGGCACACACTGAGGTTCTGCATGTGAGCAACAGACCTTCCAGACCTTTTCTTTCAGACCTCTTCCCTTCAAGCAATTTCTTCCCATAGTCTTCTTTGCTTATCCTCTCCTTATACAAGCATCTCTAAGTTACCTACATCCTGGTGGAAGACTCCATTAATCTTCACTTTTTTAATAGCTTTTTGTATTTAACTGAATTTCTTTAACCCTTAAAGCCTACAGAGTAAATAACCTATTTCTGTGGTGTTTTCAGTAACCTGTGGATGAAAGCCATATCAAGGAATGAAGCTGTTCCTTATCACTGTATCCCAACTCACACACTCATTTATGGATTCTATACATGATACTGGGCTGCTTTCTTGGTTTTGCCCCCCTTGTGAGATTTTCTATTAATTTTTACACATCTTGAGCATTCAGGCTCACTTCCACACACAAGTGTTTCAGAAGAAAATCTTTCCTTACAGCTGTCAAGCAAACAGACTCCTTCTTCCCATCTGAGAAAAATGAGGTTTCTTAGTGCACCACATTAAATCTCTCATGTAAAATCTGTTAAAGAAATTCTGTGCCATCGTGCAGGAGTTCCAGCAGGGAGGAACTGGTTTATCTGGTGTGAATGGAGGCTGTCAGAACTGGGGCGCTGCCACAACGGTGCAGCTGAGCAGGCAGCATTCAGTGCAATTTCAACTTCCATGTTGCTTCCTCACTTCCATTTCCTCCTCCTCTTAAGGCATCTTATTTTCTGTCTCTAACAGAACTGGTGCCTTTATTTCTGTTCTTTTCTCTCTGTGTTAAACTCCCAGTTTCAGATCATGGCTCTTGGATAATTTCTCTTTATCATTTTCACTTCTCTGCACAATTTAGTTAATTTTCATTTCTCTCCCATCCCTGCTTGGTCTTGCACACCTGGTACCATTCAACACTCATGTTTACTTCATCCCACTGACTCCTTTACAATGATCCCAATCTTATTCAGTGATTGGACATTACAAACAAATTTATGTGAAATGGAAGCTGCTATTTAAGAGATGTAGAAAGACAGATTTTTATGTAATTTACCCATGGGGTATCAAATCTGATTTTTTCCTAATCTTTTTTACTGCAACAGATGTTTGTCTGTGTCCTTGATAAACACTAAATGTGATGGCAATCATACGTACAACAACTTGGATAATTTAATGAACTAGACTGGTATCCACTAAACCTCTTTTTAAAGGTAATTTGATGTATTAGTTGCCTCAAAGAAACTGTGCCATGGATCTGGCTGGCTGGTGTTGTCTTGAGCAAATTCTGAACTTAATTGCAGCACCCTCACCTGGTATCTCTTAAAAAGCAGTATCCTAAAAAGAGAGAGCTTTGCAATATTTATATAAAGAACAGTAGAGGGGCAAGTGCAGTAAAATACTTAAGGAAATACAAGGTATCATAAATTAGGAAGAACTTTTATGGACAAATCTTTACAAAGTTCTCAAGAATGGGGCCTTTCCATTTCAAATACCTGAAGGTTTCTGGTGACTGTAAATAGGGGATTATCTATTACACATTTAAATAGATATGAATAAAATACTGTATATATGCAAGATAAAAATCAGCCTACTGATGTAAAAAGAATCTGCAAAGAGTTTATTAAATTATTTCTTAAACTGTATCATTTAAATGTAAACTTCTGAACAGGAAGATGTACTTTATGCTTCTGTATGTATATAATGTGTACTAGAAAGTAGGCACTAGTTAAGTGCCATTATTAACAGTGTTATTTTCTCACAAAATTAAACTTAATATTTGAGTTGATCTATGGTTTATAGCCCTCTTGCTGAACCACTAATTAAGTCAAATCAATGAACTAACAAAAATGTCATGCTCTGCTTCTGTGTGAGTTACTAACACAGCTAGCTCAAGACAGGTCCTTGCTGACCAGCTTAGTAGAGGTCCTAGTTTCAAAAGTTTACATTTCAGAATCAAATTTTGTTGGGTCTCTGAAGATGTAATTTCAGTTAATTAAAGAAAGCGATCAGCTGCTAGAAAATTCCTGGTTCTACTGCGGTGAAGAGACGTGGACTCCAATATCATGTCAAAGCACTACAGAAATGGACTTTCTGCAAAGCTCCATAAAGGAAGTATTGGCTCATAATACATTCTCAATAAAAAGTGTTCAAGTGTATGTGGTCAATAAAATGTGTGATTTTTTTTCTTTTGCTTTCTTGATAAAAACCTGTTGTAGACAAGCTTAAACCTGTGTGGTTTCACTGAAGCAAAACATAACAGATTGCATGACTTGGATGTCACATTTCCAGGCCATAATTTGACATTATTAAAATCTCATTATTTATCAGCATGAAGTTGGCAGGGAATAAAAGCTAAAAGGCACATACCTCCCCTGATTTTTTTCAGCATAAAGAATCCTGCAGTTAATGAGACTGAGTAACAGTGCACCTGAAGATCAATGCAAACATTGGCCACATCCTGACAACTTCCTTTCCTTTGTGCTGCCACAATCAGCTTCCTGCAGAAATTCTCTTGGTTCTCAGAACAACATAAAATAACCCCCACCTCTGGCATCCCAAAGAAAACACAGCTTTTAAGAATCTAAGGTACCTTATAACACATTCATTGCAGTAACCACTGCACATAACCAAAAGATTACTCCCCATGGATCAATTCATTTACCCTACATATATGAAAATACTTTCTTGCCTATACTTTCAAAATCATTCATTTGTTCCCTCTCAGTGTTCTGTGAAGCACAGAAAGACAGCAAGTAGCAGCAAACTCTTTTTAAAATAGTTATTGCTAAACCCTTTTAAAAACCCCTCAATCCAAGGCACGCCTGAGTTCCAAGTCTCAGTCAAAAATAAATGAAAATGGCAGCTATCACAGTGGCAGTTGCAATATTACACCATTTAATCAAAGCCTGGGATCTGACAGGATGCTCTTACTTCCACAGTGTTTTAAAGGGTGTGTTCTGCTGCTTTCACAGGAAAGCCAGCATCTCTGAACAAGTACAGAGCACTGATTTTCTGATCCTTCATTCCACAGAGCTTTTGGATATAACCAGTTTCTCAGCTGGATTAGTAAACCCCTCATATACAACACATTGAAGGAGCTCCAGTGAGAACAGAGTTAGTTAATAAGCAGCAAGTTCACAAGCCCACAGGTTTTTGAAGGGTGAACAACGACATAAATGCAAGGAAAAAGGGGTGATTAGGTACAACAAAGTCAAGATGTTTATACCAGTACAATCCGGGCTGACAGAGCACTTGAATCTGCCATTATCTGTCAATACAGAGACTTCACAGAAGTCAACCACATTTTGGAACAGTCACAGAAAATACTCATTCAACAACTAACAGGAAAATAGGCACCAAGGTTGTGAACAAAATTCAGCACTGCTACCACAAGCCTCAGAAGGAAGTAACACCATTTTTTTCCTTGTTTAAAACTAAGATTCAATTAATTTTTTTCTTTTTTTTGGTGCTGTGGGTATGTGCATAGGTAATGCCCTATTTATCACTGCTTAATAAAAATGAAAGCAGCCCAGTGTCTAGGCTGGAGACCTCGTGAGCTTCACTGCAGCAGCTCGGGACTGGTAAGACCAAAGAAAAGCAGAACCTGCCCAAGTGCCACTCTCACTTCCACTGTTTGCTGGGGACTCGGACAGGAATTGATTCTTGCCTAAATTTCTTTAGCTGTGCAGTGCTCAACACACTGATAAATCTGAAACATCTGCTCCTAGATTAATTTATGTCATTTCTTAATAAGCAAAAACTTGTGTATTTCTTGAGTATCTCGTGCAATACTTTTTCCAAGTGAAAGCAATCTAATGGTACAAACCCAGCTGTGCAGACTGCCATGGCAACAAATCTGAAGTGTGAAATGTTTCCTCTGATGAATTTCCTTTAGTTTTCCATTATATATCAAAACACTTTGACATATGCTGACTACATTCATTTTCCACCAGGAGAGCAGATCTATTATCTCCTTTGTCATCCTACTTTCTTCCCACTGAGTCTTTCCCTTACCTTTAAAGTCCATGTGATTTCCTTATATTCCTTCCTTCTAAAGAACTGCTGCCTTTATACACCCACAAGAATTGTCAAAAAATATTCACAGTCTGCAGCAGGCAGAGTTTCCATACAATTAAAAATCATGACAGTAAAACCCTTTAAAGCACCAGATTCTCATCAGAGTATTTATAAATTAAGTATAAAAATATTTTTAAAACCCCAAACTTTCTATCAAAAGTTCTTTAAAGGAAGATTTATAATCAGAAGTGAATCCATTTAATCTAGTTTAAAAAGTACTTGCATGCTTTTCCCCCTCTTCCTAAATACATTATCCCAGAGGTGCTGCCATTGGCACTGATGGGCTCAGCCTTGGCCAGGTCCATCTTGGGGTCAGCAGGAGTTGGGTCTGTTGGACACAGAGAAGTTTCTGGCAGCTTCCCACAGAAGCCACCCCTGTAGCTCCTTCCCTGCCTCTGCTCTCCAAACCTTGCCATGCAAACCTAGTACAATTACTAATTACAAAGTGAATTGAAAAGCCTAATTTTAGCACCACAAAATTTGCAAATTTAAGCTAGAATTTATCTTGAAGTCGGTAGAATTTCTGCACTGTTTCTTATCTCCAAAACCTTTAAAAGATCATTTTGAAAAGAATTCTGGTATTGCTTTATAAAAGCTGTTTTAGAAACTCCATCTGGTGGCCACTGGCAGAATGCTCTTGCAGTTCCCAAAAGCAGTAAGATCAGCAAAATTAGTTAGATTTAAATTAATCTTTAGGGGAAAACCAGCTCAGTCCCATTGTCTGGTTAAACACAGATTTGTACAGCTGGTGCTGTCTGCAAGCAGTGAGGGTATTGCTACAAGTATTTAGAGGAATTAACCTCAACTTGTACCACCAACTGCTGCTGTGAGGGAGAGGCAGGTAAGAGACAATTCTGTTGCAAGAAATAAATCCCAACAACAGTTAATTTTAGTTTTGAACCTAATAGAAGGATATTTAACCAGGCTACTAGGTCTCACTATTCACAAGGAAGAAATATTTATTAAAAAGCACACGTTCCTTGTATTGTTTCATGAAACATCTGTTACCAGTCATTGTGGTTGACAAGATGCTTGAAGACCAAAGAAGTGCCATTCTCATTCAGCTCCAGAGTATTGTAATTCTTTCTAATTAAATATGGTTTCACTAGTTCACAATGAAATAGATTTCTTACTTAATTAAGAGAGAAGTCTGAAATTTTTCGGGTCCAGCCTATGTGCAGTTAAATAATCATTCCAGCACCTGCAGTGCTATGCAGAGAGCAGCTCTCTTATTAAAACTTGCCATTAGAAAAAGCTTTTTCCCACCCTTTAGTAGAATGTTATTTTGAAATACAGGCAATTTTTGAGCTCTTGTAGCTGAGCTACACAGATGATTTACCCGTATTATGATTGATAGAAACATTACTGTATAGTAATAATAATAAAATACTGTTTATAAAACAACTCACACTACAAACAGTGCTCCAATAAGTCAATAATAAAATCACTAATAGTGAACCACAGACAAGGAACCCTGAGATGTGAAGGCAGCAATCACACAGCACCAAGCATGGCTGTTGTAGGAGAAAAAGAAGAAATGCTGATTTACAACTGGCCTCTGAGGTGCAGGTAATCATTAATAACCAGTGCTTATGGATAACCATCGTCAGCCTGGGCTTTCTTAACCCCATCCAAGCAGAGAGAGCAAGACTATCAAATTTTGCAATTTCACATAGCTTCATGTACCTCATAAATAAACACAAGCATCTGAATTCCATTTTAAATACCACACTTAAAAAACCTCTTCCTAAACCAAACATGCAGGGAATACACTACAATAAAGCCACGCGAGGGTTTTTTATTCTAAAATTAATCTATACACAAAATTCCTTTAACTTTCTTCCAATGAGCAATTCTTGGTTCTCTGTACAACTTCCCTCATGTTTTGGGGTTTGATGGTTTGAGTTTTTTGGGGGAGAGGTGCCCTTTTCAATGTTAAAGGCCTGATGTTCTATTCTACAGTGTTTTAATCAAGGACACGAATTTGCTTGCTGTCAAGTAAGACTAAACATACATAAAATTAACAGCAAGGCCTTTCACAAGAACAGTTTTACAGAGTGACTGGCAACTGTGCATCAATATAACAAAAGCCTTAGGAAGAGATGCTCCTCTCAAAAATTAGGGGTTTTTTTTCCCTAGGAATTTTGAGGGATTGCATTAATGAAAGTGGCTTTAATGTCTTAAAATGCCACAAAGAAAAGCTTCCAATACTTAAGCTCAGCTGAGTAGCAATCTTTGACTAGCACAGTGGCTTATATCCCACACTCAAGTTATTTCTTACACAACAACAGTAAAAGAAAAATTAAGGTGGAAATACATGACAGTTGATGAAAACCATCTTTGAAACTAAATTGCAGTGTATTGCACGATTCAAAATTCCAGTAATAATGCAACTGCTTTTCATCATAATACACTGGGGTATAGGCAATAACAGTGATTTAATATTCCAAACCAATCCTATCATTCCACACAGGGATGGTTTTCTTAATAACCTTACATCCAAAAGGCAAGAAAAGATACGTTAATTGAAGGAAGACAACAGTGTGGTGTGAAAATAAACTTTGGGCTTCTCATGCAGGATCAGCTCCCTAACAATAATCAGTAGCCCACAGAATGCAGCCCAGTGCTTGGACTAACTGCAGATTGCTGCAGCCTCTGCTCTCCAGGATCCTTGATCACCCTGTGGCTGTTTGATGTTGCACCAAGCAAACAAGAGCTCTAATGCTCAACTGAGCGTTGCAGCTCTTTGGAACAGCTGACCACAATGATTCAGAGGGGAGGTGAGCAAGACAGGATCACCATCTCCATAATATTTCACAGGATGGATATGCCTGAAGCCAGAGAGGAAAAAGACTGAAATCTCCAGGGCTGCAGCATCTCACAAGCCCGAAGCATTGAGTGGTGTTTGTTAGAAAAGATGGAGAAGTTTCTCTCATCTGGCACACACAGATATGAAAGAGCAAGCCTTCACTTCAAATTAAACCTCCTGTCAGGATCTGTGCTCTGCTAAACACATCAGTAATATGGGTCAATTAAGAGAAATTATTGATGTTGGTTAAAAAAAGAAAAAAAGTCATTCACATCTGCTTGCTTTAGAGCAACATCTGTCACTCAGTACTGTATATTTATTTTGCCATATGAACAGTTGTGTTCAAAAATAAACCAGTTTTGCCCACCACAGCCCACTGTAGGTGGTTAGTGACTGTATATCCTGAAATACTGGCACAGTGTCTCCCAACTACTTACTTCTGTAACTTCACCTTTCCTGCCTCCATCCTATCCTGAAAATCATTATCATACACCCACCTTTGAGAGCAAGTAAACTAATACATGAAAAGAAATTTCACCAAGAAATAATAAATCCATAAATCACTAATATAAATAATTATGACATTATGCATCATCCCAAACACAATCACTTAACCATTTTCTGCAGCTTTATGAAACTCTTACACAACCGAGCACTGGTCTGCTTGCCACTATCCTCATATGACTCGTACCCTGTGATCATTTAAGCAAATTAAACAAACTGGTTTATTGTTTTTTCTAAGGAAAGATGCAGCTGGTCACACAACAGCAATATTTTTGCTTTTCTTTCACCAACACATTAACTGTGACAGTAACAGCACGGCCAGCTGCTGCCAAAACTCCACCTGGGAGCTTTTAACATACTTTAAACCTTTTTTTTTTGTTTGTTTGTTTCTGTAGATGAGGCAGAATTGCAGCTATTGAGATGGGAATCAGCAAGATCTAAACAGAATAAAGAATACAGAGTTGGGAAACTTTGATATTCTAACCTCTATTTCTCCTATGCCTTTCAATTTATTCCATCATCTTGGAAGAATAAATTTGTCAGTAGCCAAGTTTCTCCACCTGTACAACACAATGCTTTCTGATGTGCAAGTCTCTCAATCTGTGTACAATTCTGAAACTGTGTTGCTCTACCTGCACCTGATTCCAAATAGGAAACATGTCCTTGTTCCCTAAAACCACTGAAGAGTGAAGTTCAATAGAGGTTTCAGACAAAGTATGTACTAATGTCTGTAAAAGTGAATGCAATTTTGAAGATGGGAGCTTTCTCTTCGATTGCTTTCTCTTTTTAAAGATAGGAAGTGTAAAAAATAGCTTCTCTCTTTTTACTTTTCTGGTTCTATTTATACAATCTTCTCATCAGCAGATAAGTCCCCCTGGAGCTCTGCTTACCCAGCCCATGCATTGTCACACCCGAGGTTACTGAATAACAGGAAACGTGGCCTCAACACTGCTGTGTCAGGGCTTATCTGCACGGGAGTTACTCCTTGCTCACCCACTGCTCATTAACTCAGAGCCACCGAAACCTTTGTAAAGAGTGGTTTGAATATTCCTTAAATTGGTGCACTCATTGATTCGCCTTTCTTTTACTAATAAACACCAAGGACACAGCCAAATAGCTTTGTGTGTACACCCACCCAAGGCAAATTCAACAAGATAAAAACTCTCAGCAGTTTGCTCCTGGCCCACAACCAAGAAATAATTTTAATTCCTCCCCTCTGCCCCCAGCAGGGTCTGGAGTTATCAATAAGGGGTCTATTCAAAGCACTTCAGGGGAAAGTAAAGCAACAAAACCACGCTGCAACTGTTCAGCACTGCTTCAAGTGCACAAGTGATCCATTCTGGAAGCTAAAAAGTTAAGTTGATGATCAAAACCTTCCTGAAATTTCTCTGTAATTTCAAAACCAATCATTTCACTATGCCTACATGGTTTGGTGTGCTCTCTGTACAGCCCTCAGTCCTAGAAAGAATAAGGTGACACTTGAAATTTGCATCTTTACTGAAAAACCAACAGAAAAAGAAAAGAGTCACCTGATTTGCATGTAAGGACAAATACATATTTTTTCTTTACATAATTTTTCTTAATTATGAGAACTTAGTATCAACAGAATGATCCTGGATTAGGGTGCAGCTCACAGGGAAATGCTACTTACAAAACACCTGCACTACACTGCCACTGTGCCCAAGGTCTTGGAGGAACTACTCTAAGTAAAAGGGAAACAATAAACAACTTACCCAGTCCAACAAACTGCTATGTATGATAACCAAACCAAAGGCTTTGTGTGAATCACAGTATTCTGAATAAAGGCCATTGGAAATCACATTTCACAGAGCCCCTGAACTACTGAAGAGCTGTTCTGGAGGACAGTTCCTTCACAAAGAACATGAACCTTCATCCTGGATATCAAAACATCTCTGAGCTACAGCTGCAACCCAGGACCGTCCATCTAGTCTACCTCTAGGCTCAAGAAAGTATCTGGAGCAGCAGCACTAACCTGCAGGTGGAAATGCAGACCAAGTGCTAAAATACCTTCTCCAAGTAACCCAGAACTCTGATTTTGAAATCTAGACTCATATACATTTGTCTCATTTCATTTTTTGAGGTGTTTTGGCAGTTTCTGTGTGGGTTTTTTGTGAGCCTTGTTGAAGTACAACAAGTAGGAAGCCATGAGAACAGAGTGGGGCTACACTGGTCACAAATTACCCTCTCAGCCCACAAACACCATTGCAGGTTACTAGAAGATGACAACAGAAGTGCCCTTCCCCATGTGCTGGTAAGAGAAAACACGATGTTACTGATACATCCCAGACACACGGGCTGCACTAAAAACAATCATGAGCCAAGCCTCTCTTGCTTATTTATATCTGAGGTTTTAATAACACTATTAAACATAGTCATGTTGAGCCAGACCCAAAACATCCTCCATACTCAAAATCTTGTCTTTTAACACCTCATGGTTGTTGCACAGCATCTGGAAAAACAATTTTTTGCATGTATACAATAACAGGAGTGTTCCAAGAGCCCTTGGAAAAACAGAAATACACCTATTTTTAAGCAGGGCTCTTAATGCTTTGACGTGCCCTGCTTTGTGTTGAGTTTTTGTTGTATTCAGCAAAGGGCGTGGTGTGGTATTTATTCCACAGGCTTTTCCTTTTCTAGACCTCTAGCACTTCAAACAGCACACTGGGAAAATATGCAATTGCAAAGGCTGGCCAGTGAGCGTAGGGTTACTTCATGAACAGGAAAAAAAAATCCACTGGATGGCCTCACATACTTAGAAATGGCAGGGACAAACACTACTTTTCTGTTCTAAAATATCTCATTGCAGAGGAGAATCTGAACTTTAAAGTCACATGATGATGAAACCATAGGTTTGCTAAACATGCAACGTGTATGGTTTTGAATGACTTCAACCAAGTTCCTGTTCCCCTCACAGAACTGCATGTTTTTTCAGTCAGCAAGCACCCGGATTTTTCACTGTGATGTACAGCAGCTGAAGAAGTTATTGTAACATACACACTCTGCTTTCTACAGAAATAGAAAGGTCTATAAGCTCCAAACAATAACTGTATTTCAACTGATATTTCATAGTGAAAGGCTCAGCCTGTTGTCTCTGTGGAACATTTCCTTGAAAAGGTAAGTGCTTTATATTACTTTGAATATGCAATGCTTTGTTCAAGAAGCTCAAATAGTGAAGCTGAGGTCGTAATTAAAAATTTTTAGTTTTCCCTTCTTTAACAACATTTGAACTACACAAACTAAAATACTGTATCTGGGAAAGGTCCTCAGCTGAAATGTGTAATAAAGCTGAAATTTGTGCTAAAGCTGGGCATTAAGTAGAGAAAAAGTGAAGCCTGTTTTCCAGTAAGTACTTGACTCCCGTTGAACCAATGGGAGCTGGGTGATGAAACACCGTTCAGTGGTCTGGACAAACGGCTCCAACCATTGCCTAAAACCAGTCTTTTACAGGATAGACATTGTCAGATAATCTTAACCCCACTACAGGAATTGTATAGGACAGGAAACACGTCAGTGATGCTGCTTGGAGATTGTGTTTAACTTACTGCTATTTCCTTTATATTCTAGAAAAGTAAAAACAAAAGCTTTCAGTTTCTCGGGAACTGGTACTTTTCCATAAGTTAAGGGTAGGATTTCTTAAGTCTTTACAACTTCAAATATTTGCCCAAGAGTAGGAATTGTGATCTTACATGACAGAAGAATAGAGTATTCCACATTTTAGTCTCTTACATACTGCAAGCTGCCTCCATCTTTTAACTTGGCAGGCGTAGTGTGAACAGAAAGGAAATCTTCACCCCCCCAGATCATGTGTTTTCTCAAGTCCATGCAGGACATGCCCACCAAGAGCAGTTTCCCAAGCAATATTACATGTATTGCTTTATGACTGGATGAAAAAATGTTTTCCCTCTAAAGGCTGGTGACAGAATGCAGAAAAACTGCCCTAGCAAACCTTTTACAGAGGAAGAGTTCTGGCTGCCAGGGAGAAACTCCCCTGGTTTAGGAGCTCTTCCTTCTAGACTTTAAATAAACACAAGTCTCCTTGAAACCAAGCTCTCCTTTTGCAGCAGTTAAACATCAAAGTGGGGATGAGGAACACAAACCCAGTGAAATCTTAGGGACTGGGTCCCCTCAGCACTGCAACTCCTTTCACAACTTGCTATTTTTAAACTGCTTTCTGAACACTGTGCTCACTGTGTTGGAAGTGAAGGGGAATGTATTCACTGTGCTTCAGAAAGTAAAAATCAAACATATTTGCTTTAACTGCTGAATTACAGGAGGGAAACAGGGATGGAAAGAGGAAAAAAAAAATCCAAGAAAAAAGTGAGGCCACATGAAGTTAAGGAAGGATTTGTAATAGGACAGATGGCCAGTAAAGTAAGGGGGACCAGGGATAAAGAGACAAAATACTGGAGCATGACAACACGGGGAAAGATAATGCAAGCAGCATATTGCACATTTCCCTCACTAATTGTAAACCAAACAGAAATAGACCTGGCTCCTGCCACAGCCACCGGTGACTAAGTGGAAATAACAAAGTCAGTTTATGTCATAGGATGTTGTGAGAGAAAAAAAATAATTCAGCTCTTGAGGTGTCTGCACTGTAAGCTGCAAACAGCACCAAAAGAGTAAAGGACTGGTCTGCTGTCGTCACCCCCTCCACCCACACCACAGCAGAGCATAAACATTACGTGCATTTGGGAAAAAAAAGTATGTCCCAGCAGTAAATCCAAGAACCAGGCAAGAACTGAGGGAATACCAGATCTTCTCACAGCAGAGGAAAATGACATAATAAATTCCCTCATTTTTTTTATGATGGAAACTCTTAAGTATTTTGAAAAAGAAAATGTGGCCAGCTGTATGAATACTCGGAAATAAAACACCCTCTGTTGCTCCCATGGAACATATATTTTTATTTTAAATTAAATTAGTATTCCCAGAAGTCTAAAAAAATTTGCAAACATTAATGTTACTACAGCAAAAGCTGTGAGCTCCTTCATCCCATTGTTATTCTAAGCATGAACTTGATGTTTTGGGAATGTTTTCAAACTGGAGAGCCACTTTCTTAGAGCTGCTTTACGTGATAGATGAGCATCTTACAGTCACAGGAATCCCTGAAGCTACCCATTCCAGTGTAACCAACCATGCAGAGAGGTTGTGCCATCTGTGACTATTCCAAACCCATCAGCTGCAAGGGAGTCAGGCAGAGCCCAATCTGGAATTCCAGCTAAAAAACCCAAATGCACTTCATGAGGTGGTGAGCAATGCATCTTGGAAAGTGCTACATATCCTGCAGTTTCACTGAAATTATTATGAAGAGATAAAATAGTGCCCCAAAAAAATAAAAAAAAATTAAAAATTGATTGTCAGAAAGTCAGAAATACATAGGTAGGTGTGACCCTTTTAGAGAGAAGGGTGCACTTGGATCAGCTTGGAGGCAGAACTGAGCCTGGGTGATGGCACCCCCTGCACAAAAGCCCTTCCCACCTCAGTCTGAGCTCCAAATTGCCATTTTAAACAGTGAGGCAGCAGAACCAAATATGAAGACATTATCACTGTGATTCTTTTAAGCTTCTAGGGGTAATTTAAGGGGGAAAAGTTAATAACTACACATTGATTTTAATCTTATTTGCCAAACTAAAATTATTTCAGAATTAGCTACAAACTGCTAGGAGATATTTTGTCTTCTGAAATAAACACTTTATTGAATTCAAACAAGGATTATACTCACACTGACTAGCCACAGCAAAGCTGCAAACAGCTTGCTGTTTTGGCAAAATTTTGTTTGTGTGGGAATCCTAAGGTGATTTTTGGGACATTCCCCTTAGAACAGCACACCTAAAAATGTTTCCTTAGCTCAGAATTTTAATACTTACACTGATTACAATTATAAACATATAGTCACAGTGTTATTTCCCTGATGAACATATTAATTCTAGGTTGAATAGATTATTTTTATTTAGTTCCATTCCCTCCTCAGATGAGATAATTTACAAGACATACACTCAGGCTAGGATAATAATATTTAGATGGAGAGGAAGCATCAGTGTTAATTATTCAGCAAAAATGTTCCTGTCTGTGGTTACAACTGAAACTGTTTCAGGCATCCATCTTGACACCAAATGAGGGCAAAACACATCCTTAGCTCTGTTTAACACCGTGCTGGCTCACCAATAACTCAGCACAATGAGCAAGCAGGGGGGTGCAGGCAGAGAAGCCAAGAGGATGCACTGGCTGGCACAGTGAGCTGCAGTTACTGGAATGTGCTGCCCTAAGCCTTACCTTGTCTTAAAAACCCAAAGAGTATTTAAATAAAATTAAAAATACATTGCTGTGGTCAAATTTGAACCCAGTATCAGTACCAAGGCCAGGTCCTGAGCAAATTTATTCAAGTTTTGGCACCTTTTCTTTTTTCCTGTAATTTGATATAAGGCCATATGATTTCCTGTGAAACCCCAAACTATACCCTTTTTTTCCTTTGCAATGATGTTACCAGAAAAGCTGAATGTTGTTAAATTATTCTGAGATTCCCTGCAAGAACAGTGAACACAGTTGGCCCATAAAAGTTGTTGAGAAGTAAATGGAGATGTTCACAGTGCCAGAACTGAATTCTTATATTCAGCCCTGCAAAAGGCCTGATGGAATTTGCAGGTAACACTGTAGGCTTTTGTGGAACAGCTTTAAATGTAAATATTTCCTAACATTTCCTTGAATCTACAGTGTGGGATGACAACAGACTGGGCTTCAAATCTCTCTCCTAACAGAAGATCAAAATTTCACTTAGAGTTTCCTTCATTCTTGAGACTCCACTCAAGTATTTAAGAAGAAATGAATTGTGAAATTTTGAAGTTTTACACACAAGAATTGCTCATATTTAATAAACTATTTTTAAGCTTCAAAATTACATTGACTTTTAACTTGCTTCAGGAACTTCTGCCTGTTTTGCCCACCAGTTCTTTCCTACATGGAGCACCCCAGCTCAGAACCTTTCCCTCCTGCAAGACCACCTGTAACACAGCACATTTTCCCTGGGTGCATCAGTCCTTCCTGTAGTGGAATCTCTCAGAAAATAACCTTTTCTAGAAAGGAAGCAGCTCTGTCTTTAAGAAGGGACAAAGAACACTGCTGAATCAAAACATAACTCCAAGCTTTTCTATAAATGAAATTATAATTATGTAAGATTATATACACATTTAATCAAAGCCACTTTGATAAGTCAACTTTTCTAATTAAAACCAGTATTAGAATTCAAATTTTGAGGAGAGATTAGAAATATCAGAAATGTGAAGTAGTGTCAGAGGTAACGACCATAAATTAACTGTCAAACAGTATTAAGACACTGACTTATCTATAATGAGCACTGCTTAAAAACATTAATGCATCTCTATGAATTTTTACCAGTTTAAAATTACTTTCACTTTAAGAGTTAACATCACTACAATCCCTTTATGGAAAAGGCATTATGTACAACTAAGTATGTAGCTTCCTGCCACTAGGACTTACAGAAACTTCTGTCAGGAGAACTCCACGTTCCTGTCTTTGCCTGCTTGTTCAGACCAGCTTTATGTAAAACAGAACAAAGTGAAAACACCAAAGTCTAACACAAAACTGGATTTTTTGTAAATAGAGATGATTTTTTTTGTCTCCACAAAACACCCTATACACTGTAAAAATACCTACTTGTTTAACTTTTCCCAGTAATGAGGAATATCTTTAGTCAGACATTCCAAATTAATTAGGAATAGTGGGTAAATTATTTTGTATTTAAATATATTTATGCTTTGCAACTTAAAAAGATGTGCTATTTTCTGCGTCAATCACTACAAGGTGCACAGAAATGTCCTCTTAGAAAACTGAGCTAATTATGCTTTTAGGTGGTCTGGAAAACGAATATACCCATATCCATTACAGTTTTTCCTGAGTACAGATCATGTTCTCATAAAAGCTTTTTGGCTTTAAAAAAAAAAAGGAGCCCCCAAGCATATATATAGTAGCAAAATCATTATATCTACATATCACAGAGTCATTACAGCTAACAGCCTATCCATATTACTCTCAAAATTCCCTATTTCCAGGAATTTATAATGCAGCTGTAATAAATGGTCCTTGCTAAAACTTTATCAACAGGTTTATAATGCACCAGTAATCATTTTCTCAAAGTCAAGCATGCAGAGAAGCATTATTTTTTGCTGTTTTATGCAATAGCTACATCTAAGAAATGACAGCGTTATTAATGTATAAAGATTTAGTTTTAGTATAAAAGCAGTTTGTTCATAACAGTTCTTAAACACTCTCATTAATTTTATATGGGCTCCTCAGTACAGACTGCAGTTATGAAAGGCTTTTTTTTTTTTCAGAACAGAAAGGAAGCAAAACTAAAACAAAGAAAGGAATGTGGCTCGTGCCTCATATTGTGATTATCTTAGCATTTTCCTCAGTATGTGGTGTGAGGCTGCAGCTGGGTTCAAATGACACCAAATTCCCACCCTTGTGACAGGACAGTGGAGCTTTTTGTGGCTGGAGCAGCTGCCCCCACATTGGATTGCCCTGCAAACTGCCTTGGCCTTTCCTGGCGAGATGGGGAGGAAAAGCAGCTCCACCTAAACACAGCCAGCTCCTTCCTCACCCTCTGAGCAGCCAATATTCCAAATATTCCACAGGCAGCATGAGTGTGCTGCATCCTGGCTGTCTACAACACTGAGCTGCAGCAAGTGAGGAAAAGGGAGGAGTGGTAAGAGCAGAAACCACATCATAAATAAAAAGGCAGATTTCTCTGCCTAAAAATAATTTCAAGCTAACTTGGGTAATAACACAGGAGTGTAAAACCCACCAAGAAATTACTGCATTTATTCTGAACAAATGGTTCATATGCCTGACTGCACACAATATATTCAATGCAAAAATAAAAAGGCATTAAAACTGTATTTTAAAACTTGTTTCACCTTCCTTTTCCAGTTCAAACACCACTGAACAGGAAATAAGCAGAGTGTGGAAAGAAGGATGACTTCTCACAACATGACATGGATCAGCTACCCAAGCAAGAGCCAGCCTTTCACTTCCCAAGAAGAAATTGAAGCCTTCATAGCTTCTCAAAATATCATATCCAGACTTATGCACTGTTACATTGCCTTTTTTGTACCCACAGGCATAGCAGCTGGCATATGTATTTTGATCATTTTCATAAAAAATTATTTGCAGAACAAAAGCCAAAGCTTGCACTTACTTCTTCTACACTTCACCATCAGCAACATCATAATGATTTTTTTCTCATTTACTGTCATCCCCAGACCTGACTATTTAACAGCAACACACCTTACCTGTAGTGTACTGACTTTTTTTTTCAACTTCGCTTACTTCAATTCTCAGTATGCTTTCCTTTTGACACTTCTCACACTCTTACTGCAGAGATTTCCATCAGGGACTGCTCTCCACAGAGCCACCCAAAGACCCATTTGGTGTGTTGGGTTTGTACTCACATTCACCTTCTGTCTGGCCCTGACGGAGGCAGTGCTGGTTGGCACCGATAATTACCAGCAGGAAGCACGCTGCCAGCTGGATCCACTGTTTGCATGGCCTGAATACGAGATTGTTAAATTCACCTTTGGCTTTGGAATCCCATCACTACTTCAGATTCTCTGCTTTACTGTTCTCTTGGCTAAAGCAGCCCCTGCTGGAGCTCCAGCCCTGCAGCAGCACATCTGCACCTACCCCGCCGTGTACGTGATCAGCGTGACAATATTTATTTGTCGCCTCTTTTATAACGTCATGGTTCTCTTCAGGACAACACTGAAACTACAGAGGAGCATTGGAACTACAAAGAATGAGCTTGTGATGAACATTGCAGAAATTGTGTTGTTCTGTGAGAGCTGTGCTAGTTTGGTAGTTATACTTTGTTTTCATAAACCGTGCAAGGATGAAGTACTAAAAGTCATACAGAAGTGCCGAAGGAACACCAGTGCCAACAATCACCTTGAAATATCAGAAACAGCCACGACCCATCAAAATGGGTCTCAGTAATACCTGCTGCTCTAAACAACTGTCAATCCACTTCACTTTTTAGCTTGTGGGTTTTGGGTTGGTTTTTCACTTCTTCATAAAAGGGCAATTGTTCCTTCTTTAGAACCCAAACGTGGCCTATTTTACAGCTAACAGTACTGGAAGAAAAAAGATGGTCAGTTCTAGTACTTGCAGTGATCTGTGAGAAAACATGCAGGGTCTGGGGCTGTTTGGGGTTCTTTTCACATAAACATGTATATTTAAATCATCTATTTTTCTGCAAGCATTGCTTCAAAGTCAGGTAGAAAGATGAGTACTGTTGCCATAGAACTGTGCTTCTGCAGTAATATCAATGCCCCAGCAAAGCTGCAAACAAAAAAGTGGCAGAAAGCAACTTTGAACACAGGTCAAAATCTGCAGTCAGAGCATTTTCTCAGGTGTGCTTCCTCCTTTGACTTCTTAACCTACAAACTACTTATTTTGATAACATTGCTACATAACTGGTGTATACAATTCCAGTAGCAGCAGCAATGAAGTTTTTGTCTGAATTCCTGTGCCAAAAAAAAAAAAATCAAATTAATGGAAACACGGGTCCATAAAGGAAAGCTTTGGGTCCTTTGTGAGGCACTGAACTGGAAAGATCAACAGGATGGCTAATTAAAACTTTGTGCAAGAATGAAAGCTTTTTGTTAATGTACTCTCAGCTTCCACTTTGCATTTAGACTTACAGCAATTATTGATTTAAGCCATTCCTGATGAGTTCATTCAGAAGTATGAAGTTGTTGGAAGAGTCACATTCAGTAATACACCAACTGAAAAACAGAGAAAAGCCAGCCCAAAACAGTAGAAACAAAGTGTGTTTTTAAGAAAGCAAACAAAACCCAACCCCCAGTTCCTAACTGGTATCAAGGCTCTGCTAGAGACAAGACAGAAGCATTGTACATTTAGATGAGAGTTGATGGGTAAATGGTGCAAAAAGAGGAAAAAATTAGCAGTGGTGCAGGAGTTTGGATGAAGCCCTGCAGGATCAGTAGCTGATGCAGGCTGAGATGTAGGTGCAAAGCTGTAAATGCCTGCTTTGAGCACATTGTTACTGCCACCAAATCTGGCCAGGGGCCACCTGAGGCATTTGGCTTTGGCTTCATCTCTTCCTCTCACAAAGGTGGAGAGAACTGAAACAGGAAAAGCACAAAATTGTACTAAAACTTGGATAATGACATAAGCTTAGATTGCAAAGTTATAAAAATGCAGTGCTGTGATAAGGAAAGCTCAAGTAACTTGAAGAGTTCTGAGAAAAGCTATTTTGATGCTTAAATTTATGCCTTTGTATGAAACCCAGGTGCTAACAAGAACTGAGAGGGTTTTTTTGCAGTTGCATTTTTTGAAAGATCATCCTGATGGGGTCCACATTTGTGTGGGGAGCTGGTGTAAATCAGCATGGGCTGCCTAAGAGAGAAAAGCAGGAGGGGATTGATCAAGATGAACAAGTTTCACAAGACAACAGCTAAGTGCAGAAATGGAATAATAATAATAATACAGACCTAGTATCTAGAGATATGCCTCTAGTCTTGGACATCCAAATGCTGAAATGTGCAGACCGTGACTGTATCACATGCAAATGAGGGGCAATCTGCAGTCCCACCGTGACTGTAAGGACCAACATTTCCCCAAGATGTAAAAATCAGAGGGTGAGATGTCTGCATTACATCGTGTCAGCCTGTTCCCCTGTTCAGTTTTCTTCTGCTGCCAGCACGAGCAGATGGATAATTAAAGAACTCTACACATAAACAGATCATTATAGAAGGTGGTCAGAAAGGAAGTACGTAGGTAAGAATCATCTCTTTGAAAACTAGAGTGAATTTCATACTTGTGAAAGGAATTCTCAGATGGTATCAGAGGTTTTGTTTTGCACCTGAGAGAGATTAAACAACACAGACCAAAGATCAGCCTTGCAGAAAGAAGTTGGAAGGGATGAGTTGTAAGAGCTGCACATTGAAGGAATATGTCAGAAGATGCAAGCTGTTTACTCAGCTCAGAGTTTCAGCTGCACTGTGGATAAGGAGGATATTTTGTAGTATGAGAATTATGTGCACATGATTCCACTTTATTTACAGTTTCCATACCTTTTATATTTAAAGATGAAAGAATAAATATTGTATTGTTTCTGAGTCCTGAGTGAAAGGTGCCTAAAAGAAAATGGAGGCAGTAAAAGTTGGCTGGGACCTGGGAAGTGCTCTGATGGTGAGTGAGTGGCAGTAACACACCTGTGAGGAGCCACAAGGCTGAGCAGGGCAGGAAGGAGCTTGGGGACACTCTCAGCAAGGTACACACCCAGAGCAGAGCCACCCCACGTGTCTCTGACAATAAAACCCGCAGGGACCCACTGTCAGATCTCGGATCTGAGAGTGAGAACACCTTGTCAGGGTGAACGACTGTGTGAGTCTGGGAGCACTCCTGGGTAAAGCTCCTGGCTGCCACCTGTGGGATGTACCTGTGCTCTGGGCTCCTCCCTGCCCATGGGGAAAAAACCTGAGTATTTTCTGGATGGCTGGTGATATTGCCATAAGGAAATCTCTGTGTGCAATGAAAAGACTTTGCAACTGAATACGAGAAAACAAAGGTAAACGGGAGGGGAGAGGGTGAAGAATGCAAAACAGTAACTCAAATAGTTATGAGTGTAAATTTTGGCAATATAGAAATGTTTTCATAGAATCATGCTTGATAAAGTCAGAGCTTATGTTAAAGTTTACGACAATGAACATGTGGTCCTAGAGAAAAATCTACTTGCACCCAGCTAGAATATGAGAGCAAACACCCCTATGTGCATCAGGGAAGGAACACAGCCTCCCAAAACCCTTCTAATATAGTCTGATATGAGGGAGAAAAGAGCAGCTTTAGCTAAGATTAAAAGTAATATTTTAAAATAATTAATAATCTGAAGAGAATTTTTAAGAACAAACTAAAATCTCCATGCTCTGAGACTTTTTTCCCTTATGCAAGCAGCAGCTCAGTTGAACCCTTACTTCTCCCAGGCTTCACCCAGTTTTGAACAGTATGTTCCAGAAGAAATACAGCCTATATTTTTATAGGCAGGCTGTCAAAATTAACTGAAGGGATATACTGGAAAGTTCAAAGAAGAATATTTTACTTCTGTACTGGTAGTATTTGTATCTTTCCACAGCTTTGGTCTGCATTTGAAAAAAACAGCTTTGTTCAGGAGAAGAGGAGAAATTATCAGGCTGCTGAAGTTAAAGCACCAATTTCTGAGTTGGTAACATGTTTTGGAAAAGAACATGTAGATACTCAGGACTCACCAATACTGAACCAGCTGGCTCAAACTTGATCTGATCCCATTGCAAACAATTCGAGCTAGAGACTGGATGTGCACACTTGAATCACAACTCCAGCTGCTGCATCCTTCCGAGCCTGCCCTTAGTTACATTCTAATATTAAAGACACTGAAAGGGCACCAGTATTATTTATCTTGATTTTGAGGTAGCTGCAGAACGTTTGGGGTAGGGTGGAAGCTCAAGCAATTCAGCCAAAATAAGTACTTTATATAATGTGTCCACCATATATGTTGCATGACAAATAAATTCACTGATGGGTAGAATGAAAGAATGCATTTCACTTCCATGGTACAGAAGTGTCCAGCAAAGGACTGCCAGACTCAGTTACTAAAATAAAAATGATTGCTGTTTTGCAAAAAAAAAAAATTTTAAATAGCATTTGAATAGAGCCTGAAGTCCTCTGATGGGGCATTGAGCAATCTGGTTTAGTGGAATGTGTCCCTGCTCATGGCAGAGGGCTTGGATCCAGATGGATTTAAGATCCCTTCCAACCCAGACCATTCTAGGATTCTGTGATCTTTCACTTGACAACATTTTGTGGCCCCATCCAGTAAAATTTTTAGATTATCCCTCAAGAGTTTTACAATATATGCTTTAAGAAAAATAAAAAGGTTTTACCAAAGAAAAAGGTTTTGCCAGAATAGTCTGAATGGGTTTGAATGGGTGTTGTCCCTGCAAAATGAAAAGGCTGAACTTTTAAAAATTATTTTTAGTAAGAAAAATGCATTCTCAGAATTATTGGCAACTGAAAAACCTAAATACACTCCATCCAAGGTTTTCTCCAGGCACAGAAACACAGTTAATTCCAGCTCAAACTAAGTCTGATTATTTGCAAGAAAAGTTATTTGCTACTGAGGCTGGACAGGATAAAGTATGAAGGTGCTCCAAAGCAAAGTGATGGATGCTGATGTCATTCAGTGGTTGAGAAAGGTGAGAGAGAATTTGGACATCAATGTCCTTGCAAAACCTCATAAACAGTGCAACAGCATCTCTATTTCCTCTAGAGATAGTTCCAGTAGAGATTCTTATACAAATCTTATTTCTTCTGCAGACAATTATATTACAGTGTAAGCATTCCAACACCATTTTAATTTATGCTTCCTTCCCCTGCTGTGCAATACAGTACCTTACTTTTTCTCAGCTTTCTATATATCCTTGCCCTGATCCAATTTCTCCAGGACTCAACAGCTTCATACCCCAAACACTTCCACATTTCTGACAGAATCCAGCAGTCTCTTGCATCCTACAGGGCTTATCCTGCTTATCCAGCTGGAGAGGCTGCCACAGAGCGCTGGCACAAGAGCTGTGATGCATCAGACCTCTCAACATTGCTCTCTCCCATACTCACACCTCCCACTTTCTTCCTCCTCAGCTGCCACCTTGGAGCAGCACAGTAACAGGCACATATGTTGAAATCTGCTAAATTACACCGAGTATCTTCTGTTACACCCCCCATTCAGCCTCGTGGTGCACAGGAGTACATCACAACTACACCAGTGCTTCTGCAAGACTCTCTGGTGTTAGACATATTTACTGAGGTATTTACAGTGTTTTACACATTGACTGCTGCATAAAATAAACCAGGGAAATCCTGAATGCTGGATTATTGGGGTCTGACATTATACAAATGCTCCTGCACCAGTTGCTTTCACACGTCCCCAGCAACAATCACAATAAGGTAAGACAGGTGGAACTTTGAGACTCAACACTGTCAGCTGTGACCACGGATCATTAAGGCAGCCACTGTGAAGTCCTGTGAAATACCTGCATCTGACAGGGAAAGAGCAAAAGCACAACGTTCTGCAGCTGCTAAAATTACTTTGAAGCCTTTTATAGAATATGGAAATGACAAACTGTGAGATTAAGATAGATTAATCAGTAACAATAACCTGACTGCATAAACAAGGGCCTGAAAATACTGCGATCTGTTTTAGGAAACAGGATTCAGAGGATTCACATGATCATCTCATAAAATATTTAGAGAAATGCAGAACTCATTAATTACAGTATAATAATACAATATACAAAATTACCATAATACTAGATATGATCTCTTATGCTTCATAGCTCTTCTCACACAGAAAACAGCTACTTCACGGGTCTTTCAAAAGAGAATTTCCTAACAACTCTGGAAGTATGGCAAAGTGATATATTTCTTACCATGAACGCAAACAAGATAATTAGCATACAGAATTATACATTTTAATAGCAAATTGGCTGATATTCACAGCCAGACAAGCAACGACAGACAGACCAGCTGATAATCAAATCCAGGCCCCCATAATAACAAACAACTGACACCCAGAAGTGAACATTATACATAAAGAAAAGTAAAAAATCCTTCAGGCCCTTGCAACATAAGTGGAAGCTCTGAAGGACAGAACGAAGTACAGCAAAACCACATGATCAACAAACAACAATAAAGACTCTTTTTAATCCTCTTCTTTTATGAGAGCAAAATATTAAGACCTTCAAATCTGGTATCACAAGATTTTTCTGACATCTACATTATTCCAGTCCTACAATGCAATCATATTTGTACACTTCTCAAAGTAAAACACTTTAGGCTCTGTCCTCATCATCCTGTATTAAAATACTGCATTCTACACACAGTGGAAAACTTCTTGCTCAGAAAAATTTTACCAGCACCAATCTGTGCAAACATTCTTTTGATCTAAATCATAACTGATTCTCAAAGTATTTGGGAAGAGCCATTGTGCAAGAACATCTTAAAAATCTTTGTCAGTAACACTGCCAAAATCCTCTGTTCCTATGCACAGTGTGTTACAGAAAAACCAGCAAATAATATACCTGCCTCCCTGAAGGCAAAGTGCCTCTGCTCCCAAAGCCATTTGTGCAAAGAACCTCTGCTTCCCTTTTCTACAGATGAGGTCCTTTGTAATCTAAAAATATTTGCCCACTGTAAATTGGTGTCATACATCTATTATAATGACATGTTAATTGCTTACTCCACACTTCTGAAACTGTCACACTGTCTGCCTGAAGTCCTAAATGCTCACATCCCATCACCTTATTCCAGCAGCAGCAGCAGAACGCTGCACCCACGTGCACTTAACGGGTGTCAGATCAACATAATCACAGAAAGCAACTGCCACTAATAAAATATTGCTCTTTTCTGAGGAAGGTTTGACTTTCTTCCCTTTCTAAGAACTCTGGCCACCAGTAGGTGGTGTTACTGGAAATGTCAAGTAGGTTTTTTTTACCCCCTGCAGATGAAATGCAAAACTCCACTAGCAACACCGGTGGTTTAATGCAAAACTGAGGCTCCTCATTCTCTGGAGAGTAAGCTTATTTCATCCATGTGATTTTGAGCTGAGCAATTCTAAGAAGTAAGAGAATGACAACATATACCTGAAAATTTAAATACACACAGGCACAATGGGATCGACTTGAAGGTAGGAAAACTGAAATTTATCTCGGCAGTTTAGTAAATGACCCTTCTCAGATGCTTGATGTGTTCAATCAAATATTTCCTTTTAGATTGCCCAGAGGCTTTTAAAAATAGCACAAATAACAGTAATAATTGCTTTCTGTCTATATAAAATATGCTTCATTGCAATTTGCAAATAAATCTCTTAATTATTGATCAGCTGAGCTCTACCTTTGAATGGACTATAAAACTTAAAAGGAGGATACAATGAACATTAGGCAAAATAAAACTGACAAATAGGGGAGAAAAGATGCTTGAGTAGTTCTAGTAAAAAAGAAACCAGCAGAAACAGGGTTAATTCCAGCCTTATAAGGCTGTTCAGCAGCACTTCAACTGCACACAAATTAGAACAACCCTGGGAATCTATAAAGCTTGTTTTATTGCCAAGGACATGCAGCAAGATCTGCATTTTGCTCTTGTAAACTATCCTTTATTTAATACATTTTAAAGCAGAATAGACTTTTATATGATTTTTGTTTTTACTGCTGAATCATCAACAGGTGGCATCCGCTGCAGCTCTGCACACCTAAATGCAAGTTTGTACCGAGGGGACAGTGGAAGTTGGCACATCCATTACGTGTGCACCCAGCAAGGACCAGGCTGCTCTTGTCGGCAGGAAAATCAGCTCTGCAGAAATGGAATTAAGGTAAAATAAAGTGTTTCACAGTACATAGTTACCTGTAATGCTTTTAATTGCTTGGCTTTTGGCGGCCTTTCAGATGTAATTAAAATCTGACCACAGACCGACCTTTTAAAATCAATTGCTCAGGCTGTTAACTTATCTTTTATTGTATTTAAATCTGTTTTACTGCCTTATTCACAAATAAAAGGACCTTACAGAAAGACAGCAGTTTATGTCTGACTTCCACAGCTGCTGGAATCAAACACTGAACCTCCTTCTAATAAGTGTAATTTCATATGGATATTTTAGCATGAAGATTCACACTATTAAAATGACTCAAAACACAGCAACAGGTACTGGGAACTCACGCCTGTTTCATTGAGAAATAGAAGCTCTGGAACCCATATCTGTATTTAAGCATCTGTAGCTATTTCTGATTACTTGAATACATTTAAGCAAACTCAGAGCTATATTTCTGACTAAAAATATTCTAAAACTCCTACTCCACTAGTGGTCTGCTCTTTCCTCCCCCAGACTGCACACTGGCAGGATTTAAGTCATTAAAATGTGAAGATAGGCACGAATTTTACTAGCAAACAATTATTTTATTATGCTTTCATGCAAATAAAAATCAAGACTTTGACAGTAAGATGAAGTTTAAGGCAGTTCAAAATATTTAAACCTTAACACAAAATACCGTGGTTTATCATGTTCTTGCTGTTTTATTTGTTTGGAGTGTCTTTTGTTTGGCTCTTTCTTTTTCTAAATAAACTCTCACAATGCTTCAAGTGCATAACATTCAACATTTAGAAGTAAACAAATCCGATAACTGGCATTTTCCATTACTACCCGGAAGTCAGTGAAACATAATAAATCACAACAGAAAACAAATTGAATACAATAATGTTGGTGTAAATCAATACGCTGCTTGTATTACCTTCATTTCTAAAATTTGCCTTTCCCTCCCACTGAAAGCAGCAGGAACCAACTGCTTTTCATCTCTGGTGCCTTCTCAGCCACAGACTCTGCTATTTATTAGCCCTGTAAGCTGATAGAATAAATATATATCTATATATAAAAAAATACAGTTTTTCTTTATTAGGCTAAACTCACCAATCTGATTTCTCTGTGTTTCTGCATTTCCTAACACTGAACCCCTGAAGGGTGTACACAATTTGGACAGACCTGCCTTCATGATGTATTATCATCTAGAACAAATTTAAATTCTCTTAAGTGAACCTTTGCCTGTATATTAGAACATGATGTTTCCTACCACCTCAGCTGTGATGCCAGGCTAGCAGAGGCTAATGGCACATGGAACAGTGCTGGAATATGAGATTAATCGTTTTCCATTTGCAAATTGCAGGTCCAAGGATGTTCATTGATTATTAAAAGAAAACAAATGGAGCTAGAATTCCACAGCCTTCCAACTTGCATGAAGAAACACTGTTGATGAAAAAGCTTGTATTAAAGAGACCCAAGTACCATCATGGTAAAAAGATTCCTACATGATCTTAAGGCATACAGGAACTGCAAATTCTCTCATTTGCAATGTATATAGTGTCCTGTGAAACAAATTAAGACATTCACTATTTGCAGTATTATATTTCAGTCAGTTTTAGGATAATTAATCTAATTTCTAAAGCATTTTAGTTTCCTATACAAAAGTCTGTATCTTTCTCAATTCCAATCAAAAATGCTTACTAGGAATTCAGTTGAAACCAACCAAAAATCTGGGTTTTTTGGTATTGCCACCATACTGTGAGTACTAATATCTTTTCTGCAGATATCTTAGCCATGGAAACTTATTCTGCCTCAATATCACCTATTATATGTAACAGCACAACTTTTAACCTGACCGGATCCCATTTGTGTAACGAGAGCTTATCCTCCAGATTAGCTGATAAATCAGAACACCAACAATACGTTATTGGCCTTTTCTTATCATGTCTTTACACAATATTCCTTTTTCCCATCGGTTTCGTGGGAAACATTCTGATACTGGTCGTCAACATTAGCTTTCGGGAAAAAATGACAATTCCAGACCTTTACTTCATAAACCTGGCAGTGGCTGATCTCATTCTAGTGGCTGATTCTCTCATTGAGGTGTTTAATCTTGACGAGAAATATTACGATATCACCATCATTTGTACCTTTATGTCTTTGTTCCTTCAGATCAACATGTATAGCAGCATTTTCTTTCTGACATGGATGAGTTTTGACAGATACCTAGCACTGGCCAAAGTAATGAGGTCCAACCTCTTTCGCACTATGCAGCACGCCAGACTGAGCTGTGGGCTCATATGGATGGCATCCATTTCGGCAGCTCTAGTCCCATTTACAGCCGTGCACTTACAACACACCGGAGAGGTCTACTTTTGTTTTGCAGATGTAAAAGAAATCCAGTGGCTAGAGATAACCCTGGGGTTTATTATCCCCTTTGTGATCATCGGGCTTTGTTACTCATTAATTGTTCGAGTCCTTATAAAGGCACACAAGCACAGGAGTCTCCGGCTGCGGCGACAGAAGGCTCTGCGCATGATTTTTGTTGTTGTCCTGGTTTTCTTTATCTGCTGGCTCCCTGAAAACGTCTTCATTAGTGTCCAACTTCTCCAGAGGAAAAGCGAGCCCGTCTCTTCAAACAGCCCATCCTTCAGGCATGATTATCCTTTAACAGGACATATTGTGAACTTAGCAGCTTTTTCTAATAGCTGCTTGAACCCCTTAATTTACAGTTTTCTGGGGGAAACCTTCAGAGACAAACTGCGACTGTACATCGAACAGAAAACAAAAATGTCAACACTGCATCGCTTCTGTCAGGCTGCCTTAACATCTGTCATTCCTGACAGTAATGAGCAATCAGAAGTCTGATTTAGTGTCATTGTATAAAACATATGACTGTGAAGTTGTGCAAATAGTGAACAAAATGCTTGCTACTAACAGAAAAAAAAGTGCATTTGTGTGTGTGTATATATATATATTGTATTGCCCTACTGAGCACTGAAGGGTTATATTCAGAATGTTTTTATGACAAGACTTTAATGTAGAAGAATATGTTTTAGTCAGATTTATATTTAATTATGAACAGGATTATTAAAAGCTGAGCACTGAAGAAGCTTTATTTTGTATTATACATGTATGAGTGACATTATAAGAGAAAATTTTATCAACTTAGGAAGACTCCAGACGTAATCTGATTATCAGAGATGATACTTTGCTGGTACATGTAAGGTACTTCCACTGAAATAATGAAGCTGCTGTAACAGTGAGGAAAAATCATTACAACATATTGATGTGGAGATGCAGAAAACATTGATTTTTTTTTTCACCCAAACACGTTAAGATAAATGACTTTGCTTACAAGAACTACATAGTACTATCGTCACTGGATTCTAGCATGTCTTCCATTATTAGGTTTTTTTAATCTTAATATAATCAAGCACAGTGATGAGTTTTTGTCTGTTAAATGTAATCTACTGTTTACATCAGTACTTGATCAAAACTAAAATCATCTGTAACTATAGTGCTCATCTCAAAGAACTTCACAGAAGCAAAATGTAGGGCTTCGTTCTATCTTTTAAGGATTGACTCAAATGATCTCTCCCAGAAAAAAAAACATAATTGTCCCTTTTGTCAAACATGCCAGTGCACCAACACTGAGTACATTCACACCTGCCTTCAGATTTGAGTGTACATTACATGACATCTCCTCACTTTCAGAGAGTCGCTTTTGATTGCCAGAACAAAATGCTGGGATTTTTAAGGAAGTGTCACTTTCTGCAAAAGATATTGTAGATATTGCTTAGGAAAGTACCAGGAACACCTCAGTTTTCAGAAAGGAAGAACACATGTAATGGGGAGTGTGATTAGTGATTATCAGATCTGAACTTGGTGCACACCCATCTCACCTCCAGAAACCACCGGCCTTTCAGGGCTGCAAGATGCATGGTGGATGCTTTGATCATTTGAAGATTAATTACACTAAGCAAACAAATGATAGCACCACTTACTGGAAAACAATAGTGTTTCTTTTCTTCTAGCAAATAATTGGGTTTTAAATCTGATTGATGTTTGGCACAGGTTACTCCTGAACTTGTTCAGAGGAAGCTATAAAGTTCCTAGATATTAGCATGCAAGATCATTAAAACATCACTTGCTGCATCTCTCAAGTAAACAAACTCATTTCACTTCTGTGCTTATTGACTGAAGCACCAGAACTCAGCAGAACAAGATGCTCTGTCCTATTTCCAAATGTCATGTATTAATTAATTAGCACAATAACAGATTTTAAAGGATTTTTAAATGCAGACCTTTAAAACAATGACTAAAGCCACTAAAGCAATAAAGAAAACAGTGAAAACGATGATTCCACTCATATTTCTCATGAAATATCTTGAGTTCCTAGTGGAAGTTTTGGCCACAAAAGACGTGACCTATAAACAGAAAGGCCACAAGACGATGATGGCTGAATTTGAAATAGATAGCTGGATATTCCTGCAGCTCCAGCAGGAACTGCAGGGTGGAGTCTGTGGCAACTGCACATTATTTGCAAAAGACTCCTAATCACAATCTAAAGAAAAATGTCCTTTAGTCCGTCCTCCCTGTAGAACACCAAAGAGATCTTCTCTCAAGAAAGATGCAAGTGTAGCACGAGTTGCTAAAAACACTTAGCAAGTCATCTCCCACGCTGTGCTGCATCACCCGCAGCCCTTTCTGTCAGTATTTTCCCTTTTGGAATCAGCCACAATTGCTCAGCTCCCAAGGACTGCCAATAGACATTAACCACACCATTAAAACAGCTATTTCAGACAACACCCAGCTGCAGGAAGGGATAATTGTCTTGGTAATGCAATTCTGAGGAGTAAGACACATCTTGAGCTTACAGATTTATTAGGTTTGTGCAATCCTGACACTTGCCATGAATAAAGAACTTATTGGGTAGTTCTTGCTTGTTTTGGTTTTATAGGAATAAGATCCTTTTCCTCCTCCTTCCTTCCAATACAGGGATCATGGTTTTGATCAAGGCTATGGTAGAAGCCCTTCTGCTACTACTGCAGAGCACAAATCAAGAAAAGTCTGTGCAGAAGCTTAAAACAATAAACAAACAGCAATACCAAATGCCTGCTGAGGCATCCTACAAAATAGTTTGTTTCTAAGTGATCGTAGTCAGTAATACACAGTAAAATCCAGGAAAGATCAGATTACTGTATCATTAAGAAAACAATATTTACTCAACCCAAAACAACCTATGGCATGTTTAAAACCCAGTTACAAACCTACAATACCTGATGATTCCTCACTGCTGATATTTTGGCATAGGCTTATGAACTGTGCCTGAAATTACTAAATTTAAACATACTTCTTACTTTAAATGCAAAGAACTCTCCCAGGTGAAAAAACTGCACACTAATTCCCAAATGTTTTTTTTTTTTTTAAAAAAAGGCAAAAAACCAGTAACTCTGTACAAGTAATATTTACAGAAATATCATACAACTTCCATGTGTTTATGTACACAACACACTTTCTGCAAGCCATCATCTTGCAATAACTCGCTACTATGGCTTATCCATGGACCAAAAAGATCTCAGCTTGATATGTCATTTTCTGTAATTTCAAACAACATAATCACCAGTAAATAAAACCTTTTCTAGAGTGCAGAGGAAAAGGGCAATGGGAGCAAGAATTTTGATACAACTTCTTCATTTTTTTCTCTGCTCTCTCACAAATTGTTTAATTGCTGAGTTTAAGGAAAGGATTCCATATGCCTTTCTCAAACACTGGACTGATGACAAGTATGAGGTTTAAAAACCTGCTATCACATATGCTTACAATGTTTGCTGTATTGTCTATATCAAGTTTCTAGACATGAAATGTCTAGTATTAGGAAAAGCTCACAGAAGAGAGGAAAGAGAGAATAATCAAAAATTCCCTGAAACTATTAACTGCTTTTGAAAATAATCCCTTAGTGCAGGAATGCCTTGAATGCACAGGGTATAACTGAGTATCTAGAAACAAAATCAATGCAAACAGCACAAACTAGCACCAATCTGCAGCTGATGCAGCTGAAAGCAACAGGCTTCCCTCAGCAGTGAAAAAAGATGTGAGCAAAAAGAGTTACGTGAGACCTCTTTGACATGTTGAAGAGATTCTGTAACTGCATTCTTTTAACAGTTTTAGGAGATACACTAAATACCAACTGTGCAGACACAACATCCATGCCTTGAAAATGCAAAGCTGGCCAGTCTAAAGATAAAGCTTGATTCATTTATGAAAAGCATTACAGGATGGGAGAGCATGTGACAGAGAATTTGAATCAGGGAGTCAGGCGATCCCAGATTCTGTGCAAGGCTTTGACATAATACGGGCAAGATGCAAGAGAAGTCACCTCTCCCTTCAAAAGCTTGGAAAAATAAAAAAATTGAGCACAAAGTTTTACAAGAAAATGCTTGTAAAGTTTCAGACTAAGTATCTGTGTTTCAAACGAAATTCTCTAGCTGTACAGTGCAGGCTCTAATCTTTTTTCCAGCCATCAAGTTGTGTTAGAGTATAACTGAATTTTTTTCCCCTGTAAGGATTTTGCTGTATTCTCTCAGCTGTTTATTAAGATAGCAAAAGGGAAAAGGTTGTCTGGACAATTTTAAATGGTTGGGATTGTCACATAAAAAAAAAAATGTGTTAGAGAGTGGTTTACCATAAGTAAAAGCATGTCAAGTTCAACCCTGATTATCATTAATTCCATTGGAACTTGTTTCTGCATAACTAAAAACAAGTGAGTGTATGAAGAAGCAGGTTTGAATTTTAATAGCTACTTATGAAGGTGAGCCAATGAATTAATTTGATTTTGATTGAAAACAATGAAGATAAGGGCTTGATTTGAATTTAAGGGACAGTATCCTTTCCCTTTCACTCTAAGTCTTACCTTACCTGTTCAGACAATCAGACAAATATTTAAAGTTTTCATCACAGAAGAGCACAGGGCCAAATTAATTGTTTATTTCTCCTTTTTAATGTTAAAACTGCAACATCATGTGATAGGGAACAAGCCACTTTTAAGCCATGCTCACAGAATACCTTTTGTCTCCACCCCTAAGCTCTGCTGTGGGGAGGTGTGTTGTGGTACATGTCCTGTGCTCTGTTTTAAAGAGAGACACACACCAGAGATGAAAATCTGAACACCCTCCATTCATATTTATAATTTAGGTCTCCTTTCTTCAACAGTATTGTCCAAACTATTTATTCCACAGTGACATTTAATACAACCAACTTTTAACCCTTGGGTTTGGGCTTTCTTTTAGACTTCCATTCCATCACATGGCAGCGTGACACAGCCAGGAGCTCAGAATAAACAGCTGCACATTGAGCCACCCAAGGTGCCAACTCAAGAGCTGTGCCCTCTCAGGACTGCAGACTGTGCAGGATCAGCTCTACTTTCAACTCCCCTTCTTAACTGCTACCTCATTTATTTTACACAGGTCCACTAAATGCCATTACTAAATATGAAGATGATTGTCTGAGTCTCACAAAGCCACCTGCATGTTTAGAATGGCTTTTGAAACTGTTCAACCACCAGGATAAAAACCATGTTCAGGTGTCCAATCTGTTTTCTCACAGTGTTCAAACACTCTGCTACAGGTATACACAGACTTTTCAAAGTTCTGAATTAAACTACTGAGCTGTTCATTGCCAAAAAGTAAAATCCTACCTTCTCAAAATAAATATTTAAGGCAGCAGGGTAAGCCTTTCCAAAGCAGCAGCTTTGCTTACAAGTCCCAGTTCACTTGACCTGCAAGCAAAATCACCGGAAAGGTTTTAGACCTTTTCAAACTGCATTGAATGTGTTTGCTGGAAGTACTACTAAAAAATGTGGGGAGAAAAAAGACATAGTAGAGAAACAGGAAAATTATTAGGATATTGTTAATTTATCCTTAGAATAGGAGTTAAGGCGATTTTTACAGAAAGAGCTCAGTGGTAGAATTGCCTAATAGTGCTGGAGATAGATTTGTTTTCTGCCTCAGCAGCAGAAATATTTCCTTTCCCAGGCATTGCCTCAATAGAAACAGTAATATAATTGCAAATAAGATTTTCTTCCTTTCATTCTCTCTCCATTCAGAACTACAAAAGAAAAATAGCCTGTACCTGGCTAGAGAAACCTTTTAACTCTCGTGCTCTGGAGTGAAGTGCACACAGCAAACTGAGAAAGAAACCAAGGAAAGAGCTCACTTAAACAATGTGATAGTATTCCAAATATCCACCTGTCAACTGGGCATCAAGGTGGGAGGAAGATACAGACAGTGATGCGTGGGGGAACTTAATTTACAAACTTGCTTGGCTTCCAAAGACAAAGTCAGAATAATTACTTCTGATATTACAAGCTCATTCTCTAGAACAGTGAGGAACACGACATGTTATTATGCTAATTAAAGGTGCCTGATGATGGGTGACACTGCTGGAGTGTTGTGGGATCAGAAAGCCCAGCCCTGCTGGCAGAGGCACTGCTGGAGAACACAGAACCTGACAGCATCCTCAGCCCAAAAAAAGGGGCCCGTGAGGACCATGGAAACTGCCCCTGTCCCCTGCTGATCTGTGCTCACAGATACCGAGTGAGACCTTTTGGGTCTTGGCCAGAGATTTTATTCCAAGACCTATCAGATCAGACAGTTGACTGCTTCTGTTCTAAGCTCAAACTAGATCATGACTTAATCTAGACAAATCCTTGTAAAGAAGACAACCATGGTTTAAGCAAAGCATGGTAAATTTTACAATTTAAAAAAACCCCTCAACTTCATAAGTTTATTAAAAAATGCCTTTGGCATACAGGCTTGAAAGCCATGAAAGATGGGACTTCCATAATAAAACAGGAAAAGCTTGTCTATTCCAAAGGTATTTTTGAAAAATCAGCCAGTGAGGTGCATGAAAGCTCCTAAATTCACAAAAAGCCCATGACCAATTTCAGTGACCTCTGTATTACAGTTCAGTACAACAGTTCTGTAACCACCCAGTTATTTTACGAGTGGGTAAGGATGAATAACTCCCCTTTAGGGTTCAGGAGTGCAAAGGCAGGATGGACTGACAGTCACTAAAAGCAAGTCTTTTCCACAGATGCTTTAGGTTTTCTCTTCTCTTTACACAACCACTCTGCTCCCTTTTAAGAGATGCAGCTCTAAGCTCTCAGCACATTCTCTGAACAGCTTTGACATCTTTCAAACTCTGAGATGGTAGGAAGAGCTGTCTGCCCTTACATATGCTGTTTGCAATAGGCTGGTTTACAGATGCAAATTATTAAGATAATGCTGAGAAATTTAATAAAACACTGGTTGATGCTCTTCCGTTTGATGTCCCACAGAACTCCTGTGGGATTCAATTAGAAATAGGTAAATGCTTTCAAAGACAGAGTCTGGTTCCCCTGTCAAATACCTTCATGCCTGTACCCTCGATATTTCAGGCAGGTTCTAAAAGTCAAAAGATTAATTTTCTGTTCTAATTACTTGTTGGATATAACAGACAAGCACTTTCCAAGTATTTATTAATCTGTTTGGCTTTGATCTAATACCCAAGAGCCATTTTATCTATGCTGTAATTTATTAACATACATAAATATACACTGATCTTTCATGTGGTTCACAACATTGCAGCTAAACACAAAAGGCATTTTGAAGGAGGAAACTTCTCATTTCTCATTCATACTATGGAAGGAGCCATCACCCTCCTTTTATCTGCACCAAAACACGGGGGGGGTTTAAATTTTTGAATCTATTTCATCAAAACACAAAAAGTCATATTTTATAAAAATCATTATAGCAGACTCCCACATTGTTTAAACAAGCAGCAGCATTTCATCAACGACAGGGCTGCTTTTAGAATAAGCATATTTTAAATATCCAAATCCATGCCATTTTAGGTTTTTTGATGCAATTAACAAAATAGTACTAAGAGCAATAACAAGGAAGTAACAAATCCACAAGAATCAGGCCTGCATTAATATATTACACTGTACACATTTCCAAGTTTCAAGCCCTATCAAGAATAATTGCCTTTGAATGCCCATTTCTCTGCTCTTTATCCTGTATCAGAACACAGCAAACATCCTTTCAAGCTTACAAGTCAATTTCTTGCCAAGTGAATGCATTTTGTGAATTCAAACATGTTAACGGGACTTTTTTTTAATTGAACTTATATTTTCAGGTTTTGTGCCAAGTTTTCTATACTGAACAATTTGGGCCTTTTCCAGCAATTTTCATTGATGGTGCCTCTCCCTATGAGGAGTTAGAAGTCATCAATACAGAACCAGAATAAAATTATTACTGAAAAAGGGCAGAAAACAGTGTTCTCACTGCACTAGAGCTGAGTGACACAGGCAGACCTTGACTTTGCTCCTTCTACAACTGAACACTCAACAAATTCAACCCACAAGTGGGAACCCTGTCCTGAATTTCAATTTTGTTTAGATATTTGCAGCTAAGGCATGAAAGCAAGGATTTCTACTGGAAATCCAGCAAGAACCATCAAGGAAGGTCTCACCAGCAAGCAAAGAATGAGGGCTGAGAGGAAGCAACAAATACGTGCTCCAAGAAGAGAAGGAAGAATTTCCCCTCTTAAGAGCAAAGAAGGGACTGTTGTGTTTCACCACCAAATTCCCCATCAATTTAATACCCTGGGTTTATTAATAAAAGTAGGGAATTAACTTTGAGTGGATACAGATTAAGGCAAATACCCAGAATTAGCATGAAACTCTCACTGGCTAATATGTAATGAAGAATGCACAGTTCCTTTAAACACAAGTAAGAAATACACCACATTTTGTTTATACCAAACACAGTTGGGGACGTGAGCCTTTCGCCTGGGAAAACCATCTTCAAAGTAGCAACTGTTTTCCCAGCTGTGAATACTCTTTCCTGGGAAATCTATTCGTACCATTACAAAAATAATTTTCAAAGGAATGTAAAATTATTCAGCCTAATCTATGCACATCCATATTTCAGACATGATTCTGTACCTTCTTAGATGTGTCTGTTTACAAAAGGCCTGCTATTCTCTATAAACATGACATGGGTGTCACAATTAAATTTACCCCCTTTTTTAAATAAGTAAATATATGGTTAATTTAATAAAATAATTTGAAGCAACTGTATCAATATTCTGATGAAGAAGTGTTAGCAGGAAACAAATGTTTCAGTCCCATAACCAGCTGCCCTCAAAGTTTGTTGTTTTGTGGTTGGGTGGGTTTTTTTTAAATTTTCCTAATTTGAGAAATATTGCATAGATAAGAAAGCAGATAAACCAAGCAAGATGTCACACAGTGAGCCATAAATGCCACATGGATTTAGAGGTTCATAATTATTTCCTGTAACTATCAGAAGGCCACCACACAGAGAGGCACTAGGAAGCCAGTGGGCCAGCAAACTTGTCTCTTTATGCAAGTAAAAAAACCCAAGCAAATAACCCAAGAATAGACATTCAACTGAAAGGCAGCTCAAAGCAAAGAGAAATGGGACCAATGTTTTAATTATAGATGGACAAAACCCAGCAGACTCAGAGAGCACAATAATATCCATCCTGACATTTAGCTTGGCCATTTTGAGAAATAGCTCCCACCACCCCCTTTATCACTGGGAAACTGCTTTCTGCTGATTTATCTTTCCATCAAGGCCCAGGGGGAGATGGAGGGATGGGGGAACATGAAAGATTATGTCATCTTCTCTTCATAACAGGGACAAAACTCTATTTACATGTTAAAGATACGTTAAAATGGGTCAAAAAAACCCCAGTGTGAGATGAGTTTCTTATTTTAGGAGGTTATACTAAATACAATTAACTTTTTGGAATTTTTTTTTTCAATATTTAAGACTTTTTTTTTTTTTACATATTCCTTGGACAAAAATTAATAACCTCAGATAACACTAATGCTTAAAAGAGAGGATTAAGCAAGCACAGCAAAACCAAACAAGTGCAGGAAGAGTGGACAGTGGAATTGCAATGCAAACAGTTTCCAAAATATACTTTTAATGTGTATAAGATACAGTTAATATTGGTAGCCTGGTAATCAGAAGAAAATCCTGCAACATCACACTAAGTTGTTAACTTCATGTCATTTTTTTAGGATGGGAAAATATAAACCATGTTATTTTGATGGTTACAGGATAAGCTTCCCATTAATTAGAAAAATAAATTAAGGGAACAATAAAGGATTACTGAATTTGTTTGCAAATCATCCACAACTCATTATTTCAAGAACAGGCTTTGGGATGCATTAGTGGGTTGTCAAACAAATAAATACACTGTCTGATGATAGCTTTGCAGTATTTGCTGGATCAGTTTGCACCAATGTCTGGTTTGCATTCATTAAACATTCAAATTACTACCCCAGTTACCTGATTACAAGCAGCATTAGAGATCATATCAAAGTAGCATTCCTAGTTATTCCACCCAGCTCATGCCCAAGATGTTTATCTCCACAGTTTAAACACAATTTTACAGGGTTTTCCACTGCTACAACCAAACACTGATTTTAAATGATTTTTTTTTTTGGTGATTTGCTTTGCAGCTTAATAATTATATATTGTTCTTTATGATAACCTCCAAAAAAAAAGAACAGAAAAAGCCTTTCTTTACAAATTTTGCCATTTCCCATTTAGTAAACAGATCTTACTGTTTGGGCACCTGCACACTCTGATGAAAGAAACACCACGAGCTACTTGTTTATTTGCCATTGTTTGTAGTATCTGTATGGAATCTCAAAAATTAAATTCCTTTCCCACTGATCCTGCCTTTAGCTGAGGAAAATGTTGATTCCTCCTCCTCCAACCCCTTGCAATGTTGAAGATAACAAGAAAGTACCCACTGGTAGCCTGAGCATTACCTAAAGTACCCTTCAACCCAAGGGGAATTTGATTTATAAAGATTGATCATCCCTTAGTCATGGTAATTTTCCTTGAAGTTACAATGTTTACTAGACTAAATTGGGAAAGAACAGGAAATTAATATTATTTTCTATGGATTATGAATTTTGAGTGTTGCCTAATAGATGTTCTGGTTTGAAAGAATTTCCTACTGCTCTGCAGAGAGGCAGCAGCTCTGCAGCAACAACCTCTGCCCGTAAATGACAAGATCCTCTGCCACAGTAAGGTCACTCTGGGCACAACTCAAACAGCCCTGGGAAACAAAGCAACCACACGTTGTTCCCTACCTACAGAGCTGTCAGGACTGCTGCTCCAATAAGCTTTGTGGCATCGAGGCAGCTGAAAGTCTGAAGGCTGAAAAAATCCATAAACAGAAGCAAAACAGGGGTAATGGCAAAGAAACTCTTGTAAGGGTTCTGCTTTTCTAAGATGACGTTGGTGACACTGTAAACTTTTTTTGTTTTCAGAGAACTGAAACAAAATTAACTTGTCAGGAAAGATCCATCAGGAAGTTGTTAGCTAAGGAGCCAATATTCAGCTTCAAATCACCAGGCTAGATGGCACATTTTAAATCTCTTTTCTTCCCCTATGTTACAGTTTGAAAGAAAAAACTTAAACATTCTGATAGTTCAACATGTAAGTATGTTAGTAAACTATAAAAGTAATTTAAAAACATGTAAAACTACTGTCCAGTGATTAAAAAAACAAAAAACTGTTTAAAAAGTGGGATTATTTCAAGTAGGTAAATAGAACAGTAACATTAGGAAAATCCATGAGAAAAACCACAAGGCTGAATTAAGATTTAAAACTTAATTAAACTTTAAAACTCAGCTCCACTAGAGATGCCTCATTTAGAGCTGTGTGGTTCTAAGATAACTCATGAAAACATTCATATTGGTCTTGAATTGCTTATTGCTATTTAGTGTAAACAGAAGAAATTGAATAGATGAAAATCAATAAAACACCAAGATTACTGTGAAAGGTCAAGCTGTTCCAAGGAAAAATGCCTTAGTCTAAGGCTGGTAAGAATTTTTGAAACAAATTTTTTGAAGGAATGATCAGTGTACACTAAATCCACTCAGCTTGCCTGCAGCTCTGTTACAAAATCAATTAGAGATTTGTATTTTCCACTTTGGAGATTAAACTTGCTGTACTAGAACTGATAAAAAAAAAAAAAAGGAAAAAAAAGTAAATCCCAGGAAAGTGACTCAATAACTTTTGGTGGGACTCTGTCCTACCAAACACTTTGACTTCTTTCTACCACATATGAGATTCCTTAGGAAAAACTGGCACCTTCTCATCTTTACTTTAAGAATGCCAGAAAGAGTTTGCTTTAATTCAGCTACTGCATTAAAAGCCAATCACAGCTCATCAGAATCCATCACCATAATTCAGGAATTCCTGTAGATCTTGCAAAATTCCAGCTTATTTTAAAGTGACAGAAATGGAACTAAACAAAGTATGGATGCATAATAAACCCTCTCAGCAGTTGCCTTAATTTTTGTTCCAAATTTATTACTTGGAACCATCCACATTGAGCACAGAGTTCCTCCTGATCTTCCTGTTCACAGAGCAGTTTTACCTTGGTCTCTACTACCCTTTCCATGCTGACAAGCTTTGATGACCAAAAGCACTTTAGAGCATAAATGCCAGTGTGCCTTAACCAAGCATTTCCCACAAAGCTGGAAGTACTTACACTGAGTAACAACCAAACTGCCAAGCAATTAACTTTCTTTAACCACTCCTGAAGTAAAACTGTTTAAGATCTGCTTCACATTTTTCATTCTCAACAGTCATTTCAAACAACAAAAAAAAAGTGGTCTATTAATTCAGAGTTCCCTGCTATCAACAGTTACAGTTTATAAAGCTGATGCCAAGAAATGGCTTGTCATAGACCTTATATGGCATTCCCTAAAACTCACTATATACATGTTCAAGCCACCCACTGGCATCAACTTTTATGATTCCAAGAACTGTTGTGCTTACTGGTGCTCCCTAACAGTATTAAGGATTCTTCTTTCCATTATTGTTTGGTCCTTCTTTCACAGTCCTACAGTCTGCACAGCCCACAAAACTCATTTGGGTGTTCTAAGAACTTCACATTGCACATCAGATGGTCCAAAAAGGCCCCACTTGCCACCTGGCTTGAAGCTCACCTGGAATGTTTGGCAGTTTTACATGAAATTATACAGACTGTCACAGACAATAAAATTTTCATGCTGACATTTCAATTTCACACTCTTTTGTCCTGGAAAATTATTTTCACTCAAATTCAACTTTAGCACTGCAAATCCACAGTCTATAATGCAAAGGAAAAGAGAAACATTCCGTCTTATTAAGCCATAAATGCAAAATTTCTTATTTTTGTTCTGACAAAGATGCAGTCTTTTCCTACTTAGGAGCATTTCTGCTGAGTTCAAAACTGAAAAAAATTTACAGACCTCTGAGTAGCTTCTGCCAATAGGCTGGCTTTTCTTATTTTAAGCTTCCCAATCTCTAAATGCAATACCTAGAGACACTTATGAATGCAAAAGTTCTTTAAATAGGTTCTTGCCAATAAGCTTAAATAAAGTCCTGCAACAAAATGAGTACTAATTTTTAGTTATATGATCTGCATTGACCTGTACATCACATGATAAAGGAAGTAACAAACAGTTTTCACATCTATTTTATGTTAGGCCAAGAAACTTAAGAGAATTAAGAACGTGGCTTCTTGAGGGGGTCCTCAAGAATTCCTGAGGAAAAAAAAACCTGCTTTCCCTCTCCACTTCTTGAACTGCTTTCCACTCCTTTGATCCTCATTCCACAGTAACCACTATAAACAGCAGAATCAGATTGTCCTGTTTATGCATAATTTCCATCACAAAAAAGCCCCCCAAAAAACCCTTCCAGCTCCATGTTTCCACTTAAGTAACAAATTGAGATTGCTAATTTCATTCTCATAAAACAATTCATAAAACATTCAGGAATACAAAGGGACTGCTGACACCTTCTGGCCACTTGACATTCTGTCCAAAAACCAGGAGAATTTCCAAGAAAACATCTTTCATGTTTTCCCAGGCACTCAGGATCACGTGAAGAGCGAAGCTACACCGAGATTGCCATATGACAGCTCCTCACTTGGTTCACATTTCACCCACATCCATTCCCTGCCTGGCACAGAAACATCCAAAACAAACAGAGATCACCTCCCTGCCTGCCACAATTGTACCCAGATTTGACTTAATTCCTCTTTTCCTTTTAGCTTTCACTCCAGGCATATTGCATCCAAGGAACCACTGCAACTGAATCCAACACTCATGTTCAGAGCAGAATCTGCAGCAACAACAAATCCATATTGCATTGAATTAAAGAGCCAAACCTGCAGCTTTTGCTTCTTCTTCTTCGGTTTAGTTTCCACTTCCAGCTCATCCTTTTGGGCCACATGTTGCTTCAGCTTTTTTCTTTTTTCTGCTTTCTTTTCTTCTTTTTCCACATGTTGCTTCAGCTTTTTTCTTTTTTCTGCTTTCTTTTCTTTTTTTTCCACAATCATTTTTGGCATTCTAATGCTGCTCTGTAACAGAAACCACCAAACTGCAGTTAGAACCTTCTTTAATATTAAATGGCAGTCTCATATACAGACAGTTACACTGTAATTACACTGGTATGGTAATTATTTGTGACTGCTTAACTATGAAACGTACATCTGCACTGAAATTTGGTTCATTTTGGAGAATTTTCATGTCTCCTTTAGGAATACATGATAGTTAAGGCACTGTAGAAGTCAAATGCCAGTCTCCTGTAGGAATCTCCACACCTTTTGTCCTCTGAGGCCCTGTTGTGGAAAATGCCTCAGTGACATATGAATTCCCCATACCTGAGGCAGTGGTTTCTGCAGGTGACAACGCACCACATCGAACTGCTGGATCAACTGCCTACCTCAGGTACCACCAAAGAGACCTCTCTCATGGCAAAACACTTTCAGGTGACTATCAGCCATCTCATTAACACACATGTGTGTGCACTCAAACGAAGCCTAATTGATTAGTAAAGGGATTTTAACCACTACTTCTGTTTAAACTGCAGGAGGGATTCTGTTTTCATGTAGGTTGGTGTGGTACAACTATGCTTGAAGAATTGTCTCATTAGCTTTAATTTTAGACTGGCAGAAGGGTGCAGGAGTTGCAGACAACAGGGTTCTGAAACCAGGTCTGGTTGTACCTCCCTACTATTTCTCTGTGAGAAAATCGGATTTAAGTGGCTTTCCCCAGTTACCCCAACACTGCCACTTTCAGGGTCAGTTTCACTACACAATCACAAACATTTACCTTGTCTCAATCACAAACATTTACCTTGAAACACACTCTGAAATACAAAGCAACCCACGAACCCACGCTGGGAGGTTCCCGACACAGCAGAAGCTGCCAAAGGAGGGGTTTGGCACCGCAGTGACACCGGAGCCGGACCTGTGCCAGGCACGGCCATGCCCTGGGCAGGAGGGCACCCACAGCCAGCCCCTACCCTCGGCTCCGCTTCAGAACCCCTGGATTCACCTCCCACACACGAGTCCGGCTCCGCATCCCAACACAACCTGCCTGGCTCTCAGCCCAACGCACACCCCCGGCTTCACCGCAGCCCACGCAGCCACCGCCACGCATGTGGTCAGGCCGGGCCTGGCCTCTCCACCCCTCCCGCAGCTCCGGGCGAGCAGGGGTACCCCCGGAGGAGCCGCCACCACCCCGAGGGGACCCAGGGCTGTGCCCCCCGCCCGTCCCGCACGCACCTCCCGCAGCCGCCGCCTCGGCAGATTCAACCGAGCCCCACACTTGGCGCCACCGCCCGCCCCCTGCCTCTCATTGGCTAAGAGGAGAGAATGGAGGCCTCTGGTTGGCTCTCGGGCTGTCAATCACCGCGCTGGCCAATAGGGAGCCCCGCTCGGAATTAAAGCGCCCACCGGGAACACGTGTGCCGAGGAACGCTCTACCGGCTTCGGGCGGCGCGGGTGACGTCATCGCCCCGCGCCGAGACCCGGCTGTAGCTCCGCCCCTTTTACCGGGAGGTTCCCGGGGTCGGGATCGGCCCGGGAGCCCCCAGGATCCACCTGCAGCCTGCCAGGGACCGCCCAGGGCCCCGCAGCGATCGTTCCGTGCCCCTGGCTGGGTGCCCCCGCGGCCGGGGATCCCCGGGACAGCCGCTGGGAGCCAGCCCGGCGCTCCCCACACGAGTCGGGTGCCACCGGTCCCAGCAGGGTGGCGTGGGGGCTGTGGCCGCTGCTGACACACCGAGGTGTGGCTCTCTGGACAGGGGCTGTGATTCCTTTGAGGCCGCAAATCCTGAAGTCCGAGCCAGCGTTACCCGTGTCCCGGTGGGGCCCGGTGGAGGCGTGGGCAGAGGCCAAGGGTGTGGTTTGACAGGACCAGAAAACACCTCCGAGGACAATTTCCAGGAAGCAAATTGTTTTCCATGTTTTCATTTTCTATAAATATCACACGCACAAACTTTTCCACCTACCCTTGGTAATTTTAGGGCCAGAATTTTTACCACAAACACAGACGTAAATGACACCTTTTTTTCAGGACAGCCAGAGCCAGGGTTGTTGTTTCCCTTTGTTTGGATCCCAGCAGCAGCGGAGATGCGGGGTGTGGGAGCAGGTGCTGCTGGCAGACAAGTTCCTGTACCATCCCAGGCACTGATGGGAAGAGGTAACTTCAGCTTTCCTCCTCTTCCACCTCCTCCCCACCCTGAGGTGCCCTATCCTACCCCTACCAGGCTGGGAGAGCCTCTCTCCCCTGGTCCACATCCATGGAATCCCCTTCCCAAACCACCGGTGGGGTACATAGAGCCATGTGGGAATGGGTGGCCAGTTAGAGATTCTACACAAAAGATATAAAATGTATATAAAATACAGCAGTGTGCTAGGGCTGAGTTGGCACATTGGCACACAGGATAAGCAGAGGGTGGTGGTACCTAAAAGTGAAGTTGTAATTTAAGCTTTTGCTCCAATGTGGATAGGGAGAGAATGTGTTCTATGTTTAGACTTCCTAAAATAAAGATTGTGTTATTGCATATCCTATTGTGACATCCTGTGGTTAATCACAGTATTACAGATACTGGCACATCACAATCTTGGCTGCATGATTGCAAAAAAATTAGATTATATGGAGTGAACATTGGAACTGATACCTATATTACATGTTCAGTTTAATCAGCTAGCTATGATCTTCTCCAGGATGAGAAATCACACTGAGCCAAACAATAATTTGAATTAGCACAGATTATTTGTTCTATGCTAGCCAGAAATTACATCTGTCCTTTCTTAGGAAAGGCCTGTGACTCAAGGCATGGATTGTTTCCATGCTGTCCCTGTGAAGGTCCATAAATCCACATTTCCTCCTGAGGAAGCATTCAAACTCCAAGGATTAAACTTTAAAGAGAAGAGACACGACAGCCTTTGCACAACTGCAGTACCCCTCGAGGTTGTACAAAGCACACACATTAACTGCTCTTATGCTCCCATCTCTTACAGCAAAGATTTCTTTTTCCCAGGTCAAGGAACTCAGCATCCTCTGCTCTGCAAAGTGCTCCTCCTCCCACCTCAGCAGCTGCAGGGGACTGAAGGGGCTGCAATTACCCTCCAGTTAGTCCTCAGCCAACACTCCAGCCCAGCAGCTCCAGCATGCAGAGGAATGGCTCCAATGACACGTGAAATTGAGGTCCTGACCCCCTGACACCATCAGTAAGCCTTGGCATTTTTCTCACAATTAGCTGGATGAGAGGTCTACTTAGATCCCATCTGGGGAATTAGCATTGCTCATTAACAGCACATTTCCATTTCATCAGCCTACAATATTTTGGGCCTCAAGCTAAGCAGCTGGATACTCATGCAGTTTTAAAGAGCCTAGAGAGCTGATCAGGATAATAGATGGAGCATTATCTGTTATGGCTGCACTTGTTTAAGCTTTCCAGGAAGACAGCAAGAGCAGCCTCCCTAAACAATGCTGTATTTTGGCCTTATTCTCATTACATGAGACACAGTTAATGCTACTTTCTCTGGCTTCCTTTTCTCCCTGCAATCACAAAATAGATCCCTGCAAATCTAGATTTGTCTAAGAGGCAATAAATGTTGAAGAATTATATTGCACATGCCTCTGTGAGCACTAGCCTTCAGACAGGGCCTGGAAAAAAAAAGGGCATAGCTTTATTTATAAAGTTCTTCCAATGACATTCAGAAACCAAGAGGAAGCTTGTATAAACTCACTTCACATTGATGTGAAGGATTGAGACATATGACAGTAGCTTTTATTTCAGATTCTCATTTGGGGAGATTTCTAGTTCAGGCTTGGCTTGACCTAAGCAAAGCTGGCTGTATTTCATACCAATTGTAATCTTCCACCTCCTACTATCCCCCAGTTTACTACATCAATATTTTTCATACTATTAAAGTTCTTATTCCAAATATAGGAACAAATAACATTGGCTTGGAAAGGGTAACAGTTTATTGAATACATAGAAAATTATGATACAAAAATAAATTAATTGCATAGAAATTTAAAGGCTTGATCCAGGTATGAAGAGCCTCTACTATCTGCACCTGAAAGACAAAAATGCACTGTAAGGGTTACACAACTACAACTTCCAATCACAAGGAGTTACAACATGCCAGGGAAGGGCCTGGGCCATTAATTTTAAATCAGGTGTCTGCTGTGCTTTCCTCAGCATTCTGATGACACACTATTCTTCCAAAACCTGGCCAAGCCTCTCACTGAGCAGGTGGGAGACCAAGCTGCAGAGAGAACAATTTGGAGTCCTCACACTTGTGTCTGTGTGGCCACTTCAATCACTGTGGAGAGGCAGGGATTAACCTGTGCTACCAGAGCCCCTGTGCTGCACTCCCAACAGGTCAGCTACCAACTGTAGAGCAGTCAGAGCTGTGACAGTGGCACTGGTGACCGTGTGCACAGCAGCCCAGCCTTAAGAAATGTTTGCTGTTTCTCCTTGTGCCGCTGATACCTGTTGTGCTGACGATTCCCATTAGATGGCACTCCAATTGCTCCCGGGGACTTGAGAGTGGGCTGAGAGGCTCTCATCAGAGCTGCATATCTACAAACAAATACAACCAGGCTTAGCACCTATGCTCTGTGTAGTTCCACTCTTCCATCCAGTTTAATCATCTGCATCTGTCACATAAATCTCACACTCCTACTGCACAGAACAGTCAAGGTATGTCTGCCTGCAAGAGACAGATTTTTTTATTAAAATTAAGTTTAAACTTGGCTTGTCAGGGTGTTGATTATTCTTGGTTACTTCAAGGTGCTGGATAGAGCTTTAGGATTCTAGTATTTGAATCCAGATCTCAAAGGGTGCCTGAGTTGGCCAGCGATTATTAATTAGGAGAGACTGACACAGGTAAGCTTGAAACTTCAGGCAAACATTTGATAAGCCTTTTCTCTTGGCTGAGAAATTAAGGCTGACATTTCAGAAATTCAGCCTGAGATGCAAAGAGGCATTAATGGCTATTTTATTGACATGACCAGTAGTTTCCAGAATTCCCTGTCTGTCCAAGCTCCCCACCAACCCCTGGTACCAGCCCTGAGATCCCATCTTGAGCTGAAGTGCAAGTCCAGCTCACCCTGCCTTGGAGATGGGCTGGCTGCTCCCTCTGCAGTCGTGATCCAGAGGATGCCGGTGCTTTATGCAGAAGTTGCCACCACACTGCTCACAAACCACCTTCATCATCTCTTTCCTTTTGCAGCCTGGCTTTAAGCATTTGTTTGTGAAGATCTAAGTAAGAGAGGACAGGAAGTTGGCAATGTTTGCTTTCTGTGAGCTGTGACCAAGTTGAAGCACAAAAGTTCAAGCACCCGAAGAGCTAAGATGGAACAGAGAAAGTTTCTACACAATCTGCTGTCAGAAAGCCCAACTTCACAAGCATCAGGAAGGCAGTTTAGACTTCAGCAGTTTTTTTTTACCTTCTGCTTTTGCTGTGCTGGATTGTATTTGCAGTCCTTATCTATGTGTGCTCCAACCACAACATCTGGGATTTCTCCCTTCTGCACTGGGATAGGTGTCTGACAGAGGGGACACACAGGGACCTGCACATTCTGAGAACACACAACACAGATCAGAATCACAGCATTATAGAACTGTTTAGGTTGAAACAGACCTTTTAAGATAATCAAGTCCAACCCTATTTTTCTGTCCTTCCTCTTACCCATAGGTGATGGATGCATATTCCTAAGTGTTTCATGGTCTCATTTGCTAATGCTTTTAAAGATACACTTCACAACAGCAACTGCAAATCAATTTCCAAAAATCATGCAGACATGCTTTGCCAAATCAATTTATAGCAACATATTTGGTAAATTGACTTTAAATATCCTTTTGGCTTTCTGGAACTACAGCCTTTAAATACTTTAAGGCCCAAGTACAGGCCAGAGATCAAAGTTTGGCCCCACTTGTTATATTTATTTCTTCTGTAGTTTCATGTTTGTTGTCGTTCAATTTATAGGACTTGGACTGCAGAAAATTTTAGACCACAATACATTACTTAAAATATAAAGCACTCCTCTCTGAGGAGATGTACTGTGAGTGAAAGAAACTAGAATCTAGCAGTAATGACCTCTGAAATGTCACGTTTCTGTATATTTAAAATCTGGATGCATCATAAACTTGCATCTTGTGGTTCTCCCATCCACTGTTATTGAAACCACAGGTGAAGGTTCAGAGCAGCCCTTATAAATGACTTAGCAATTTGCAGGGTGAATTACTGACTCACAGCATACAGGAACTCACTTTCTTGTAGGCAGAGCTGCACTTGTGGTCATCATAGCGGATGTGATCTTTGCAGAAGACTTCCCCACACGCGTCACACTTCAGAGGAAGGAAATCTGGGAGAATAAAAAAGAAAAAGAGATTTTCATGGAACAAAGTTAACAACTCTAAGGGTACTCACAAAAGACTTTTTTGTCTAGTCACAATCCAATTATCTTTAAAGACATTAGATCATTCTTCACAAATATTAAAACTAAAAACCCCAGAGTGGTAAGTTTTCCTCTTTTTATGTGCAGTGTAAGATGAACACAAGCCATAAACACCTCAGGAGCTCCTCGAATAAAGTAACCTTAGCAAGCAACTAGTCAAGAGCTAAGAGCTGAAGAACAAATCCGAAGCCCAGCTTCAAAAATAACTTTATCCACGAAAAGCCATCCCTTGGCAGTTTAACACGCACAGGAACAACAGCGATCACTCTTTCCCTAGACCTTCTGAGGGGGGACTCCAGCAGCAGCACTGGCGTGTGTCACTACCCACAGCAGCCCCGCACAGCCTCGGGGGACAGCAGCGGCCCCCCAGCACACGCGTTACTCCTCCGTGACGAGTCCACCCGGGCGAGCGCTGCTCGGGGGCTTCGGTCCGAGCCCGCACTTACCCAGCTGTTTGCAGGAGCGCTCGGAGCAGTGCTCGCCCAGCCACGGGAGCTCCATGGCGCAGCGGGAGCCTCGCTCCGAGCACGGGGACACCGGGACGGGCACCGGGACGGGCACCGGGACGGGCACCGGGACGGACACCGGGACGGACACCGGGACGGACACCGGGACGGACACCGGGACGGACACCGGGACGGACACCGGGACGGACACACCCACGGGGACACGAGGACACCCACGGGGACCCCGGGACGGACACCGGGACACCGACGGGGACACCCACGGGGCCGCCGCGGCTTTATGGGCTCCCGGTGCTGACTCACCGCAGCCACGTGCTGAGTCACGCTCCCGCCGCGCGGCCGCGCCCGTGACGTCACGGCCGCCCGAGCCAATGGCGCGCCCCCGCCGCCGTCGCCGCCTGCTGCGCGTGCGCGGCGGGCAGCCAATGGGAGGCCGGGGGCGGCTGAGTCACGGCCGGGGGCGGGGCCTGGGGATGAGGGTGGGAATGGAGTGAGGGTGGAGATGGGGATTGGGGTGGGAAAGGAGTTGGGGTGATGCCTTGGGATTGGGGTGGGAAAGGATTTGGGGTGATGCCTTGGGATTGGGGTGGGAAAGGACTTGGGGTGATGCCTTGGGATTGGGGTGGGAAAGGATTTGGGGTGATGCCTTGGGAGGCCTCCTAGAAACAGAGACTAGGCAGGAGTAAGGGAATAAAAGTAGGTATTTATCTGAAAGGGCTTCAAAGGTACCCCCTGGGGAGCCAGAGGCGACTGCCAGAATGGACCCCAAGGTCACAAGTTCTTCACATGGTTATAGGTTTGGTTCATTTGTGTATCAGGGTTAGTTCTCCAATTAAAGCTTCAGTTTAATGATGTACTTCCCCCAGCCTATCCCCCCTCCAGAGACCCCCTAGTAGGCCTAGGACAATCTGAGTGTCCTTGGAGAGCAGGCCTGGAGAGGTTTTGTTCTGTGCCCAGCAGGAGTGAGCAGAAGTCAACAGGCCCCAAGAAACCCCAGAGTTACGCTCTAAGCAGTACAGAGTCTGAAAAATATAAAAGTTAAAACCTAGGCATCAGGGGCAGCAGGGCAAGGGGAAGGGCATGGAGTTGAGTTCAGGGTGGAGGTGAGAGGGGTTGGTAATGAAGGCAAGGGGTCTCCAGCTTCCCCAAGGACTCACATCCACATGCCACAGGCATTCCCGCAGCTGTGACTGCCCTGCTGTGCAGGCACCCAAAGGGAAGGGAGTGCACGGCTGCCATAGCCACGGGACATGTGTGGGACAACAACACAGTAAAGCCCATGTCGGGCTGAGGTCACTGGAGTGCCACAGCCCTTTGCCACTGCCATTCTTATTTCGGTTTTTCATCATAGCTTCAGCTGCTGCACCATCCCTCTGGACTGCAATGCTTAAATTATGGTACTTCCAAACTTCAAAATAAATTCCAAGAGCTTAATGAGAGAGGGTGCTCTTGTCACAGCAGGCTGATGCTCATGGCCCTGCTGCAGGACTTCAGCATGGGCTAAACTGGTCAGGGTGGACCAGCTGCAGTGGGCTACAAGTGGTTTGAGCAGACTGTGCTAACTGGTTTGGGTGGACAAGCCTCAGCTGCATCTGTGGGTTTGTACAAGTCAACCAGAAACTTTCCCAGCTGTTTTTAAATGGTTGTCTCACTTTGACAAGGCACCTTGAGATCGAGGTGCGTTTTAGAAATGCTGATCTTTGCAGGTGTGTGACAATACTGCCTTCTCACGGAGCACAGGAGGACTATTGATTTCATGACATTTGCTACAGATTGAGAAATGACACAGTGTTGTTCTGCCCCTGCTCTCCCCAGAAAACACCTGACTCCCTGCTGTAGAGCATGACTCAGAGGCAGAGTGGAGCTGTGAGGTCAAAGGGGAGCTTTAGGGTTGCATGTGCTGACTGCCTGCCCTGGCCACTTTGTGCTGTTGAACTCTGGGAATGGCATGTGCCACTCCTCCACATTCCACATCACCCTCCAACGTGGCACTCGTGTGACTCCTGCTGTGTGTGCCAGCTTACAGCCAACCCACTTGGAGCACTTCCCAGCTGGATTAAATGATACCATGTCATCAGCTAGACACTCTTCCCACTCTTCAATTAATTTTCTCTCCTGAACCCATAAAATTACCAAATATCCTCATGTAAACCCTTACTCCACAGGACAACTGTGCTGACAGAGCACTGGATTCTGCCACACATTTTAAGTTTGTGAAAGGCAGGCTCTGATTTCACCTCCTCCACTGTGGTGTTTGATGCAAAGCCTGGTGCTCTCAAGCCCAGGGAGAGCTCTGGGTGTTCTTTAGTGCTCCTTTTGGCACACAGACATGCCTGGCACTTGATGATACAATCCTGCAGCATCTTCCACCAGGGTTCTTTGGCCAGTGGCCTGTGATTAAAAAGACTTCATTTACCTGGGCTGAGCCAGATCCCTGGTGTGTGCCAGGGGACAGCCAGAGTATGGCACTCTGCTCTGTTTCTTTTGTTCTTCTGACCTGGTTGATTCTGGCAGTTTGGGACAGGTGAATTTTAGAAAGGAAGAGGAAAAAGCAAAAAACATCCAAATACAAATAGTAAGAGCAAGTCCAGTTATCCAAGGTGGTTCAAGAGCTTGGCTCTATTATGCATCAGCTTCCTTATATGATTTACACAACTCAAAAACTTGGGAGGTGCAAAAAAACCCCATGTCCTGCTGAGCTCATGGGCTGATTTGTTTCATACAAAACACCCACCCAGTGCATGAGAGGAGTGGGAGCCCAGTGATCTCCCTGGGAAGGCTTGCCAAAAAGTAATGGGGTGAGCTAAGCAGAGAGGAACAGGCTGGTGTCTTCCCTGGCTGGCTGGGAGTGCCCTACAGACTGGAGAGCCGCTGCCAAAGAGATCATGTATTGTGGTGGAGAAGGGAGGAGTTTGCTTATGGATAACAACAGGAATGGCTCTGCACAGATTAGATGCTCTTACGGAAGTCTGTAAATCCCGAGTCTGGAAACCCACATAGTACAGGCAGCCGTCTTAATAGAAACGAGGATTAGAAATTAGCTGAGGTCTTTAGTGGTATTTTTAGAAGGTTGCTCCTGACAGGTTAGGCTGCTGAGAACCAGAGGAACGTGCCGAACCCTGTATTGCTTGGGAAGGGATCACACAGTGCAGTGTGTGATTAGAGGCTGGCTAGCTTAGCGACAAGGGGGATAGGTGGGTTAGGGCTGATTCGGGAGGAATTAGCAAGGGAAATTGCTTGGGAAGCAGAATTTGATTAGGGGCAGCCAGTGTGGATTTGTGAAAGGAAAGCAATGTGTAACTAACTTGCTGGAGTCTGGGGGAGGCACCATTCCCCAGCAGCCTGTGGAGTGTTAGCTTTATATAACCTGATCTGCAAAGGGAAGGCCTGGCCCCTTTGCCACCAGAATGGTGACACTTGGTGGGATGGATGGGGATCACCTCCCTCCCTGCTATCTGCACAGACTCTTTGCTTCCTCTTTCCCCATCCATCCTTTCTACTTCCTTTCTAGCTTTTATGGGAGGAGGCCTGTTGCTTTTCCCCATGTCCCATACTCTTTGTCTCTCCCTTCCTCTCCTTCCAGCCCATGGGACTGCCTCTTGTTGGGGTATTAAACATTACTATTCACCTCACCACACCAGCATGGTCTGCCTTAGGACCCACATTGCATCCTAAAGGGGGGGATGAAACGCTTCTGAAGAGGACATTCATGGGACAGCAGGGGAACAACTGTCTAACATCACTGCCAGATAAAGATACAACACAGATGAGGAGCCAGGGATGTGGTTCCATCCTGTCTCTCAGGGCAGGGTCTGTCCCCTTTCCACCACCCTGTCTTATGACAGCACAGCACAGAGATGCCCATGGCCAAAACAACCCGGTCCATCCACCTCCTCTCTGCCTTGTGTGCCCCACTCTCCTCCCAACACCGTCCAGAAGACACAGATGAGTCCGCTGTCCCTGGTGTCCCCAAGGCCACCTCATTGCCTGCAGCCCTTCTGCACCAGCATCCTGCTTGTTGCTCCAGCTGCAGAGCCACTGCTGTGGCATTAACATTCCAGTGACTCCAGCTCTCATTTGCCTTTTCCAGGCCTCTGAACTCCAACCTCAGTGTCCTGCTTTTCAGCTCATAATTTCGTACCAGGCTCTTAAAACTGAATTTTATTTTTATTGCAATGACCCTGTGGTGCTGCCAGATCCCTCTGTGGAGGAGACATGACATCTCCATTACATAGCTCAGATAAGTGTCTTAAAGAGACCACACACAATGGTACCTATTTTTATTAGGTTTATTACAGGAGGGGAAGTAAAGCAGTCCGATCTCCCCACAGGATACTCTGTTAACAGCAGCAGACAGAGAGGAGAGATCTGTGGAGGCGGATCAGTTTTCCAAGAATATTAGCTACTGCTGCTCTAAAATTAGAGTCTAGGGAGAGCAGACAGGTTGACATAATTGAAAGGGCTGTCTTATGGGATGACATAGTTAAACGAGTCCATGATCAGCTTTAGAGTGACAGCTCAGCGACTTCTTCTAATCCTCAAAGGAGCACTGAGTTGCGAGGCTGTGATTTAACTAGTCCTGGATCTTATCTTGTGATGATGTCAATATTATTAGAACCTGCTTCTAAAGAGATGCCTCCAAAATCACTGTACATGAACCGACTGGCGTTACAGGCACGATTCTCCTGCAGCTTCACCCTGCAAAGCCCGTGGCTGATACAAACACTTGTCTGCTGCCCTTCCTACATACCTGATTCTGTCCCCGTGGGCTGGGCTACAGGGGCAGGCCCAGAAACAGGATTAAGAACCTCATTTCAGGATGGAGCTGAAAAATGTCCTTCAGCCGCCCATTTTATTCAACATAATTTAATAGCAAACACAAACTAACAAAGTTAGAGGTGAAATATAATAGCAGGAACCCCATAAAAAGTAACCTAATCTGTAAGATAAATAGACAACACTTTAGCCTGGGGAGATAGCAAATAAAAGAGAAATATGAGCAGAGCCATTCTCAATTCATAACTAACTTTAAAGAGAAATAATGAAGATGAGTTCTCCAACTTTTAATGCCCTAAGATTCTTCTGCACAAAAAAAAAAAAAAAAAAAAAAGAAGCATTTTTAATGTTTTCCTCATACATTGGGTATCCCCTGCCAAACGTCCTGGATCATTCCCATACGAGGAGACCTTCGTCAGAAAGGGAAATGATTTGGAGAAACCCTACTGCAATTCCTGATGGAGCAAGAGACAGCAGGGATGGAGCTCTTCATGTGGGTAGAGCCTCTTGGTTGCCTTCAGTGGCCACGTCCCACTGCCTTGTTTCGGGTGCACAACTCCGAGCACCCACTGCCTTCATGGGTGGCATTAGTCTGACATTTATTATTTTAAGGGGTTTAAGCCATTTTTTTTTGTCAGTGCCTACTTAAACTTCAAAGGCTGGGATTTTCCAAGCAGACTACTGCATTTAGGCACCTAAATCCCATTGAGTTTCAAGTGTGTATCAGCCCTTAGGCTCCTTGGTAAATCCTTGCTAAGTGCCTAAGGGCTCATCGGCAGCCCCCATTCTGCTGCTGGATTTGCACAGATACCATTGTACCAGCAGGAGCTCACTTCTTCAGGAGAACAGTCTCTTCTTTAAAAACCTCTCCCCAAACTATGAAATAAACTGGAAAGGATCACATCTGATGGCTAATTTTTGGTGGTATGCACCTGTAAAGAGTGTTACCTCATCTCCTTGGGTTATATGAAAAAACTCTCGGCTTTGTTGGCTGAACTTCACAGACAAAATGCTCCCAATTCCAGCTCTGGTGGAAAATCTCATATTTGGTGTTTTAGAGGTAAACCCCATCATATTTCCCACTGACTCTGATCCCCACTATGTCTCCAATCCCCTTTCAGAGCATCCAGGAAAAATCTGTGCAGGAGGAACAAAAAATCAGCAGAATTAATCCATTTGCTTTGCTGTTTAGGAATGCCCCAGCCCAAAAGGAAAGAGCACAGAGAGCAGTCAAGCTGACAGTGGGATGGGTACAGAGGGTACCTCTGAAAATGCTGTCTCAAGGGGTGGGAATCATTGCAGCAGCCTTTCTAACAGTAGTGGAAACAAATAAATCCTTTATCAGGTGATTTCTGGTCACTGATCAAACACAAATGTCTTACCTAGCAAAAAACAGATTCAGGGTCTCCACGGCAGATTTCCTGAGATAACAATTGCCTTTTTGTTGAGTCCATACTGCAAACAGCATGAGAGGATCCAGCACTACTGAGCCCCACATTTCCTAGGGACTACCATGATGGCATCAGTTAGCAAGGGAACTTAGACCCCAAATACTTCTTATTCATTGCATTGCTGGTTCTGAATTAAAGCGTTTCGCTGAAAACCAAGACTCTATTCCTTAAGTGTTTCAGCTGATGATGATTTAGTGACAAACCTCAGCATTGTCTTTGATATTCCTATTTTTATGTAGATAAATGGAGCCATCTTTCTTCCTGTTTTGTAGCACTAAGAAATAGACCTGAAACCCTTATGAGTGGAGTTTGGTTTATGCTGTCAGCACATGAGGGGACCAAAGCCATTTTTGGTAAAGATGAGTGGGCCTTCTGCAGGTCAGCAGGGAAGGATGAGCAGGGGGCTCCTGGCCAAGCTTGGGAGCCAGAAGGAAAAGGACAGATCCAGGGGGGAATATCTGGACCAGGAAGAAGGACCCCTTAGGTCGTGAATCCCATAGTAGGCAGACAGCTCTAAAGAAATCATCTCCAGAAGCAATGATTGATTGGGGTCATACCCACTCTGCAGGCAATACTGAGACTAGGAGATAGGACAAGAGTTTGGGCTGTTCTGCTTGTTTTCCCCCACCCATCGGTCCCAACCACCCATTTACTGGTGGCCTTTACCAGCCCACGGTGCAGCCGTCACCTTGGAGGCACCAGCAGCCCTGGGAGGTGATGGAGCACCCGCAGGGTGATGCTCCCGTTGGAAGGATGTCCATCCCACAGGGACAGGGACACGGGACACTCGGAGCCGCGTGCCACGAGGTGGCACCATGTCCCTGCTAACCCGCACGGCAGGGTCACCTCTGTGGCCACGCAGCTGCTGCAGGACTCTGCTCACCTGGCTGGCCGCTGAAGTCCTCCCACTGAGATTTGGGGGGTTTAAAATAGCTGGGCAGCCCTCCCTTCTGTAAGACCCAGCTGAGGCAGGAGCTGGGGCCCTGTCCTATAGAACATCCTCGCAGTGAGAACCCTCACCTGTGAGAGTCCCCTGCATCTCCTGAGGACATCTGGTCATCTGAGAGCGCAGGCACAAGGTTTGCAGGGTTGTGGTGCCATCTCCTACTGCTTACAGCTCTCCTCAGGGGTGTTCTGGGCTCCTGTCCCTGCTTTGTTGACAGTGGAAGAGATGTCAAGGTCACGATGATGGTTGTGCCTGGCTGGTGTGTCTGACCTGACGGTGTGCACTGGCTGTGCCCCCACTCCCCAGGGACCTGCAGGCAGGAGAGCTCATTTCTCACAGAGTTTGGTCATCAGATCATAGAATTCTTTAGCTTGGCAAAGACCTTTAAGCTCATCAGGTCCAACCACTCACCCAGCATGAAGCCATGCTGTAAGTCGGTGCAAAAGGGAAAGCTGTGCACCAGTATCTTTATCTTGAAATATCAAACATTTAGTATTGTTATGACATGCTAGGAGGGATTCAGGTGAGCCTATATTGCTGAGGAACTTTAAACTTCGTGCTTTGGAATGTTCAGATCACCTCCATCTTAGAAGCACCAGTGCTGAAAAGAGATGCAGAGGGTGACATCCCCAAACACAAAGAACTTGCCCAGCACCTGGTTAATGCCTTGATTAGGCTCCTGAGCTTCTAAATGCTGAGTTTCCACAGCCTAACCCCATCCTGCAGCTTAATTCCCTGTTCTTCTCAGGGGGGTTCACCCCCAGGACTTGTCTGTCCCCACCACACTGCCCTGAGCTCTGCTGACACAGACCTAATGCTGACACCCGTGGGACTGACTGCTCAGGTGCTCCATGGAAAACAGGTGACTGCTGCATCCAAGTCTGCTTTAGTGAAGGAAGCACGAGTCATAGGGACCTGTTAAATGAAAATTCCCCAGTGGATGAGGGGGTTTGTATATGCCGAGGAAGCTCCAACAGCTCCTTCTGCTCTTGCTTTAGAGGGTGGAGCAGCCATCCAAAAAAACCTGTGCTTCTTTCTGAAGAGGAAGCAGAGGTAGCAGCTCAAAGAGATCTCTCCTGCCTGGGCTCGCTGTCCCTGGCAGTGTGCTCAGAACAGTAATAGAGCCTGGAAATACCTGCATTATTCCTGACACAATGCTTTGCGGCTGAACAATACATTCGCCAATTCAATTTATTCAAACAAGTTCCTTGGGAAGACAGCAAAGCAAATCCAGGTGGCAATTACCAAATTCAGACTCTGCCCTGAACTCGGGGAAACAAAGGGGCAAGATATGAGAGAAATAGCAAGTTCTGCTGGAAATCCCACAACAGCAGAATCCTAAGAGCTTTTAATCACGTGCTTGCTGGTATTCAGCTGAAAAACCCCTGTGTCATTGGGCAAGGAGACAGAGCAGCATTGCAATTGCTCTGCTGTAGCACTGAGCACTTTGGAATATCTCTGCTATGAAAATTAAACGCTGGTTTGTTTTCTTTTGGAAGCACAGCAGTGCTTGGGCTCCACAGCCCGTTGCAGTGACATGTAATTGAGGAATAAGTGCATTCAGGAGCTCCCAAGACTGACAGTGCTGCCAGTCCCGCTGTGTTGCACACTGTCAGGCAGGGAGGAGGCTGCCTACGAGCTGAGATGAACTATCAAACCAGTTCAGAGCTTGGTTAAACAACTTCAGCCGTGTGCTGAGCTTCATCACATCCCAGTGCCCCTCTCCCAGTGTATCAGCACAGACACAAGCCCATAGCCCAAGGTTGGTCCCTGCATCCAGGACACAGCTCCAAGAACAGCCTCCTGGATGGCTGGAGGGAGAGAAAAACCTGCCAGGAACCTCCACTTAGGGTGTGTGAGAAGGAAACTTCTGTTGCAGATGCGCAGCTACGGAAAATTTCCTCTCACCAAACCCTGCAAACCCCACAACCTCAGCTTCCCATACCCCATTCACAGTCAGGGGCTGAGCCCCCCGGATCATGCTTCATCTGCTCGTCCCACTCCACCCCTCACAGCCAGCTCCAGGGCAGCTGCAGCTGCTCTCCCAGGAAAGCAGTTACACCAGGAGTGAATTTGGCCCCAGATGTAGAATTAGGTTAAGCCAAAAGGTGGCAGCATCTTATTCAGTATCGATTTTGCATGAATATTTCTCCTATTAGCCATTTTTCTTTCTAATCATAGAATGTAAGTTTGTAAATTACAGAGGTGGAGAGTAAATGTATTGCAACCTCTGGCAAATTGATATTTTTGCAGCAGCAGTAAACTTTTTCTGATGACAGATAATTGAAGGGAGCAAGCGTCAGATAAAATTCATAAAGATTTGGACCTACTGGAACAAGACAAATGATACTTAATGTTCAGAGTTGTAAAGTAATTACCCTGGGCTCCGATATAATAAATAAAGACACAGTAAATGGAGTTTGGCTGACCAGGTGCCTTAGAGGTAGCACTGTGCAAGGCCCTGCAGCAGCTGGGGGGTGGAGAGGTGGCAGCTCCCTCAGTACAGGGGAACCTGTCGGGTTGGTGTCACCCCCAGAAATGCCCTTTCTCAGGGGAGGAAGGAAGGAGCTGCCTCCTGTGCCTGCAGCAGAGCCCTGCATCCCCAAACCCAGATGCTGGATGCACAGGGAGCCATCATACCCCAGCCCCTCCACATTTCCAAAGGCAAAGGAGCCTTTGGATACCCATCCATACCTCTCAGGAGAAGCCTGGTGCAGGTTCTCCAGCAAACCCACAGCCTCCTGTTCTCCCACTCCAGCCAGCAGATATTGGTCCCCTTTCCCAGCATCCAAAAGAGCAGCTGGCAGCTAAAAAAGAGGAAGGTGACCCTCTCCCTGAGGTGGTCACTGCCCTTATCCAGGGAAAACTGAGCCTGTGGTGATGGGCATCCCAGCCAGAGCTTGAAGTCCTTTCCATGCAACAGCAGCACACCTCAGAGGGACATCAGAGAGAGACTGCAGCACCCAAAACCAGAAGATACTGGCCCTCACCCAGCCGTAACTCCACTTCCACCAGCTGGGAAAGACCAGAAGATGCTTCTCCTATAGTGAGGAGCCACCTTGTCTCCCCTTTTATAGCCCTGCCTCAATCAGCCCTGAGCCTTTGCCTGGCAGGGTATGTTCATTGCATGTAGCACCTCACTGTGCTTTAGGCACATCCAGACCTCACACACAAGAAGGGGAAAAAAAAAAAGGAAAAAAGTGGCAGAGCCATATCCTACTTTTTTTTCAAAGCAGGATGTCAGTGCAAGCTTCCCTGGCAAAATGAGTACATTAATAAAATGCTTTTAATGCAGGCAGCATCAGTGGCTGCTTGGCAGCACTCACCAAGTGCCCCGATGGTCAGGAAGAAAACCTGCTCAAGCACATGCTGAGCTGGGAGGTCCCAACCCAGCCCTTCTTCAGGGCTCCTCAAACACCATCTCTGAGCAGCTGCTGGGAAGCCATAAGCCAACAACAGGCCTTGTTTCTGCTCCACCAGCAGTTCTCTACTGCTAATGTGCCTCTGCCCCTTTGAAGAAGTTGCTTAGAAATTCAGCAGCAATTATGCAAGCTTTAGTATTAAAAAATGCACGTGGATCTGAAAGCAAATACGAAGCTACTGCTGCTGTAACGCTAGCTTTAAGCTGTCTACAGTCCCTAGAAATTCTCAGTGGGATGTTTGAGAAGGATGTATATGTGTTGACAACATTAAATGATCCATGGCTCAAGGACAGAATTGAAACCATACATCTACTTCGTATAGGCACTGATCACTGGGAGAGTGTTTTTCTTAAACTAACCACAGAAGGCCAGGCACCTCGTCCTCCCCAGAAAGGCTGGGGTGGCTCAGGGAACAGAAGGTGCACACACACTCCTACCACATCCCAGTGCGTAACAGAGCTCCAGTGAAAAGGGAGAGACACATGGACGCCATCAGCAGGAGAAATGTTATTGTGGCTGCCCCATCTTTGAGGGAAATTGAGCATGTCACTTCGGTGCATCACCCTCTTCTCATCACCTCCCAAAGAGGCAGCGCCGCTCGCACGCAGCCGCGCAACATCTGGCGAGAGGGCGAGGAGGGGCAGGATGCTGCCACATTCACTGGGGTGAAGATTTGCCAGCTCTGCAGTAGGAGCCCCAGAGCACAGCCTGGGATGTCCCTGTGCCACCCCTGGCGCTGCAGCAAGAGGAGAGCCCCCAGCAGTGAGTGCTGAAAGCTCTCGAAAGCTGTAGCCTTTTCTAGACATGAAATTCTCAAGGACAAGGAAAAACTGGCAGACAACAGGGAGGATTAGGTGGTTCCCCAAGGAACACAAGAAATGCTGTAAGACTGTGTTGTTGCCCATTTTGGTGAGGTGATTAGGCAGTATTTGATGCTGGATGATTTCTATTAGGCAATTTTGTGAGCTTTAGCCTGGCTATTAACAGTAGGTGGTGGGAAGTCATGTTTGCCTGGATGCAACAAAACCAGACTCTTCCAGACTGCAGTGCCCAAGATCCAGGCCTGCCATGGGCAGCCCCCTGCCCCAAGGAAGCACTCTCCTTGCTCTCCCTTCCAAAGCTGGTTGCTGGTGCTTTCTGGTTCTTGCTGCTTTGCAGCACACTGCTGTGAGCTGCTTGGCTCCTGCTACTCCAACCTCATCTCCCTGGTCCCTGACTCAGGTACTGGTTTCCATCATTTCTACTATTACCAAACTAAAGGGTATTTCTTTGCTCCCTCATTTATGCAGAATGTTTATTTAATAGGCTGGCCAGCTTCAATTAGGTCTGTGATTACTCACAGATGACAGCTCCAGCATAACAATGTTTACTCTCAAACTCCATCTCCAGGTACAGCCTGTGATATATTTAAGGAGAAGGTATAAAACCACTAATGTTGAAATAGCTTTACCTGTGGCAGTGAAGTTTCTCTAACAGCTGGCAACTGGGTAAAAATGTCCTGGGGTTATCAGCCCTCTTCACCCAGATGTTTAGTTACACTTCTGAAAACCTCACGTGGTTGAGTTGTCCAGATGTCTTTGCCTTGTTGCTGACACGTGGAACTCCTTGCTACAGGACCTGTATTGTCTAAAATAAAGTTTATTAGCTTTTAAGTGCATTTTCATTTGTTCATGAAGCATCAGGACTGGTGGCTGGAAGTGAAAGGCAGCATGGGTCAGATGTGCCCCTAAGATGCTTGGGGTGCATTGGCAGGAAGGTGTGTCACAAAAGGAACATCCAAAGCCGTTGCCTCAACGTGGTTTTATTTCTCAGGAAATGCCATTGAGAGTTCCTAGTCTCCATGGCTCTGAAATTTGCATTTGTAGAACCCAGGGTCTGTGTCTTTGTAAGGGGCCCAGCGTGGGTGCCCCTACAAGTTTGGTACCCAAACCTTTAACTGGGTGAGAGTTACAGTGCTAGGGAGTGGGGAGAGGGGGCTCTGGGGTGACTCAGAGGCAGAGGATGGGCCTCACCCATCCCACCACCCACTGTCCAACTGAGAGGGCTGGACTGGCTCTTCAAGGCAGTCCCAAGGAGAGTCCTGCCTCTCTTGTAGTATCTTCCAGCAAAAACAGCTTCCATACATCCCCGTGGGTTAATCAGCTGCTTGGAGACTAATTAGTGCCAAATGCTCTTATCAAGAAGACACAGCTGGATGCAAAGCCAGGCACTGCAATGGCAGGAATGTCCACCCCTTGCCCAGGACACAGCCTGGTCCTTCCCTGAGCCCTCCAGACCAATGGTGATGACCCCAGTGTGGCCATCATCCTGGAGAGGGAATTGGCAGCAGAGGTTTAGGAGGGATAGGAAACTTCCTGGCTTTAATTCACTGAACTCTTTTGTTTCAACCACATTTAATATCTTAGAAATTACGAGTCACAGGGACCTGGGTGAGCCGAAGGAGAAGGCATGATCTGTGAGGCCAATTAAGAGGCCGATGGCACATAGTGAAACGGGAGCCCCTCGGGGGAGGCCAAGGTTACATAAATAAGTGTGTGAAGGAGCTGCACTGAATCTGCAGGCATTCAGCCACTAGTGATGCCCCTTTGAATCTGGGAAAATTAAATATAAATAATAAATGTTTAACCACACAGCAAATAAATACAATGAGGCACCTTTAAAAATTATACTAATAAACAGCAAGATGTTGTGCTTCTGCCCAGGGTGGCTGAGCATCTTCTGCATATCAGAGACAAAGAGCACAAAAGAGGGGGTTGTGTTTAGAGGGGCCTGCTCAGCTGGATTGTCTTCACCCCCAGTCTGCCATCCCTGTGTGGAACCCTGGGACAGCGTGGAATAAAACACCCAGCAAAACTGGAAATAAAATAGTGCCAAGCTCAGCCAGTGAATGTCAGGGCCTCCAGAGCAGAAGCAGCTCACCTCTGCCTGTGTGATCCTAATAGGCTTCTTCTGGGCAATTGGGAGCAGGATTAGGGCCTGGTTCTCGGAGGAGAAGCCCGGAGGCTCCTGGTGACGTTACAAATGTTCAACGTGAGCTGCGAGGTCCCCAGAATTGCTCCGTGTCAGCACTCACTTTACAATAAGAGCTCTGCTTCTCAGCTTCCCTGCTTTTACTGCTTTCTTGGAAGAAGGGGAAAAATGAAATGGAGATATAAAAAATAAAGGGGTCATTTATAGTTAAGCACATTAGGATGGGAGCGAGAGAATAAAGCGGTGAGAATGGCTCAGCCAGGGGCCTACAGGGACTTGTTCTCTGGTACTGGCACAGTCTTTACTAGGTCGCTTGAACCTTTTGCACTCTGCTGCAGAGCTCAGACCTGGGCTATATATCAGCAGACTTGCCATGGTGTGCAGTGGGAAAGCCTGTAACTATCCTCAAACCTGCTTTTTCCAGGAGTTACAGTTCGGGGGTGGCTTTTATAGGTGGCCAAAGCAGCCAGCCCAGGCCTGGGGGTGCGGCAGGGGGTGTGGGTTAAGTGTGGAACAATTCCCTTTCCTGTGATGTAATTTCATTTCTGCCCAAATTCTGCAGGGAAGGAGCAGGGTAAAAGACCTTCCTTGCTGTGATTAAATATTCCTGGGCAGTTTAATTATAGCCTTTGTCTACTTAAACACTTGCACAATAAATGTACAGAGAGCTGCCATCCCTCTATATTTAGTTACCAATTTCTTTTTTTCCCAGCCCCTGAGATTTGGTTTCCCATTTACTAGAGGTCACTGGAGCCAAACTCTCCATGGGGCTACTCTGGCTGTCACCAGGGAGCTTGTGCCAGCACAAAATGTGTTCCTCAAGTCAGATTGACTCAGTGGCAGCTGGAATTGGTATTTGGGTTTCTTTAGACCTCTGGGCCCCAATTACATCTGGTTTTGATGAGCCCCCATGTCTGTACTGAGCCCCCACATCTGCACTGAGCCCCCACATCTCACCAATCTCTAATTGCTTCAGATTTCCACTCAGGAGTGACTGTTCCTGCTCATGGCAAAATCCAGGTCCTGGATATGCCACCACATCTAGGAAGCACCCGATTCCAGTGACAAATGTAGCACCCAGAGCTCAGTGCTGCTTTTGACACACGAGCACAGACATAAATATTCTCCAGCCTTTACATCCTTTCTCCATTTTAACTCATGGCTTCATTAGACTAATTTGTTTCCAGGTTGGAGGATGAATAATGAGCCTCAGCCTGTGGATGCATAATTAAATTTTGATAGTGAATGTTTTTATCTAACCTTGTTTTCATTATTATCCTCAGTACTTGAATTACAAGTTAGAGATTTAGGGCTGCAGGTTTGCCTTCACATTAAGCCTCTACACCTTTGTGAGGTGTGACAGTGGTCTGCCACCTCCCAGGGCAATGTCCAGTGGTGACACCATGGGTGTCATTTCAGTCAGGCCTAATCATCAGGGATGTTCAGGGGAAGAGAAACAGCTAATGACAAAATGGCTTTTCCCTTACCACAGTCAGTACAACACACAATCCCTGGTCCCTGTGGGGTCTGTGCACTGCTCCACAGCTGGATGGCACATCCCAATGGCTAAGGTCACCTGGAGCATCTTGGTGGGACACTCAGTCCTGCTGTATTTCCTAATGTGCCCGAGCACCATCTGGTTTTTTGGGTATGTAATTAGCTTTGTTTCCACAGTTATATGTCTGCAGAGTCCCCAGACTGTCCCTGTCCCCCTGTGCCTTGCAAGTGGCTCTCCAGTGTCACACTAAGGTCCCCATGCCCTGGGTCTCTATAGCTCACCAATGATTTTCTCCAGCCTTCCCACTGTTCTTTTCAGCACTGCAGTTTCCATCAGGCTTTTCCACTGATCTTTGTGGCCTCTCTCTGCTCCTACCATTGCCAAGAGAGTTTTCCATAATTGCCTGACTACTGGGATGGTACCTAAAGAATGCCCTCTGGGCTAAGGTAGGGAACAGAGCACATCTCTCAGGCTCTGCTCCTGCTCCGGATGGGAGCTCGAGGAGCCCGAGCAGGTACTTAGTACAAATGTTAATGGCATCATTGTTTATATTGTAGGATTGCAAAGGGTCTCCTGGGTCATCTGGGGCATTGCCCTTCAGTAACTCAGTCCATATTCAAGCTATCCCAAGGGTATTTTTAGTCGATTCATGAATCCTTTTAGGAATTCGGCCCAGCGACCTCCGTCAGCAAACGATTCTTTTGGCTAATTGACTTCACTTTCTGCATGCCCTCTTTTAATACTGCCTTTAAAGTTTGAGGCTTTTTCTTCCTCCCTCAGTGTCACTCATTACTCAATTTCAGCAGCTCTTTTTTCCTGTTCCTACATCTTTATCTGCATTACAGTTGATTCCACAGCACTCGAGGGTGAAGCCCCTGTGCTGATGGAGCCCCCACACTGACAAAGTCCCTTTGCCTGCAGGGCTGAGCCCCTCTGTGCATGGTGAGGTGGTCTCCACCAGGAGATGTTGGACACAGACTAGACAAGGTGACAAGGATGGGAGAGGACACGAAGGTCACCTTTACCCACATAAACCTCCAGCAGCAGAGCTGGAAAGAGTCCTAGGGGCAAGCTGCCTCTCAGCTCTCATTATGCTGGCTCCAGCTGAGCAGCTGTTTGAAGGATCCTCATTTTCCTTGGTGTCTTCAACTTTAACTAATATCACAATAGCAGCAGAGAGTGAGGGAAAACAGAGAAGCAGAATTAAACAGACAAACTTTTCTTGGTCGTTATTCTACTTTGATCCACTGCTCTGTCATGTCATCACTGCATTGTTACTTGCTACAGAGCCAAGTTTGAGCATGTCATGGGGAGATTTTTGGGAGACAAGACTGTGGGAAAGGCAAGGGGCTGTGACCAACACACATCTCCCAGTTGAAGAAGTTGCTTGCCAACACTCAGCCTTGCAGTTATGAGCCCTGTCCCTGCAGACCTGCCTGTTGGACTGAGTGGTTGGTCCCTGCTCAGCTCCATCAGAATGAGCTGAAGTTAAGCACAGAGCTTTTGGAGATCTGACTTGATCCTTTCAGTGTGGGTCAGGGAGCATCCTCAGCAGCAGCCACAGGGGTGTAACCTCCAACAGGGGACAGCACAGCACAATTCTACTGGCATTGGCCCCTCAGTGACCTGTTCTGCATCCATTTTCCTCTCCATCTTCTCTAGTTTTGGCAAAAGTGAATTCACATTTTCCTGTGATGCACGGCTTTGATGCAGCTGTGAACTTAGCAGAGGATCTACCCTGGGAGTGGCTTTGCACATACAACTTTCCTGAAGGAAAAGACATGGAAGGAGGGAACCTGGGCCAGGGAACCTGACCTAACTGGTCAGACTGGAGTTTGAATGACCTACATGAATCCTTGGCATCAGGCAGGCAGTGTTTCTTTTAAATAAATTATGCAGTAGTGCAAGCTTCAGAAGACATTTTTTCTTCTCAGGAAAACTACATTTCAGAGAAAAAATTACTGTAAACCCAAGATGGTCAGATTTGATGAAGTCAGCAAGCTGTAGCCAGGATGAAGATCATACTCTCCACATCAGTCTCCAATTCATCATCAGAGCCAGTTGGTAAATATTTGCTTCTTCCAGTGATCAGCTGAAAGGTTCCTTCATTCCCACAATACTATTATCTTTGCAAATTACTTTTATTATAGTGAAAAGCAAAAACCTAAATCCTGACTGTTTGTAATTGAAAACAAAGTTTAAAAAAAAAAAAAAAGAAAAAAGAAAAGGCTTTTACAATAATCAAAGTGTGGACTGTAGTTTAAATAAGTGCTTTCTAATTTTCTCCCCAATAGACTGATACTTTAAAAACTCTGCTAAGAGAGTATTTTTGCATGACTGTGTCTGTCCTTTGCTTGGCAAATTGAGCAAACCAAGTAGATTCACAGGGCAGAGGTGAGCAGGTCTTAATATTCCTCCTTCTCCAGCAGAAATCAAAGATTTTGCTGTTCCCTGTGATACAATCACAATTTGGTGTGTGTGCCTGGGACTAGGCACCACAAGGCAAGCCAGGGGATGCACAGGTAGACCCGAGTGGGAAAACAAACCAGGATTAACA
>JACBWW010000025.1:9654214-9761471 GCA_020086605.1 Lanius collurio | reverse complement strand
TGTTGGGTATATTTGGGGGTGAAGAATCCGACCGCGGGGGGTAAGGGGAGGATGCGCATCCCGCTCAGGCTCCGCTGGCGCGGAGCGGTGCTGAGCCAGAGCCCCAGCCCGACCCCAGGCGGGGGATGGGGGTGGGGGGAAGCGGGGGGTCCGCGGATGTTCCGCGGGCTGCCCCGCGGAACGCGGAGACTTTGGCAGACTTTGACGCATCCCCCCGCGCACTCCCGGGCTGTGATTTGATTCCGCGGAGGGGAAACAATTTCCTAATAAATGTGTGAGCTGCGGGAGCGGCGCGGAGCGCCGGAGCCGCGGAGGCTTGTGAATGCTTTACTGTTTGCTAGTAAATCGGTTAGATGGAGGCTAGTTTAATTTTGTTGATAAATCGGTTCCGTTGGGGTGTGTTGGGGAGAGGGGGGGGTGTTGTTTCTTTGCTGATTTATTTTTAACCCGAGGTTGTACAAGCCACTGACAGTTTGGATAAATTAGCCAGGCTTCGCAGCCTTCTAATGAGAGGATATTATTTCAGCACCTCGAAAGGAGCGTGAAAAATGAGAGAGACTCCATCCGGAGGTGTCGGATCGATTCAGGATCAGGGTGTAAATTATATACAACTAAATATCTAACCGCTGATACAGCTGCTTAATACAGAGCTTAGAAATGCAACATTAAACAAAGATTATAAAACAGATCGACACTGCCCGGCTCGCCCGCGGACCGCGGGTCCTTCCCGGGCTGCCCCGACCCCGGGCAGACGGGGTCCCCCACCCCGCACCCCTCGAGCCCCAACCTGCCCTTCTCCCTCCCGCGACCCCAAAATTTAGTCCCTTTTTGGAGGTGGGGGTACAGGGAAGCCGCCTCGCAGCCGCCCGGAGAGGTCCCGGAAAGTACAACAATTTCCAACCTGCTCTAAATATCCATTTAGGAATAGAGACTAGTAATTATATAATTTAAAACCCATTTAACATTGCATAGCACTACAGTAAATATGCATATTGCTAATAAGATTTACACAATTACTCCAGTCAAACAAAGCGAAATGTTTACCACCTCTCAAAATATAAATAATAAAATTAAACTTGCACAACTTTTCCAGGCTGGGGAAAGAGGGCAAAATCAGTAAGTAGGAAATTTGGAGTAATATTTGATACTCGGCGAGATAATAAAACTAAATATTTACAGGCTGCCTCTCACAGTTAATAAAATACGATTATCTGATAATCCTTAGCAGCAAGGCTATTTGTATAGTTAACAGCTGATTACAAAAGTACTTTGAGGAGGCAGGCTGGGGTCAGGGCTGCTCTGCACATCCTCCTCGCCAGGGTCAGGCCTGAAATATTAACAAACTGAACTGCTTAATAACGAGACTGCAGCCCCGGAGGCTGAGCTGCCTCCGGGCCCCTTGTAAGCAAATAACGCGTGTCAGGGGCGGGGGTGGGAGTGTTCCAGGGGGTCGCGATAGATTGGGGTGACTGGGGCAGGAGGAGTCGTGGTTTGCCCCGGAAAAGGGATGATCTGAACCCCAGGGAAAGGATGTTGTGCTTCCCGGGAAGGGTTGCTGGGCACCGGGGAAGGGATTCTCTGACCCCCGGGGAAGGGAGGCTCTGACCCCCGGCGAGGGATGCTGAGCCCCGGGAAAGGAAAGCTCTGTCTGGGGGGCGGGCACTCGCCCACTCGCTCTCCCAGGGAAGCGGTGCCGTCGAGGGGGGCAGCCCCGGTGCCCCCCAGCCCCGGTGGCGTCCGGGACAGCCCGGGCAGAGGAGCGCGCCCGCACCGAGGCCGTGACTCCCACGTCTGCAGGCAAGGCTGGAGCAGCCGTGTTTGGGAACGGGCGGCGGTGGCAAAGAAAATGATGGAAAACAATTAATCAGCTCCGCATCTGCATGTGCCGCCAGCTCCATCCCAGAGCCGGGAAATCCCGGAGAGGGACCGGCGCCCCCGTCCAGGGGAGCCCCGAGGGGCCCGGGCAGGGGGGACCCCGCACCCCTCGGCCCCGGTTCCGTGCTCTGCTAGACTAGAACCCGGTTTGCTTCATTAGCCGGGACTTCTAATATTTAAAAACCCGTTAACTCTTTCTCCTTTCAACAGAGGACGCCCCTCGCTATTTATTATTATTGTTGTTATTATTTATTTTTTTTTCCTTTATGGCAAGAAAGAGAAACGCGTGAGAACATCCCCGCGTGCGAGTGTGTTGTGCAGGGGAAGCCGCTCATCCGTTTTGTGCCCTCCTCCTTTCGAGAGCTTGTCTCCATAATTTAATGATAATTTAAAATATTGTTTCTCTCCCACTGTTTGATAATCCTGTTCCTTTAGTTGGTTTGATGCTGACAGATTTTGAAGGCCACGCTTTTCCCTCTCACCTGCTGTTACGTTTAAAAAGAATAAAAAAAAAAGGTATTAACCTCCGAGGAAATAAATATTGAAACAAAAGGTTCCAGCCACAAAGCCCCCAGATCCCATCAATTCAATCCTCTGCTCTTAATTTTCCTGCGTTTTGATTTTTCTCTCTTTTTTTTTTCTTTTTATTTTCTGTCTTTTTTTTTTTCCTTCTTCCCATCATGTTCCCTACCTGAGCTTCTCTCTCCCGTACTCTTCACAGGGGCTTGCAGAGCCTCCTATTTACTTCTCTTGTTTAGGGAGTATGGAAGTCACTTTTAAGTCAGACTTTATTTTGTATTTTATTTGAGGGCCCGATTCGTTTAGGCATCAGTTTCCCTAGGATAAAGGGGAAAAAAAAAAAAAAAAAAAGTAAATTGCTGTATGTGGGTGTAGCTGTAATGAAAAATCAGAGCAGTTAAATCGTAAAATTTGGATTAAGAAGCTTGAATTTAATACACACACAACACATTTATTAAAGCATTAGAATAATTGAAATTTGCTGCTGGAATAGTCCAATCTGTTTAAATAATTCTATGGGTGTCTTGTTGTGATAAAAGATTATCTGGAATTCTATTAAAGGCGCAGGAGCCCGATTTCTAAATCCTATTTGGATACTTTCAATAACTATCAATAATCTCATCTACTCAACAGCCTCCTGCCTCTCAGCTTTATCTGAAAGTTTACAGCATTTCAGGAGAATTTTATAATAAAACACCCGGCGTCGTAGGAAAGCAGTACCTGTCATTCATGTTCGGATTAAAAAAAATATATTAATATGAGAAAAAATCCCATTGAAAGGTTTGCTGTTTAAGTGCCAGACTAGATGCAAGGGATAGATTTGTTTTGTATTTAAAATCTCACCTGAAGGTTATTTTTATCTATCTAAACAAATTATCCCTGTCTGTTTGTGGAGTAACTACATCAATGAATATTATGAATAAGGTATGTTCCAGCCAAATATTAATTAAAGGTTCAGCACACCTCTGTCTCCCTTCTGCTGGGCTCTCTTCAGACCCACGAATTAATGCCAGGTCCTTTTTAATCCCTCACTTATTACAACTTTCGGTTAATTTTATACTGTTTAATATCATTCCAGGAGCTAAATTCTTTTGTTTATGCGCGGGGTATCTTTGTAATTGTTACCAGACACTTTCCTGGCCGGAGCACCAACTCTGCCGGACCCCGGCGCTTTCACTAATCGCTGCTAATTTTCTTCATTAACTTCATTTACTCTTTCCACGCGTTTTTTTGCGGGGTGAGGCGGAGAAAGGCCCGGGTGGGGACCGTGTCCTCTGCGCTGATTTCTGCCTTGAAGCTCAATGCATGGGGTGAGGGTGAGGGGGGGTGTGTGGGGGGGCATCTTCGCTTCGAGCCCCCCAAAGTGGGTCCAGCTCGTGGGGCTGCGCGCCCACTCTGCGCCCCACCGGGTGTGGGAGGCGAAATTACACCAGCTCGGGTGTTAAAAGCGATCAGCAGTGGGCTGAAAAACACAACCCTCTCCCGGGACTTTGCACAAGGCGGCTTCTCCATCCCTTTTCCTCCTCTTCTCCCTTTTTTATTTTCCTTTTTTTTTTTTTTTTTTTTTTTTTTTTTTTTTTTTTCCGAGCTCTTGCTTAACTCCCTGGACCCAGCCCTGATTTCATTCTGGTTATTAGACAGCTACCAGTGACTGTCTGCACTCTGCGTCTTTCCTGCTAATTATCACCTTATGAAAAGTGTTTCATTAAGAAACTCTGCTTTTGATTAATTATCGACAGAATGCTGACCAGAAAGAAATGAAATTAGTCGCTGACCCCGTCTGAGTAACACTGAAAATTCATCACCTATCCTTTTAATATTGAAACGCACCGTAGAATTTTAATAGAAAATATTGTTTTTTCCAAACCTTTCAGTCTTTATTAATGCCCCTGGGCAAGAAATGATATTGCTGGCAATATAGCAGCCTTTGTTCATTTTATATTTATTAAACATAATGCACTTCATTTTCAAATATTTTACTGTTTCTTTTTAATTTCGCTCACTGTAAGTACAGAACAAACCCTTTTTAAACATTTAAGATGCTGGGGAGGTCCTCGCCCTCCCCAGAAGGCTGCATCCCACAGAGGCTGGACCGCCGAGCCCCCGGGAAGAGAAGGGGCTGTGATTTCAGCTGCGGCCCCCGCGGCCCCTCGGGGCGGCCCTGCGGGGTGCGGAGGAGGGAAGGGGAGCCCAGGTCCTTTCGCACTGGGGGCTGGGCCTCGTCGGGGCGGTGCGGGGGGGTGCCCGCAGCTACCCCAGGGGTCCCCCTCTGCCGTGTCTGGCTCCTTCCCTGCCCCAAATCCCTCCCGGGGTCACCTCGACGGCCGGGGCAGGGTGGCCACCCAGGGGCTCTGCGCGATGGAGCTCGGCCCCGGGGGGCACCGGGGGGCTGCGAGGTTCTTCGGGACCCCCGAGCTTCTCCCATCAGTTGGGTCCCCCCCTCCTTGGGCCGGCGGCCGCCGCCGCCCTCCCGCCTGTCCCCCTTTCCCAAGAAATCCGAGACCTGCGGTTAATGAGACGTGAAGTGTGAAAAACTTCCTGAGCGGAGCGGCCCTAACGACGTTCCCAGATGTCCGGCGGGGAAGGGGCGGCCTCGGCCAGCGGCCCCCCCGGAACCGCCCCGCCAGCCTGGCCGAGGGAGGGACAGGACGGAGCGCCCTGGGGGGACGGGGCTCGGCGTCCTGAGGGACCTCGGGGTGGCTCCGCCTGCGGTCCCGTACGGGGTGAGGCTTCCTCTCCCTGTGCGCATCCCCTGGTCCCCTGTGTGCCCCCCGGGTCCCCTGTGTGCCCCCCACCCTGCGAGCCCCCGGAGCGCTCCGGGGCTCAGCCCCCGGCACTTCCTCTCCGGTGGGGTCCCTCAAACCGTGAGGGGAACCCCGATCTCACTTGTCCTGACCTGGGCCGCAGAAGTTGCTCCAAGCGGGATTGGCTCCAAGGGATGCCTACCAAAGTGGGGATCCGGGCGGGGGTCCCCAGGCAGGAAGCCCTGACCCGCGGGCTGCCTGCTCTCCATTTCCCTTTCCTCCTCCCAAAGCAGCGGCCACCCCACCACCCCTCCATCAGCTCCCCCACTCTTTCCCCCTGCATTTTTCCCCCGTCAAAACGGAGCTCCACATGCGCGGCCCTATAGATATTCGGGCAAATAAATAAATAAATAAACACCAGCCTCCTATTTTTATGAGCCATTTAACTCCAAAATAGACCTCCAGTATCTAGTCCCCGCGCTGGATTTCCATATCCAGTCACTCAGCCCTGCTTATCTTCATGTATGGCTGCCTCATGTTTAACACACAATTACATTTTCTCCCTCCAATTCCATTACAAATGGAATCGGGGAGGCATTGTTTGAAGAAATGTACTGCTTCAGTTCTAGTTATGTCGTACAATGCACGGAACAGTGGAAAAAATCTAGACACCAAAGAGTCAACACACACACACACACAGACACACGGAGCCCGGCTCCAAGCCGAGCCTCATCCTTATTTATCCCAAACTGCTGCCCAGCAGTGGGGCCGGCCAGAGAAAAGGGGCCCGAACAGAGATAACCAAGCGATGGGAAGTTAATTAATTGCATTAAACTATTGACTAACTACCTAGCTCGATCTTAATTCATTTAGAGAATATTAAAATCTGAGGAACAATAATAAAATTGATGCCGATTCCCAGCGGAAGGAGATGACCAGCAAATTGGATACTTTTCTTAATCTGGCGTAAATAATAACATGTCTGTTCCCACTCCCTCTCAGGCCAATTCCCCTATCATTTATTCCAGGCTCAAAAGCCTGCTTCCATAATTGATATCAGTTACTCAATGAGTGCTTCTTGCCTTTGTTCTCGTTATCCATTATAATTACAAAGTTCAGCCCGGGCCGGGGGGTGCGGCCGGAGCCCTGGAGGGGCTGCCGAGCCCCGGCCCCTCCCGGGACAGATCCGGAGTGGGGGAGCAGCGAAGGACGGGACTCTGGCCCTGCGCTGACAGGGGGGACACTCCGGGAAAGCCGGCTCAGATCCCCCCGGGAAGGGGCTGGTGGCAGTGGTCTGGAGCTCTGGGTGCCGGGGGGTCTCGCCTGGCCCCCCCGGTCCAGCTCCCCGCTTCCCCCGGCCGAGCCACTGCGCCTGGCTCCGCTCGGCTCAGATATTACTATTTCGTTATTTATTCACTTATTTATTCATTTATAAAGTGTTTACTTAGCTCGGTGCAGATGTAACATCTCATTTACAGGTTGGCCCCGGGGCAGAGAAACAATTGGCAACAGAGGAGGGAGGAGAAAAAAAAGGAAAGAGAGAGAGAGGAAAAAAAGAAAATAATAAAAATATAAAAAAAAAACCTCCGGAGAATAAGGGGGGAGAGCAGAGGGAAGGGGAGCTGCCGCCTGCGGCAGGGGAATACTGGCTCCCACCGTTGCCCCCCACGGGGCAGGGACCGTCTGTGAAAGGACGGTTGGGGCATCGCTCTCTCGGAGAAACTGAGGCACGGGGGTGGAGGGGTGGGGGAAAGGGTCGCTGAGGGGTGAGGGGTGGCTGTGCCAGCCAGAAAGGCACCCGGTGCGGACGAGGGAAGCCGTGCCAGCGCTGCCGGCGCCCGTCGGGCGTGAGCACGGTCCCCGTCGGGAGGGGCGGCACCACATCCCTGCCTTCCTCCCTGCTACCCGCTAGCAGTCTTCGTCCGTCCTTGCGGCCTGGGCTCCGGCAGAGCTCACGGACGTTGGTTTTCCAGCGGTTTTGGGGGGAATTCCTGCTTTCTCCGCCGGTTCCCGAGGCAGCGGCGGGGGTGGAGGTCACGCCGGAGGCGGGGCTCGAACCTGCGGCCCCAAAAGGGCCCGGGCCCCGCGCATCCCTTCACACGGGCTGACGGGCGGCAGCTGCTGATTGTTTAAACGAGGAGGCGGTTGCCTAGCAACCCATAGGAGGCTCATTACCGAAGCCACAGTGATTAACAAAAAAGGGTATGAAAGTAAAATGGATTAATTATTTAATTAACTAATTGATGATCAACTTCTTTTTAATTATTCACTTAATTAAAGAAGTGTAACTACAACACTGCCCTTATCAAGTGTGTTGATATACTGACAAGATTTCAAAGAGAAAAAGAAGAAAGGGGAAAAAAAAATATCTTTCCTGCTATGGGCCCTGCAGATCTGAACCAGGAGCCACATGCAACATCTTGGGACACCCTGCTTGAAGTTCAGGTGTGGCCCCAAAACTTTCCCTTTAAGGGCTGGGGTGAGAGCCTCCCTCTCAGAAGGAGCAGCAGCATCACTACAAGTTATATCTGTTTCCTGCTGCCACACTACAGAGCATAAATTCAGCCAGGCTGTGCTCCAAGGAAGAGTTATGGAGGCCTTGCTGCCTCTTAAATCCGGGTTGATCTTTTCCTCTTAACTAGACAATGGTTCAGCTGCATCTGGTCAGACCCACGGAGAGAGTTATGGATGGCTGCAAAAGTCTCTGTGCCTTTTTCCCAGGCCAAAAGGTTTGGAGTGAAGGACCNTGGCTGCAAAAGTCTCTGTGCCTTTTTCCCAGGCCAAAAGGTTTGGAGTGAAGGACCCTTCCTAGGGGGGACTAAAGTGTGCAGAGGAACTGGGAACATCCCAGCCTGACATCTGGAGACAGAGAGAGGTGAGCATCAGGGTGTCAAAAGCTGCCCCGGTACTTGTGCATGTGGCGCACGATAGCCCTGGTTTTCCTAGGCAGGGGGCTTTGGCAGCAGGGACCAGGGGGAAGGATTGCAGAGAGTCCTTCCCTGGCACCCCACGGGGCTCTCTGCCTGCTTAGGGATCCCTCTCCCCAAGCCATGCTTGGAGTCAGGAATAACAACTCAGTGATTTTGCTTCCCGGTGGATTGGGCTCCTTTGCTCTGCCCAGCAAGTGTCTGGCTCTCCCTGTATCGCGCTAATTTTGTTTCTCCGTTTTTGAAGTAAACAGTGCAGCTTGTCGAAAACATTCACCTCTCTTGATTAATTTACCCCTAATGACAAAGATGGCTCTGTAATCAGCAGGTAAATGCAGGGAGTGAAATCAGCCTGGTTTTCCCTGTTAGCATGGCTGATGAGGGAGAGGGGGGCTGGCTCCGAGCCGAGGGGAGGACGGTGCTGCAGGGACTCAATTGATTCTATTTACCCATCCAAGGTGTGATTGGATTTATTGTCAGCATGAAGAAGACAAACAGATCACCTCTGCTTGGCAGACTATTGGCAAGTCCAAGATCTGCTGAAGGAAGGGAAACTTGGGAGAGTTGGGCCTGTTTTTTTAAACCTCTTCTAAAGTGTTTCTCCTCTGTGCACGGGGCTTTGGAGTTCACCCAAAGAAGCCTCATCCCCCACAGTCATCCAAAGGTGATGGAGCTGTTGTCACTCTGGGCTAGAGAGAGGGGCTGGAGGCAGCAGGACACAGTGGGTTGGTACAGCCAGGTAGAACTCTGAGTATCTCAGCAATGCAAACCCTGAGCACTCTGTGGTCACAGGGATGTGATCTGTGATGGCATCAGGCTGCATGCTGAGATGTCTTCCTTAGAAGATACTGAGAGGACACTGGAGATGTTGGAAGGTTGAAAAATAGAGAAGAGCTCTCCTATTCTCATCAAAGGAGAAAAACTCCCAGTGCCAGGCAGGCAGACAGAAAGACAGTAGAAGGATGGACAAGGCAGTCTAACTTCTCCCTCACCAGTTCCCTGTGACTCTGTTGGGTTTTAAAAACATAAACCAAACCTTTCCCTCCATTTAATTCATGTACCTAATCCCCTAACTCTCTTAATTAAGCAGAGGGAAGTTTAAATTGTTCTGACCATCTTTGGGGGGATTATGTATTTCAATCATCATTATGGTATGGCTATTTGTGATACCACGAGATAGATAGGTATATCCGTTGTATAATCAGGCATACAAATTATAATCCCCCCAAAGACATTTAATAACAATTTAAAATACTGACTGCTGGACGTAGGGCACTGGCAGATTAGAAATGAATGTGAATGGGGGGTTCGTTCAAGGACTCTGGCTGCTTTATGCTCCAAGCCTCTGTCCTACAGCTCTCCCTCCTGGCATTAGGACCAGAGTCACTGAGGAGGAAGAGGCTTCCATCCCTGGGGTCCCTCCCATGCAGCAGCATCTTGCATGGATGCATCACCCTGTCTGCAGATGGAGCTCAGGGTGAGATGGACGTGCTGGGTCCCGGGAGCATCCTCACCCTCCTGACCAGCTTCCATCCCTTGAGATGCCGTGATGGTCTCATTACCTCCACTGGAGGCTGTGGATGTGCATCTGAGGGCAGGATGTGGTCTGATGCTGTCTAATTTTCTTGGAGCTGTACACGGGGGTCCCCACTGACATTAGAGGGAGCTGCTGAAGCATATCGAGAGAAGAGGAGATGCTACGAGTGCCCGCTCGTGCAGCAAAACTGCTCAGGGGTGTCTCTGTAACTGTGAAATCAGGCCTTTTGAAAGCATGGATTATTGAGTGAGTAGATCTAGCCAGCTCCTTTAGGGCCATTAGTCCTCATATGCACTTGGTTATTTTACACTGAAAGCATACAGGGGAGATTATGTCATTTTTAGGGTAGGGGGGAGAAGAAACAGCAATTTTTCTGTGTCTTAGGAGTAAGTGAAAATAACTGCTTGAAATCTACTAAAACAGAAAAAGGCACTTGTCTAAGAAATAGAACCATATTCTGACTTGACAGCAATAGCATTGCAGGCTAAAATCTAAATCAGTGAATTTTTGTAGCCTGAGTTTAGATGGCAAAGCACTGGAAACCTCATGGCTTAAATGGAATGACAGGACACAAGACTTCAAATTTCTGCCAGGGAAAAGCTGAGTTCAAACAAATGTTCCTGGCAGGCATCATCCTTTGCAGAAAGGCCAGTGCAGCTGAAAAACTGATTTCTTGCTTGGTTTTTAAAGAACAACATGGAAATCAGGTTTTCTGCTTCATCAGGTTGCAGAAGCATTATTGTTACTTTGTGCCTGTGGTATGGACAGTGAACGCTGGGTAACAGCTGAGGAGTGCCTCACTCCCTCGTTGTGGGAGGGCTGCAGGGCTCCTGCCACCCACCAGCAACAGGGCACAGCCAGCAGGGCTTTGGGGCTGAGCCAGAGCACCTGAAGGTGACAAAAGGAGCTGGGTGTGGGGAGGGTTGATGGCTTTGCCTGTTAGCAGCAGTACAGCAAACTTCCATCCTTGTTTGATGACACCACAGTCGTGTGGGAAACAGCTGAACAGTTGTCTAACACAGCAAGGGATCTTGCTGACGATGAACCTTGCTGGAGAAATCGTTCCCTCAATGTGTCCCCAGTTCCTTATCTAGCTTCCAGAGTTGCAGTTTTTGAAAGGTTTTGGTGTGGTTTTTCCAACATCTTATTGTGGCGTGACCCCCTCGCCAGCTCCAGGCAGCCCTGTGCTGTGGGCTCCTCAAAGCCCTCAGGAGGGCAGATGGGGATCTCCTGCCAGTGTAGGGCTGGGTGGCTGCTCTGGGAGGTGCCCAGCCCTGGTACGTTGGCTGTCACTGAGGGATGAAGATGATTCAGTCCTGGGAAATGCTAAAAACTCCCAAATAAAAGAGATAATGGCTAAACACACCCCTGGGGTGAGTTCAACAGACACCTGCAGGTGGGGACTGATGCTCTTTATCCAACCCAGCAGTGCCAAGTGTTTTATGGGGCATCACCAGGCTTGGCTTTAAAAAGAGGGAAAGGGCCTGGGCTCAGGCTCTTTGTAAGGAAGGGAGGCCAAATTCAGTCCCTACAGCTCTCCCAAGGATCCCAGATTTGTTGTCTCCTTCATGACAATGATGGCAAGCCTGGTGTTTTTGTTCCTGGAGGAGGACCTCACAGCAGGTCTGCCTCTCCTGAGGAGCAGGAGGTGGTGTTTGCCCTGGTGTTAGAGAAACTGCTTTTACAGTGCTCTGTGGCCTCAGAGAGAAAGTGCCAGGAGCAGGGAACCCAGGCCAGTGCTTACAAGGGATCAAATGCCCCAGTGAGGGGCAAGTTACACCCTGACCTGGCCCAGCTGGGAACAGTTTGGTGCCAGTTTGGGTCAGCTAAGATGGCTCAGACACTGGGTGTCTGCTGCAGCCCTGCCCTCTCACTCTGGCTTTAAATCACCTCCAGCTTTCCTGTTTCTGTGGGCTCATCTTCCCTCCTCAGGAACCTCTACATCAAAGCTGTGCAGGGAAAAACACACTGCTAACTTCTTTAAACAATCCTGGGCATTTTGATTACAGGATCTGGCAACTACTTTTCCAGAGCTTGTGAACTTCTTGGAAAATCTCCAGGGAGTTTCTCTCTGGGGGAACTTTATATTTTCTTGCTGATTTTTAAAAGTCTACTGATAACACCACATGAGATTTTTTTTTTTTTTTAAGCACCAAACTCTTGATGGATGCTGGGTTTGTAGAAGCTGTAAATGTAAATTGTTTTTCTTCTGGCCACTTATGTTTTATTTGAAATGTACAAAATCTGAGTGTGTAGTTCCTGAGAGCTGGCCTGGAGAACAGCAGCACTCCCAAGTAGTTTGTCTCCTATCAAATGGCATTAATAATTTAGTCTCTAATTAAAAGTGAGGTCAAACAATGAAAAATGACTGAGCTAAATGGTTACGCTGTGATGTATTAAAGTGCCTGGTGGGTTTTAATGGATGGAAAGAGCGTTGTTGTTTGTTTATGTACAAAACACTTTCAGTCAAAGACTGTAGGAGTCCCGAGGAAATGTATTTAACTAATATCTTTTACAGGTTACTGAGTCAATGTCTTAAAGAGACGATTTTTGCACACCTTTTATATCCTTCAAATTGCTCAGCTACTTGTAAAGCAGCTTCTCTTAATGAAGAAGGGAGGAGAAAACCTGCTTTGATGCCTCTCAGGCTGGTTCATCAGTTAATGTTAACACTCAGAAATATCTAAGGGGATCTAAGACATCGTGGGAGAGGTATTTTGAAGGGAACTTGTTTTTTATGTTCTGGAAGATGCTCTGGGTGTCTGTTCCCAGCATGCTGGTGGCTGCTACTGCCCTGAGTGATTTTGGGAAAGTGCCTGCCATTAGTTTGATTACTTTATTTGTCAGCAGCCTTGCCCAGAAGCTAACCCTGTGCTGAACAGCACCGTGCTGCCCCAGCAGCTGCTCTTCCAAAGAAAAATGGGGAAGAGAACAAGATTTCAGCTCTCTCTGTGTAGGGAGGGAACCTGAGACTGAGTGGGAGCAGGTCCCAGGAATAAAGCATGGGCGAGTAAGCAGAGATGTTGAACCTTCTGTGATGGCTCTTGCCAAAACCAGGGATGCCCAGAATGTCCAGCAAGGGCCTCCTCCACCTGGCCACCCTTCCCACCACACTGTGGTGGTGTGCACGTGCTCTGTTCAAGGCAAACTGCAATATCCTGTCACTGGGAGACACCTGACCTCGTTGCACTGAGGGCAGGTTTCCCACTGTGGGCATGAACGTATCATTTTGTAGATCTTCTGTGTCATTTAGGTGGAAATTTTATATTTCTGACCCAAAGTCAGGGCACAAAGGTCCTTGGATAGTGGGAACAGAGGAATGTATGTGATTGCATGTCTGGGATGCTCCACTGGGAACCTTGGCTTCTGTTTCCATGGCTTTGGGGTTAAGGCAGTGGCTCCATACAGACCTGCTCTCCAGGTTTTACAGATGCCTTTACAAAGGCTGAAGCAGACAGTGACAATTTGCCTTGCTCGTGGTAGGCAAACCCAGGATGTTCCACCACAGATCTGGAGCCAGAGATGCTTTGTGCTGCCCAAGCACATCAGGAGAAACACTTCTGCTCATCGAGGCTGGAACTGGAGGCAGGGTTAAGTACAGACCCAGGAAGCTCACATTTCTTTATGGTGCTCTATGCAGCCAAAAAACTAAAAAACTCTTAAGTCCTCACTCCTAAACATTTAGCCTTTATTTATTTACATTCTTAGCTGACAATCTTTATATAAAAAGACAGGAAGTTGGAGTTTTGCACCTATTTCATTTAACACCACTTAACTCCTGGCACTGGCCCAATATGTCTCCATTAAGAGGAGACTTTGCAAAAATTGTCCCAATTAAGCAGCAGCACTGCGATTTGCTGTTGTTAGGCTAAACTGGTTCCCTGGGAGATGTCCTAATGAGGTATCCATCTTGATTAAGTGCAGACCCGTGAAGTGCTTCCCAATTAAAGGACAGAGTATGCATGTATATTCTCCAAAACTTTATTTTTTTTCTGAAATAGTTATTTGTGGAATCTCCTCTGGGGCTCACTTCCCCATGGGCAAGGGCAGTGTTTGCTTTGGTGTGGGATGATGCTGGTCAGGCTCCTCACAAGTGATCATGGACTGGCAGCACACATGTTTGTGTCTAGGTCTCCAAATTCAGAGCAGCTGAAGGAGGAGAGCCCAGACAGACTCAGGTGTCTTTCCCTCATGTCTGTTCAGCTTTGGTGCCACGTGGGTTCCCATTGGGGGCTGGCAAAACCCTTTGTTCTCCATGTTTCAGGCCACCTGTCTAAAACAGGGAGAAAGCACTGAAGCTGAGGAGAGAAATGTTTTACTGGTGGGAAGGACTCAGCTCTCAACTGGTTGTAGGGAGAAACTGGGTGTGTGGCCATGGTGGAAGGGAAGGGGAAGATGCACCTTCCCTCCCTCCATGTCCCTGCTGTAGCTGCTGAGGTGGTCAAAAGGAGGGCAGGGGTGAGTTGCAATGGGAAATTCTCTTTGGTTTTAGGGAGAAAGCCCCCAGGCCTCCAACCTTTCCCCATGGGAATAATGCAGGCCTGACACAGCACCCCAGAGAGGCAGTGGAGTCTCCACCCTTGGGATTTTGAGAGACCTGCTTTGGGTTTGAAGCTAACCTTGCTTGGGGCAGGAGGTTGGGGCACGGACCTCCAGAAGTCCCTGCCAACACTCCTGCTGAAGCCTCAGCTGCAGGGGTTCAAGTGGGGCTCACCAGCAGCCCCAGACTTCCAGAGCTGCCCCACAAACCACTGAGTGGGGTTGGTGGGGTGTAAATCAGGAGGGAAGGGGGAGAAGGGCAGTGCTGTAAAACCCCATGGGGGTTTGGAGAGGAGAAAACCACGTAAAAGCGAGTTTCTTCTCCAAGAAGTAAGAGCCTCACTTCTTCCCTTTCAATAACTTTCACTTTAGTTTAAACCAACAAATGTCCATTTGTCAAGTGTTAATATTCACCCAATGTCCAGAGGACATACCTTGAAAGTTATTTATAACAAGACTTTTTTTTTTTCTTCCAAGGAAACAGTCTTCTCATTCCATATTTCTTCTGTGCTACAGAATTACCAATCAACTGTTTTGGAGTAATTTTAAATACAATTATAAGGAATGTGATTAGGACAAATGCAAAAGAAGTTAAACATAATCAATTCCTCAGTGCTGCTTTGTGGTTTACATTTTAGTATCGTTTAAGGGGATTTGCGCCAACCTTTTGTAGTAGATTAAAGGCAGATATTTTGTTTGTTACAATCAAACCTATGATTTCGGTTTTATAAATTTTTAAAATATTAATTATAGTTTGAAAAGTACACGGAGGTGAATACATTAACTAGTTTCCTGCTTAGATAGCAACTATTTGGTGTTTGGCATTAGATTAGCAAGGAGCAGGTTGGGAATTTTAATCCACCTTGTTAAGTTATTAAATTTTCTTTATTTACATACAGATCTCACTTTCATTAACATTGTAACAGGTGCTCATTAACAATTTATCATTTCCTAGGCAGAAACAAAAAGAGATTTTGCTACCAAGTTTTCTCTACTGAGTGTCTCAATTATACTATGTAGCAAGGCTAAAACAATTACAAATACCATTTTACAACAACACTCAAAACTTGGGCCCATGTGGAAAAATCATTATTCTTTGAATACTTTACAGTTTTTAGTTTCACTCTGTGTAATTCAATAAATAAAGCTTCTTTTAATTTACAAAAGGGGGGTATTTTCACTCTAAAATATCTGCTACATTAAAAGTATTTGGGTTCAAGGAAGTATGGACCCCTTATTCCATCCTACTTATTTGCAACTTAGGTGAAGACTAATAGAATTTTAATATGATCTGTAATCACACTAAAAACTGTAGTTCAAAATTCCTGAGCATCACTTCAGAGCTATTGAATAGCCCTGGATCTAATTAGCATAATCATTTGCAGAGCCCTTGGAGTCCTATTTTCACAACCTTTTTATATAGTGAAAACAGGGGGTTTATAGTTTCTTTTCATTTTTTGGCAAAAGAGAAGGACATGGCACAATTTCCTTCTCCTTCCCACCTCCCCTGCTCCCTCCTCCTTCCCCTCTGCTCCCCCCAGGCTGCTCGAGCAACACGTGCCACCCCCAGCAGGCCCCTGCAGACCCACAGAGCAAACCCTGGCCTCGCTGCATCACCCCAAAGCCTTGGAGACAGCTGGAGGCACTGGAAGCTTCTCTCTTTCTCCTAAAAATAATGTGCTTGATAAGCCCATCTCCGTTTTTAGCATGGCCTGTTCCTTTTGGAAGGAGTTGAAACCTCCAGCAGCTCTTTCGGCAGAGCCGCCTCTCCCCCATCCCTGCTTATCCAGGAACTGCTCTTCTCTTGGCAGCCAAGGGCTCGCCCTCACAAGGTGGTTTGTTCTGGCAAGGCCTCTAAATAGCTGTGGTGCTGGCATCACTCTCTGTTTTGCAGGATAGAGTCCTCAGTTGAGCCTCTGTCACTCGCAGGACTTCCAGCAGTGCTGGTGCATTTGTGATGATCCGTAACACATTTGTGATTTAGGGGTGTTCCTCCGGCTTCCAGCTCCTGCTACACCCAGGAGTTCAACCCCCACTTTGGGATGACTTTTCCCAGCGTTGTTTGGATTGTCATCTGGGTTTGGTGCATAACTCAGGCTGCAAGGAACTCCTGCAGGATCATGTTTTATTTCATGTAAAATGGCTTTGATGCTCTTAGAGCACACAGAGTGCTCCAGAATGGCTCTTGAACTGACTGATGCTGCCTCTGTGTGTGGTGAAAATAACCTTGATGTTACACTTGATCTATTTTTGATCTGTTTATGTAAGAAAGGATTATGGAGACATTACAATTCTTCAACAGATCTAGCTACTAGATCTTCCCTCTCCATTTCATCCCTTTTGCACTCCTAAATTGTCGTTAGGTGAGATGCTTAAAAACAGCCATTACAGTACACCTTGGGTTGACAAATCAGCACCCTGACCCCCCTCACTTGCATTTCTGTTTCATTTCACATAGTTTACACCAGAACTGGGGGAATCTCAGTAGCCTCAGTTGTCCCACCAAGGCTCCCTCTATCAGCCTTATCTGCAAGAATGGGAAGCCCACAAATATTCACCCCTGGAAAATCCAGTGCCACCAGGCTGGTTGGGGAGCTCTCGTGTCCAGTCACAAATATGATCAAACTCTGGCTTCTCCTTCAAAACACATTTTATGTGTGTCTGGTGATCTTGGTTTTAATGTTCATTTTGCCCCTGGCAGTTTGTGTTTGTGGCTCACTGGAGCTCAGTCACTGGTTTTCAGTGTGTTTCTGGACTGTCAGTTTGTTCCAAGCTGCAAAGTGATTCTGCTTCTGTAATTTGAGGACTTTTATGAATTGAACATCAAAGAAGTCTGTGAGTCCCGCTCTGTCTCTCAAGACTGATTCCTGCAATTAGAGTTTTCCTAAATCCTTTTAAATTTATCATTGCTTTCACAAATCCAAGCCACAAAGTGCTGGAATTCCTGAGCTGTTTTATTTCCTCTCCCTGTGTATCGTGCCTGGGTGTCCAGGGTTGGGACAGGAATTTCTGGGGTTAGTGGGAGCTGATTGTTTGCATCCACATCTGGACTAACACATGAGTGGTGAGAGGAACAAGGTGTGAGAGCTCAGTCTGGGGTAGGCACACCTTGAAGGACACTTCCTTTGAAAGTTCCCAACCTGCATCCTCATCCTGTTTCTCTTCAGGATGCTCATGGACTTGGTCCAGCAAATCTTCCTGCCTTGTGTTTGACAAAGGCCACACAAATGTAGAGAAAGCCAAGTTCTGGTAGGTTTTTCCTGATCCTGGGTGAGGCTACGTGTAGGTGGGTCCCCAGCCTGGATCTGTGTAGGCATCCCAGAGGATCCTCAGCTGGCATTGTCGTGTGGATGCCACTTGTGCTCTGCCTTGAGGGATTTATCCTGCTGGGTTGTTTGAGTGTGGTTAATGCCATGCTGCAGGTTTAGCCCTGCCTGTGCTTCCTCCACCCCTTCCTCACCCTCACCTGCAGCACCCGCATCCCTTAATCGTGCTTGGATCCTATGCCATGGGAAAGTAAATCTGCAAGAGCATTTTATTTTAATAGACATGGAAAATTAATGCCTAGAGATTACTGTAAAAAAGGACACAAGCAGAATTCCTCTCTGCTTCTGCCACTGTTCTCTGCCTACATCCATTTTGTAGAAGCTTTTGAATCGCTTCTTTCTGACTAAAATCTTTCCACAGCAAAGATGTCCTTGATTGTGCTATTTTAAAAAGTAATTTTCCCCACCCTTGAAAGTTTTTATCTGCAGCATTTTATATTTTCTCACTGACTTAAATAGCCTGGACTCTCTCTTTCTCAAAGTAGAATAGACAGTGCCTTTATTTATCCTGTTGGTACTTTAAACTGCAATAAGATAAATGGGCACAATTATAGATGTGTACCAGAGAAGGAACATGTGTTCTAGCATATGTGATACTAACCTAAGCAGACATCTAAATGTACTTCTCAGATAACAAACATTACACACACACACATATTTATTAAATTCAGCAACAGCCTTTGCCAGCCTTTTCAGCTACTTTTAAACAGCTGGTGAACTGTCAAAACCACGTTAAATATTTTAACAAACAAGTTAAATATTTTTGGTTGTTTCTCTGATGGTAGTAAAAATTCAGGATGGAGTAATCTAACTGCTTTTGTGAACTGCTTGAGGAAAAAGCAGAGGGTGGTTTTATTTGGCTGTAAGTTGGGAGCCAACTTTCCTTCTAAAGGATTAAGCTGAGCTCTGCACCTGAAGCCCAGCGAGCCACGCCAGGCACAGCAGCACCTTCCCCTCCTCCAACTCCCGTGATCTGCAGAGGGAAAACCCCTGGGACTCCCTCCCGTGGGATTCACCACAGGTTAACGCAGTGGATTAGATCATGGAAAGCTGGTAAATGTTTATTTCTGGTGCCTGGGTGTTTATGGGGCTCTTCTGCTCTTCTCCTGAGCTCCCTCTCCACAGACCTGGTCCCGAAAGCCTGGAGAGCGTCACAGGCGAGACTTGGGCTGTGCAGACACGTGTGGCAGAGGGGCCTCTCAGTGCTTCAAGGCAGGCTGGAAGCTCTGAGCAGCGACGATTTATATCACTAAAAGTCAGAAAGGATTTGCAAAGCATCCGTTCTATTGCTATTTGAGTGCAACAGAGAAAATCCACAGTGAAAAGGCACAGGCCAAGAGCCTCTTTATGTTTAATATACATAAAAAAGTTGAGTATTATAACATGTGAGCAGGAGATAATGACAGGTGAATAAAAAGAAAGACAGCGAGGTATCTAGCAAAGTGTCAGATTGATAAATAAATGAACAAAGACAGGAGAATAAAAGGCTGTTATGAAATATATCAAATCTGATGTGACATGGATTGTGTTGCTGGAAGTTCAGTCTTCCTTTGCTGAGACAGGAGTCAAGGACAAACAGTTTGTCTGCGATTATGAGCTGTCCTGGCTGGGGAAATAAATACACCTGGAAGATGGCTCTGTCCTTCCCCCTGCCCGGCTGCCAGCACGGGAGCACCCGGGAAGTTAACACAACACAATTTATTATGGGTGGCATCTCCCATGCAGAATTATTACAAACTCCTTCTGAGTGGATTATGAGCTCTCATGCAAAACTAAGACATAAAGAAAGCGCAGTTCAGGCTGCACCCTCAGTCCTGCAGAGGGGAAGCAGAGCTAGAAGCCAAGTGAGAGGATCGTATTTTGCTACAGTGGAAGAATGACTGATCAAGCAGAAAGTGGGGGATTTGGGGGAGAGCCTGTGGGGTCTTGCTGGAGAGAGCAGGAGAAACCAGCCATGGAGATGTGAGAATGAATCTCAGCATCACAGAGAAGCTCATTAGAGTGTGGTGGATGCCCAGGAGTTGTGGTCCCTGCCAGGCAGCAGCACCCACTGAGCAAGGGCAGCACAGGGACGGCAGGGGTGGGAGGGGGGCTGTGCTGTGTTCCCTGGGCAGCAGGGACCCTCAGGGGACAGCTGCTGATTTGGAGGATGCTGATGGAGGCATTGGCAGGCCAAGCCTGCTGGGAACTGAGGAACCAGAGAGCAGCCAGGTGTCTCTTTGGAAAACCAGGCTGCAGTCCTGACCTTCCTGCCACGGGCAAAGGAGGATCTCAGGAGGTGAGCACGGCTCAGCCTGGGCAGTGGCCAGCCTAGGGCATCTGCTTGCCTGCAGCTGCAAGGTAAAACTGGCACAAGTGGCCAGAGGGGCAACAGCAGGGAAAAATCCAGCTGGCCATGTGCAGTGCTGTGATATTGGGGTAGCTGAGGGTTACAGAGGTACCTGGAGAAGCAGGAACCGAGGATATCAGCAGGGACAGAGAAACAGTCTTGGAGGGTGTCAACAGTCTTGGAGGGTGTCAACAAGCTGTGGTGGGGGCTGTGTTTGCAGATGAATTGGGGCAGCTGTCCCAGTGGGAATGTTTGGGAGCAAAGCTTTTCCTCAAGGCACGCAGGGAGAATGGCTGAACAAACAGGGAAAAACATTCGTGCTACAGTGCTTTTTGATGCCAAGATGAATTTTCCCCCAAAACTGAGAATAATGAATTTACAGGAAATTGCCCAGGCATAACTTGGTGCAAGACTTTCGAAGAACCACTCACAGGACCCCAGCAGCCATCTCAGCAGGGAGGGAAACACATCCCAGAAAAACTCAGAAAGGCTGTGAGGTTAAAAGGCTTGGCAGGAGCTGTGGGCAAAGAAGTTTTATATTTTCCAAACCTGGTTTATGAGAAGGATTTTCCTGTGTTGAACCAGACCTGAGGTATCACAAGCTGTTGTAACTGAGCTAATTGTATTAGTGTTCCATCACCCCACATTACTGAAAATCTTGTCCTGTATTTTTTATGCTTTTTTACTTTTCTTTTCTCTCTCTCTTTTTTTTTTGTTTTTTTTTTGGTTTTTTTTTTTTGTTTGTTTGTTTTTTTTTGTTAAAAGCAAGACTTACAACAAATGCAGGATTACAAATACAGATTTTGATCTGCCAAGTGCTTCTCACAACAGGATCCCTGCTCATCTCTCACAGACCCAGGTCCAAGGAGGAGGTTCTGTTAAGGGACTCTGTAGAAAAATGTTTCTTTGTCTCTGTCAGCTCTGCTTGGCAGCAATCACTGGGCAGGCAGCCTCCTCTATTAGGATTGCTTTCTGTGTCAAACACCTCATCATTAGAAAGTGAGGCTAAAATGTTATTCTTTAAGTCTTAGATCAACTGTGGAGGCTGAGATGTAATGGAAAAACCTGATGCTGGAAATTCTCAAGTCATTATCACAATTTATACTTAAAAGAGCTCCAGTTTTATAGCAAAAAGAAAAAAAATCCATTCATTTTAATCATTGCAAAGCTTATTAAAAGGTTTTGAATATTATTTATTGCAATTCTGTACCAGTTCTAATTCACTCATTAATTCTATTCATCTTGAAACTAATTTTAAACTTTCAAAATTTACCATAGCATTTTGAAAAGTTAAAGTAACTTTCAAGACGAATAAAATTAATGTTTTCCTTCCCTCCTTACAAACTGTTTTCACCTTCAAATACAGACCATGACCATACCATGCTAATAGCTGCAAATGTATTCTCTGTTTAAGGCTTCAAACCCATTACTTGACAGCTGACGTGGAACATAATTTCAGTCTCATTTTCAATGAGAGACAGTGCAGCCTCCTCCAGGAGCTGCAGCCTCCAACGCTTACTCCAAATACATTTCCAGAGCTGAGGATGTGCAATGAAGCCTTTTTTCCCTCTGCTTCCTCCTGTATATTTTCTGTTTGCTCTGTGTTCCCTGTGCCCAAAGACCATTACAGGTCTGTAGAGTCTGGCACAGCTGCCATAAATTTGGAGTGTGGGGAACATCTGGTTCCTAAGAAAACAAAGTGTTATTTTCCCGATGGCTTCAGGAGAATGTCTGGGTTTGATCCACCTGTGAGGACTGATTATTTTTTAAACTTCATACCCACACACAGGAGGTGATGCTTCCTGGATCCCGCAGCACAGCTCTGCACTCAGCACTGCCAGGACTGGCCTTCATTTCCTAAATTCTTCAGGTTACAAAAGGTTTCTCTCTTCCTTGCTCAATTTCTACAGGACCTGCAGGAACAGGCATGGTTCTTTCTTTCATTGAATGATCCCAAATTCCTTTCTGAACCAAGGAAAACCTTAGCAGAAGCAGCTGGAAACTCTGTGAACAGAGTGTTTTCAGTTTTGCATCATTGGGCAGGCTGCAAGGGTGGTGCTGTGGTGAAGGTGAATTCCTTCTCACACCAAAGGCTTGCTGTTCTTTGTGCAGTGATTTCCTTCATCTTAAGATGTTAAAGGTCCTAGACACGAACTCAGTTTTCTGATAAACCCCACGCTCCCTTTCTTCTGGCGTGAGATTATTTGCAATAAGAGTTTCTGGAGCTTTAGGTGCTTTATTTTTATGTTCTGAAACGATGGTGTGTCTGTAGCAAAAAAGGAGCAAGAGCTTATTTCTGAGCAGCTTCAGGTGTGTACACAGGTGGTCTGAGCTATATCAGTTATTTGGCAAGGTCTGCTGGTGACACATAACTGCGAAACTGTTCTCATCTTGGATTTTGTAAGGTCATCACTGTGCTGAAGACTGCATTTCATCCTTTGCTACAGAGTGAAGAGTGGCATCTACTGTGAACACAGAACTGCAGAAAGGTCCTTGGTGGGTACATCTATAATTTGAAACCAACAGAGGTGGGTTTGTGAGGTTTTTTGGGTGTGTTCTTTTTCTCTTTTGAGGCTGAGTTTGATTCTGTACAGAATCCTTCTGGATATTGCTGGGGAAGTTTCCCTTGGATGGTTTAGGGCAGTTGGAAATGCCACAGAGATCCTCTTGCCATCCACAAACCACAAAGGTGCAGCTAGATTTTGCCAAGCTTTCTCTCACACCCCAGGAAGCACCCCTGCTTTTGGTGGGAAGCCAGGAAGAAAACCTGAAAGAAGCAGTGGATGAGAGTGCAGTTACAGAGTCCAGAGCAAACATGGATGGGGTTCCCCAACACCCAAACCCTCCAAAAATTGGAAACACAATACTCACAACTGGAAAACAACGTGAGCCAGACATCCTGGGCAAGGTTCTGCAACTGGTGAACAAAGAGCTCTCCTGAAGATCTTCCTCTGTGACAGCTCCTCTGGGCTCCTTTTGCTGTGTGGGGGCCACTTCTGCCGTGGCTGTAATGTGGGATTTTTGCTGGTTGAAACCCCTTCCTGAAGGAAATGGGGACAAGCCCTGTTTCTCCTTGTGGTGCTGGCCTGTTGGAGTGCTTGAAATGCACTGTGGCAGAGCATAACTCTTTTTTATGCTTGTGGTCACTTGCCTTGATTTTACATGTGGCAAGTCTGGCAGTGTGGGATATAGAGCAGGGGGCCCCCAGTGCTGTCAGGGAACGTGTCTGAGTGAAGCATTTTATGGCTTGGCTCGATCCATTTCCTAGCTGGAATATTTCCACCAGCTTCCTCTGGCCGTGCCCGAGGCTCCAGCTTGTGGTTTCCTTATTTTCCTTCCCCTGAAGACCATCATCTTCTCTTGGAGGAGGGAGGGAGTGCAGGGAAGGATCCTGCTTTTGTGCTTTCTGCACATTTGAGAGGAAAGTTCCTGCTGTTCCTCTCTGCTCCATGTACAGATATTTTCCAGGAAAGAAGTGGATGGTGCAGATTGCCTTTAGCACCAAGCTTAAGTGGATCCTGCTCGGCAGCTGCCATAAAATTTATTCCCAGGGAAGGAAATAGGGGTCCAATGCAAACGAACACACCTGGGCTAGCTGGATCTCCCTGGCACAGAGACACAGGCTGGGAAGATGTGGCAGGAGGGCTCCAGCAGGATGGATGCACCAGGTTGGTATCTTGGCTCCTCGGTGGGTTTCCCCTCCAGGTGTAGCCTGGGATCACGATCAGGAGTTCAGGTGCAGAATGAACCCTCTGTATCTCAGATGAGTCTCAGCCTCACGTCTGAAAAAGCCACAACCCATCTAAGGGGATACAGATTTCTTCCCTGTGCCAAACAAAACTGTTGTAGCTGGTGGCTATGCTGACCTGTCTGGTTTTTCCCTGCCCAGCTGCCTCGCACAGCCCTGCATCAGACACGGGGGCCAGCACCCCTGTGGAGGATGGATGTCACCTCTTCTGAATTTTGTAAGTCTAAATTTTGGTGTCATGCTCAAAGGTCTGCTTCCACCTGAAGAGTTTCTGTTGCAAAGCAGACCTTCAGCAGGTTTGCAGTGGGGGTGCAGGAGCTGGCAGCCTCAGAAGCAGAGATGCTGCTGGATCGAGAAATGGGTCTCCAGCTTTATGCTTGATTGGGTAGTTTGAAGAAAAAAAAAAAACATTAAAGGGATTATTATGCTGTTTTTCAAGCCAAAAATGTGAGCAGTAATTCAGACATGAGGAAAGCTGTCATTGCCCATGGCAGCTTAAGGAAACTGGCCAGAGAAAGGAAGAGCTGCGAGCTAAGGTAACACAGGGAAGAGCCTTACAGTGACTCTCGGGCACCTGCCAGGTCAAAAAAAAGCCACCAACCGACTTCCAGAGGGCTTGGATGGGGTCCAGAGTTAGAGCAATACCTGATCCCTAAGCTGCTGGGTAGTTGAGGAAGGCTTTGTGACTTAGGCTGGCCATTGCAGTTTAAAGTGTTGGCATTGAGTTGTAAATACAGTTTAGCCGGATGATGCATTTCCCATTTCAGTTTCTTATTTCAATTACAAACAGTGGCTCGATACCATCATTACTAAACTGAAGCCTTTGAAACTCAAGGCAAAAAAGTTTCAAAAAGTGAATGAATTGATCTGTCACTCATACATACTGAGTGTCCAACTCAGCAGTGCAAAGGCAAAAAGCACAATAACCTGAACCTCTGGATCTGTATCTCCAAATACACTAGAGCAGCAACTGCCTAATTCCCTTTAAAGAACAGCCATAGAAAATAAGACTTTATTTTTTGTTGAGAAGTCAGTGGGAGTTACTTGGATTGTACTGCAGGAAAATGGGATTGAGAAGACAAACCCACTAGGTTTTGGAGACGGAGCTGGTAGATAAACTCATATTGGATTCGTGCTTCTTTCTGTTTAAGAAGTGTGACCCTTACCATGCCACTGGTTTTTAAGCAAAGCTCTCCATTGATTTCAGAGGGGTATCCTTCCCAAAAATCAATGGCAGGAGATGCCCCCATATATTTACCTACTCTGATTTGGTTATTGACTTTTAATAACTCTACAGATACTAACAAGGCAAAATGCCAGGACAGTGTTGCTGCAAATTTAAGTCAGGAATTCCCTTGGATATCCCATGTGGCACTGCCTAAATACCTCATTTTGCAGTAACCACTCCCCAAAATGCAAATTGTTCTGCTCTCCAGGTGAACATGCACATTATTTTTTTTCCCCTGAGTGATCACCTATCCATCAGAAAATTGGGAGTGGGAGGGGTGCAGGGCAGGCTGATTCTGCAAAGCTGCCTGCTAAAGCCCTGATTACTGTTATCGAGCAAAGAAGCAGTCCAGTTTAAGCTGCTAAGGTTTCTGACGAGCAACAGGTTATAATGAAGGAAGGCAGAGGAACGCGTGAATGAGCGACTACAGACCCTGGTAAAGAGAGGATTACACTGAAGGTACGTTCCAGGGAAGAGACTGCACATTTCAGGGCAAGGCAGCAAATGGGCTTAAAAATAATCTGAATTTTTTTCTTTCCCTCCCAATCCAACAAAGATAGAGAGTGTAAGATGCTTGTGGAGGGCAGGTCAGCACATCAAACAGGCTCTGCTGGTGCTGCTGGGAGCGGTGAGGGAAGGATCCTGCCTGCCTGGGGTGAGTCAATGAGGTTGAAATGTGTGCTCTTACTGAGCTGGTGCTGGTGGTGTGGGGATGTTTGGCTGTGTATCTGCACAGCATCACCCCCCAGGCACATCAGAGTTGCCTCCTCCTTGGCCTCAGTGCATTTTTTGGTTGCAGTGGATGTTATCTCAGTAGTCCTCTGGTCATTTTGAGTCCCAAAATAAGCCAAAGGAAGACGTTTTGGATACCATTCTCCTTTTTAGGATTTGCTGGAAATTTGTTGTGAGGAAAAGCTAAAGTTGAGGTTTGTAACACAGGGGCTCCTTGGTAGCAATTGCCTGTGAGGGGGGTCTTCCCCTGGGATAAATGCACAGCCCCTTCCCCTGTGGCAGTTGAATAATCCACCCTGTATCTACTGTAAGACAAAACTGGGTGCATGAGTGTGGAGTGGGATTGCCACAATTGCAGTCCAAATCCCATTTCAGCTGGAGGTGTCTGTTCTAACAGCTACAATCCAGGAATCAGTTTGGTTTATGGCAAAGAGAAAAGCCTCAAAATGGTTCAAAATCCAGGAGAAAGGCTGATTTTTGCTCTTCTTACACCATGAGGGTGATTGTAGCAATGTCAAGATACACCCTTTACTAGCCAGAGATAAGGCAGTGCCCTTTGCTGTCTGAAGATTGTGCAGGGCTTGTGCTCTTGTCAAACAGAGGAGGGATGCAGCATTCCTCTTTCCACCGAGCCTTTGAGCAGGCACTGATACATTTATAAATGGCATGTGATAAGCTCTAAAAATGCCACTTTGAAATTGAACCCAGAGAAGTGTGAACCATCTCAAACAAAAGTGATTCGCTTTGGTCACTTGACAAGTGCAGAAGGAATTTCTGGCGACGGGAAGAAAACCGAGGCAGCCCCAACCTGCCAGGCTCCCCAAAAGCTCCGGTGGAGAAGGAGCCCTCCTGGCCCCCACTGTCTCTGCAGAGCCCTTGCTCCTGCCTTGGCTGTTTCCCTCACTGATGGGAAGGATGGCTCTGAGCAGGTAGCAGAGCTCAGGATGCAGCAGCAGTGCCCAGGGCAATGCACAGATCCGTGCTCAGCTGTGCCAGGTATCAATCCCCACACCGGGCATCCGTGAGCTGCACACCCCTCACAGGGCAGCAGGTGAGAAGTGCCCTGCACACAAACTGCCAGAGGCCCATGGAACGCAGCCTCCTCGTGAATTGGACAAAGTTTCAGGTCTGCTGCAACTCCGGATATTGCTGGTGTTGAGCACAGACTGTGGCAGCCTGGAGAACCAGGGTTATAATGCACTCTGTGCACGGTGTCACCCGACTGGAAAGAGGCTCATCAGAACATGGCATGTCAGTTGTCACTTCACTGGGAACAGGTGAAACCCTATTATCAGTACACTGTCTGCAGACCTGCTGCATCAGAAAACAGCTCGTCGGTGCTGTGTGTACAGAGATGTCACTGGTGTCTGCTGAACTGCACACAGACTGCTCCTGCAGCTGCCTGATGAGTACAAAACGTGGGAGCAGCAGGTGAGGGAGCAGCCTGGGACCAAGCTGGGGCTCTGCTGGGAACATCTGGTGGGGGGACAGGCAGCAAAGGGTGGCAGGGAATGGAACAATTTCCTAAAGATCAGGATTTGGTTGTCACTTTTGTGCCAGATCAGGCAGTTAAACCTGGACAAACTACACTGTGGAGGCTGAAGGTGGCCAGAGACATCCCAATGTGCTGGTTTGTGGGGTAGTGGTGATGCTACTGAGAGCAGGGTTTGACCCACACTGTGCAAGGAGAAACACAATCTGGGACCAGCTGGACCATTGCTCCTGCTGACTCCACCAGCAGCAACTCAGTCTGGTGCTGGCAGCAAATTCCTCACTCCAGGAGCAGCAGCCCAGAGACTGAGGATGGCATCACTTCTTGTAGCTTAGTCCTCCTGAATTCTGCATCCAACCCTCTGCAGATGTTCTCCTTCCTGTCTCCTCCACCTCTCCCCCAGCACCACTCAGCTAATTTCTCGAGTGGGACACACTAATCCCATATTTCTCTGATAGTTACTTTCTCCAAAGCTGTCTTGGAAACCCAGGTGCCAGTCCCCCCCTCCGCTTCTTCCCCCGACCAGGGAAAAGAGATGGCGAACGTCTTTCTCTTGATTGTGTCGATGGGAGATGATTTTCAAGGTGAAATTTCTAGTTCAGTTGAGTCACTTTCATTCAAGGCGATGAGCAAAATGTCACCCCCACACTGAACCACACTCAATGCGCTGTTCTCCTATTGCATTTAAATTTACTCCACTTTTCCTTTCTGACACCTGTTTAAATCAATATCTTCCTCTCCAGGTCGTGGGCAGAATGTGCCTGGTCTCTCCGCACAGCGCTTCTCAAATCCACTAAAATCAACACAATAATTGAAATATTTTCAAGCTGATTACACCGCTGCCTGAGGCTAGGCTGGTTGCTAAGGGTAAGCTCCCTGGTTGCTAGGGGGAGTAAATCATCTTGCATTATTTGATTTTTGTTATAGATATGAAACCGCTACTCCCTCGATTAAATGTCTCTCAGTCTAACACCTATGGGACCTGGGGAAAGAGAAAAGAAAAGCAGCAACCTTGACCCTGTCAAATAAATATCTCTAACTTTTCCTGTCCTCCGGCTTCCAAACCAAACCTGTCTACTGTTTTTTTTTTATTTATTTATTTTTTATTTTTTATTTTTTTTTAACCTGACTTTAAATAACAAAGCTGTGGGGACAAGCAGATGAAGAGAGGAAGAACTGTCTGTTCCATTAGAGGATCTCTCAGCTTGGCTAAACACTCTCTATTTACTCCATACACAGCATGATGGGGAGCTACAAGGATCTAATAGCCTTGAAGATGTAGAATTGCACCAATTACAGTTCCTATTCAGCCCATGGCTCATGAGACATCAGCTGAAATCACAGGGCCAAATCCTGCTCCTAGGTCTGCAGAGCACAGATCTGGAGCATCTCTGTGGCAGAGAAGAATTTCTCCAATTTTTTGTGGTTGCAGAGGAGCAGGGTCCTGTTGGACACTGCTGAGGCGAGGTGTCCAGGAGCCTGAAGGTGTGCTGGGCAGTTGGCTGGAGGAGCAGGAGCTCCCGATGCATTATTAATAGGAAAGCAGTATGTGGGGCATAGCCCTGTGCCATGGACATTTTAAAAAGCCTCAGCTCCTCCTGTGGTTTTGTTATTCTCTTACTACAACCAGCCCCTGGGTGAGGGTGTTATCACTGTAGGTCCCCTCCAAAACTGCTCAGAAATTAATGGGACCAGTAAATCTGTTACAAGCCATGGCAGGGCTCGAGGTACAAGAGCCTCTTCTGCCATTTGTGCTGGAAACAACCAGCAGCCCAAGGTGTTTCTGAGGCACAAGGTTACAGAGGGGAGCTGACTTGGCATGAAGTCTTTTTCCATCCCTCAAACCTCCTGTTAATCCTCATAACTGCACTTGGCTTTCCCAGCACTGCCCCAAATCCTCCTTCTTAGGTGAGAAATCTGAAGCACAAAAAACTGTAGTGCAGCAGTTTGCCTCAGGTTGTGCAACCAGTCCCACCCTGACACCTTTTCCCCCCTCAGCTGCTGCAGCATTACCTGGAGAGGACAGGCTGCAGAGCCCCAGCTCCTGCCCACTGCAGCTGGCCATGTCCTTCCCTCCCTGAACCTATTTCTCAAAGGGCAGCTGTAATCCACCATGGACAGGAAAAGCAGCAATGTAAATACTGAAAACCCTTTAGTTACAACTGTATGCAACAGCAATATCTCCTCTGCCATGTCACCTGATCCCTCAGTTGGAAACAAGGACATAAATGCCATCAAGTAAGTGATGCCAAGAATTTCAAAAGCTGCTGATGAAATGGGTGCAAAGAGAGGTACTCACTGCAAACCCTGACAGAGGAGAGGCTGGAGGTGCACAGCATCTTTAGCACAGATGAGCCAGGCCAGGCTCAGCCCAGCCTGTGTTGAGCAGCACGTTCAACTCTGCTGCTCCCTCTGAGCTATGCCAGTCACAGTGGTGCTTTTGGGGGTTATTGGTCAACATATGTGAAACATGCAGGGCAAAGAGGAGAGGGGTCATCAGGAGAGCCTTGTGAGGCTGGAGGACACACCTCTTCCAGCCTGGCTGTCTGTTCTGTCCTTGTTTCCCAAAATTTGCAGGCAGGATCCCTCTGTGGGGCACCTGCACCTGTGCCACACATTTAGTGGGAAATGCCTGCAGCATTAAGAGCATCACAATCTAAATGATTAATTGTTTAATATATTGCAAGCTGGTTACCCCTCCCAGATGTGCCGTGTAACAAATGGAGTCGGAGGAGATCTCACAGTTGTGAGCTCCTTGTTTGATTTTTAGCCAGCCAGTGCCCGTGGTTTGAGCTCACAACCACAGCCAGTGCTGCCACCACCTCCTCCAGCAGCCACCTCCCTGGCCCTGGGCGTGGTGTGAGGCTGGCAAGTGCTGCTGAAGGATGGGAGCCAACCAGTCCTTCAAATACAGGGGTGGAACAGGGGGCAGGGCAGATGCTTAATTCAAGCTGTTACTTATTTTTATCAGAGTGTGAACATTTGAAGGAAAGCCCAAGTATTTAACTCAGTGGAATGCTCCACACCTGACATGCAACAAATACAGGGGATGTGATGTGGGGTTTCACTTATGTATCTAACTTACTTAAAATCCATATTAAGTACAATTTCTATTTCAATATTGTACAGGTCACACTTTAGGTTAAGGTTCCATTTATAAATAGTTTATAAAGATTAATAGATGTTTTAATCAATAACTAATCAATAGTTTAATGACAGGAAAGCCCAGCAGTGGGGATTGCCCCAAGCATTGTGGGCATTTTGCTCTGGTTTGGAGATGTTTGACCCTTGTTCTGGACTGGGACCAGCTCTGAGAATATTGGTGGGATACAGCACTTCTCCATCACTGGTGGTAGGTACCCTGTGGTCATGGAGGGGCTGGGCTGGGCTCTGGGTAACCCTTATTGCAACCAGGGGGGCTCACTGGGGGAGACAGCCCCAATTCTGACCCCCTAAACTCCTGAGAGGGCTGTGGTACAGGGTCCAGCAACCCTGTGTGTCTGTGGGGGTAAGTGGTCTTTTCTGAGCATCTCATCCCCTGCTGGAATTTCTGGGAGAGCTCTGTATTTGTATGTGAGGAATATATTTTGTTGAAACATAGTTATGATTTTTTAAAAGATCCTTCTGAGAAATAGTTCTGTATTTTTTTAATATATCTTTTTGTTATACACTTTAGGATTTGTGTCCATATGGGCACTAGAAGGAAAATGTAATTATCTCTTAAAAGAATACAGTCAATTTAAGGAAGACAAATATTAATGTTATATAAATGGATTGGTCAGAGGTTTCCAAAGCAGAGAGGTAGATGCTCATTCCCCTCATTATCCAGAGGAGCTGGGTGTCTGATTCCCTATGAGTCAAACTCCTTATGTAAAGCTTCCAGAACAGACCCTATAATTGAATATTAAGTGACTTTTCATGAGTTCTTCTTTATGTACCATGATCATGGTAATTCATCTGGTAATGCTCAAATGACAAAACAAGCACTCGACAACTGGACCACTCAGGAAACCAAGTAAAGCCATTTAGCAAAGCCCAGAGCCAATGTCTTTGCCTCCAAAACCTCCTGTGCCCGTGAATCTTTGAAGAACTTTTCCATTTTAATGGCCAGAAATATCTGCCTGCTAAACTTTAACTACAACTGTACCCAAAGCCCGTCTGTCTAGCAGCAGGTGGGCTAGTGAGAGTCACAGTCCTGCTGGGATACAGCCAGCTGTTCCCAGGAATGAATCTCAAGTAAATTAACAAACACCACACAAACCTGTCAATTGAATCATTCTTGATTACTGTAAATGCAGGGCTACCCATTAAGGAGCTTCTCCCTCAATGCAGAGGGAATTTCTTTATGCACTGAGTGTGTGACTGGGGTGGTGACGCCCCATCCTCTGGATGGAGGGTGCCTTAGGACCCATGGGGAAAGTTCACTTGGACCAAGGAATTTGAAGGGGTGGAGGTGTCCAAGGTGGTTTCCTCACATCTCTGAAGGTTCTGTGGGCTTTCAAAGGGCTCATGAGTTATTTGGATGTAGTCAAAGCTCCTGTTGTCCAGGCACACCTCTCTCTTTTTCCTTTTGGAGGCTTCTCCTGAGCAACAGCGCTGCCACTGAGAGGATCAAAACCCAGGACCTGCACCAGCACTTGGCAGGAGTACACTGGGGGGAGAACATCACCTCCATGGAGATGAGAGAGCTGCAAACACATTGCATTGAAGGCAGGAGAGCTCCTGGTACCAGCTAATAGCAGTTTACAGAGGCCTGTAGACATTGTATAATAATCAGGGCACTGGGTGTGAAGCAGAAGGTCTTGGCTCAACATCTGTCCATCCAATGTTTGGTTTTGTACTTGAGCTTTGAAGGTGTGTTCAAGCCTACTGTGTGGAATTATGGACCTCCTCTCATGGATGGATGGCAGCCAAATCCCTGACTGCTGGCAAAGCCACAGCAAAATTCAGCTGAGGTTGTCTGCCTGCACTGCCTGTGGGTGAGTGGTGTTCTAGAGTGAGGGTGTGGGAGAGCTGCAGATGACCAAGCTGCTTGACCAGCAAAGAAACAAGGACTTTAGGGCAAATTGAGTGAAATTGGGTAGTGGAGAAGCACACAGAGAAGAGACCTGAGAGGGCCAGAAGCTGCTGACTTGTACCAGTAACAGCGACTCTGAAACAACAGAAGGGAAGACAAAAATGCATTAAAGAGAAAATGGACTGTCAAGTGCTAACAGAGTGAAGAGAGGATGGGATCTAGAGGGGACACAGCAGGGAGAGAAGGGAATTGCTGTGAGGTGCTTGAGAACGGAGGGGACACCAAAAAGACTGTCCTAGATCCAGACCAAGAGCAAGGTCTTCCTGTCACCTTCCCCTGGTCAAGCAGTGGTCTGGCCAGTAGCCAACGAGCTGTATGAAGTGCATCCCCTTGCCTGCAGCCCCTGGTGTGAGCTGGGGCAGAAGCTTGGACCTTGGAGAGAGGTACTGGGTGTCTGCATAAGACATTACTCACATCTATCTGACTGCTGGCAGCCCTCAAATTAGAAATGGCCTTAAACTGGTTAGTGCTTTAGTTCAGTGGTGTTTGATCCACATCCCTGTTTGTTCTTGTAGTTGGAGATGGAAGAGAGCAAAGAGTAGTGCAGTGTCAGCTCAATCCCATGCAGCAGAGCACATTTGGATAAAGCAAGGTCCTTCCCATGGAGGAAAATTCCTGCACCATGCACACAACAGATGCCTGGGCAGAGGGGGAAGCCCATGCAAGGTTAAGGGCCACCCCTTGCCTGTCCTCCTTAGGACCAGTTTTGCAGGATGGTTGTTGTCCCACTGCTGGCAAAGGGTGAAGGGTGGAGATGCTTGTGATATGTGCAAAGCTCTTGGTGCCTGTCCCCAGACAGTCTCCAGGCCTGATGCTTTGTTGGGTCTCTGCAGGGAGTTTTGGTGCTGGTGCTTTGGGCTGCCTGGGAATACAAGCTTGTCACATCCCTAATTGACAACTGAACCTCAATTTAATTCCATGCAAGCCAGCAGAGAGAGAGCGAACGGGGTCTGAACCACACCAGTGTCAAGGACTCGCAACCAGAGCAGCCCCACTGACTTCAGGGAGAGCAGAATCCATCCCAGGCTGGAGGATTTTGCTCAGAGGATGTGTGGGAGAGGGATCATGGCTGTAACCTCATCAGTGGTAAATCTCTGTCGATGTGGATATTAGCAGTGTGTCTCCCCAGATTCGTCAGTGTATGTGTTTGTGTATACAGACTCAATTTATGTCACTTTGTAAGCAGGTAAGTGTTTGTGCCAGACTCCATGCGTTTTTGTGAGGAGTGTGCTTTCATGTCTGGATAGATTTAATAACAGCACACACGTGTGTGTTTAGACTTAGGCAGGCTCGTGAGAAAGGCTTAGCACACACGGAACAGCATCAGGATGTCCTGGCTGAGGAGGGCTTCTGGAGGCTTCTGGGTGGCAACTGAGTCTGCTCCTGCCTATGTGTGTGACATTCCTGACCCTGTGTCCCAGCTTTCTGGAGTGGCTGATGATGCTCCCATACAGGGAAGGAGAGGATTTGTGTGCATGGTTTTGGCATTGGAAGTGAGACACGTGCATATGCCATTCAGTTCTGGTGGGTGCCTTGGGAAGCTGTATTTGCAAGATTTCCAAAGGGCAGATACAGAAGGGTGATGCTTATGGACCCATAATAGCATCCCTTCGTATCCTCCAAAATTCAGTTTAGCGTGGACAATGTGGCCATAAGTGCACAGCTGAGTGTGTATTACTGATCTATACAGCACCAACACTTGTGTGATTTTTGTGCCATTCCTGACTTGCTCCTGCAGCATGCAGCACATCCCAGGTGCAGGGTGCTGCCCCACACATCCCAGGATAACTGATGCCCAGAGCACATCCTGCTGCAGCTGAGGCACAACCCACGGAACCGAGCAAAACTCCATCTCACCGAGAGGGCATCCACAGTCAGTCTGACACGGCCCAAGGCCTGTTTATAGCTGCAAACAGCAGTCTGTTTAATGTTGCACGTGGTTTCACACCCTCACCTTGCAGCAGGTGTGTTACACTCCCAGACACACACTTCCAGCACGGGTCTGGGTGTATTTAAGATACCTGCGCTCACCTCAGGGTGTTTTGCACATGGTGGCCCAGCAGAGTTGCAAATAGGGTCTGCCATGGGCTGGCCTCGGTGTGGGTGTTGCTGGTGGGCTGCTTTGGGGGCAGAAGCCTCAGCCCGCACTGTGCAGCTGCTGGGCACACGCACGTCGCACTCCCGCGCCCGAGCCCCGCCGCCCTCTCGCTTGAACACCGCCCTGACTTTTGTCCTGCCGTTTGACATCTGTGACTTTTAAGGCGAGACACATCGCCAGCACTGAGCCCTGCTCGCCACCCCGGGCTGCCATCCAGCAGCATCTGCCAGCCCCGGCCCTGACACCAGCGCAGCCGCCGCCGCTGGCAGCCCCATCCCGCCGGCTCCCCGCCGCTCCTCCGCGCTGGCGGGCAGTGAGTGGGATCAATAAGACACCTCCGACTCCTCTATTTACAAACTAGCTGCCTTCAGCAGCCAGGCTGTTTAAGCACTTCATTCCCATTCAGGAGGGCCATCTGCTGCCTTTTGCTGTAAGTCTCTCTGAAAACCTCAGCCTTGACAAGCTCGAGATATGTCAGCGCAGTTATCAGCGGAAAGCAACATCTGCCGTGCCTGACACCCACTATTGTAGGCCATTTAATCTGTCCCCCTCCTCCCTTTAACTGCAGACAACAGCTCCCTATATTATATTTTCCCACTCAATTAGCACTATCATCCTGCTGAAATAGAGGCCAATTTACCTTTAATGACATCATTGTTAGGAGAGTGGCAGCCCTGGCCGGTGGCTGGCGGGAGGCAGCGCGTCTCCGCGGCTTGCGGGCAGCCTATCCGCGCTGCCTTCACCCCGACCGCAGACATTGTTTCCGACAGTTCGCAGAGGCAGTGTGGCGGAAAATTGAGTCCAGATTCATTAGGTTTTTTTTTTTTTTTTTTCCTCCTGCTTCCCCCCCTCTCTTTTTTTTTTTTTTTTTTTTTTTTCCGCCGTGCACTGCTCAAGTCAGTTAAATTGATACATTTCCTAACAAAATTGAAGTGCTTTGTGCTGCCAGCGGAAAGCCTGGTGACCCTGCGCGGCCCACCGAGCAGCCAAAACGAGTTGATGGATCCATTAGGCCGCTCAGAATGCCTTCCCCCTCTGCCTCCGCTCCTGAGTGACACTGTAAATCTGAACCAATTTCAGTCCCTAATCATCATTACAAACCCCTCCACTGTTCATTTATTACTCTACAATTCTAATACAGCACACGACTGGGTCAGCGCATGGGGAGCCAGAAGGCTGTGGAGACAGGCTTAAAGAGACCATAATCCTTCCCAGGTTTTATCAGGGAAACAAACCTGATTTGGCTCTCCCTGGTCCCCACATGCTGCCCTCTGCCTCTGGTCCAGCAATCAGATGATGTTTGCCTGTCCCAGTGATGGGAGCACAGGCTCCAGAGTGGGAGAGCTGGGTGGCAGAGGGGAAGAACACGTGAAGGATGCAGGAACCACGGCATGCCACATGAACCCCACAAGGGAAGGGGTGCTGCTGGAAGGCTGGCACAGCTGCTCTGACCCTTCAGCTCTGGGATGGACAGGCGTCCAAAGGGTGCTGCAACCCTGCAGCCATGCAAAACGTCTGTGCAAAGAGGGTGTTTGGGTAGAGGAGGAGCTGGCACATGCCCGAGAAAGACCACAAGGATGGGTAATGTTGAGAAATGGGGGTTTATTGAGGTTCTCCACCAACTGGATTAAATAAAGGACACCTTTTTGGTGCTGAAAAACCTCAGTGGATGACCCTGCAGGGATGGCTCCTCCAGATGGGGATCCGTAGAGAGGCTGGTGGGATCCAGAAGATGCCAGCTGCTTCCCACCTGGCTGTTCCTCTCCAAGAAGTGCCACCCTGCTCATGCCAGATTGGCAAAACCTTGCCCTGGCTTCTGGCTTCCAGCATGGAGAGTGGATGCTGATCGAGTGCTTGACCTGCTAAGTGTGCTTGTGTGCCTGGATCGAACACTTTTCCAACAGGATGCAAAGGAATTTATTTATTTGATTTGATGTGACTGAATTTTTCCCCCCTGTCTTTTTAGCCACATGCCTATCAATATCTCTGTAGGTGCAGAAGCAATCAAAGGATTTAAACACATACATGATAAATAATCAGATTAATGGCATGATCAGACATGACTTGATGGCAATGGGATTGCTTTGGGTGAGATCAGCAGCAGCTGGGGCACTTGTTGCTGGAGCAGGATGCAGGGACAGGCTGTTCCTGTTTGGGATATGGACTGGAAGAACAGGGTAAAAGGGGTAAGCAGGTTGGAGGCACCCAGAGTCCAAAGTTTAATCAGAGGTTGAGCAGGAGGGTAAACAATTAGGAAGCTTGTGGCTGAAATGTCTGTTCTCTTCCCACATGGGCTTCACTCAGCAGGGGGATTTTATGGAGGGTTGTCCTTGTTTGATGAGACAAGGGAGCAAGAACGATGATCTTAAAAAAGGATTGATGGTCAAACCCCTCTTTGCAATTTGCTCCTTCAATGAAAGTCTGGGTAGCAGGCCTGCTCCTCGTGACGGGCTGGTGCCTTTGCTGGGGTGCCAAAACCTGAGTTCACAACCACGGATCTGCCTGGATGATCAGGAGGATGTCAGCCTCCAGAAAGTGTCAGTTTTTCTGCCATTGACAACCAAAGTGGGTCTTTTTCTACAGCTCATGTGCCAGACATGTGTTTTGCTTCCTGCTCCAGGGTCCCAGGTTCAAGGTCAGCCTTGTCTGGCAGGGAGATGTGACAGCTGCCAAACTGCACCAGGGCCAACCAGCCACCCCTGTCAGCCCCAGCCAGCGTGGCTGCCTCAGCTGCCCCTCACACTCACAGCAAAACTTCCCAAAGTTTTCTCTGCCCATGGTCCTCATTAACAGAAGTTGTCATAAAAACAAAACAGTATTAAAAATGGATATATTTGAAAGAGCAGTCCTGAGGCTAAGGGAGGTTGATGGCGGGGTTTGCAGTGGGGATTTGGCCAGAGTGAACAACACTTTGCTTCAAAAATAGTCTTGGTGATCTCCATCTCCTGTGTTGGCCCCAAATCAGCACCAGGGCAGGATCCAAGGCAGAGAGGAGACTGGCACCTAAGCAACAGCGGCACCACTTCCTATGGACATTTTTTAGGAAGGTGCCTGTTTGAGTTCTTACAGGTCAATCTGCAGGTGAATGGCCCTGTCCCCATCACACCATGTCCCATATTTCTGTGGAGCTGAGCCAGGGCAGGCCCTGTGATGCAGGTCCTGTACATCAGAGTGCTGCTGGCCCTTGGTGTCTCCTCTCTGTTTACTGCCTGGCTGATGCTTTTCAATCCACACTGCTGTTAATGCCCATATCTAAGGCAGTCCGGATTAGTTTCTCAAGCAGCATTTTGCAAGGATCAATATCAAATGCTGCTGAAGTCTGGATGCGCTACATCTTCTGTAAGACTTTTCATCCACTAATTTTGTAATTTGATCTGAAAAAAGAAAGCCATCTAGTTGGTCTGGCGTGACTTGTTCTTTGTAAAGCAGTGTTGTTTATTGCTCGTGGTTCGGTTATCCTCTAGGTGCTTCCCAACATGCACCAAGCAGCCTATTAATGCCTTCTGTGGCACTCTGGGTTTGAGGAAGCCCAGCCGAACCTGCTGCTCGCACAACTGGGTTCGAGCACAGCTCCACAGCAGCTGCTGGGACATATGTTCACTGCACACACCAAGGGTCTGATTCATCTCTCACACCAGCGAAGGCAGGAGTAAGTCAGCTCAGCAGCTCGAGAATCCAGAGGCAGGTTTGGTGCAGCAGATGTTGTGTTGCTGTTGCAGGCAGTATTCCTGAGCTTGCTTTCACCTGCTGTTTCCCACCATGACCCATAGGATCAGACATCAGGGTTTCTCTTGGGGCAGCGGGGTGGAAATCGCTGGCTGCATAATCAGTGTTTTATGCCACTCAACTGGACGGTTCAAACCTTTGGGTGACTGATTCCAATTCTAGTGTAAAGGCATTTGGGCTCTGTCCAAATCAGTCCTGGTAGAGTGCCTGCTATGGAACACTCTAGGATAAATACTTTGAAAGAGTGTGCTGGCATTTCTGCCTGTTCTAATCATAAATATATAGCCCTGGTGTTTCCTATAGCACAGCCTGGTGCCCAGGCCAGACCTCCTTCCTCTTCTGGGGTATTTTCTTTCAATTCCAATGTCCCTCACCTGATGACGGAGCACTGTGCTGTGCTGATGTTATCCCAAGGACTCTCTGAATGGAGTCACTGCACTGTGTCTTGGCATTGCCAAGAGGAGGGCACCGTCTCCTCCCCCAGTTCAGTGGAGCAAAGATCACGGCCAAGATGCTGATACCCAAGAGGTTCTGCAGCCTCTGTGTTGCATTAGCTGTGCTTCCACTGCCTACAGAGCTCTGCTGCTGTATAAATAATGGAGCTGACACAGCACCTTCTGGGATGTGTTTCCTACAGTTTCATAAGACCTTCGGTGGCTGCGATGGTGCCGAGGCACCGCCAGCCTCCCCGTGATCTATAACGCTGACAGCTCAGGAGGCTTGGGAGGGATGTGGGCCTACAAGGGTGAATTGCCCAAGTATTGCATGGGCTTGGGGTTGTATTGCTCCCTGCTGACTCCCCAGGCTCGTGCAGTGCTGCAATACTCTGAAAATTAACTCCTTTATGGCACAGCACTCAAATCGTGCGGCCCAGGGGAGGACGGGATGGATCCAGCCTGGTGGGACTGGTTGCAGCACTTGCTGCTGGTACAAGGAGCCAGCCAAGTAGCCTTGCTGATGGTCCAGCTCTGCCACACCCCTCCAAAGCCTGCTATGGCTCACAGTTAAGCCAAGGAAAAAAATAAGTGGCACTTGTAATCTCTTCTGGCATCCCAAGAGATTAAAATTGTTTGTTTCACTGCTGGAGCATAATCTAAAGAAGGAAAGAATTAGTCTAAGGAAGATCATGGTCAAAGGTCCCTGACAGTGTGATTAAGGAAGTTCATCTGACCCAGAATGCAGATGATCCTACTCTAGTTGAAAAGACACTGTGAACCAAACCACTTTTTCCTCTTTCCCTCTTGTGCCTGGGACTTTGGATGGATTTCATGGAAATGAAAGGCAAATGAAACCTATCCATGGGCATGAGGAGTCTGTAAAACTGGAGACACCTCTGAAAAGCTGAGAAACAGATGACTTTTCTGTGCACTTTCCCTGAGACCTGCACTTTCTCCTTAGGAAGAAGGGATCACTGGGTCCAAGCCAAGCTCATCCAGAAAAACTGGGAACCTTTCAGAGACCATGAATTTCTGGAAAGCAAAATCTTCTACATTTATGGACACCAGCACATCCAAGTGTTGCATGACAATGGCAAGCAATAACCAGTGTCTCGCCTTATAAAACACATGTGAGGGAATGATATTATGACCTTCATTCAATCTTAACTGTGATTATCATGTGTTAGCCCCCAAATGGTCTCTACAGGCCATTGTTTTTTCCAGTGGAAATCCTGCTCAGCTGTTTTTGGGAGCACTGCTTTGGTGTGGGCTGTTGCAACACCCAGATCTTGAAGCAGCTGTGGATGGAGCCCTCAGTGGGTGTCAGGAGAAATGCAGTGGGTGATGGAGGGTGCCCGCACAGCGAGCATGGGGATCTCCTTCGGAGCAAATCTGTGAGTGAAGAGCCCAGGAGGGATCTGCAGAGCATTTAACAAGACCAAATTAACCCCAGTGGACAGGCAAACACTTGTTTACAGAGCAGAGAAAAGCAGAAATGGAAATTTATGGTGTCACTAAAAGAACTTCTCACCTGGAGTACAGAGAAGAGGAAAGAGACAGCAATATTTCCCACTGAAAGGAGGAAGAAAGGCTCTTAACAAATCAATACCCTTATTTAGTCAACAAACTCACAAAACAACCCCTCCAGGGGATAAATATGGAGAAAATGCACAGCTTGCAAGCAGGCAGGCTCCAATTCTGGCCTTTGACAAGGTGGTCACAATAAATGTGCTGGTCTGTCTGTCTGTCTGTCGCAGGGAGCTCAGCGAGGGACAGGTCTGTTGGGAGTGGGGTGGCCAGGGCCCTGCAGGCTGGAGCTGTGCACTTGGGAGCCACAGAGAAGAGGAAGGGTCTTGGGAGCACGCTGTGAGGAGGATGAGCACGGTAACTCAGGCTTCTGTCCCTTCCCAGAGCGGCACATCGAGCACTGCCGGCTTTGGCACTCCTGTGGGGAATGGAAAGGAGGAGCAGTGTCCAGGCAGGGATGCCTCAGGTAAGCTGGGACCATGCCTGGGGCAAAACACAGCAGGAAATGCGTGAAGCTGCTCTCAGCAATGGCCCAGCAACATCCCAGGCAGAAAGGCAGAGGCATCTTAGCTTATAGAGATATTCACCAGGTTGTGAACGTTCAGCAGCCAATAGCTGGAGTCAGAAACTCATGACATGGCCCTGTGATGTGTGAGATGTTGAGAAATTAATTTAAAATGTTTTCTTTCTCTTTTCTTCCCCCTAAATATATATATTTATTTTTTGCTTAGCCTGCAGGCTTTAAATCTTCAAGTTTTTCTCTGTAACCATGAACTAGAAATTTCCTTGGAAGAAATCCAAATTGTTCTCTCATTCACAAGATTTCAGGAGCTGGAGCTTTGGGGGAAAAAAACCATCTCTGTCATTACAGCACTCATGGTAGAGTCCCAGGAGCCACCACACCAGAGGCACAGCTGAGCACGGACCCCCAGAGCCATGCAGAAAAGTCCCACCACCCTGCAGCAGAGCAAGCCCTGGATACCAGCTGTACCCAAACAAGCCCAGTGAAGGGGTTTGTTGCAGTTTTGTTCCATCACAAATGAGCCTCTGACCCATCTGAATTAATTTTCCATCCATGGAAAGGATCTGACCATGGGACTGCATCCTGGCTGTCATGCAGTGTCTCTGCTTCCTACCATGGACATGGAAGCTGAAACAGAAATATTGGGCTAGACCTTACAGGCAGCATTTTGGGTGGAAAACTGGAGGAATTCAGACAAAACCAAGGCTTTCCAGAGTGCTATCCAAGACCTCCATGACTTGACAGAGCACTGAGTTATTTCCTTCAGGGTCTATGATTTTCTCCCAACAGACTGTTACGTGTGTTAAAAGAGAGACATCCTCAGTCAAGGCTCACCAATATCACTCCACTGAACTGTGAGATGCTCAGATTTATTCCAGCCAAGTTCTGGCCCAATAGATATGTTCTATTTCTTTTTTTTTTTTTTCTTCTCCTCTTTCCTCTGATGCTGTTCACTACCCAGAGCGTCCATCAAGAAATGAAGCATTTATTAGTGTAAGATAGAGTCTGTCCTCTTGTGTTTTTGAGAAAGCTCATGCTTGAAATGCAGCCAGAGGTTGAGTTAGAGGCAATACCTGACTGTTAAGAGTTCAAAGCTGGCTCCTAATTGTGTTTAAGAGCTGGACACTCACACTGGGAAAGCTCCTGGCTAATCTTATTTATACTGTTGTGAAATACTTGAGTCCCAGTGTATATTAGTACTTCCTATTCTGGCTACTTGCAGAGACTGGGAAGTTTTTTGGACTCATTTAGCTAAGGTTCAGCAAGTCTGAATTTAGAAACAGGGGGAGCCAGGTATGGATGCAGGAGAATTTGCACTGAAATCCATCTGTCTGCTTGAGGTATCTGAGTTTGCATCATTAAGTTGCCAAGAAAAGTCACCAAGAACTGATGTAGGATCTTCCTGCTTGTGCAGAAGAGGTTTGGAAACTCAGGCAGGGACAAGTCATTTAGTAAGTGTGCAAGAGGCTGCTACTCAGTGTAAAAGTGAGGGTTGCCTTCGTATCTGGGCTCTCTCAAAAAACCCAGATGTCTCCAAAATTAGGATCTGGCCCTGGTCACCTGGCTCCAAAACCCTGCCAGACCTTGGATGTAGAGGTTAAACTGCAAACTCAGCTCTGCTGGTAAATCCAGAACATTTCTATCAAAATGTTGAGATTTACACCAGCATAGCTACGATTGCACCAGGCCCCTACTAGTTAATGCTCTAGTAATTGGATGCAAATGTGTTGGGGCAGGCAAGGTGGGGGGGTTCAGGAAGATAAAGGCACCTGAAATAGGCTCTACAGTCAATCTGTGTTTCCTGAAAGAGAGACATCTGTATCTCTAAATTTAGAAACGATACTCTCTTTCCAGCAGGTAATAAACCAGCAAGCGCTGTACATATTTTTTTCTATTTTGAATTCTGTTAACTGACAATCTAACCTAAAATCTCTCGTATTTTCTACTTGTTCAGCTGTAAATAGAGACTGACAGTTTATTTTCAAACATCCTGGTTTAAAAAAAAAAACAAACCAACAAACCACACACGGCCATCACAACACAACCCTCCAACATTTGAAATAAATACTTATGGGTCCATGACAGACTACAGACGTGCAGTCAATGCTCCGCAGCAATCTCTCGGAGCTGTCACACTCCGTGATCGGTCTTTTACAAACACAAACACTGTTGATTTCTTATCAAATGTAAAACCTCCGCAGCTCTTTCGTAAATGGTTACGGTGAGCATGAAATCGACATTGTGAATCACATGTGACACTGCCTTGTCTGCTCGTAATTGAGCCGCGTGGGGAAGGCGCCCGCGCATCGCCCGCACCCTGCCAGGGGCAGGACGAGCCTGGGCTGCCTGGGTGCTGGGCTCTGCTCCTTTGTGTAGGGCAGGGAAGGCTCTGCCCCACCTGCATGGTGGCTTCAGTGTCTGTGGGGTTGTTGTGGAGGAGGTGTTGGCTGAGTGGGAAAGGGGCTTGGGCTGCCTGTGCCATCCTGGGGAAAGAGAGACTGCCATGTTCACATGGCACCCAAAATGCCAGCTGGAAACCAGGAGTCTGTTGGGGTGTTCCCACCAGATGAAGCCTGTGGGTCTCAGTTCCTGGAGATGACCTGGTGGTAGGGCAGGTCCCTTCCTCCAACAGCACCTGGGGTCTTTCTCCATTTCTAACCATGCAGGGGGGACAGCATGGCATTTCCTGGCTGCTTAGTGGCCCAGATTGGACAGACAAATGTGTGTACTCCCTCATCCCCTCCCTTCTCAATTCCTGGTTTTTTTTTTTAGTATTATCCAAATGCATAATTCCCTGCTTGAAGTTCCCTTGGTGTCCTTCCAGGACCCGGCTTTAGTCCTTACTCTCCCACATTCAACACATGAGGTAGATCTGCTCTCTAAGTATTCCCAGTTTTGGGTCCATCTGGACAACCCTGAAGTACTCTCCTCTTTGCACAAAAATATTACCTAGCTCAGATTGGTACAATCGGGGTGACCCATTAAAATAAAACACAGAAATACACCAGAATTATGAAACATTTACATGGAAACATTTCCTGCATCTCTATCTATAAATAAAAGTGTGTCCTATTAACCAGGAGGTGGAAGATGAGTAGAAATAGAGTGGTCTATCTATTTATATAATGATATAATCTATCTAAATAAAACTAATCTATTTTTCATGCCATCTATTTCTCCAATCTAAAATATACTCGTTACCATGGAGCAATGATGTCACTAAAATGAATGACACCCATAAATGCAGACGAGCTGTAGTTATTCTGATGATCCAGGACTTCTCTCTTTGCTCATTTGCTTAATTTTACACATGTGAGGAGTAGCTTGGAGCTAAATAGTATCACACCAGCAGCAAGCCAAGCAATGTTCCCACTGACTGCAGACTGAGGGCCCTGCTCCATGATGTGTCACACTCTGTGTGATTTTGTGTGCATGTGGAGGTGCCTGTGCCCATCCACCACGAGAAGTGCAAGCTGACTGCCTTTCACAATTCTTTGCCAGCATTTGCTCAGCCTGGGATAATTGCTGGTTTATTTATCAGTGCTCGGGAGCAGCGCAGGGTTGGGTGCTGTGTGTGCTCTCCATTGCGAGAAGTTTAACTTAATGCAATGTTGCATTTAATTTATGGAATGTAGCCCGTTGCTATGGCATTGAGCACATAAAAAAACAATCAATAAATAAGTGGAATTGGTGTCAATGGGAATTTTGTACAAAGATGTGCAGTAGAGTATGACTCTTCATTTAGAAAGGCAAAGATACAATTTATTTCACCCTTTCTGGATGTAGTTTAACCTCCCCCCTCGCTGGAGAGGTGCATTTCCTGACCAAGAGTTATGTCTGTTTTGATTTTACTCAAGAATAATAAAAAATGTTTTCCTTTTGGTGGATTTATTGAGACCTTTGGCATTCCAAGACAGGATTTTCATATTCAAGACTGGAACATACGGCCTAGAGCATCCAAAGGAAATGAAGCTGTGTATCAGTATGACACACGCATTTGGGGGAAAGTCCTTCAAAATGCAAATAGTGATTATTTGGTGAGCCAGGCAGGCTGAAGTAAATAGGAAATCTACAGTACACAGCATTCACATACAGCATTGAAAAAGAAAAACCTGTCTTTTCAAAAATACCAAAATGTTGGTGTGGCCTGTGTGTGGGGGCTGCCCACAAGGTCACTTTTCCTCCTCAAGGTCTTCCTAAAATAGATGTTTATTCAGCAATGTTGCATTGGATTTTGTTTAAGCAAAAATTGAAGCATAAATCTAAGTGTGAAAAGGAAAGCTTTCCAAAAATCTCTGTATCCTGTTGGTTTGGTGTTTTTTTTTTCAATATCACCAATCAGACAACTTAATCACAGGCTCAGGTTAAAAATGGTGTTCTGTAAATAGCGGTGAGAAGTGGACATGCAGCTGTGGCCATTTGAGCTGCCAATGTGCTGCTGCATTTGGGTCTGGAGAGAGAAAATCCCCCAGGAAGAGTGCATAAATAGGGAAGCAAGACCTTACACATAGATCCAGCACTACAGAAATCCCCATCATTATCCAAGTTCACCATTTCTTGTCCTCTGGGCAGCAGGTTCACCAGCTTCTAATGAATTATCCAACTGGGACAAACCTTAGCACATCTCTTCCCTTTGCCACAGAGCTGCAGGGGAATTTGGGCCCGTGATTCCTGTGTTGTGGACATGCAATGAATGTCCCTGATGAGACCAGGAGGATGGAGCTGGTGGAAGCAGCACAAACCCAACGTACTGAGCTGTGTCATGCTATCAAAATAAGCTGTACACTTGGCAGCCAACCCCTGGCACCTGGAGGCCAACAAGATTTGCCACTGAGCTCCATATTTACATTTTCCTGCAGTCTTTATGGCTGCCATCCTTTTGATTCTTCATCCTCCCCTTCCTCCCTCTGTGGAGGCTGAAGCTGTGACAGGTGCATTTGTTGGCTTGATTCAGAGTCCTCTGGTGCCAGCAGAAAACCTTCCCTAGATTCCAACAGATTTTGGGATGGACTCCTGACACCTGGCTCAGACGTGGTCCTAGGGACAGCCCCACTGTGCTGACCTACATTCAGCCCTATGCATTTCCCATTTAGGAAAGCCCTGGGAGCTCCCAGGGATGACTAATTTTAGAAGACTGGTTTCTTGAAAGCTGCTGAGCATGCAGCATTTCCCCATCCTCCGAGGGTCTTCTGCCTTCTCCCCATGCCCAGGCACCCTTCTAGGGACGAGGGATGGAGGTGGAAGCCTAGGATCACCCACCCTGTGGGAGAGTAGAGCTCACCAGAGACCAACAAGCCCCTGGCCAGCCCTGGCTCTCCCTGAATGAGAGGGGAGGGGAAAAAAAAATCAAAACTTTAAGGTATATGAACTGTGAAATTAAATCGAAATACTCAAATAAAGAATCACATAACAACATAAGCAAAGATGTTTACCAGGGCTTGAAGTTAAATACAGATTTTTTCATAAACCCTAACACCAAATGCAATAAAGTTCTCTGGAATGTTAAATATAATTTACAAGGGAAAAAATGTGCCCTGCTGCCATAAAGCATCTTGTGCAGTGTCCCTTTCCAGGGATCAGTCCAGGGAGCAGAAGGAAACCTGCCCTTGCTCAGGATTTCCCTATCCAAAGTGATCATGAGCACACTCAGTGAGCGAGCAGCCCTTTCTCCATCTGCAGCACAGCCAAAAAACGGGAGCCAAGTAATCTGTGCTGCTGCTCCAGCAAAGGGGCTGCCCAGAGTGGGAGCATCGGCTCGGGCTCCCAGCTGCCCCAGTACAGGCTCCCAGCTGCCCCAGTATGGGGTCCCAGCTGCCCCAGTACGGGGTCCCAGGCAGGCAGGAGCACGGCCCAGCGCCTTTCATCGCCCATCTGGACTTCACAGTGCCTGTGCTGAAGCTGGAGAGTCTGGTCCAGGGAAAATCATGGTCTCACATGACACTTATTCCTTGACTATTGCCCTTGTCGCTCCCCCGGCGTAGCTGCCATTACCACCCCGAACTGACAGCACAAAGGCAGCATCTGGATAGCATCGCCTGTGGCTCTGGAGTCACGGCTGGTGGACTTGTGGTGTATCCAGATATATTCATTAAAACACTAATCAAGCAGAAGCTCATTTGTGGAATTGTCTTTGAATTTAAAAGGGAAAAAAGATGGTTGGACTACAAAGCCACTGCAGTCCAGAAGTGCTCTTTCCATGAAAGATATTTGTCAGCCCAGGCCAGTTAATGCCAGCTTCACTCCTGGGTGCCTGGGTAGGTTTGCCAGGTCCTGTTGAAATGGCAGGAAGTGACAAACCAGGCATGGTGGTGACAACTGGAGGTGAAAAGTTATGGAATGGCCTCCCACATGTCCCATGCATAGAGGCAGGTCTGTGTCTACATGGGTAGATTCTCTCCTGCAGGTGTGTTGGCGTGTGGCAGCTATTAGAGGAAGGAATAGAAATATGCATTATATTTAAAATAAAAAACTACACACAGGGACTGTTTCACTGTCATCCCCCTCTCTTGTGATGGGTTGAAAGGCTTTATGTCTTCCTTCTTACCATCAACACTCTGAGGCTGTGTGTTGCTCCCAAAACTGAAAGTCCCTCTGCAAGTGTAATCTTGAGAGGAGTTTTAAAATTTCTAAATACAAGAAATAGTCTGTTGCACATGCCCAGTGTCCACAGCAGCTTTAGGAACAGCTTTAGCCCCCAGTTCTGGGAGCAGAACCAGGACATACCAGTCTCTGTTCTCCTCAGGATACAGGCAACAAAGAGGGAGGGATGGGACTTGCATGGGGTCCAAAACCTAAACCTGATATGTTTTGTCCTGGATTGGTGGCAGATTTTGGGTTTTGTATTTGGACCATGGATATGCCCTCCTCCAAGACAGGGGAAGTAAGGGTGAATGGCTGGATAAGAGCTTTAAACCTCAAGGGAACTTTCCCCTCTACAGGAAGGTCACTGGGCCTTGTTCTATTGCACTAGGGGAAAAAAAACTCCACCTTGGCTTCAGGAGAGTCTCAGGAATGCCTGGGAGCTGAGTGAGTAGCAGAGGCATCCTGGCAGCTGGAGATGATCAGGTGTGGGTCCAGGACTTGGGGGCAACCAGACTCCACCATGAGAAACCCAATCACTGTAAAAAACCCCAAAAGTCAACCCCCAAATCCCCCAAACCTTGGAGGAGAGAAAGTGCCCTCAAGACCAGCTCCCCTCTAGCAACTTGGTTGGACAAGGGGATTTATATGTGCTAAAACTAAACTAATTTTCAGCCTCTTGGAGGAAATAAAATGGCTGTTGCTATCATGGTGTAGCGTGAAAGCCTGGGTCACGGGGGGACGGGAGACAATCCTTTGTTCCAGTAGTCCCAGGTGCATCATGTACTGGGCAGAACTTTAGCTTACAATTTGGGATTAAAGTAAATCCTAGTATTTTTCTGCATGCCTGCCCACTCCCTGGCTCCCAGAGACTGCTGGGTAACTGCCTATTATCCCGTGGTTCCACTTCAGTGCCCTCCCCAATAAAACTTTTCATATCCTTATAAACGAACTAGATTGCCGTGTTATAAACATTTACACTGTGCTAACAGATCATCTCCGCACATCAGAATTGGCTAAATTCCCTTTTCCAGATGAATATATTGAAGGAGATTAGAGATATGATAGCTTTTCAGATTGCTGAACCCAGAGAAATTAGTTTAGTGAGCATTTACAGAGGCTAAATTGGAACCATTAAATAGTGGATTAAATTGATGGTACTTTCATTGTCTGTCCTTCGGTACTGCTGTAAAATCAATTAGCCGTCACTATTCCATTCTCCATATAGTGAGATTGTCAGCCTGGCTAGGAGCTGCAGAGCCTCACAGCAGTGGCAAGCAGTGTGAAAATACACCTATTAGGTGATGTGGCATGAAATAACATCATAGGGCAGAATGTCCCAGTGAGATTTATCCCAGCCTTATCTCTACTTTAACAGAGAGGGGACAGACAATAGACTCTGGTGACACTCTTATCCTCCGAACATGTGCACCGGGATGCTCTCTGGACTGACAATTATTACATTGCCTCTTGACTGTCCTGAATTTTGCATTGGAAATCCCTGCTTTGCCCCCCTCTTAAACTGGCAGAGTCCCACATTAAGCGCAGAGGATTTGAGCAGAGTAGGTTTGCATCTGATTTGGGGGGAAAAAAAAGGAAAGATATCAACTTTCTCCCTCTTGATTTTGTTGCAGCAGCTCTAAGTCCTGTTAGCTGGATGATTTATAAGTACAGCTCCAGCTTGTTTTGGGGGACAGCACAGCTTTGCCACAGCCAAGGAAACTGAGGCACAGGCTGTCCCATCACCTCCTGGAGATGTCTGATTTCTGCTGATGAGGACTAAGATGAGGATGCCAAGAACTTGTCATCCCTTTTCAGCCCCAGTTGCTTGTTTTGCACCCTTTCTTAGATGGGAGAAAAGCCAGAAAAAGGTGAATAACCTGCTCCCAGGTCATGGGGGGATCTGGAGGTCTCTTCACCGTTGAGGATGAGGTGTCTTCATCCTCAACCCACCGACCTTCCACCACCACTCTGAAGAGAGACAAACTCTGTAGCCTCGACTGCATCCTCTGTATGCAACTATCTCCTAACGGGGAAAATGGAAACATCTCCCAAACTTGTGCTATTAAATTCTTATCTTAAAGGGCGAAATTTAAAAGTAATGAAGAAAACAAGTCCCTTAAATTTAAGCTTTAACCTTTTGACCTTTTTCCTGCTGTTTTTCCTCCCAGGAGACATCTCAGCCTTGCTTTGAAAAGCCATCATCCCTCTTGTCTGCCGTGGGGTGAACTGGAGGAGATTTTCCATCCCCAGAGAGCTTTCCTTTCAATATTTAAGTTTTCTATTGAACATAGAAATGGAAAAATCCCTTACATTTCCAATAAAACTGCATCCAGTTCCAATTTCTTGCATTGATGCGACAAAGTTTTTAAATCTCTTGTCAACGTCTTAGTTATGCTTCACGAAGGAACTATCTAGAGCTGCTGGACTTCATATTAAATGTTTGCTAGGCTGGTAATAGGGACATTCTGTCTTCTGTTCTCAATAATTCTCCTCTTTGCAGGGGGAGACAAGATCCCAAATGCTCCTCCCTTACTTCAGTGTCCTAAACTCGGAGGATGTTCAAATTTCCCTTCCTTCTGAGCAGGATGTGGGGTGAACTGGTGATTTCAGGGCCACTGTATTTCATGCACTGCTCCTCTGCCTCACCCAAGCCTTCCTCTCTCCTGGCTGAAATGGATGCAGAGCAGCATCCCACTGACCTGTAAAACACTGTGCACACTTGCTGCAAGAGCTTATTACCCAAATCTCCATCTCCTGAGTCAGGAAAGGTGTCCTCTCTGTGGGGACCATGCAGCAAGTATGGGCTGAAGCTCACACATGTTCTCACCTCATGGAAGTGGGGGGAAGGAGGGAGGGTGGCAGGTGATGTCAGCCCAGCACTTTAGCCCCGGATTTGGCCATGTTTACAGAGACACCCTCCACTACTCCCCAAATAAGGTCTTGCTCTCCTCCATCCCAGGCAGCAATCAGTGCTTCGTTATCACTGGGATCTCATTGCTAATTGAGGTCTGAGAGCCTTTATTTCCTGGACATCTCATGCATGGTGAGGGCACCACCTTCTGCAAGTAAATCATGTCATCATCTGTTTGGCATCGCTCTTCACTGTGGAGGGCTGGGGATCACAATCCAAACATGTGGTTTCTCAAAACCATGCTCAGAGCTTCCTCCTCCCCACCCTCCACCAGTGCCTTGGGGCTTCTGGCACCTCTCTGTAGACAAGAGTCAAGCTCGGAGTAGCTGCTACATGGAACAAAAATTTCCCTACCTAAATCCATTTATAGCCAGTATAGGGTTTTTTTTTAGTGTGTAGCATTTTCTGCTGTTCCTCCTCTTCTTGTAACTCCTACATCTCTCTTCCTGTAGAAAACATCTTGCCTCTTTTAAAATATTGCACCTCTGGCTTTCCAGAGATTTCTGTCTGTAACTACTGTGGGACCAGATTGAGTGAGCCTAGGTCAGCTTCAGGATGATGCAACACGTGCTGGTGCAAATCACAAGGTCCCATTTTCTGTCCCAAGCAGGGAAATACTGATGTGACCTTGAGAAAGTCACACTGCCCACCTGAGCCTCAGTGTCCTGTCTACTGGGGCTCTGATCAGGTACATCACAGACAGCTCTCTCCTGCGTGGAAACAATTTTTTCTTCTCTTCTTCCAGAGTTAAACCTTTGCTTCTCCTACATTATTCTATTTCATGGACCTATTTTAAGACCCTCTCTCTTAGTTCCTGTTATTTCTCATCTAACGTAAAATTTCCACGCCATGGTTTTGTCACTCCCCGATGTCCCCCCAGCCCAGCTGCATCACTGTCCTACTTCAACCTTGCCTGTGATATTCCCCTTAACAGGCAAAGCAGACAGACAGCAACAATTTAACCTTGGAAAAGTACAGAGTGGCCAACTACTTTCTCAAAATTGCTCAGCCTGGTGACCTGGAAGTACTCAATGGCTTGTCCTGGATCCCATAGCTGGTTGTAGCAAGTCACACTTTCCAAATTCACCTCTTGCTGCTGATGGAGGATGCTGTTCCCAAATCAACAGGGAACTTCAGCAGTCAGCCTGCAAGACAGATCTAACTGCTTCTGCCATTGCCCCATTTATCTTCATTTCCATTTTTGCATTGATGGGTATCATACACCACAAAGAGCCAGCCCAGCCGTGAAATGACACTGGACTGGCAACCTCATAATTATCCAGGCTCACGTATCAATTCTCTTCAATCCCATTGTGACACTCCATTGCTTCCTCATAACTTCCTCATCTGACAGATCAGCACTGTGCACCCGAAGCGCCTGAAAGCCCCTGGGTAATGGCCTCAGGGACAAAGTTAGCCCTGGCAGAAGTGGGCAAAGACGCTTGTTGGCTTCAGTGAGACTTTTGCTCAAGCCTGAAAACTGTCCAACGTGTCTTCCATGCACACAAAGACCTCATGTCCTTTATCTGCTGGAGGGCTCTGCTCCCTGGGCTTGAGGTGCAGCACTGCCAGTCCCAGCCATGGTTTGCCCTGACTCTTCCTTTTTCCTCTCCTTGAGAGAAACTTAGAACTCTGCCTGCAACCCAGAGCAATTGTACTGCAGATTTGGACCCAACATGAAGATGTGAAGAGAGGGAAGGGTGGAAGTAGTTGTTATAAATTACTTCCCCCACAAAGCCAGGCTGTTTCTGCCAGAACACCTTCCCTGTTTTGAGGCACAGCAATTGCAGCATGAGCTGCAACTGTGGGAGCACTGAGATGAGCTCTGCAAGAGGACTTGGGGACTTGCCCCTTTTCACTCAGACTGCAAACCTCAGAGCCAAAACCGCCTTGGAGTTGCTCCCCCTCCTCAGCACTCAGGCAAAACACAACCCATGGACAGGCAGCTTCCATGAGCCGGAGGAGAAGCGATGTTGGGCAGAAAGCTGGCAGCACACCCTTGGAGAATGAGGGCTTTTATTCCTGCTGCCACTTGCATCCCAGGCATGGGTGGGGGCTGAATCCTCCCTGGCTTTCCTGGTGCTGGCAGAGCCGTGCAGACAAGCTGGGCGGTGGGCTCTGTGCTGCCCGAGCCCCTGCTGCTCGAGGCAACTGCCTTCCCTGCCCATCCCTGGGCCCCTTCTGCCCGTCACAGAGGCACAGCGTGTGTCCCAGCGAGGGGACAGCCAGACCCTGCCACCCGGGAGGGACGGTGGCTGCAGCAAAGCCACGCTCAGCCGAGTGCAAGGCTGCTCAAGTCAGGGAAAGCCTCACCACTGGTTTTTAATTTGCTTTGGATCGAGGCCATTATCATTAGAATAATCTCAAGCAGGTGATAGGCAGGAGTAAATTAATTCTGAATAAAAGCATTTGGGGGTGGGTGCCAAGGAAGGGCAGGGGTGGGCATCGGGCATTGCGTTCATGGGTTGGTCAGAGAGGACATTTGGTGACAAAGTGGACTTGAACTTGCTTTGGAAAGGCTGTATTTCCCCTCTGATGTTAATTTTTTTCTGCTAGAGACCCCCAGATCTGAAATGCACAAGCCAGTGTTTAACAACGAATGCAGAGAGCGGTGAGAGCAGGGTTATTTATGCGATTTTATTTTTAATTCACCTTGTCCACTGAAATCGTGTGTATGAAAACAATTGAAAATAAATTATCTCCCATCTCCAGAAAGAACCTTTCACTGTTGTTCCTGGAGCCACCCGGACACATGAACAATTAATCCTCGACTCCAGACCCAAGTGACTCAACCAATAAAACAGCTGTCAGCTGCCGGTCCTGGGGAGGTGCTGCCTAATATCCCAGGAGAGGATAATTATTCTTATCTGATTTGGCTCTGGAATGAAATCATAAAAAGCCTCGTCCCGTTCTGTAAATTCAGTTCTTCTTAGCAGGTTAAGCAGAGCCCAAATGACTAACATTTCTGTCAGCACCGACTCTGGCTAAGGGCTAATATACCATGAAGAATAACCCAATAATAAATCTTATTATAGGGAAGGAAGGGGGGGAAAAAAAAGCCAGAGCATGGAAGAGTGTGGAACCTCAGAGATGACCTAAGAGGGCGTGAGGCAGTTTCAGTGGCTGACAGAAGTGGTTTCAGATTGTCATTCAGAGGGAAATTTTGGAGCAATTTTATCAGAAATTCTCAATAATAGTGACTCAAATAGGAATGTTTTGTGTGGAACTGTTTCTGGACCCAGGACTTATTTTCTTTTTCTCTCAGTGTTTTTCTTTGTTTGAAGTGATACCTCTCAGTGTGCAATGAGTAGTTATTGCAAAAATCTCACTGCAGGGAGAGACACTTCTTTGAAAGCATGACAGTGTTTTGGGAACACTGAAGCCCCAACAAGCCTTCAATGCTCCCTGGGATGGAAAATCCCCTTGAGCCCTGAGGTAGATAAAACTGACACAGCATCCACATCTTCCTGCTTTTGAGGTAGCAGGCAGACCCAGGTCCCTTGAGCTTTCTTCTGTCTGGGGTGTTTCTATCACACCCCACCGAAGCTTGTCAGCCCTATTCCCGAGCCCTGCTGTGCTGCAGGGACAGCCCAGTGCTAGACTTGGTCCCCAAAATCTTGTAGTGGTGTAGAAACCAAAGGTAGAGGCTGAGCTAAAAGTTTCAGACCCAAACCTTTGCGTGTCTCCCTTGGATGAACACAAGCTCAGCTGCTGATGTCAACATCTGGGAAGGACCCGCTCCTTGGAAATGGTGCTCTCTCCCTCATCACAGAAAGATTTACTGCCTGGGTGGAAAGTGCTTAGCTGGGGGGATGGGGCACGGTGTTGAGTTTAAAGTTCAGGATGACCTTTGTTGTTGCCTTTCATACCACTGATCAAGAGGCTCCTGGAAATAATGACCGTGCAACTCTATCTGCTGTCCCTGGGTCTCTGTTTGCAGCAGCTCCCCCAGCAGGTTCCCAGGCTGGATGCTGACTGAATTGCTGTGTGCTGGGAAGGCAGCAGGGTGTGGGGACAGAGCCTGAGGGCCATAGTGGGGGCCTGGAGTTTGGGAAACCACCAAGAGGTCTGGCAAGGAAGAGCTCTGCAGAAGATTGATGTCAGAGTCCTGGTGCCACTGAAGGGTTTCTCCTGAGCCTGAGAAGGGTGTTAAGGGGGAGCAGGGACTTGGTGGCCAGGATAGGCTGGAGGAGTCTCAGACCTCAGCAAGGAAATGCTGGTCACAGCCATGTGGATTATGTGCACTTCTGTCTGTGGTTTGTTGTTCTACCCCGAGGAACCATCAGTGGCAGCTGCTGGGGGGACCACAAGGACAAAGAACTGAGAAGGGACTGGGAAGGAGATGTCACCCAGTGTTGGAGGGACTTGGGGCCCATCTCAGCTTCCCAGGTCTGCCTGGGGCTGCTACTCCTGACATTGCCATTGCAAGGAATGAGATCATCCCAAGGCTTTGCTGGAGGGGCAGCTGGATACAATTTCCAGGAGAGGCAAAGCCGTGACTGGGGGCACTGGTGGGTCAGTGGTGCTGTCTCTGGGATGCAGAGAAGGGAGGAGAGCACTGGATTGCAACCACACTGGGGAGGGTGGTGTGTGCCCAAGGCAGTGAGGGCTTTTCCTGAGCCCAACAGCATGGGCCACTCCAGCAAGAGGCAGGGCAGCTGTGCTGATAAACAACAGGTATTTGGAGCAAGAGGGACAGACACCACACGTGTCACCCAGATGTGAGATCATCTTCTGTCCCTTCTGGGCAGAGACATCAGCTTTTATGGCTCTTCCCTCTTTGGAGCTGCCTGTGACCACTGCCCATGGAGCAAGGGCACAGGGAAAGGCCATATAAATACTTCACATCACTGCTGGCATCCAGAGAGCCTCCAAGTAGGGCAAACCAAGTCTCTAAAAAGGTGGACAAATATTTGCTGAGAAAGGTTCTTCCAGGCCCTGATCAGGTTCAGGCCTATGGCTGAACTGTAGATATAATCTGGAGACACATGGTCTGGAATCTGGATTATTTAGAAGAGAGATTTATCTGTTAGTTGAAGAAATTTTAGGACTACTGGAAAGCGCTGTAATCCCTCATAAATTGAGACAAATTCAGGATGAAAACATAGTATATTAATTTCTATAAATTAATAAATTTACTACAATCTGGACACAATTAGATAACACTGCCCTAATGAAGCTTTATAAATTTCATTTTCACCCTTAGAAACCTTTTGAAATTCTGTTTGTGGAATAACTTTGATTTATTTCTCATTGTCCTTTCTAGTGATCATATCTCCATCTGGTGGGAGTGAAGGACTGGTAAGATTGACCTGCATAGACCATCTAAAAGACCTGTGGGAACAAGAGTTTCACTCAGAGGTGAGCTTTATTGTTTACTATACAAAGATCTAAACAGAGAGAGAGAACTGGTGATATCACCCTGGGACAATAAATTAAACCACCTCAGAGATAGAAAAAAAAAATAAGAGGCGGGAACAGCATCCACATCAGAGATCTGGTCTCCATCAGAGGGAAGCAGAGAGTGGTCCAATAGTGCTGGTAAAATCCAAGATCTCTTGGAAACAGAAGTGCCTGTGATGGGGAAGCTGAACTGTTGGATTGGATAAACTGGAACACCAGGAAGGGATTTTATTCCAGCAGCTCATACCTTGGCTGAGCTCTGGGAGATGCCCATGGATCCCAACCATTTTTTAAGGAAAAAGGACAAATCCACCAATCCCTGTGCTGTTCCCAACACTTTGAGTTGAGAATTCCATCCACTGACCCAACAGAGTCAAAGGAGCTCCAGCCCAGCTCCGAGCAATCCCACATCCATCAGCTGTCCTGGAGATCCAGAATTCCCTCCTTGGGAGCCTCAGGCATCCCAGGAAGTTCAAATCCTCACTCCTGTTATGAGGAAATCAGGAGTGAAGTCAAAGTTTCCCAAATTTTTAACAAGGAATGGTTGTTCCCAGAAAATTCCCAGCCTGATCCTGGACTCTGCTGCCACTCCAAGTTCAGGAAAACTGAGGGTCAACCCAGAATCTTTGTTCCCAAATAAATTCTTCATGGCAATATGCTGCACTTTCCAAACTTCGTCAACTTTTCAAAATTTCTTCCAGGGTCCAATCCGGCTCTCTTCCAGGGTCTAATCCTGCTCCCTTCAGGGTCCCATCCTGCTCCCTTCAGGGTCAAATCCTGCTCTGTTTGGGGTCCAATCATGCTCTGTTTGAGGTCCAATCCTGCTCCCTTCCAGGGTCCAATCCTGCTCTCTTCAGGGTCCAATCCTGCTCCCTTCAGGGTCCAATCCTGCTCTCTTCCAAGGTCCAATCCTGCTCTCTTCTGGGTCAACTCCTGCTCATCCCAGGACAAATCCTGCTCTCTCCCAGGTGGAGAAGAGCATTTTGGTGAGAAAAATTGAGGCTTTCTCGGGATGCTCTCAGGAACAGATCCTGAATTACACAAGGGATTTTTTCTCCATCCCATGGTGGGATGTGCTCTGGTCTGCTGGAGCGAGAGGGTGGCCAGGGATGGGGAAGGCTCAGCGAGCCAAGATAGGGATGGCCTGTCTGGATGTGCAATTGAGACAAAGAAATGAGGCCAGAGAAAGTGATGGGTCAAGAGCAGTCACATGGGGAGCAGAAGTGCAAAAATTGCCTCCACTGTGAGTATCAACACAAGGCAAATAACTTTTTTAGCTGAACATGCAACTTGATGAACACACATAACTGGTGCTTGGAAGAACATTCCAACTTCTGTCCGTGAAGGCAGACATTTACATGTACATGGATTAAATTTACCTGTGAGAGATCTTGGTCCTGTGTAGCTTTGAAAGCATTCAGACCTGATTGCCTTATTAAGTCCAGCTCTCATTTTTAAGCCACTATCTGTTGAAGACATCATGTTCAAAACTGTACCCGGCTTAGCTTTTATCTCAGATGCCTGCTTACCATAAAAGCCTGGAAAGGCAGCACAATAACATCTTCCAATAAAAAAATTAAAATCTGAGATTTCTCTGGCCAAGGGAAGCAATCAGTCAGTAATATTGAAAGATCCATCATCAAACTATAAGGCATAGTTAGAATAGATTCTAAATCAGTCAAACATTTTAAACATCCCTTTTGTAATTGACAATTTTGTAATATTTATTCACAACAGATCTGATTGCTGGATTCCCACTGGCTCCCCTCAGGAGGGTTTGCGTGAAATCAGTTTGAAATGGTGTGTCAATTTTTTTCTGAAGTCACCATCTGGCTGATAGACTTGAGTCTGTTCTAATACACTGACCCAGTGAATCGCTGCTAAACAATTCCCAGGGGTCTCCACTCCTCTCGCAGGCAATCCGGGAGAGCTGCCGGGAGAGAGCGGGCGAGACAGGCATATTTTAATGTGTTATGTTGAAGGATTGTAAAAGAATTTGATTTATGTAAAGAAACAGAGATCTTGGGATGGTCTCATCCATTCTTGTGCCCTCATGCTAGTTTCAGATTTGAGCGGGGGTTCATGACCAGTATTAATGGCATGAAACTACCTGAAATTGTTGGGGGGGAGGGGAAAAACCCCAACAAATAAAACCCCACAAAGAGCCCTGATCAGCAGCAAGGAACCCAAATGTTTGGTAGCAGCAACCCCCACTGCTCAGCTGGTAAAAATAAATGCTGGATGAAATACAGGGCACATCTATTTCAAATACGTGACAGTATATACAGTGCACTGGGGTCCTGCAAAATCACCTCCATGCCATATCACCAAAAATCCCTAGGATGAAATATGTTCAAACTGTCCATGCTTAAAACCAGATTGGTTTAACTTGCAGTGTGAAATGAAGCCTCAGCACACGTGTTTTGTGTGTTTTCCTACATACCAGAGACAGTTCACGTGGCACACGTTGGTAATTAGATGCTTCCTCTCATCATCCCTCAGCAAAGCACTGCTGCCACTCTGTGAATTGTATTTTCTGCTGTGCAAGAGACTCTTTGTCACTGTGTTGCCCAGCCCCAGAGCATGTGCATGTGCTGCTGTCACAGATGCAACACAGCCTGTGTACCTACACACGTGTGTTTGTGCACATGTCCCCACATACACATGAGCTTGGCATAATTCTAGGATCACTAATTTTTTTTGACAGGCCAGTAAATCATCATTATATCATTTGTTTTTTTTCTATTACCATCAATCATTATTGTATATATGATCAAGCAGAATTTGTCTTCGGCTGCTTAAAATGTTCCTGATCGTTTTTCAAGGCTAAATATCTTCTCTAGATAAAGAACACTTGCTGTAATAATGTGTATGCTAAAGAGCTGATCCAGACCCTGCTGAAATCACGTGAAGGGTATTGGCTCAAGGAACATTGATTTAAGTCCTAAAGGATCATTTGTTTCTCAATAGAACCCCAGTAAGAGACTGAGCATGGAGAATGTTTTATAGAGTTTGATTAATTCCCTCTTCAACCAATAGAGTAAAGCTACTGATCAAGACAGGAGAAGAAGTGGATGTCTAAAGCCTTGAAAATGTACAGAATATCACAAGCTGGTGAAACATGCAGGAAAGTTCTCTGTAAATCAAACCAATTTTTAAATGAATTTGCTTCAGCTATGCTGAGGTCCATTCTGCAGGCCCATCCACTGGGAACTCAGTGTTTGGGATGATGTGCAAGAACAGCAGGAATAAAAGAGACCAGGAAAAAAACTGAGGTGGTCATCCAGACCCATAGACCAAGGTACAGGAATTAGGGAAAGAAGTGCAGATGGGATCAGAACCTCCAGGGTATCTTGTCTTACCTGCACATTTGAAGGAGCTTGTCTGGGATCCTGGGATGCCCTCAGACATCTCAGTATCTCTAGACCCAGAATCCATCAGAGGTTTCTATCATCAGAAGACATAAAACTGCCCCCAAAATACATCCCACCATTAAAACTGTGTAGGGAATCAAAGCTTGCCAGGACTGGATGGCAAGTGCTCTCTGTAAGCACCATAATTAACAATAAGAGTAATTAAACTTTTAACACTGGCTAGGCTCAATATATAATATCTGGGGGTTAATGTAGCAGTTTTCTAAAGGACAGGAAAATGAAGTAGTAATAAAATAAAATGAACGTTGCAAGCACCCTGAGGCCTGCTTGTCCTCTGCACATTCCAGTGACGAGCGTGTCCTGTTTCTCTGGCTGCAGGAAGCCCTCAGTGCTCCCTGCCTGCTGGGTAATTATTTTGTTACCATGGGACTGTGCAGGTTTGGTCATTGTGTGGATCACAGACCACTGTCAGCCTGGATGACAAGCTCTGAAGCAGCTGTAGAAAAAAAGTGCCTGCATCCAACCATCTCTCCTCGTTTCTGGGCTTGCAAACGGGGGAGAAACAGATGGGAGGGAAATAAAATTGACAGATGAACATTCAAAGTTTATCCTCCTTTTTAGTGGGTCGTAGTGGAGACCATTGTGGCAATGCTGTGCAAGATGGTAGTGGGATTTTTTTTTCCTTCTTCTTCCAAGAAAGTTTTGTGGTTCTTGGGTTATAAAAAAGGATGAGAAGCAAAAGTAAGGTGTCCTGTGAGGCTTGGGCAGGTTTGGGGGTAATTGGCCTTTTCCAAGCCTTTGAGAGTGGGGTGGAGGAGCCCTGTGCAGGGTCCTGGGTGCTGCTGGACAGGAGCAGGGTGAGGTGCCCTGACTGGTGTTGGCAATTCTCAGTGCAAGCCCACAGAGGCAAGGGACATGTGCCTGTCTAGTCTTTGTCACATTCAGGTCCCTTTGCCTTCTGTTTTGCCAATTTTCCCCAGGTTGGATCTAAATAGAAGAGTATTTTTCTCAGGAATAAGTATTTTGTCCTTGAAGGATTCTGCTGTTGTCTCCTTATGTCTCTTAATTGTATAACCCAAAGGTATGGCCCAGATTCACACAGCCTAAGTCCAGCCTTATTTGACTATATTTGTCATTATTCCAATTAATTGTGCATCAACTAATTGTGTAGCACAGCTATTTGCATGTCAACCCAGGGTCCTCATGCTGCTTTTTGCAGTGTAATTGCTCTGGCTAAGTGAATACCAGGAATATTCCTGAGCTTTCTGCCATTAATCAAGGCCCATTGAAAGGAATATTAGCAACCTGGGAAATAAAAAAAAAAGAAAAAAGATGCAAAATATCAGTGAGATTTTTTAAATTAAAAGGAAGCCTAAAATGCAACAAAAGGATCAGTATGAAAGACAAGGAAGATTTGGCCAAGCTTACAAAGCCAAGAACTTTGGAGATTGGGAGGGTTGGGAGATGCTTACAGGAAATGAAGGGGCAATGCTTGGGCTTTCTTATCTCAGTGCCCACTTTGGGAGTGTTTGGGTGATGCTGCTGAGCAAACAGTGATAGGATTCTAACCATGTACAGGAGCAGGGAGCCTGGATGTCAGTGGGAAGGTCTTTTTAGAGTTGGACAGCTTGAGGAAGGAAAGTAGGGGGGTTTTGGGACAATCCCACGGAAGCAGAGAAACAGTTGGCACTTGTGGATGTGGGAAGGAGAGGTGCTGCTGCAGGGGAAGAGGCTGGAGTGGGGAAGTGGACTCTGCCACTGTGGGGAGGGTGGTGGGGTTTGTTCACCATGGGACAGCAGGCTGGAACCTGTGCAGGGGCATCTTGGAGAGCAATTCCCTCCTGGGTTGGAGAAAGTTCTCTCTGAACTCTCCACTCACTGACCTGGCTGGAGAAGACACCCAGAGGATTGAGACTCCCACCAGAGCTCTCCAGGCTTTGAGAGTGGTGTGAAAAATCCAGGCCTGTGATGACTCTCTTTAAAACCTTCTTAGGGTTATTTTGGGAGGAATGAGAGAGATGAACCAGGACCTGCTTGCAGCCAGCCATGTACTGGAACAGCAGTGGCCCCTGGTGATGAACAGTCCCTTCCCTTTGGGGAAAGTTGGACTTTTATTGTCAACACTGCCTGGCCCTGGTGATGTGTATAAAGTTGCTGTGGGAGAAACCAACTGAAGGCTGCAGTGATGAAAAAGAACATTAATATCCTTGATGAACTATCTCTAAGAGAGTCAATGAGTGGTGACAGACCTGGTGCTGTAACTCAACTACTCTCTGATCCCAGACCATTGCACTCTGCTGTCCCACACTGCATAGCTCAGGTGTCTCAGGAAAAAAATCATGTTCAGGACATCATCAAGGATGCTAATCAAGGATCATCAGAGATAATCAAGTTCCTCAAGATTGTAATCAGGATCCTTTTGCCCATAATGCTGGCGAAGTGTGGAGCCTATAGAGATGGAACATTTTTTAACATGTTTTAACCCTTTTCCCAAGCTGGCAAGGAGGCTTGTGAATGGCTGTGGGTCCCACACTAGGCTTGTTTAACCTGGAATCCTCAGGGAATCAGGGCTCTCCCTACTCAGCTGTTTCCCATCCCTCATGCAGTGGATGGGCTGCAGCTCCAGTTTCTGCAGCTCTCTCTGCCACCAAGGATAAAGTGAAAGCAAAGCTGCCGCTGGGCTGCTGTTTGCAAATAGAGATGAAGACAAACAGATGAGTTCAAGCTGCTGGAAGGAAAACAACCCTGTCAGCTCTTCTGCTTAATGGTGGGAACATGGAAGTGTAAACAAAACCCTGGGCAGGTCCTCCTCCTTCCCACCAGCCCTTTGAGTCCACCGGTGTTTTTCAATCTTTACCTCCTAGAACCAATCAATTTTGTGCCAGCCTGTAACTTTTTACTGATGTTGTGGCTGTTTCAGTTAAAGACAACCAGGTGCTGCATCCTTCCCCCCCACCCAGTGCTGGGACCTCTCCTGTGCCTGCTCTCTCAGATCTGGAGGCATCCCCAGATGCTTTTTCATGCCCAGGTCTGTGAAAGTCCTGATGTTGTAGGTACACAGCCAAGGAAGATGCACATGGAATGTTTTACCATCCTCTTGTTTCATCACTGACTTCCCAACACCTTTCATCCTCCACCATGAGATCATCCACTCCTTTTAAAGCTCAGAGAAAGGCAACATTACTCCAAAACCTTGTGAGGCTTCTGAATAGAGAGCAAGAGGGCAAGGAGGTGAGCACACCTCAGGGCACACACTCCTCAAGCCCCAGCAGCACCTCCCCAGCAGCACTTTCCCCTGAGTGTCAAGTCAGACAAGCAAATGCAGTATCTCAATCTCAATTCTTTTTTCTTTTTTTTTCCTTTTTTTTTTCTTTTTTTTTTTGCCTGACAGTCCCTTAATTAGCATGAGATTTCACAAAATCCGCCAAGGCAGCCATCCATCTGTTTTGCTGACTTTCAGCAACAATATTTATCATTGCAGAAGTGTCAAAACAATAAAATCAGATGACGTTTATGCAAAGGGTTCCTAACTACTTTAAAAAAGGCCCAAACCTTGAAAGCCTCCTGTAGTATACTGCTGGGAATTGTTTGCCAACACAAAGCTGAGAGTAATTCCTTCTGTACCCACATAAATATTTTAAACAAGCCGTCAAAGAACCTTCCAAGGGAGGTGCAAGGATGGCATATGCTTCTCTTTACCAACTTTGTTCCAAGAGGTAAGACAAGGAAAAAAGTAATCTCACACCCTGATGCTTTTTAGTTTCACCCCCCAAAATACTATTTTTTGTGAGTACTTTTCACATTTCATATTGGTTCATGCCAGTGACAATTCTTAAGAAATTTAACCTGATCTGCCATGCAGTAAGAAGGGGGAATTAGAAAAAAAAAATCTGCTTATTTAACTCTAAGGTATTTAAGCCAATATATAAATGAGAATTAATAAATCTGCATTTCCTATTGTCAGCACTAGTTGATTACAGCACTGTGGAGCCCTATCAAAGGGTGCACACGGCACACTAAGTTCTGTAGTGTATTTAAATTATCCATAATAAATTTACCTAACAAATTCGAGTGTAGCTACATTTTCCCCTTGTCAAGAGTTTCTCTTTGTGGGAGCACTCAGAGTTACGCTCCAGCTTAGCAGATCCCTGTGCAGCAGGAGAGGATGAGCCCCTGTAACCCTGGGTTTGATGGCTTTTTGCAGGGAAAGTGGTTTTGTTCAGCTGAGCGATACCTTCAGCTTTATCCCTGGTTGAGCACTGTTCCTCCTCTATCTGATCTCTGGCAAGGTGAGGTTTTAAAGCCATCTTGTGCTCACAGCACAATTTCTGAAGGTTCTTCTCCTGCAGCTCTTGCATGCTTGGTTTTGAAGGATTTTCAGGGGCCAACACCATAGTGGAGGAGGATGCTGGGGTGAGGTGCCCACCATGGATTGGTACCACTGCCCAGTCTGGGTTTGTGCAAGATCATCCCAGTGAAGGGCAGCAAAGGCAGGGGGGAGAGCTGCTCCTGGAGGAACTTCCCAGGCAGCTGCTCCAGAATAAGTCACTGCTTTCTTCCTTAACGCAGGGGTGGGGAGCTGGGCTGAGCTCCATGCTGATTGCAGGCATCTGTCTTCTCCTGACAGCTCTGCCTGTTAGTGCAGAGAGTCTGCTGTTTAATTTACCTGACTTGTTAACAGCTCCCTGTTTTGAAGTTGTAGGAAGTAGCTGATTTCACGTTTACAGCTGAAGCATTGAATTCCCATCGGGTGGCTAAAATTCACAAATAATCTGGTAATTTGTCTGCTGTCTTGGGAGCCCGTGGGGATGCTTCTCAGTGTATATCACAGTGTATATCACCATGTTTTGGTGAAAAGATTGATGAGCAAAAAGGAGCGTGGAACTGGCTGGCCATGTGCCAGGAGGAGCTATCAAAACTGAAAGGCTCAAGGAAATCCCTGCCAAAGAAAGCAGGGATGGGAGCCTTGCACAGCCTTCCCTTGCAGAGGGGTTGCAGAGGAGGGTGGTGGGGAGCTCACAGACTTTGGGGATGGTCTGCTTGCAGGGAAGAACATCCCATCATTGCTGCTGGTGGTGACCAGAGGGAACCAGAACATGGAGATGGCTTGAGTGGGTTTGCCTTGGCATATTGCAACCTCGGCCCCTCAAAATGTCTTGGGCATCAGCTCAGTCCATACAACACAGGGGCAAGAGAGAGCCAGTGCAGAGCTGAGCTCAGCTCTCCATGGTGCTCATCTCAGAGAGGAAATTTGCTCTCAGGAGCACCACTGCAGGCAGGTATCACACCTGATAGCTAAAAGTAGAACAACAAGTCTTCAGAGTCTCTTATCATGAAGGGCTCGTCCCCATCATTCAGCAGATCAATAACTGACAGCCCCAGAAACTGAAGGAGATGAAAACACCATGTGAGTAGTCTGGGGCATCCCAAGACTGCATGAAGGTGGATTTTGACAGTCAAGCCCTCCCTGGTCACACTCAGAATCCCTTGCATGACCCACAGAGGATCCTGCAGGGAGCCCTAAAAAGGGACAGACCCTCTGCTGCACCCAAGTCCCTTCCCCAGCTGCTACAGCAAATGGAGAGTGAGCAACCTCAAAGCTCAGGCTCTGACTCTGTGCATCTTCTCCTGGAGTACAGACCACTCACGCCTGCTCTAAGGAAAATGATGCAGCTCCCCCAGAAATCAGGCATGCTGGATTTGTAAATGAGTTTGGAGTGAGGGAAGGCAGGCTGCAGACATCCCAGCAGAGCAGCAGGTAATCAGTAGGCTGTCCTCTATGGGGAAGGTGTTAAATCCTTCTTGGAGTGCTGACAAAAAGAGTTACAGCCCATATGTTTATTGCCAGAAAAATAATAAAAAGAGTATTGGTTTAACCAAGTCTAACAGCCATCAGAAGGTTTAGACACGTGCTCTCGCCTGGAGAGTCGATGTGCAGGGCTGGCAGGAATATTTCACCCCAACCTTGCCATCAAATGATAAAAGCCAAGCTAACAACAGCCACCGGCCCAAAATCTTGCCAGAAGGAGAATGTGGTGGTAAAACTGAATGTGAGGAAATCCCTCCTGCAAACCCTGCTGGCCTGTGAGGCCTCTCCCAGGAGACAGCAGTCTCTGCCTTCCTCCTGTGCTGCTCCTGCTGCATCTCCACCTGTTGTGGGCAAGTCCCTGCACTGGGAGGCTGCCGTGGGGCTGCTGATGGTGCAGGGTTTGCTGCCCAACCCTGCTGCCCTCTGGCAAATCCAGCACCCCTCTGTCAGATTCTCCTGGCACTTTTGGGGCACTGGTTGGGGTTGGGTGCAAATGGGAGGAAAATTTTACTATTTGAGATGGACACCCTGGTCCTGTGAAGTCTGGATGTGACAAGATGGGAAGACCCATTTTAAACTGATGATTATTAAATTAAAGTGATAGAAAGGACATTGTTGAAAAGCCAATGAGTGCTTGAAATCAGAGCTGAGGGGAGCAAAACAAAAGTGAGAAGAGGCCCAGGCAGTGCTGCTCAGCCAGGCTGGAGGCACAGGGCAGCCAGTGCTGGGGCTTGGCTGTGCTGTGTACTCGTTTGCATTAACTAATGCTGCTTGGCATCATGTAATGCGTTATTGTTTTTATTGTTCCTGTTGTAAATACACCTAGAGGCATCTTATAAATAGAATTAATTATAGTTGTTTAATTCATTAGTTAAGTACACAGCACACTCTGCTCGCTGGAGAGGCTGGGATGGCTGCAGTCAAGGCACACACGTACAAATCAATGTGTGGTCACGTTCACTGTGCCTGGGCTTGTGCCACCAGCTCTCCAGACCCTCTGGTCTCACATTTCCAGCTCCATTCCCACTATTGCCCTTTCTCTCAAAAGCTCATGTCAAAGCTAAGTAGTTGCAATGAGAGTTTGGGAAGATTGGTCTACAAGAGGGCAGCACAGCAGGAGGAGAAGGACAGAAAATTTGGGTGAAAAGCACTTGAAACCTTCTCAGGGTTGTGGGTGGGTCGGTCTCTCCATCCTGGGATAAATCTGATTGGAGATGAGAAGCCAAGGATGCTCCTGAACAGGGTGGTGGTGGTGGAGTGTATCAAACTGCCCTGGCTCCATCTGAACCCAGCAAGGCCAGTCTGGCAAGGGAAATGCCAGGGCAGCTGGAGGGGGAATACAGGTGTTGAAGCTGTTTTCTGAGGGCAGGGATTTCATAGGGCTTCTCACAGGGAAAGGGGACACCAAAGTGCACAGGGCAGCCCATGGCTGATGTCTCACAGTTCTACCTCTGAGCAGAAAACTGCAGGGCAGGGAACACGTGTGAGGATGAGGATGCATCCCCTCCCATCACAGCAACCATGTGAAAACAGCCTTTTCAGGAAACAGATGAGTTTCCCAGAGTAGGGGCAATGCAGGCAGTGTTTGAGTGAGGAAATTCATGTCAGCCTCTGTCCTGCCTCTCCTCCAGCCCAGGCTGAGGGCAAACCCAGCCCTTGGGAAGCACTGCAGAGAGAGAGAAGGGGTTTTAAACCAGGCCAGGGTCTGCTTTGAGACTTTTGTCTATTCAAGCTGGCAGTGATGGGAACCAGCTCCACAATTGTCCTGTACCAAGGAGAGTTTCTTCCACCCCTTCACCTGTTGTGGCTCACAGCAGAGTTTTATGAGCTCACCCTGCCCAGGCTGACCCAGCTCAGAGCTGCCTCTCTCACAGGAGCAGAACTGTTTTTCTCCAAACCACAACACAACTGAAAAAACAAAGCAGGTCAATACATCACAGAGCACACACTTGAAAGGCAAGAGGCATAAAACTTGTGTCATCAATGCAGGGCAAACCCTGCTCCCCCTTCCCCTGATGCTCAGGACATTCCCAGGGCTGGGAGTATCCTTTCCTGACCTGAGGATAGTACTGAGAGCTCAGGCACTTGTTAAAGCTTGGAGAGAGGTGAAGGAAATCCCCACGCAGAGCAATGGTTATGACCACTGGACTCAGGAGGAGTCGTGTCCAGTGTTGGCTCTCATCCTCCAGGGGATGTCCCCATGGGCTGCAGCATCCCCATGGCTCCCTCAGGAGCAGAGACCCTGGCAGTGGTCACAAAGCCCAAGCCAGGACTTGAGCACCTTGCAAAGAGGCAGAGAGCAGTTTCTCTCTGTGACAAAATAGCGAGGTGGTAAAGATTTAGATTCAATCAGGGAGGAGTTCTAGCCCCTTTTTAGTCTCCAGGCCTTGCTCTGCATTAACCTCACCTGGAAGGAGTGGTGATGCCAAGGACCTGGCTCAAGGAACTCAGGCATGCCCTGGACAAGAGCAGTTGCTTAAAACACCCTCCCTCTTGCCTGCACCGAGGCCACCACGAGCATCTCTGAAAGGTGTTGCTGCATCCCTTTGCAGGCAACTGCCTTTCATTACTGCAGGATTGGGAGGCACTCACAACAAGATGGAAAAAAATAATAATCAAAGGAAACCCAGTGAAGCCCCATGTGATAATAAAGGCTGACTCTAACTAACAGTTGTTATTCAGACACTGTTAATGATATTATAAGCACTGCCATGTGCTAGGCAAGCTGTGACACGCGCCCCGGTGGACATATGGATAATCAGATCACATGCCTGCTTCAATCAAAGCCATAAGTACCAACTTGATCAGAATCAGAAGCAAGCCCAAGCTAACAGGAGCTGAGGATGTGCTTTTGGGAAACATGCTCTGACAGATAAGAAAACAAATAAAAAAGGGAGTCAGAATTGGGATGCTAAAGTGTCCTTGCTGTGCATGAGCCAGCCCAGCCCAAGAGTGCTCAGCACCTCTGGGACAGAGCCCAGCCCTGAGCTCCCACAGCAAGGGGCTTCCAGCTCCAGGGTGTCACAGCCACTACAGGAGATGAACACACCCAGAACCAACTGCAGCAGGAGTTTTGCTCTCTGCTGGCACTCCAGATTGTTGCCCTAGCTCGGGAGGAAGACTCTTGCCAGAGCTGCTAAGGATGGAGATGGTGGAGATGCTTTACCTCGATTCACCTCCTCTGTGCAGCCAATTGCACACTGCAGTGTGGTGCAGAGACACAGCTCCCTCCAGCACACACCTGAGCGCTGCCAGTCAAGTCCCAGGCAGCTCACTGTCATTAGAAACACTGAACATAATCACCAAATTTAATGCCTTTATCATTGCTCGATGGATCAGTGAACAGAGGAGCTAAAAGAAAGACAATTAGAAGCGTCAGTCTATGCTAATTTTTTTTTCCACTGCCTTTCTTTTGTCTAAAGAGTTATTCATTTCCTAATTGTGAAATGTAATTTTGTTTGGGGGCTTTTGTTATATTTGTTTTGTCATGTAGCTAATGCAGTTATTTGCTGCACACAGCTGCTTTTCTCCTGCACAGCCCATTTAATGGAATTTTTGGGCAGCTTTGATTTAAAATCATTTTGGTTTAGTGACCAGGCCACTTCTGGGAGGCAGAATCAGATTGTGTCCTGGATTTCTGAGTCATATTTTGGTCAGCAAGATTCACTCCTTTAAATGCATGCTTTCAGGAAGGTTTTTAATCTGGTTACTTTGGCTCCAGTGGAGACAAATCTCAGCAAGAAACAGCGTCCTCCTCCCATCCTTGTCCCACACCAAAACCCTCTGCTGCTCTTCTTAGGAGAAAGCCCCAAGGAGCAACCCTTCTGCATGCCCTTCCTCCCCTGCACACACACTCCCATTAATCTTGGACCATCCCAGACTTTTCCTTCCCTCAAAGGATGGCCACGAAGCAGAGCCACTGCCACCTCAGCCCTGCTGAGGCTCTTGGCAATGGCTGTGCACCAGGCAGACCCCAGGATCTGTTTTTGTTACGTCATAAACCACACCTGAAAGTTGTTTTTTCCACTCTAAGTGTTTAACTGGAAGGCCTCCTACAGCTCCAGAGCCCTGCTGAGCTGGATGGCAATGCAGGGAGTGAGTAAATTGCCCTTTTAGCACGTTTTCTCTGGCAAGAGGATTTTCAGTAGCAGCCCTCCCTCCATGTGAAATCCAGAGCGAAGGAAAACTGATTTAAAACCAATCACTAACACTTACACACAGCCCCTTATTCAAGCATCCTTCCCCATCTAAGCTTCATCTTGGACTAGTGAATCAATCCTGTCTCCACTGCCGCTTTCCTAAGTAACAAACCAAATCAGAGGATGGCACAGTCTCCTCTAATTGACTGAGCTGCACAAGTGTAGCCATGTCGCAGGATGTGGGACACAAAGTATGTCAAGATATTGATAAACCCCAGGTTGAGGGAGGGAGGGAGCAGGACTGGACCCAAGCATCAAGGTCCAGCACTCACAAGTCTGGGGATCTCAGCAGGAGAACTGCAGTTTGTCAGGAGCAGGAAAGTTGAGGCATGTGGAAGTTGGGTGTGTCCTTCATGAGAGATCAAGTCTGGTTTGTGGAGAGATGATCCATCAGTGTGATTTGACACATGTGGATTTCAAACCACGTGCAGGACAGGTCTTCTTGCATTTTGGTTGCATCTGTTTCACTGAAAACTTTGGGATTCATCTGGTTTAAAAGGTTTTCTTACCACAAAGCCACAGTTTTCATGATTTTTTGCTGAATGAAATATTCAGCCCAATTCTGTTGGGTTCTCTGAATGCACCTCCATCCTCCCTTTGTCTCCCTTTGGGTGCACACCCATCTCTCCTCGAGGCTTGCATTCCATGTCCCTGCTGTCACGTTATTTCCAAGGTGGACACACCAGGGACATTTCCACACCAGGCTTATCCCAGGCTCCAGGGATGTGGTCACTGGGGCATCCCTCTGCCCTCTTTGCTCCCCACCCCTTGAGCAGGTGACATGGAGATTGTGGTAATTTCTCTGGTCACCTCAGGCAGATGAGACCTGCAGTGTCCATAGCTGACAGCTGCCATATGGGATGGGACATTTCAGCAGCCAGTGCCAGTAGTCTCTCCCACTTTGCCATGGAAGTCATGGTTCAAAGCAGATTTACCCTGCAGGGATGAGGAAAGGGCTTTAACCCTTGGGGGGTTGTGCTCTTCAGAAGCAAGAGATACTTCAGGTATCTGCTAGGAGTGGTACTTAATGCCCTTAAGGGGCAGTGCCAGGGGCCTAGGCAGCTTCCAGGGACAAAATACTCCCTGTTTGGTCCTTCATAAACCTTTCCCTTCCTGCAGAATTGTGCACCTCTGCCAGCTCTTGCCCCACCGCTCCAGCTTTGGATGGAGCTCATCCCAATGATGCCCTGGCCAAGAAAAATCCCAACTCCACCAGGAACCACAATCTTCAAACCACACCTGGCTCTGTGAAGCCCTTCAGAACCAAACTCTGCTGCCCATGTGGGCTCCTGCCCTCTCAGCCCAGCATCCCTGCAGTGGCACCAGGGGGATTCTCTACCAGGCACTGCTGGAGAAGTGAAATCATCAACTCATGTGGGCTGGGAACAGGTGTGTGAAAAGCAGCACCCAGGCACCCGCTCGAACAACATTGTTTTTTCCTTGCGTGCCATAAATCAGAGTGCTAATCTTTCACTGTCCTGCAAGATCTCTCACTGGGAGGGTGATAAATTGCCCTCCAGCCCCTGACAGCTGCTGGGAAATCACTCACAGCCCGAGACAAACCTCTAAATCTGACATTATAGAGTGTTGAAAGGAAGAATGTCTGTTTTTATAACCTACCTCAGTTATAATAAATATTTAAAATCCACATTAACATCCTCTTATAGTTACAATCTGCCCTCTATGGAACACTGTCCAACTTAGATTTAATTAGCAACTGAACCTTTGCAGTCCAAGCTCCTATTTAGGCTGAAGATCCAAATCTCCAGTGAAATGCTTCTGTTTTCTTAAACTACCTGCACTGTAATAAATATTCACCATGTCGCCAGGCAGCTCTGTTGGAGACAGTGCTCTTTTTGTCTTCTCAAAGGCTAACATTTAATTTAAATGATAGGGTCTTTCCAGACTCCAGGGGGAATTTGTTTCCTGCTTGCCATAAACTTTGCCATACTTCGCCTCCAAGGCACCAGGAAAACACAGGAATGGAAACACCTTGATGCAGGTATGAGACTGGAGTGATGAAAATAAAATCTGGGCACAACTACTCTGGCTTTTGGTCATGGACGTGTGCTAGAAACACGGAGCAGAGACGTCCCCTTCTACAAAACTGCAGAGAATTTAAGAGCTGGATTCTAAAGTTCTCCAGTTGGCTTCTCTTGGAGAGAGGGAACTAAAAACACCTGCCCAGAAGTTTTTCCGTGTTCACTCTTTTTCCCCACCTGTTTTTTCATGTTGCCTTGTTTCCTCATTTATTATTTTACACCAGTTTTTTCCAGAAGGCAACATTCAAACTGCCTTCTCCCCTCTCTCCTGACAAGTATTTCATCAAGGTCTTTATCAAAAATATCACAGGAATAAACACAGGCAGAAGTGTTAAAAAGAACAAAGTTTCCTGCATGTCTCTTTGCAAAAAATCCTACACTTGTCCATTTTGAATTTTGGTTGTTTCTTCCCTGTCCTGCCTATTTGCTGCTGCCCTATGACTGTGTCAGCCTATGGCTGAGGGATGAGGAGTGTTACATCCAGAAATTATGGCCTACAGCCCCCTGGCTCCAGAGGTGCCCTGGAGCTGCTCCACCAGCGCATCTGGACACCCTCTCTGGGCAGGCTCAGAGCGGTTGTGGCTGCAGCTCCAGGGCCAAGGCTGGAAGGGAGGTTTGCTAAAATTTCTGGAGGTGTCAACCACCCTGCCAGCACCCTGCTTGGGGGTTGTGGTTAATAGGAGAGGGGTCAGGAGGCTGCAGGCAGGATGGGGAAGCAGGACAGCTGTGGTGTGTGCACATGCTTCCCCTTGGTTTCATATTTGGACGCCCTGCATCCATCCCAGCTGCTGCTGGAATCAATAGCAGGGTATCAATCAAGGCATCCCAGAGGAAACCCTCTGCTCACGCAGAAATAAACAGACATTTTCCTTCTGCATGTCACAGAAAGCTACAGACATCTCCTGGCATTGTCTGAACTGAGGGTAAAGGGGACACAGCACCTTCAGCTGCACCATCGGGAGAGTAGCTTATGGAAACTGCAGTGCAGATAATGTGCATTGGATAGAAATGTATATGCAGACACAGCTTGGCCTGTGTTAAAGGGACAGACAAGACCTCTTTTTTCATTTCTAACTCTCCAAATGATGGCAGACTTACAAAAGGGTATGCAGCTTTTAAAAGAGCATCCTCTAAGCCCTGGTATTTTGCCTCCTGCACTGGGAGCTTAATCCAGATGCCCCCAGTGAAGGCAATCTTTGTGAAAGAAAAACCATGAGCATCCTGATAGCACTTGCATGGTTTGATGGCCTGATTGGGAGCTTCTTATCTCTAGTATTGCAATTTATATTGTGTTTCCCTTTTCATTTCCAGTTTGTTTCTGGCTTAGCCATTGCTAAATGGCTAAAGAAGTGAGTCACTGCTGTCTTGCCAGCCTCCAAGGATGGCAGGAGATGAAAGTGTAGCTGATCAGCTCTCACCTACCCTCCAAAGCAAAAGCAGAGCCTGCTTCAAACATCTCCTCACCCCAAACCACTCCTGCCTTGGTATCTGTTTGCATGAGCTGCCTGCTGTGATTCTTGCTTGGGTTTGTAGAGATAGCATCACCCCCCTTGGGAAACAGCCAGTGTGTTTTAGCAGGAAACCTGCTGTTTTACAAAGGGTTTACAACCAGTGGCTCCTTCCTCTGAGAAAAGTTACATTCTCGGGCATTCAAGGTTTGTTTTTTGATTATGCGGGAAGTGGTGTGAATGGAAGTCACAGAGTCCTCATGGGAGAGAGGTAACATGAATCCCCAGCAGCTTTCTTAACCTTTGCTTTTGCAGATGTTTTGAGCTTTGCACAAGGAGCTCCCAGGAAGTCTCAGATGCAGAGCACATGGGAAGAAAGATGCTGAGACACCCACAGTTCTCTCAGTTCCTGCACTGTGCTGGGATGGCAAAGGCGTTAGGAGGGTCTGCCTGCTCTGCCCGCACGAAGGACCATGGAAGGGTGTTCAGCACTTCTGGGATGAGCAGGGAAAGGGGTCTGGAAAAAACTGCTCTACCATAGTAGAAGAGAAGGGTTTTTCAGCTCTTCCTAGACACCAAACTACTGTTTCATGCAAAATTGGTGTCCAGGGATGTATACCTTAGAATTATACCTCAGATAATCTCAGTCTTCCCTGGAATTGCCAGCAGAAGAAAGCAAGCAGGAGCCTCCCTCAGCAGCAGCACAGCGTGGTGGGTAGATCTTCATCACACACTGGTGTGTGGGAAAGCTGACTCCTCCTGGAGAGGATGAGGAAGGCTGAAGGACCACATCTAGGAAACTCAGCTCCAATTCAGCTGCTGTGCTGAGCATTTGTCATGCCTAGATCAGAGACCCCCAAGAAGGGTGACTTGGAGCTACATCTCTCATGTGCCTATCATTGTCCACTGTGGAGGGACAAGGTGGAGCTCAAGTCCTCAGGCCATGTTTAAATCTCTTTAGGATGACAGATGTGAACAGTTAGACTCCTAAAAGAACTGAGTTCTATAACCTCCTCTCTACCTTTTGCCCACCTTTCTGCTCCTGCAGTTGGTATTATGCAGAAAGATGGACTAGATCAACTCATGGTCTTTTGTAGCCTCAGCCACCTCCTGTGGAAGCTCAGGAGGAGCTGATTAAACAAAGAGAAGAAGGAAAATCAGCTTTCCTGGCAGAAGCACTGTTCCAGATTCCTGAGAGTCGGTGCACTGCTCAGTCTGAAACCAGACCCAGCTCAAAACGAGGTTGTTTCCCAAGGAGGAATGTGCTCAGAAGGCCGAAGGCAAAACACCAGGTGACAATGGGTGAGCAGGCAGAGATGAGGTGTGGCTTTGAAACTCCTGCAAGCTGCTTGCCAGTTTTGTGTCTGGAAGCCTCTCATGGACAGTCAGCACTGGCTCATTGTGAACACTGGTGCTCAGTTCCTTTATATGCAGCAATTCCCCGTGGATGGCATCAGCCACGCTGCTAGCCAGCAGGACAGAGCTGTGCACCCTCATTAATCAACATCATGCTTCGGGAGAAATGCTGAGTTCATTCTCATGTGTCTCCCCAGACCTCTGGGGACTGACTTGCCTCTAGCTGAGGCTGGTAGTCACCTGGAACAGTTTTCCAGCCCCCCCTAAGCAGCAGGAGTGTCCATTAACTACCACGGATCGGTGGGGATGGTTTGTAAACTCCGGATACATACGGAGGGGCCCGGGCGCTTATTGGCTGCTGCTTTCCGCTCTCAGAAATGGGTCATTTAAACAGAAAACTGTAAAGTGTTCATGCCTCTGAATGCAGAGGAACTATCAAAACAAGCTCCTGTCTCCGTGCTACAGACCCAGCATTCAAACAGAGACTCAGGGCATGTTCTACGGGAACGATCCAAGTGCTCCCAGCAGATTCCTTTCCTTTTTCTGATGTCTTACACAATAAACATTTCAACTCTCTGGCGCGAGAGCAGACCTACCCCAATTACCAGGACAGCTTGTTTTGTTTGGAGTAATAGTTAAGGGTCCAATCCTGCATCCCTGGAGCCAATGAGAAAACTCTCCTTGCTCCCAGTGGGCCTGAATCCAAGAGAGCCCCACGGTACATTAGAGACACCACTGTTACCGGGAGGGTATTTTTGTCTTTCCTTATAGAAACAAAACCAGCTCAAACAAGTTCTGCCATGGCTTCACCTACACAAGGGTGGAGACATTGGGCTTCCCAATGAGATGCAAGGCAGAAGCTGGCATCACCAAATGGTGCTGCTGTAGGCCCATCTGTGACAGCAGGCCACCAGGGCTTGACTGTGTCCTACAGCTGAGTGACCTTTGGTCCATGTCACTTGGACATCCACAAGGCAGAGTGCAACACCACAGCCCCTAAGGCCTTGGAAATCTCAGCTCTGAAAGGCCACATCTCAGGAAGCTGGAGAGGGGAGGAGTCACAAGGAGATTGGAAACTGTTAAGGTTTGGAAATTAATGACCGACCCAAAGAAAAAGAGTGGATTTAGTAGATGAGATCTGAATACAACCAGCCAGTCAGTAATTGCTACATTCAGAGTGGGTGTTATACAAAGTTGGGCTGTTTATCCCAGCGTGGTAAGGGATGTACAGCTGGGAAGTTCAGTGACGTGGAGAAGTGAGCTCAGGGAAAGGAGATTGTGGAGGGACTTGAACAAAGAGACAAGAGTCCAGAAATGAAACATGTCTTGGTGAATGATTATCCAGCTCTCCTGGGGAATGTGTTAATAGAGAAGATATTTCTGAAGGGCCACAATGCCAGAGTGAAAAAGTCTTGGAGGGCTTGGAAAGAGGAAATAGGCAGCTACAGCTGCCCTGAACCCAGCTGTGTCATTTGAGCAGGTACAGTGAGAGCTCTTCTGTGAATAACCTCCAGGTCACTCAAACTCCAGGGCTAAGCAAACTCCATCTCTGCCTTGTCTGAAGGCTCCAGTGAAGCCTATCAGCTCACTCATTTACCTTGTTAAGTGCCATCTGTGCGTTATCAGCCGCGTGTCACATCCAGTTATTCCTCCCAGCTCCATCACCGCGCTCAGCAAAGGTGCGTCTCTGTCTGAATATTCACGAGTGAGATGAAGTCCACCTGCCCACCCTACCAATATGTAGCTTGTCAGGGTGTCCTCTGCAGTATCCAGTGCTCATGAGGCTGATTTTTATTTTCTGAAATTTTTGGAATTACCTCTAAGCAATCCAATCCACCTTGTTGTGTTGTCCAGAAGGCAGGATCAAGATAAACAGTACCAAAAGAGAGCAGACAGCTTTATCAGTATCAGAGAGACTTTCAGGATTTTCCTCCTGTCCTCTCAGCTCTTAGAATATCCCAAAACTACACAAAATGTACCTCTTGCAAGATCCCACCTAGCCAGAAAGAGAACCCAGGGGCTGTGATGTGGAAATAATCCATCACTGAGCATCTCTATGATCCTACTCTGGTTTTGGGTTTGCACCTGGATAGATAAATAGACGTTATAAAGATATGATGCATCTGAAGGTGATAGATATCTCCAAAACTTGTTAAAAAGAGTATGACTGGTGCCTGTTGAGACTACAGGCAGGATATCACTACCATGGGGCTGACCCTGCATCAGGCAGGAGCAGCCACGCAGCCTTCAAATTCCCCAGAATCTGTCTCTGAAAATGGAATGGGCAAGAATATTTTAAAAAGGAAAAAATTATAGCAAAATAATTAAAATTAATAAAAGTATTTCTCCCTTTTACCAATGTTTTCAAGCTTTTTTCCTGGAAAGAGCTATTTTTCAAAATTTTCCCAAAAGCCTAGAGTGTTTCTGAATACCCTCCAGCAGCATTCTTTCCATTATTTCTTGGAAAATACATGTTTCCAGAGGTTTAGGTGAATAGCAGGACCAGTGCTGAGCAGGCAAGAAGTGGGGTGCACAACGTGAAACCCTCTGGGCCTTACCTGGAGGAAACCACACTGCCTCACTTTCTCACACAAGCTTTGGGTTTAACATAAATCTCCTTTGTAGCAGAGGCCTGAGCAAATGCCAGATGTGAGATTTAATCTGTGCATGGCCTCGACCCTCTGACCCTTGACAAGACATTGAGCTGGAGACCAACACTGGTCCTAAATATCTAAAAGGATGAAACCACAGTGTCCTAAACTGGCATAAACCCTATTGCACACACCCTCTGGGGCCATTTCTGCTTATTCTCCACTGCAAAGCAATTCTCCCAGGGCTCTGGCTTGCAGCTTGCTGCTGTCTCCTTTAACCACGTGTGTTTTTGCATGGGGCAGGAGCCACTGGATGCTTGGGCTTGATCATCCTCCCTGGCACCTCTCTTCCAGCACCGTGCCAGATGGCGGTGTGTTGATGAGTTCTGGCTCTGCAGCCTCCATGGTCACAGGCAAGCAGGAAAGGGGCAAGGAATGATGGCTTGGACATGTCCTGAAGCCCGCTGCCCACCTGGGCAGGGCAGACCCAGTGGCTCCACACTTTTCCGTGCTGTTGGCACCGCCAAAGCGAAGGGGTCCGACGGCTGCACTCCCCTGTGCGTGCTGTCAGTCTTTCTGTCCGCCCAGATCCATCTGCCTTTGTGCACCTTCCCTTGCAAGCAGCAATTTCTGACAGCTAATATTTCACAGAAACTGGAGCCAGCTCTCTCCCTCCCTCTTTTTTTTTCCCTCTCTCTCTCTTCTGTTTATGAAGCTGAGGGTAAGTGTTTAATTAGTTGCCTAATTGCCTGGGTAATTGGTAGACATACTCAGCTCTCCAAGTAATCAGTCTGAACAGGCCTTGAAAATATCTGGCCCAATATTCATTAGTGCAGTTAAATCGTTAAACAGTTACTGTGTTTGGTTCCTGACAAAGCCCCGCCAAGGGCTGTGCTGGCTGCGGGGCGGCTCTCCCAGCCTGGGGGACACACTGGGGACACCCCACTTCCAGGGAAAGCAGCTCCAGCCACGCCTGCTGCCAGAGGGGCTGGGGCTGCTGGGAGGGAAAACCCCAGTAAGTGCAAAGGGCAAAGTGGGAGATCTGTCCCCTGTGCTGGGGACACTGGCAATGGGAGAGGTGCCTCCTTTTCTCTGCTTGACCTCTTGCTCCAGCCTCCCTTTCCCGTGCTGTTGGCTTCAGTCCCCTCTGCGTGTGGGCAGCTGCCCCTCTCCCTCCCTTGTCCACTACAGGTTTGGAAGCTGGTTTTGCCATTAGCCCAAGTATCAATGTGAATATTGTCTCAGCAGGCTGCCCTGACCAGAGTAACTCATTAAAAGGGCCCTGGCCAGTCGTGCTCTGGCTCAGTACAAAGTCACTGTTCTGCCAAGTGCTGCCAACCCACTGCCTGCCCACCCATCGATCTGTCCCTCCCAGTGGATGGGGCTGGCACTGGCAAGGAGCTGAAGCCTTGAAGGTGGAGCCCTCCAAAGGGCTCCCCTTCCCCACAGCTGAGCTTCAGTCAGGGTCTAGCTGCAATTTCAGATTATAGGAAATTCCAGATGCAAATTCCTGCATGACCATCCAAGAGGCCACGCTGCAGTAAGGAGGAAGGCATCAACGTGTCTGGCTCTGAGGCAGAAGATTTGAGACTCAAGCAAATAACGAGGAGGAACCAGCTTCCCTCTACCTGCTTGGTCCTTGTAGTGGGTTAATTGGGCAGCATAGAGTCCACAGTAGATGTGATTTAAAGCAAGCAAGATGCAATTGTAGCTCGGTGTGTCTGGACAGGACTGCCCGTGAGGGAGCTGCTCAGGGTTCTCCCAAACAGCTCTGAAACACACGGAACAGCGAGCCCTGAACACTGCTCCCAGCTCAGCACGTGGTCAGCAGGGATATACGACCTCCAAGTTATTTCTAGCAATGATTCAAGGCAAATGCTTGTGTTACAAATCAGACCCTTGTTAAAAGGTTACTTGGCTGCAGATCCTTGTGCAATTAAGTGCAGAGGGGACGGGAGCTGGCTCTGCTTTCCCAGATGAACCTCTCCAGCCAACACCCCCTTCCTTCCCTTGGTGCTGCCAGAAGTCTGTGTCCAGCAGCTCCACGTGCTCCATTTTCCCCTGAGCTGGCTCATCCCCCTTTCCAGTGCTTGAGTTCACCTGCTCAGGGTCTGAGCCCATGAGTTTATTGCTCCCTACCAACTCCTGACACTCCCCAAAAACCCTGTGCAGGGCAACTCAAGGAAGGGACTGAGGTCCTGGGCAGTGGAAGAGGGGAAGAGGACAACATCCAGGCACGTAAATTCCTAATCAGATCTCTCACCTTGGCTTTTGCCAGGTGAACAGTTAGGTTCCTGGCAGACAGGACATTGACCTGAAAACGAGGACAGGACATGGTCTGCCAGACCCCAGGGCAGCCGGGTGGCCCCGCACCAGCACTGCCACGTACCAACCTCCCTGCACAGAATGCAGGGTGGGATTTGGGGTAGGGCAAGAGGGAAATGGGAAGAAAGCACAGAAAAGGTCCAGAAGGTGAAAGGGGAAATAAAAAGGTAAAGAAGGAGGAATTTGGGGTGAGCTTTGACCCAGGGGTGAAGAGGAAATTGGAGATGGGAAGTTAAAAGGGAAAGAATGCTGAAGAGATCAGAGAAGCTTTTTGTTTCTGTGAAAGAGATATTGACAACTGGAGGAGAAAACTTGAGATGGTAATGTGAGGATTTGGGGGAAGGCAAAACACCCTGGTATGCAGTAAATCCAGGAGATGTGCACATACAGAGGGTGGCATGAATGTCACCTGAGCCCAAAGCCCCAGGAGAGCTGGCAGGGAGCACTTTGGTGTGGCTGTACCTGTTGGAGCAACCAGCCCACCAGGCAGGAGCCCTGAGCATTGTCTGCATCAGGGACATCTTCCCCTTGTGCCTTTCCTCCTTTGTTCATGTATCTTTTGGGATTTTCAGGAGAACATCCCCTCCCTTTTGGGGATGATGGAATACAGTTTCTAGAGACTCCCTCTGCCAGGAATGGGGATCAGTGCCTGCCCAAGGGCACTGGGGAGCAACAAGCCCCAATGAGTCTCCTGGGGAAGAGGAAGAGCATGCAGGGGGAGGAATGTCAGAAGTGACTAAGAAATAAGTCTGCATCCATTACTCTGCTGGGCGGTCCTTTGGAGTCACTGGCTGGCTTTGTTCTCACCAACATCTGTAAGAGATTACGGATGCCTTCCTCGCCGAGGACATGGACAGGATCTATAAATACCACGAGCCAGGGGTTGCTGCTGTCAGAGGAGAGCTCTGCCTGGGTGGCCTCAGGCCAGCCGCACACAGCGGGCCCGGGAACGCCGGCTGTGTCCCCAGCCAGGCACCTCGGGGAAGTCGGGAAGGAGTAGCACAAGGTGGTGACACCACTGGCAGGGTCTTCCCTGGGATGTGCTGATGCATAGCCAGAGACTATGGGAATGCATCTGGGCAGTGGGAGCACGGGGCTGGGGGGTCCTCAGCACCAGTTCCAGTGCAGGTAGCTGCTTCTCACTCGCCTTGAGCAGTTCATATAATTTTTCACCTAAAACTAAATTGACCCCTGCAAAGGGACAAGGTTTATTCAGCATTTTTAATTTTTTTTTTTATATTTTGGCAAGGATCTCAAGTAGCCATGCCCTGTAAAGCTGAGATAATACCTGCCCAGATGCCATGGCATGGGCAGTGTTTAAAGAACACAGAGCAGAGCTGCTCATGCTCCATCCTCCCAACTTCCCTGTGTCAACACCACTCCCCTGAGACCATCCTCTAATTCCTGACTCCACCCCAGGCTCTTGCTCTGAATGCTGTGGGACTTGGTTTGGTTTATGCAACTTTAACATTGTCCAGTAGGAACTGAACTCTCCAGTGACTCATTGCTTGAGCATGTCTTTGTTCACTCAGCTTTTCCCTCCAAAAACCGATCCTGATTTTATAAGCTGTTAGAAGCCTGAAGATCCAGCACTACACTAACATGTTGTTAGCCACAATTATCCCCTTTCTGACAAAGGATTCCTGATTAGGCTGTTGCATATTCATCGGTAGACTGCAGCCAAGCCTGGCTTTGTTTTTCAAGGTCGAGGATTGCATTTCTTTGGATTCAATTCCCATTCTAGACATAGATTACAAGGCAGGAGAGGAGGAGGCAGCTGAGGTTGCTGGAAGCATCAAATCCTCCTGGTATTGCTCAGAACATTCACCAGTCGCGTGCCAGGTTTGCCAGGGAGCCAGCCACCCTCCTGGGCTTCCTGGGCTTGGTTAGGTGAGCTGGGCAGCCTCAAAACTGGGCCTGGCTGAAGGTGTGATGTGCTGAGATCAGAGAGAGGGGACCCCTAAGATTCCCAGGTGTAAAGTGTGGCTGCTGGGCAGGGATTTCAACCCAAAACACACTCCCAGCACTGAAGGCTTCATGAGGTCCAGTTCCAACGCCCTCCTGAGGGACCTGTCCCACTGGCTACCATGGGAGAAGGGACAAAAGGGGCATTTAGGCAGGATGGAATATTTCACAGAGGAACTTCAGCTGGTCTCCCCTGCTGATTCCACCACTGAAAAAAAAAATGGGAAGAAAAGGAAAAAATAATTACTTCTCAGCCTCTAACCTTTCCAGCAAGTGACTCTGTAATAAATAATCCACATGTCTCTCCAGTGCAATCCATCAGCAGGAGTGCCTAATTACTTTAGACTCACTTTGAAAACCCTTCCAGTGACACTTTCAGATAAATAAAAAATTAACATGGAACTAAAGCAGTAACTGAGAGAAAGTTCCTCCACTTTTCTCAGTTCTCTCCAAGTCTGGGCTGATGCCTGGAAGGCTCCGTGCCCAGGGGTGTTTTCCCCTGTTATGCTGTAAGGTGAGCGTGGGCTGCAGTTCATGGGAAATCAGCCATGGGGTGTCCATGGGGACACCCTGCTCCAGACATGCAGATGCTTGGAGAAATACCTGGAGACAGAATTCAGTGCAGCTTCTTCAGATGAAGACTTTTTTCTTAATCCCTTTCCTCTGGAAGTTTCTGCTGTTTGTTTCTAAGAGGCCAGGAGGCTCCAGTTTCCTTCTTGGAGCTGTTTGTTGATCCCCAGTCGTGCTGTCTTCTGCGCCTCCCCTTTCTCTTCGTGCCCAAGATTACAGCTGTGAGAAAGGCACCTAAAGGCTTGCCTGAAGTCTGGCTGAGAAGACTTTCACCCTTTGTACCCCACACCCACCCCACCAAGGCTGAGGGACCTCTGCTGTGGGGTTTCTGCAGTGATTCTGCACCTCACATCCTTGGCAGCTAAAGGTTGGAGCCTTCTAAGAAGACTTTGTCCTACTTCTTCCTCATCTTCACAGCCCACTTCTGCATTCCCTTCTTTCTCTTCTCTCATCTCTGCTTGGAGCCTTGGGCAATACCCAACAAGCACTCAGAAACTAAAAAAACAAGCAAACCAAAAGCAGCAAAATTAAATATCTGAGAAAAGCAGGCCCAGAACCAATAAGTTCTGATTTCACTGTAGGTTACTGCAGCCAAGGCAGTCGTCTGTCAGGGGATGAAGATGCTTAAAAAACCTCCACAGGAGAATTAATTAAACGAATTTCACTCTGCCAATTGTTTGTTATTTTTGCTGACCTCACCAAGTGGATTAATATTTAATTAGCCTTTAGGAGAAGTGGAAAGCACTTATTAACCTGTTATGTCAATCTGTCAGGCCTGGGGTCTCAGGACAGGCACTGTTACCATGAAACAATAGAAATATCAAGGTCTGTTTCTCTCCGTCTCAGCTGTTTTCCCTGTTGGAAAGTGGCTTTTTGGGGGGAACAGAGGGAGGGAACTCACTGTGCTTAACTGGGTGGTGTCTAAAAGTGGGTGTCACAAATCTAGATGTCTTTTAGAGGCCAGAGCACGAGCTAAAGAAGCCATATGTGCTGTCCCAGGCGCAGGTGGGAAGCACATATGGATATATTATCCCCTTGGAGGTATTTTAGAACTCAGGCTAGATCCCATTTGGTGTGATGCTGGTGACTAGGGAAAGGTTTGGGCTTTCCTTCATTTTTCTTGCTTAAAGCACTGCTTCCTTTATACTGTGTTTACAGTTATCATAGTTTAAGAAGTGCTAAACTTGGTGTTGACACATCCTCATCAGTGGGGAGATGCAGTCAGGCACTGCACGACACAGAGGTCTCGAGTGAGTCTCCATTAAAGAAAAGCTCTAAAAGGGAAAACAGGATGAACACAGATGGCACAACAAGAAACCCATCCCCACCGGCAGCGAAGACCAGAAGGTCCCCGTCCGGCGTCTGAGCTCACATAAAGCTGGAGAGTCCCACCCTGGGATAACGACCACGTCTGCTTGTCACGGGGTCTGGGTCTGGCCCCAAAGAAATAAAACCTCAAGCACAATTAAACCCGTAGGAAACATCCTCAGCAAAACAGTTACATTAATGTTGTGTACAGGTTAGTGAGGCTGGGAGGGGCTTGGAAGGGGATAATGGCTGGAGAGAGTGAATATCTTTGGTGGGAATTCTCCCAGATGCTGGGCACGGCCACAGCCTGACCACTTACTGCTCAGAGAGGAGCCAAAGTGTCTTCTCCAAACCTCCCCAAATCCTGATGGCCCTGAGCATCACACACAGCTTCAACTTTGAACTGGTGAATCAAAACTAAACTTCAGGTTAAAGTAACCCACTGGATCTCTCTCAGGATATTCAAACACCAGAAAACCCAGCAGCATCCACACCCTGGATTTGCTGTCCAGAGAAATGCCACCAACCACAAGAGCCAACCTCCCCTCAGAGGGGCTTCAGCAGACAGCAAAAATTACAAACCATGATCAGGACAATATGGGGCTGTTGGCAGTGGGAAGGGATTCCTGAGTCCCCTTCAGTCTCTGTGTGAAAATCGAGCAAGCAGAGGCAGGAGTGCCTGGAGGTGAGCCCTGGGTGTGTGGCATCACACAGGCTGCCAAGGGTCACGCTTCCCTCCCTGCAATCTGTGCCAGCTCTCCCGAGCTCTGTCCGAGCCTGGCCATGTCCTGCCTCATCCCACAGGGCAGGGACAGGGACAGGGACACTGCCTGAGAGCCCTCCTGCCTGGACCGGGTGCCCTCACTGCCGCTCGGTGACAGGCCGTATCATTTATTATTATTATTTTTTCAAAATTAAAATCCTCCTGAGCTTTATTAAATAGGGATGCTGATAGGTAATTAAATCGCAGCTTAATTAAATCTGCCAGCTCAATCCAACCACGGCATGCTGGCTACTCTGCAATCCCTGAGAGAGGTGCTGTCGGTGGAGGAGAGCATTGTGAATTTAACAGCATCACGCCTGGCACTGCCACCTCCCTGCCAGGCCCAGTGGGAAGGGCACCGAGGGGCTTCTCCACACATCCAACAACCCATTGCTACAGGGGCAGCTGGGCACCCACAGAGGACCTGACCTGCCTTTGTTAGAGCTTTTCAGGTAGGGGCTGATTCCTCCTAGTGTGGCAGGACCAAACAAAGGTGCTGGAGGCAGCTGAGGGTTTCTGCCTATCTGCTTTGACATGATGTGATAGTGCTGAGCTTGAAATGGTGGCCAGGTAGGGCAGGACTTTCCTTCCAAGGGTCTGCAGCACCTCTGTGGGGTGAAGGCCATGGCGACCAGGGATTTGCAGAGAGCTTGCAAAGACAGGAATTTGGGTGAGAGAAGGGAAATCTGGGGAATTTCCCTGAGCTGGTTGTTCCTTCTGCACTTTGGGATAGAGCAGAAGGTGCTGTAGGATGCTGTGTGTTTGATGGTGAGCCTGGTGGATGCTCACTCCGAGGGTCAGAGGACAAAGAATCCACTGGAGGAGGCTCCTGTGATCTTCTGCTCTTGCTGGTGGGTTTTGCAGATACAATCCTGCCCTGCAAATGCCAGCCCCAGCCCTGGCTCTGCTCCCCAGGCTTTGCCTTCCCATCTCTCTGGCTCAGCTGCTCCAAACAAGGGGCCAAAGGCAGCGACATGGAAAAACAACCAGGCAGTCTTGCTAAATCATCAATCTGCTCATCCCAAGGAAAACAGACCTTGGAAAGAATTTCTTTTTTCTCTTTTTCCACATTTTCATTTCAGCACAGGGTGAGCTCACTGCTTTTCCCAAACTTCAGATGCTGTGGCTGCCTTTGCCCAGCCCTGGCAGGCACCAGGCAGGGACGAGCAGCCCCAAGGACAGACACACTCTCCTCCCACACCATGGGTTCCCCTTTGAGGGGGCATCACCTCACCTAACAGCAGAGAGTTCCCATGGCTACAGGGCTGAGAGAAAATCTTGCTCTCCACACCTTGGTACCACCCACCCTCCTTTGCCACCCACCTGGCCCTGTGCCCATCTCAGATGAGCCCTGTCAAACCACACTCATGGTTACTCCTTCACCCTACCCACTGGGCAAAATAGCCACTCCTGCACACAGAGGATTTTTTTCTCTCAAGCAGCTATAGCTTCCTCAAAGTCCCAGCAAAACCCTTGAGCTCCCCTTTGGCTGTGGAGCCCCATAGCAAAGGCCCCATAGCAAAGGCACCATGCTTTTGAGGGAGGTCTCACAACCACTGGGGTTTCCCCAAATTTGTAAGATACTCAAAAGTGCTCCAGGTCCCCCTGCAATCCCCCAGGAGGTCATAGAAGAAAATCTAAAAAAAAAAAAAATAAAAAAAATAGAGCTCAAAGGGCAGCAACATCTAATGAAAGGCAAAACCCCGAAGAGATGGACAGGCTACAGGGAGTCTATTCAAGGGAGACTTTCATGCAGTAATCTGGGGAGATCAAATTCCTAATCTGCTTTCACCTCAGAGACAGAGGAGTGAAAGTCCTACCGGGATTAATGTTTAATGCTTGAGTTGGTAGGTGATGCCCTGTGTTGGGACGCTTGGGTTCCCTGCTCTGCTCTGAAAGGGACTGGCACCTGAGCTCAACCAGCACCCACCCCGGATATTGGGGATGACCCTGCACTCAGGCAGAGGTCGTGGAGGGGTTGCCAAGTTCAGGATTCCCCACATCATTACAAAGTGTTGTTCACTGGGGCTGCAATAACAAATGAGTTGTCCTGTCTCTCTCTGCTGGGGCGTGTGAAACTTCAAACCTCCTAATTATTTTAGAGGCACTGAGGGGAACTGCTGGAACATGGCTTTGGGCAGGGCAGCTGTGAGAAAAGGCAGCTCATTCCCACTGCTGGGCTGGCATTTCTACTCCTGGTGGGGGCACACGGGGCAGGGAACTGCTCTGCTGGAAGCCCACACATGGCAGCCTCAGCTCCTGTGCTCCCCACTGGGAAGAGATAGGGGTTGAAGGAGAAGTGGGTCAGCTGCAGAGGGACACAGGGACACAGCCTGTGAGACAAGAAAATACCTTAATGAAGATAAAGACATAGGCAGACTCCAGGACACACAGACAAGCAGCTGTAAACCCTGAGTAACTCTCTGAAACAAGGGTCATGTTAACAGGGCCACCTGTGGAGAAGGCTTTATTTTCTCTTCTCTGCTACCAGTAGGCTTTCTCCCTTGGGACTACACAGCCTTATTTTGAGGGTCTGCTTTGAAGGCCAGACATCCACACAATGTGGCCAGGTTTCCAAAAATATTTTACAAAGATTCCCAAACCCTTAACTCTCGGGCAACAGATCACCTTCAAGTAATGAATGGCCAGCAGGTTCTCAGAACAGAGTTATTTTTTTATTAGCAGCTACATGGGAATTTATCTTCTCCAGAAAAGCAATGGGAAGTACCAGAAGGTCTTTTCAGAGTTTGTGTCCTACTGTGCTCTGAAGCTCTGGGAGACACTGATGATGAACCTTCTTCTATCTCCTGAGAATAGATGTGTGCAGAGTAGCTCAGACCTCTAAGCAGTAAAACAGAGGTTAGTTCATAGGCAGTAGATGTTTTATGGACTTTACAGCCAAAAGCCTTGTTGAAAACAGAGTGCTCAAGTCACATTTTTGGAATAAGAAAGTTCTGATCTGTGGCTTAATGTCACCATTGCCCTATCACATGAGAGCAAATCTATTAAATCCTGATGCAGGAATCTGGACAATTAGGGTTTAGGTTCAGAAAAGAATCCACATTCTGCAGTGCAGCCCTTCTCTTCTTCGACAGATTGTTTGTTTTGTATTCTTTCATGTGTCCCAGGTGGTGCTGGGACATGTCAGACCACAGGGCAGCTGGAAGTTATGGGACAAATCATAGGTAATTTGGCAGGAGAACATTAAAAAGCAAAAGGAGGAAACTATAAATTCAGAGTGTAACCACCATAAAGTATCCCCTTAATTCCCAGCCAACCTCTTAAAGGCATAGATAGCTCTTCCCCCTTCCCACAGGATGCCTTTCCTTCCCTGTAGGGTGTCATGTTATGGCTCAGACAGCAGAATGCCACGGGAATGGTGACCCTGATGGGTTTCACATGTGCTGCAGGACCTGGTGGAGACTCTGCCCTTTCCCATGCTGGACTTGCCTTCTGTGCAGTATCAAAGGTTTGTCCTCTCAAGGCCCTGCTTCGTTCCTCCCTCTGCTGAAGGGCTTCATCTCATCCCTCATCTTCTCATTGGTGAAGATGAGGCATCTGCCTTTAGAGGTGGGAGTGTACCATAACCCAGAGATCTAAACAGACTGTAAATCCCATCTGTGAACATTTATGAGGCTCCTTTCTGAGAAAGTAACACGGAGGAGCCATCAAAACTTTGCCTTGTCTCCTTCTTGTGTCTTCCCAGGACTGTGGACCCTGGAGAAGCTGCATGTGAGGCTGAGATCTGCTTCCAGAAAGTCAAGACCAAGAAAGTGTCCTAACTTTGTTACAAGTAGTTCATGGAATTGTTCCTTCCACTTAACCAGAGTTGAATTTCTTCCACCTAAAAAGCACTGAAGTGCCTAAATCACATTTTCAGTAGTCAGGCATGTCTAAACCCAAATCTCACAGATTTTCCTTCCAAATTGTTACCCTAAAAAAGTCTTTTTCTCCCAGCTAGACCAGTATCTTCTCATTTGCACTTTCTCTCCATTTACCCCCTTTCTGGTTATCTTTTAACCAAAGATCATTGCCTGATTCTCATTCTTGGTCATGCTTTAAGGGCCAGCTTTTGCTCTGTGAGGAGAAACAGGAAACACTGACCATTTCCATCCCCTTTACCTGGTCACTTCCCTGTCCCATGCTGAGCCAAACCAGGACACCAGTGGCACATCTGCCTGGCCCTGTGACCACAGGGTCAAGTGCCCAGCAACCAGTGGTTGGGAAATTAGCCACATTTCTTGTGAACTTCGCAGTATGAAACAGAAAATGAGTTTCTGAGGGAAATTGATGGAAATCTGTTTGTAGTTTTGCTTCAAAAAGAAATGATAAGTAGTAACTCAAAAATGACACAAAAGAAACGGCAGTGGAATTAATTTTTAAAAGGCCCCTTTTAAAGAGAAATTTGAAAGATTTTTGGAAAAAAACGACTCCACTGATCTGGTCATCTTATCTCACTTACTGAATACAACTGGTGAGCCTTCCATTTCTGCTTCAGAGCATATTTATCTCCAGTGCTGCCCTTAAAGGCAAGCACCTCTGATGAGCATTTAGTTCTAGCCTACAGATTGCTGAAGAGGAAAATTCACATTCAAAGTTTTCTTGTGAATACATAGATGTTTTAAACCTGGTTAAATAGCTGAGACAAATTTTCTGACATCAAATATTAGCTAGTGTTAAAGAGTTGAGCATGCACAGGCAACAACAGAAGAATGAAAAGTCAGGGGAGACCAAAGAGAAGGAGACTTTTTGAAAGCCAGAAACAGCATGAAGGAGCAGAAAGACAGTAGTGCAAGGAAAATGGAGTATGATGAGAGAAATGGTGATTGGAAATAAGAAATGGGACCTGGCAGACTATGGGGAAGGTAAAGACAGAGAGAAAGAGAGTGAGAGGAAATGGATGGAGCAGCCATCCATTTGGTATTTGTTATCTTTGGAAAGCAACAAAGAATTTGCTTTCTGCAAAGCTGTTTTTGGATGTAGGCATGTTGCAGAAGAGTAAGAGAAGATGTAAGAGAAGACATGTCTGAGTGCTGCCAGTAAAGGGATGGCATGCTAGGTGAATGTTCTCCACCTAGGAATTTCTAGGTCTTCAGGCTCCAAATCATGTTGGGACCTTGCATCTCACTCTAGGTGGTATTACTTGCTGCCATCACTGCTTTTGGTGTTGTTGAGCCTCTGGACCAGCTGCTGGCAGCAGGGACAGCCCTGTGTGTGAAGCACAATGTCTCACAAACCTTGAAAAAGTGCAGAGGCCTCCCAGCTGCCCGTGTGCATGAAGCATGCTCCTTGGCCAATGCTGATCACAAGGGAAACAGGCAGGAGGAGCTCTGGAAGGTCAGAATGCAATTAAAACCAATGAGATTTTCTGCTACTTAATGGGTGCATAGGAACATGGTTCTGCCTCTTGGGTCAGGCCTCTCCCACCCTCTCCAACCATCCCAGACTCTCCTGAGTGTCCTCTTTTTCCCTGTTGCTCCTCTTGAGGCCCTTCTCATTCATGACATCAGCCCCTCTGATGTCCAGGTCCAGTGACTGTGGGGACAGTTGGGTAAGTTCTGAGGGGAGGGGATTTACACCTCCTGTTGCCCTTGCAATGAATTACCAGGGCTGTTAATGGGCTGGTGCCCCAGTGCCTCGTAAATCGTGAGACTGAGGCCGAGCAGGGACGGGTGGCTTTGATCTGGACACGCTGCCCTGCCATGAACAGGAAAAGGAAGAGGTGATTTTTCATGGGTTACTACTCCTGCCTCCAAGTTTTCCACTCTGCTGAAACTTTGACAGTGCCTAATAATCCATCAGTGAGGCTTTCCTTGTTCTGCTTCCACTCCATTACCACCTTCGTGTTCCCATTTAGCTTCTTTCACACAGACCCCGGAAGAGTTGCCTGTCTCCCACCATTCCAAAGCAGTTTGGAGGGTGGGAGCAAGGGCTGGGGTCACTCCACACACTTGCTCTGAGGAGAGGAATCAAAAGGTGGATGCTGAGATGAAGGGAAAGAGTTACATCAAGGTCTACAAAGCTGGGAAGAAACTCATTGGTGAAACCTTTAAGTCTCAGAGGAAAAGCAAAACAAGGCTGGGATGTCACCTGATGTGAGAGGGTTAGATCTCTTAGGGTTCATTTGAGCTGCTCTAGAGCATCTGCCATGCTGGGAGAATATGGGTTTTCTACAGGTCTTGTCACATCTTCCAGCCATGCCTGGCGTCTTGGACATTTTAAGATGTCTCAAGTAGTGCAATCCATTTGGGTGGCTGAGCAGAGTCTTTTGTCACCTCCTTTTTCACCAAGGGCTGCTGTTCACATTCATTCTCCAGGCTCATCATTTCTCTTGACTGTCTCTTCCTTCTATCTCCTATAGATTAGACCGAGAGATCACATGCATTCAATTTTGTGCGTTCTGCCTTCTGAATGGAACTGAATCCTCAGAACTGCACTGTTTTCTTAGACTAATGAATTCTTTGAGGGGAGTAAAAACCACCTCAGTAATAAATCCAGTCTGTGAAGGCTTGATGTATCTGTTTTTCTGTTCGTCTCCACTCCTGCTAGACAGAATTAGCCCTTACCTAATACAGAGTGCAGACTTGATACAACCTTGTTTAGCACAATTGGTTTGAATCCATTATATTGACAATATCAATTTGTGTAATTCCTGCATTAGGATTTTGCACTAAACTGTATTTGAAAGGAGCTGTTGACCTTGATTAGCTCTTTAATTGTGGTTAAAATCCAAAGTAATTCAGATATCAGCCCTGACTGTGGGAGGAAAGGGCCACGCCACGGGACAGTGCAGTCAATAACTGCCACGTTCCCCACGGACACAGCTCCCCTCTTTTATGGGCTCTGGATCTCACCACTTTCAGAGTGCATCCAGTTGCCTCCACTTTGACCATGCCCTTGGGGCCTCACCTCTCAGGAGTGTGTTGTAGGAGCAGGCACTCCAGGTCTCCTGGGCACATTCCAGCTGAGTTATCCTTGTGGCTCACACCACCACTGCTTCTGTGTGCAGGTGGGATTTTTTCCTTCGTTTTCCATCCTAAACTGAACAAGGCTTGGAACTACACAAGGGCTGCTCTGGAAGGGATAGGGAGGGGCCTGTCTACAAAGTTAAATTTCAGAGGCAAGCATTGCCTGACTCCCCTCGTGGTCTCTTAGCATCAGAAGAAAGAGAAGAGCATGATTAGAGCACTTTAAGAGGTCTGCACCTGCCTTTCAGAGCCCAGGTGACTGCAGGGGATGTGCAGGGTGTTATGGACACCCTGGAGAAGGGATGGACAGGCCTGCTGGCACCAAGCTCTTACTGAAACTCAGCATTCAGTAATGCCTCATTCTCCCAGGTCTGCAGGAGAAGATCAGCTGTGTGCCCTGAGGTCTCTGCTGCTGCAAGTCTTCTGTGTGAAAAAATGCCAGGCAGGAGGAAAGGCCATTTCCAGGACTCCCATGTGCTGAAAGGGAAAATGGATGGGATGAAGCCTGGAGGGGGGGAACCCTTTTAAGTCAATGAGGAATTCTGCCAGAAAACAGCAGAAGGAGCAGTTCAGCAGGAATTACAGAGAAGAAAAAAAAATCTGGCAAGAGATACAGCCTGGAAGATGGAGCACTTCATTTTGGGCAAACTGAATGTTTCAATTAAAAATGACAGATCTGCGATCCTTTAAGAGCAGTCAGAATTTAATAAATTTTTCATGAATGGGAGCATCCCATATCCTGAAGACCTGACAAACTCTCTGCTCTTTGGAGATCATATGTTCTCCTGCATCTATGTCTTCCTGGCATCAGATGGCACTGCCAGCCATGGATCAAAGAAAAAAAAGCACAAAAAGGCCCACCAGGCATCTTGTGCTACATATGTGTGCAGAATAGAGTGTGCAGAGAGGAGATGGATGCCTGGTGCTATGGCAGGCAGGGAGAGGGCTCATGGCAAGGAAGAGTAAACCAGCAGTGGAGAATAAGACATGGAGAGCAAAGAACAGGCTGTGAAGAAAACTAATATCAAGGAGAGGAGTTTGTGAAAGACAAGAGTAGAGCAGTGGAAGTGGAGGGAGGGAGGAGGGAGAGGGGGAGGGAGGAATGTCCCCTCTGTGCCTGGGAAAAAGACAATAAAAGCTGCAGACTCTTGTCACGCAGGACAATCCCAGCACTATTTACTGTTTGCTCATTTAACCTGGTTAATTTTTAATAATGTTGAAATTTTCATTTTAATAATTTAGGTAAATTATTTATTAAACCACAGGATAAAGGAATCATAGCAATTATGAATTGACAGTGTTACCTGAGGCTCATGAAAAGGTAAGGGGTTTTGCAAAGTCCTTGTTATTGGATAAACATTAAATTAGTAACAACTTCACATCCAATTCAAATTACCTTCTTCCAAGTCTAAGATTGCTCTCTCTCGGTCTCTCCTGGGAAGGAGCACTGTGGGCAAAGAAGGTGGCAGGAGTCAAGTCCCGTGTAGAGCTCAGAAGTTTCTCCTGGATGTCCTGGAGGAGGGGGTGACGCTGTCTGTCCACCAGGGAATGGCAACAAGGTGACATTCACTGCTCTGGTCATGTAGAAAAAGCCAGTCTGGTTAACAGAGAGGATGGCTGGATGAGTCTTGTCTGGCTGTGACAACCAGAGGAGTGATGGCTTTTCTGGTGAAAAAATGCCAACAGAAGCATGCTGATACTTCCTACCCCTTGCTCATCTGAGCACTCCTGAAGTGTTTTGGTGAAGCAGACTCCCAAACCAGCCCAGTTTGGGAACAGCTGTCTGATGCCAACTCCCTCATTAAGTGGTCCTGAGGAAACACAGACCCAGTTCTGCAAGATCCCAGGGATGTTCTGGAGATGTTTGTGTAGAAATCTGGAGGCTGCCACTAGAGGAAAGCAACCTTTGCTGAGCAGAAATTGATGCTCTGCAGAGAGACTCAGCTCTCTGCTTAAGGAATTGTATTGGGATTGCAAAATAAAGCTTTAAGTGCTTGGAAGGGTGAAACTGGTGAGCTTTAAGAACATCTAGGGAAGGTGGCATCCAGATACTCTCAGAAAGAGCAACAAGTTTTGCTTTAGAGTAGAAATCTAAATGGAGAATAGTGAGAGCTGGGAAAGGGAAGAATAAGGATGAGGTCTGGAATCTGGTGGCCTCAACCAGGAAAGTCCTGCAGTGTTTGCCCAACTTTCACCATCAACCCAGATGCACAAAATTCAAACCAGCCATCTACAACTTAGTAGCAATCCCAAATTTTAAGTGCTGCAATGAATCAGAGCCATGTTTGCAGTTTCATATTTTTGTGATGTTTAATTTTCAAGCATTTTATTTTAATTACCAGTTTCCAATCATTTTTATGTTAGCTCTGAGTTCCTTTCCTACATTTTCTTCTCAATAATTAAAACTTTTTAATAACATTACTTTCAATCAAAGAATTTCAATTTATCTCCTTAGTTCTATCCTAATAAGTTTTTTTCCCCTGGAAATTTCCTAGTATTCAGTAAAGGAAATAAGCATTTCTGAAGACAGTTTTTTTCCTTCTAACAAATTGACAGCTCAGTTGTCTTGAAAAAGTTATTTGGCAAAGCAGAAAGACACAGAGTCCCAAGTGTTTGTACACAAGATGGCTCAGATACAAATCTGTTCTACCTTCTCTTTGGTTTAAACAACAAAAGCCACTGACCAGTGTGTGAAATAAGTTGATAAACATGTCCCATAGGCTTGAGAAAATGCCCTCTCTGTTTTGAAATCTGCTCAATCACATTTTTGTATCATGCCTGAGAGGTGAGAGAATACAACCTGTTAACTGAGAAAACAATGTTGAGCAAAGTATACTATAGTGAACAAAGGTTTAATTCAACTGCAAGGCCTGCCTGGTCTCTAATAAAATAAAACAGCCTCATTACAACAAAAGAGAAACAAGTGAAAACACAATTGTTCAGAGTCTCTAAGTCTCAAATGATTCTAAACTTGCCCATCTCCAGGGTTTATAAACTGCCAGTTTCCAAACTCTGGAGAGTCTAGCAAAGCCTCTCTGAGGGATGCTTGCACCTCACAGATGAAATCAGAGAGAAACCTTAGAAACTCCTAGGCAGAGAAGATGTGGGAGATAAATATGATTCATGGAGGTCTCACTAATATGCTAAGGCACTAATCAGCCTTGTGGACAGTCCATTCTACCTGGATCAGCATATTCCTGAGAATATCACATTAACTGAAAACAAACAAATCACCAGCCACGGGCATCTCAGCTCTCCTTCCTTTGCCCTCGATGCTCTCTCAGATTCCTCCTTCAGGAGATCAAGTGATAAATTTCAAGTGTAAAAATATTTTGTTACTGTGACTCAACAACAAAGAAAAAAAGCTGAGCAGCTTTTCACCAGAAAATGCTTATTTTACAAAGCCATAGGGCTTGTTAGAAAACCAAGTGTGCTGAACATTTCGATGAAAATCCTTCATGCAGGTAAATTCCAAGTGTATGTTTCAAATGAAGCAATTGTTTTCCTCTTTCTTGGTGCATAAGGGCACTAATGCACAGGTCATTATTCATTTCACAGATCTCTTCCAAGATCATGATATTACAGGATATATTAAGTTTTCTCCTTTCATAGTCAGTTTTTAAATTTTGGCTTTTCACTCCAATATCAAAACTTTCTACAGAAAGCCTGAGCTTTTCCTACTTTGAAGCCTAAATTCACATTGGGAACTGCATTACTGCCATGGAGCTGCAGCCTCTGTAAGCAGTTCCTGATCCAAGAAGCACCCAGCAGCCAACCCTCTGAAACCACAACTGACTGGGGCAGCCAATTTACAGCCTCTTCAACTTCCTTTCCACAAAATTTCTCTTCAGTCTAAATTAAGACAATTTGACACCTTCAGGTGTTCCCCAGGGTCTAGGCAGCTAACGAGCCAGGGTGGAAGGAGGTGTCCTTTGGGTGGAGGTTCCCATCAGCTCTTGAAGGATGGAGGAGCTTCTCTATCCCCAGAGCACCTCTATCTCATGTGTTTTTGTTCAGAGAGTGTTTTACTTGCAACGTGGCTGTAGCCAGAAGAAGATTCCGCAGGTTTACAGCTCTCACCATAGGCAGAGAATGTATACACATGAAATTTTCTGGCATATGTACATTATCTGGCATGTTTTCTGCTGCCCAGCAGAGACTTCAGCTGCTTGGGGGGGCACTAAGATGAATGTGTGAGAGCAGGAAGCAATTAATAGCAACATCTGATTACTTAGAGCAACTCTTCCCAAACTCCTCTTTGGCTAGGAATAACAAAGCTCTCAGTGCTCTTCCATCTTCCACCACTCTTGGATACCCAAGTTAACAGTCAGTTTTTTTCAGAGGTGGGGGCTGATCCAAAGGCCAACAGAAGTTGAGAAGAAGGCTTTGGTTCAGTCCACGGACATGCAGAGATATTCAGATGCACATTGAGGAGCAGCACACCTGGGAATGGCAGTAAGGCCATGCCCTTCCTGCTAAGGGCAGCTGCGGAGCCCCCGAAAAACCCAACGTGACTAATGCTGCTGTTTCCCAACGCAAGATACTCCCAACCCCACAGCCCCATCTTCCACCATCCCTCCCATCCCTCTCTCGGGTGGGGACACTGCACGTTGGTCTTTATTTTTAAAGTTACCACCCTTTTTTTTTTGTTATTATTAATTTTTTTTAATGGAAAAAAAAAATATCTCCCCCTTCCCTGTCCCTCCCTGCCATGTTCCCAAGGTGCCAACTAATCTCCGATGCCCAGCTTGTACACAGCCACCTCTAATTGCTCCTGCATTTTCATCTGGTGTAAGTTCAGCCATCGCTACAGCTGCCCCTCCTCCCTCCGGGAATTCACACCTTCATTATCACTCTTTACTGCAGAGCCGTCCGCAGGCTCCCGGCTCCGAACAGCAGCTCCGATAAAAAATAGAGCAGCTTTTCAGTGGTTTCAATTTTAATTACCAGCATCAAGGCAGCTCGCATTCTCACCAGGCTGTTTCGCACTAATTAAAGTGAGGAGGAGTTTATGGAAGGGACACCAACTCCACTTCACTCCCTCATCTATTATTTACAGACAGTAATACAAATAATTTCCAATTTAAACAGTCTGAGCTGGCCAGCAAAGAGGAGGGAGAGGTGGGGAGAATGCTAGGCAAGGAGAAACTCAAATAAAGAGCAGAAACTAAGAGAAGGGAATGGAAAATCGACTCCCAGTGCCCTCTAGTGGGATGATTTCCTGAGGGGTCGCAAGGTTGGAGGGTGTGAACGTGCCCAGGAGGCCCAGCGAGGTGGCACACGTTGGTTTCTCCTTGCCTGGCCTCACCAGTGACCTTGAAGATGGGATGAAGCAGCAGCAAAAGATCATTTTGGACGAGGGTCCAGTTTGCTGCAGCTCTGCAGCAGTGCAGGGGGTTTGGTCCCACAGAATTGCTGTTCATCACTGGTGGTGCTTCATCCCTCCCATGGGCATGGCAAGGCACTGTTGGAAATGGGCTCTGAAAATCCAGCCTGGGTGGGCTGTGAGCTGGCAGACACCCTGCTGAGGGGTGCCCAGTGCAGTCTGAAAGCCCTGGTTCTGATGGGGTGTGAACAAAGGATGAAGCTGGGCTGTAGATCATGAACGGGATTTTATGGGACCTGTGGGAAAATCCCTTTTTCTAGAGGGTGGGCTGCCCACACGGATAATCAACTCCATCTGCCAGCAGATTGGGTTTCCCAAAGCCAGGATTGCTTTCTTGATTTCTTCCTGGATGGGAAATGTTCTCCATCCCTCAGACTGGCTCCGTTCAGCCTCTCACAGAGCAGTGTTTGTCAAGCCTGGAAGTTTTATGGATTTGGAGGACAAGCCCTGAGGATGGGCCAGCACAGAGGTGGGTGGTTCCATACCCATGAAAACACTGTCTGTAAACAGGCAATGTGGAGGACCCCACAGCACAGCAAACTTTACCATGTCAAGGAATGAAAAATGCAGTAGTGTCTCATCCAGGTTGCTTTGTCCTGGTCAGCATGGATGAGGGAACTGGTGCCAGGGAACTTGGGTTACAGCACTGGTCTTTACAGGGCCCTGAAACCATGTCATGTGTGGGTCGCATTCAGATTTCATTTAAACCAGTGCTTTTCAGGAATAACTCCAATAAGAACAGAGTTACCCTGGATTTACACCAGGCTAAGGCACATAAGCCTGAAGATCAGCAACTGAAGGAGAAGAAGTTTCAACATAAATGATGTTACTACAGAAAAGTGCCTTGAATGAAGTGCAGGTGCTGAATGTTAATCACTGTAGGCTTGATCCAGCATCTGTGTGAGTCAAAAGCAATATCCCATTTACTGCAGCATCTCAGGATTAGATCAACAGCAGGTAGAAACTCAGAGACCAAATCATCTTTCTCTTGTACCACTTCTAGAGTGTGTGAAGTGCCTGGGACTTCAGGGAAGGCATTCCTGATTTATGCCAGGGTGCAAAAAAGAATCAGGCCTTAACTTCTGCTTCTTGGGTGCTTCCAGGGAATAATGAGGGCATTTGGAGCAATTTTACCTCGAGATCATCAATTCAGACCTGGGCCAGGCTGGGTGCCAGAAAAAGTTCTTACCAAAGGCTAGCTTCTGAAATGAGTGGGGTTCTGAAGTATGATAAAATATTCCAGTGGTACAAGAGGAGCATGTATTTCACAGATCCTCCTAACAAAAACAGAGAGAGAGAGCTCAGAGTACACTGCTGTCTCCCCTTTGGTAAACACAAGACTTGGGACAGATGCTTGACTTTTGTTACAAATGCATGAGTGCAGCCCTGGTGAAGTCTCCCTCTCCTTCCACAGTTGGTACTGAGGAGGACTATGGTTACAGACAGGGGATTTTCCCAGGATGAGCATGGAATCAATTTCCCCAAAGTTTGCAATTCCTTTGTGCTAGCAGGGGTCGGGTTGGTGGTCATTCCTGGGGCCCAGGGTCAGTCTCCATGTGGTTTTTTTGCTCCATGTCCAAAGAGAGGGGAACAGGCTTGCTCACATGCCACTGACTGGTCAGACCCAAGGCAATGCTCACTCCACACACGCTGGCAGAGCTCAGCTCAGCTCTGGCACCTGCCAAATGCAGCTGGAAGCACAAATAATTTCATAACTGCTGGTGTTTGTATGGCTGCGCCCGGGTAGTTCTGTGGCCAGGCCTGTACATCTCTGTTAGGGGCAACTACTTACACTAAAAAAAAGTTACAAAAAAAAAAATTACAAAAAAAAAAAATACTATGTCATATTTGCTCTCATCTGGATTCATGAGATGGATTTTGTTGCATTCTCTGTGGTGAAAACCGGTCATTCATGTCTGCAAATAAACAGCCATTTTGGCCTCAATCAGCCCATCTCCAACAGCACCAGTTAATTGTACTTTGAAATCCCTTTTTTCTGTCCTAAAATGTGCCTTCTGATCATCCTCTCAGAGCAAATATGGCAAAATAACTAACCAATGTGAGCAGCCCCAAAGCCATAAACATTTTACAGATGTTCAGCCAACATCCATGAATGCAGACAAAAATTCCAAACTCCAGCCATGTGCAATGAGCCTGGCCCCACTTGGAGGGGGATGTGCAGCTGAGTAGTTGGGTACACTGTAAATGTGCCTGGTTAGTAAGAAAGGGCTTTTCACCACAGATCACAGGGAGCCCCTTCGTGGAGCTGAAATGCCTTTGCACCAGGTCTCTTGCTCCCAGCCAGAAAGTATCTGTCTCTCTGATGAGAAAAGGGGTTTTTCTAATTTATTGCTTTTATGGGATTGTTCCTCCACAGAGGCACAAATAGCAGCATATCAATAAAGCCAGTCGTTTGAAGTTGGATATTTCCACCTCTGTCACAGCAAAATAATTAAAAAAGGATTCACAAGATCATAAATTGCATGTCACCAAGGACACAGCCTCCTTAACCCTTTAAAAGCCAGGCTGTGCCCACCCATGGCCCATCTTACTCAAGGTATGAAGACACATTTGTTATTTTTAGCATCTCAGTCACAAGGGCTTTCTTGTCTGGAAAGACATACAGTAAAAACCTGTCTGCACAGGGAATGAGCTGGCTGGCTGGTGGGATCCTAGCCCAGCTCTGGTATGCAAATGCACATATAGATTTGATTTTCAGCCAGGCAAACTAGGAGCTGTGCTGCAGACCTGCAAGAGCCCAGCTTTTAGTCACATGGAAGTTAAAACACGTTACAGGCACTTCAGGCACTGGGGATAACATTTTCAAACATAGTTGAAGAGTGGCAGCATGAAGAGGGCCTAAAACCATTTGTTCTCAGTTAAAAGCTGCTGCAGCTTCAGCTAGAAAAGGATGGAGGCCATCTGGGCCAGAAATTCCTGTTGTCCTGCAGATCCCTCCCCAGCACAGGCACAGCAAGAACACATCCTGAATCATTGGGAAAAAATATGTTAATGCAAGAAAAAGAGTGAATGTTACTTTCTGGGTGGGTTGAAACTTCGTTCCCGGTACAACAGCCAGTGCTCCAGCCTAATTTGATTCCAGTCGGGGTTAGCACCCATTGTTAAATTCTGCAGGTCACATCCTGCCCTCTTACAAATCCAGAGAACTCTGTGGAAAAGGCTGAGGGTGTAAATCTGCAGGTCTGAGCCCTGATGGCCCGTGTGAGCTGCACTCCCCAGAGTGTCAGGGCTCAGAGAGGCACCAGAGTAATGTGTGCTCTGCTGTGGGCAGAGGAATGGACCAGCGTGGCAAGTGTTTGTTTGTGGGGGCAAGCACAACCCACAGACAGTGGCAGGTTGTTGGTTTGGTGTTGCTGTCAAAAAGACCACTCTTGAAGCCTGCAGAGTCTGCAGCATCAGGAGAAATCCCACTGGAGGTGGATTAGGGGGAAGAACAGAGCTGAGTTAAGCGTGGTTTATCACAGGGCAGTGTAATTATATTACACATATCCCATGGCTACATCCACTGTCACCAGCGTGAGCAGGAGGCATGTCTGTTTGCCTCCTTGTGCCCTCCCAATCCAAGGTAAAAATCCCTGGAAAAGAGTGGGTTTTTCATTTTTTGTTACCCCAGCAAGAGGATGGTGGATAGGGTATGGTGTGGGACCTGTTCTTCCCAGCCTGAGATTTCTTGTGTAAGCTCTTCAGAGGAAGAAGTTAAAAAAACAGCCATTCTGGTATCTGCTTTGGTAACACAACCGAAGTTTTTCTGGGAAGAGTGAGATTTGGGACATGTTACTCCATTATCAGAAGCTCAGGCAGAAGTGACACAGGCACAGATGTTTTGTTTTTTTCTGAGCAAAGAGTTACTTGCTCTGTTACAGACTCAGAAAGTGAGAGGAGCTCAAAGTCTTTATGCCAAAATAGCTTCAGTTTTGTAATGACCATCAACAAACACAATAAAATGGAAACCTTAAGCCAGGATATCAGGAGGAGGAAAGCAGATATAGAGCAATAACGGGGCCGATGGGTGCCTGGTTTTAACTAATTCCCTTTCCCAAGCTCACACTTTGCATGGTTTAAAATCAGGAGCAGACCCCAGCCCTCAGGAGCCTTGCCCTGCCTTCTGGTCCTCTCTCAACATGACACCAAATTAGGACCCTTCAGTGGCAGAGCCACAAACCAGGCAGACAGGACTAAACGGCCCCTGGATGCAGGATTACCAGGGCTTTGCTGGAGGATGGGGCAGTGCAGGGAATTGCAGCTCCCTTCCCATCACAGAAAGGGCCCGAGGAAGAGGCTGTGCATATGGAGAAGGGCAGCAGCTGAGCCCCATCTGGAGATCCCTGGGGATGTGCCAGAGAGGGGTGGGAAAAGCAGAGGATGAGCTGCAGTGCCCAAAGCAGGGGCGATGAATGGATGCATCTTGGGCAAGGAGAAGGTGCCTGGCAGGTGGCTCTGGTTAAACAGAGGGAATAGAAGGGACAGAAAAGATGGCTTCCCTTCAGACTCACACCAAAAGTCTGCAGGAACAGCTATTTTTGCTGACCCTCTCTGATGCCACCAAGGGGCAGCAGTTAGTGAAACCCTGTGGGTTTATTGAGGCATTAGGAATCCTGCAGAAACACCAAACCCAATTCCCTCTCCTGTCCTCATGGCCTCCAAACTACCCCTGGGTTGTGAACTGAGGTCTGTAGCAGGCCAAGAAACAAAGAGATCTGCACTTCCACTGGAAAGCTCCCTTCAGGAGTCCACAGACTGGAATAAGTTAAAATCACAGTTTTGTTCCTAAATGGTGGGAATAAATTGCTGCCCTTCTAGACAATTTTTTTCTATTATCTATCCAAAATAAAGCATATAGATAAATAATGAGATCTTACAGTACCTATCAGACCAGCTATAATAAGCATTTGAGCAGGATGAAATACTGTCTTATTAGGAGAGCTGAAGGTGTGAAGTTTGCCACCAGCACCAAAGTGCAGAGATGCTCTTATGACAACTGTCTCTTAATATTCATTAGCAAACTGATGGCTAATATAAGAAAAACCTTCAAATTATCACTAATCCATCAGTGGTACTTGTGGGGCTCCCACCACCATAACACCCCAGGACTTCCAGCAGCCCTGCAGCAGATGATTATCCACAGAGAACCCGAATAACTCATACCTGAGCCTCTGAACGGGTGATGAGGAGGTCTGAAGGAGAGGGGAAATCCTTTTCCATGCTGGACAAAGAGTCTTGATGACATCTGTTGGTCTGAGGGCCTGGTGACCTTCAAGCTGGATGCCAATTCCACAGAACGTGGCTGTTCCAGGGGAAGGTTAGCTGTGCTCCTGCTGCAGCACCACCAGCCAGGCTGTGTTGGGACAGAGGGGTCTGAGAAAACCTGGGGGGAGATAAGTGAAAATGAAATTAAGAGAATGTGTCTCTTCATCAGGTTTTTCCTGGTTGTCCTATTTGGTCTTGGGATGTGTTGGGGGTGAGGGTGTTTTGGTCTTGAGACAGGCACTGGGCCCATGGAAACCCCAAAGAGGCCACAGCAGAAGTGGAGGAGCCAGGGCATTAACCCTGAGCACCAGCAGTGGGGGCAGAGGCTGAAAGCTTGGCTGTGATTTCAGGAGCTGTGGGCTCCCCAGGTGGGGTTTCTCTGGGCTGGCAGGGACCCTGCTGGGACCCACAGTGATGTCTGCAGCAAACCAGAAAGGTCAGGAGATGGAAAGTGGGATTCAGACAGGGCCAAGCCCTCCAAGCACACCACAAGCACACGTGACACCCTCCCTTTCAGTTTAAGAATTAGGAAATGCAGTTGTACTGCAGCAAACACCAACCAGTCCCCTTAAAAAATAACTCCAACCTCTGCCTCACTCACAGAGAATACTTTTTCTCCAACTTCATCCCTGGGACTCAAGGGAGGCAGAATGGGGTCCCCAAGGGAGCCCAGAGCAAAGCTCCCCTCACTTGCCTTGCCCCAGGAGAAGTCAGTGGAAGATTCTTTTCTGTCTCCAACCTTTTGAACTATGCTCCAGAGTAGAGGCAAAGGAAAAGAAAAGGCAGGAATTAATTCCAGGCAGCTGATTGTGTTCCCTGCTTAGTTTGGACTAGGTACACATAATAATAACATTTTAATAATAATTTAATTTATAAGATATCCCCCTGCCAAGGCACTCAAGGCACTACACAAACAATTAAAATATGATTATAATAAATAAACAGCAATAATTAAAACATCATAAACCAGACAATATTAGAGGCAAACTAAATGCTAAAAAGCAAAACAAAGCAGCATCTTTGGAGGAAGGAGATCCTTGCACAATTCATCTTCCAAATCTCCTGTTGATGTTAGATTGAAATTCTCCTGTGAAGCTGTTTCTGCATCTGCAAAGATTTTGGCAGTGTCACTGTCATTAAAAAAATGGATTTTATACTACCATAAATTAACTAGAGTTTTGCAAGGTTGTAATAACAACATTCACTTCCATTTGAATAAATTCAGAACTCAGTTTGCTCGGGAAACTCAGTTTATGGCACTAAATTTGTGTTGACTGCCCTGAGTTTGGGAAAAACACACCCTCATCCAGCTCGTGGTTCATAAAATGTGCCTCATTATAGAAACCAGAACATATTAAAGATTTAAAACCAAGCCCCCAAACTGAATGGCAGACCAGCCTTCCCCTGGCTGTCAGCTCCTCAGAGCCAATGGGATCAGCTTGTCCCAGTTTACACAACTGGAACCAAAAGACATAAACTAACAAAAGAAGCAATCTCCCTCCAAAACAAATGAGATTCCAACTTGTGCCAGGCGAGAGCCGTGCACTGAACTCTAATGATTAAAGGAGACAGGCTCTGTCAAGGCAGAGGTGGAACTGAAACACAGCCAGTCGGTCCCTCCTCTGAAAAAACCTGGCACCAGCCCTCAGACAATTACATCCAGGATCCGTTCACTCGAGTGCCTCAGCTGATCTCAGTGGTTGTGGCAGCACATGAAGGGAAAATCCTTCTCGCAAACCCAAACCACACAGGGATTTCTCCATACTAGGGAAAAAAAAACCCCAAACAAAATGCATTAGGAAGATGAAGCTGCAGGTTTTCATCCAGCACAGAGAACCAGGAGGATGCTTTCTCTCTTGTTCCTCTGAGGTTTTGTTCTCATGTGTTTTACTTTGAGCTTCAGATCCAAGAATCTTAAAAATCAAGGGGACGGCAAATGACACCACGTGGTTCTCACACACAAAGCCATCTTTGGGTCTGGGTTCCTTCAAAAAGAGCCTTGGAAAGGGTTCATGATCCTTAGTGCATAATGCCACAACTTAGGAGTTTTCAAGGCAGGTAAGATGCCTGCAGTGGAGAAACCGCTACAGATTTTGGGCACAGAGCAAATACTTTCATTTGTTTCTATAATCTCTTATCAGGACCCTCTAGAAAATGAAAGGAACCACAGATTCCTGCATAGCCACCTCCAGGAACGGCCCTGAACTTTGTTGCAAGACTGTGCTGGGAAGGGACCTCTTTGTGTCTGCAGGGAAAAAGGAGCTTTTGAGGAGGGGCCCACATTGCCAGGGTTGGGGGTTGATTGTTTCTCACCTCTGTTGAATGCAACCTCCTCCCCTTGCAGATCTCGTGTGTGCATTAAGGCTCTACTCCCTTTCACAGAAATGGTCCTTCCTGAGTGCTCACCTCTTGAAAAGGAATTTCCAAGGGCAAGAGAGCCCCATCACAAGCTCTTGTTCTGGCATCTCCCTCTATCTGGGCAGCAAGGACCATTCATCAATCACCATTCCCATAGTTTACCCAAATCCTTCACCCTGCATAGAAGTTGTTGAGCAAATTCCAAATTTCCACTCCGTGGAGGTACCTGGAAATTCCTGGCTCTGGAGCTGCCCAATGGATGTGGTAGGTCCACCTTTCTCTCCAGTAGACAACAGCATTTGGACTCCAACTCCACATGAAGAGTTTCTATTTTTCATGGAGATGGAGCACACTGAAACGTAGAGCAGCTCATCCAAATCCTCTGTTCTTCCTCGTGCTGGGCCACATTTGAGCTAAAAGATTCAGATTCTGAGATGAACCACGGAAAATTTGCATTCTGTTTTCTTTATCACTGTCCTACAACCATCCTGTGTGAACCTGTGAATCAGACACAAACTGTCAAAAATGTCAGATGTCTCTGCCTTTGGGATTCAAAGAGGGCCAAGCATCTCATACACTGAAGGATGTGGACTAGAGCTCTGTGCCTCAGTTTTCCTATGTGCTTTGCTGCCTTCCATGGACAGATTGGACATCAATATGTCAGTGGTTTTTCTCCTCAGCTTCCTCATTTTCTCAGTCATCAGTATTTTTAACTCAGATTTGGTCAGTCATGAGATGATGATTCTGCCCATGTCAGCATTTCACCATAGTGAAAGAACCTGGCTGGAGTTTCGCCCTGGATTTACACTCAGGGTCTTCTTTCCAGATGTCACTCAGGGCTCTGATTCATTTGGAAAGGCCCCCCAGATCCTCCAAGATTGGAGTAGCTCCAGCACAGGGGTTTGGGAGCCATTGGAAACAGCTTCAGGAGAGCACTTACTGACACTTGAGAGCAGACATGAGAAGACAGAGGTGGCAGAATTTATTTTATGACAAATCCTGAAAAGAAATTATGCAAAGTAATAAAATAAAGAAGAATTATAAATGAGGACAAGAAATGGGTGAAATATAGAATAAATTATGGGAAAGCAGGAAGGTATGGGGGAAGAATTGAAGGCAGAAGTGCTGAGTTAAAGAATAATTATTAGAAACTGATGGATAGACTGAAGGGAAGAGGGCATTTGAGTTGGGGATTGGTACAAAAGGAAGCTGCACATTTTTGTGCACGGTGGCATTAGCAAAGCATCTCCCTGTTAGATGTGCCTTGGGGATGCAAGGGGCGACAGCCACACTTCATTATTTGGGTGCAAACCCATAAATCTGGGGACAAGGTTGCTCCTGCTTTGACCTGCAGTCAAATTAACCAAACCTCATGAAGAAAAGGACTGGGTGGTCGCTGCTCAGGGGGTGCATCCTGCAGGAGCTGCCGGCATAGCCATCCTCCCTCCTGGCAGCACTGCCTCGTTCCCTTCTCACCAGCCTCCCCCAGCCCCGCAGCACCTCCTGGGGACGGGGTCTGGAAGGGAAATGCTGGCCACAAAACCCCCAGCAGAGGTTCCCCAGCCAGAGCAGGAGGGGGACAGGGCGAGCCGGGCTGCTCCTGGGCAATCCTTTGGAGAGTTGCGAGCCCCAGGTGCGGGGAGGGGGCGAGGGAAGCCCCTGCTCTGGCCAGGGACTCTCTCTGGGTGCAGCCGATGGCAGGAGGAGCTGGTCCCAGCCCCACGGCCCCAGCTGTCACTCTGAGCGATGAATTACATGCTATAAGAAGGTGTTGACAGGAGCAGCTGGACATCAGGGAGTGATGAAAAGGGAACAAAATTCATTCCGAGTTCAGACAGACTGGCTCGTTAGGAGCACCGGCGGCAGAGGCCACAGAAACACTGCTCCATCTCCTGGACATCCACTGAACCGGCTCCCGAAGAAGCCGAGAGCCCCAAAGCCCCTTCCCGCAGCCTCCCGCTCCCATCCCGGGTCGCTCCAGGGGAGACACCGGAGTTCCCCCCTGTCCCCCTCCTCGCCCAGCCCGGGCTGAGGTGTCCCCAAACACAGCACAAGATTCAATTTGGATATCTTCAAAAGGAATCAAATCAAAGGCTTTTTGTCCCTCTTGTTTGAGGCGGTAATTTGTATAAACTGTATGAAGAGGGATGGGGGAGGCGGGACGGGAACATTTGGCATCAAAACAATTATCTCCATTTTAATGCAAACTAAACGACATGCTGAAGGGGAATTGTTTCGTACATATGTACAGCAAGTGAACATTAAACCACACGGCTAATAATTAACTGGCTCGACATTACCCTTGCTGTGAGAAATGCAAGGGTGTCCCCTCACATTTAATGTACGGAGAAGTTTGAGGACACGGAGGTCCCGGATGAGATTATTCCTAAAGCTGTAAAATAACAAAGAGTTTTGTTGGATTGGTTTTTGGGGTTTTTTTTGTTTGTTTTTTTTTTCTAAGCCAAGCTACTTCTTGGCATTGAGAGAAGTTGGCAGAGAGAGAAAAAAGTGTCAGTGCTTCTCCCACCCCTTTCCTCCCCCTTTCCCTCCCTTCCTCCGACTCTCCTCCTTTTCCTGACTTCCACTTCTTTCTGCCGCTGGAGAAAAAGAATAGCAAATTCAGAGAAAATTTCATTGACGTTATTCAAAGAGTTTTTCATGGATTATTTACACAAGTGCTGTTCAAACAGCCTTTGTCTGAACATCCCTTGAAATCTGCACCCAATCCTTTCAGATTCAAAGCAATAGCTCAGGGGAGACAAAGGGGAGCGGCTGACATGGGTTTCCTCTGCAAGTGAATGAGAGGTCTGGCTAAACACAGAGGGCTTTGGGATCACAAGCTCCCTTTCAGCCTGGAAAATAAACACTGATCTGAGGCCGGGCAGCTGTACCTCTGAGCAGCCTGCCCCATCCACTGCCACGGAAGGAGTGGGGCACACACCTGGCTGCCCACCCCTGGGGCATGGCATCTCTGCCCTTCCCTCTGTCCTGCCCTGCTGCAGTGCTGCTGCTTCCCAAACTGCGTGTGCCAGCCCTGGGGACCCCTCCTGAACGATGGGGGCAGGGAGACCCAGCACCCTGAGCCACCCCAAACCCAGCCCTGTGGCCAAGGGACTCATGGAATCCCCCACTGGCCTCCTGGCTGAGACAGTGTCAGAACTAAATGTGCTCCTGCAAAAGCCATGAGTATGAACAAATACACTCTCCAAGCAGGGAAAAGAAAGAGGGGGCGTGGAGGGAAAAGGAAGGTGAGTGAAGGCAGGCAAAGCCACTACAGAAATATTACAACCTGCACCCATGTTCAATTCACAGCCCTCTCTCCATCCCAAAGCTCCTGCACAGCACTCCCTTCCCCTCTGGCAGAAGAACAGCGCTCACCTCCCTCTGACCTGGGAAACCAGGCACCACAGGCTCGTGAAACTCTGGAAATACCCATAACAGGGTCAATTAAAATCAAGGGAGTAAGTGAAATATGTAAGAAAGGCCAAGTTCTGCCTTAAATTACCCCCACAGCAATGACCAGCTGCGAGGCAGGGAGAGCAGCACAGCCCCTGCCACGCCTGCCCCGTCCTCTCTGCACTGCAAACACAGCATCAGGTACCTCCTCCTCAAGCCTTCACAACTTTTGGGTGCCACCTCTTTTAGATTAAGGCATTAAACCACCCTACACACACAGTTTGATCAGTCCATCCAAGCGCTCTCTACACTCTCTGCTTACCTAAAATTTTTCTTATTTTCTGCACCCTTCTCCCCAGCTCTTATTTGCCCATTTCAGCTTTCCTAGCTCACCCAGCAGCCCAGTACCAAACACCAAGTCACTCTAACCAAAAGAATCAACTTTTCTGCTTTGTTTGATACATTACAAAAGATTTGCCCCAAGTAAATCCTTTTGGGTTTCAGTGGGAGGTTCTCATCTGCTGGAACTGGCCCCTGTCATCCTCCGGCTGCCTGTCAAAATAAATTATTTTCCTTCTCTACCCGTTTCTCCTTTTTTTCAGATATTCTCCTTCATCCCTTCTGGCTTTCCCACCACCACCATAAACCAAATCTTTTCTTTCTCTGACTTACTCTTTTCCTTTCTCATCTTCATCTCTGTTCTGGATGTCTCCACAGAAGTATGTGAACAGAAACACACAACTCGAGTGCAAATTACGAGTACAACAGTCCCGTTTCCGGGTGCCCCAGATGTCTCAGGGCTCGTCTCAGCTCCACCACTGGAGGCAGCAGAAGGTGGTGGAAGAAACCCT
>JACBWW010000025.1:9630889-9653870 GCA_020086605.1 Lanius collurio | reverse complement strand
CACACCCTAGCAAGGCAGTGATTTCCAGCCTACCTGGGTGTTCATGAAGATGTGATCATCTTTTTTTTTCTCAGCAGCTCTGAAGTGATCTGGCTTTCCAGTTTCATTCATCACTAGGAGGCAGAGGAAGGAGAGCCCCCTGTGAGGCTGTTTTATCCCTTTGAGTCCCCCACAATCCTTGAGTTTTGTCGAATTATCACTTTTAACTTTCCCAGAATGATGCTGCTTTTGAGTCACCTTTAGTGCTGAAGAAGTAGCCTCTCCTAGCAAGAAGATTAAAATCCTATTACTTGTTATTCATGTGTTATTTAATGATATTTTTCCATTATGTATTTATTTATTTTTAAGCTACTTGCTTTGAATCTCAAGTTGGTGTTTGTAATACTAAGTCTAGTTTCTGGTTTGTTTTTCTAATTGGAATAGAATAAAAATAGAATATCATCTTTTAGTGGTTATTCTTACATTTATTAAAGGAATGACAAAAGCAAACCTCAGCAACTGATGACCAAACCCAAATCCCAGTAATGCAGCTGCACAAGATAAAAGCAACAAGGCAACAAATTGCCCTAAAACTCCATGTGTCCCACCTAGAGGCCCATTACCTCTCTTGTAGAAATTTGGCATCCAAGTGGTGGTCATATAAACTCTGGCTTGAGGACAATCCCATCTCCACACACAGGTATCCATGGGGAAGGTGGGAGGAATGCATGTTCCATCAATTTTTGAGAGGGACAAACTCCACTTTGGGGGAGGGCATATCTTCTGATGACTGGAAGCCTCTGAAGATGAAATGCCACAATCTCATCCAGCAGAGAGCTCATGTCAGGGAGGAGATTCCTCTGAGAAAACCTTTTCAGGGCCTGGAAGGAAACCTGAGAGAAATGGGTCATATTGTTGAGATAAAGAGCCAGATGGAAGATGGATGAAAGGGAAATAAAGATGGAAGGAGAAGAGAGGAAACCAGAGGAAGGCTCCAGAAGGAAAATTAGTCACTGAGATGGGTAGCCATGAAGGTGGATCCAGACAGAGCCAGGAAAGTGGAAGGGAGCCAAGTGGGAGATCAGAAAGGAAACTGCTTCAGAAAAGAGAAGTGATCAGGAAAGGAAGGAATAGAGTGACAAGGAGGGAGCAGCAGGAGACATGAATGGGGTGGAAGAGACTTGGAGAGGCAAAGGAAGCAAGAATGGGAGAGAGGGAAGGAACAAAACTGGCCCCAGAATGAGGGGCAGCACCCCTCCTGCATCTCTTGGATGCTTTTAACAGGCACCTGGAAGAATCTTCATTTATCAGGAATTCAATTAAGTGGAATAGTCGTTATTAATTTTATAGGAATTATTTGTACAGGAAAGCCTGGAGCGAGGAAAGGCCTCCCGGAGCCATTTCTCCTGTCAACACCCTGGGTCAGGTAGGCACTGGCAGTGCAGTCTCACCAGTTGAGATATTAATGAGATGCCTCTAGGTGCAAATGATAGTTTAATAGGTGTTAGTTACCAGGAGCGCCCCTCGCCTGCACACGCCAGCACGCACAGCTCCTGACGAGGCTGCCTCCTTGTTAGAATAAGTAATTAGAATGTAGAAACACTCACTCTGACACTTTAATAAAGTGTCAGCCATCATCAATTTAGTATTTAATAAAAATAAAATTAAATATTTACTACATTTTTTTCATAGCATCGTATTTAAAATACATATTCCTCAAATTTGAGGGATTTGAAATGAGGTCCTGCTAGGGCACTGGTCACAAAAATAAGGTCCACAGTTTCCTCTTGGGTTTTATTTGCCATGTGGAGGAGGGACTTTTTTATAGACAAGAAAATCCAGCAGCACTTGCAGAGAAGTATTCTCATATGGAAGAAGAGGTTTCCTCCTCCTTCTCCTGAATCTCTCTGTGCTGCCTGGAGACTAAGGATGAGCCCGGCCAGCCACTGCTGATGGCAGGCAGTCACTGCCAAGGAGTGGGGAAAAAACACAACTTTGTTCCTATTTCATCAGTAGAACAGCCTTCCAAACCAGATGTTGGAAAGAAAACAGAAGAAAATGCTGAAAGGGAAAGCATGCTTTAAACCTGGAGGGAATCTGAAAGTTAAAACAGCTTAAACAAGTGTATTCCTTTCCTATCTCACCATCCCATGTGTGCCTTTGCTCAAGGTGCCCACCTGGCCTAGGGAAGCCCAACACTGATCTGCCAAGCTGAGACCTCAGGGTGCAGATGGCATCCTGGTCACAAAGCTGAGGGGACTGGCCCACAAGATGCTCAGTGGTCCAGCAAAGCAGTCTCTCCTCCGTGTCTGCCTAAACAAGGAGCAAAGACCCAAGGGTCCATGGCAGAGAGGAGTTCTTTTGGGGTGCAGTCAGCCTTGTGCATGTGTCTGTGCCCACAGAGCTGAGATGCTCTGCTGAGCCAGGGCTGCTTTGGAAAACAAAAGGCGAGAGGAAGGAGCAGAAGGAGGTGCAGAGAGTCCCTCTGGTCAAGGTGCCTTGGCAACACGGGGCAGGGGGTGTCCCCAGATAGTGCCCTGCTAACAAGGGATCCTGTCTCAGAGACCAATGAGTCACTGCTGAAAGCCTGGCAACAATTATTTAAATTGAAGCTGCAGTCCTTTTTCTCCTGGGGGGGAGTGGTGCTGGTCCCTGTCTTTTGGGGCTCCTGCTGGGCTGCCTGCAGGCTGTTTGCCCCTGGGGCATTGCTCCTGGGGGCTTTGTGTGTTGTTGCACACACCTTAAAGTACCAGGAGACCTGTCCAGTGTCACCAGCCATATCTCGGGTCAAGGCCAAGTTCAGCTCCTTGGGCTTTTCTAGGCTGAAAAAGCTCTTTCCTGGGCACAATGCATATTTTAGCCCAGGCACCAAACAGGGATTTTCTGTGGGAAGGTGGCTGGGTGTCTCTTACCTCTGGGTTGGTTTGGTTGCTTTCCCATCTTCTGGAGCCTCAGCTGTCACACCTGGATCCTCACTCAGACCAGGACATCCACTGTGAAAAAGCAGATTATATCTCCCAAAACCAAGGAAAACCAACAGTACATCCAAGTCTCATCCAAATAGTTCTGCCAGGATTAAAAACAAAGATTACACTCCCCTTCTGAACTATTTTCCAGCTGGTCTTTCCACAAAACATTCATGATTCACAGACACACTTGTTAGGCTCTGAGCAGCCATAAAGCATGCCCTGCACACAGTCCTGGGGCTGAGCCCTGTGGTGGCTCAGGTGGCTGCAGGTCTCTGTGATGCCCAGCACAGCACCAGCCTCAGGCTGGAGGAATGGTGGCCAGAGTGGCCAGAGCAGGGTGTACAGGGGCACCAGAGCAGGCTGTGCAAGGGGCAAGTGGGGCTGAGAAAGCACCGGGGCCCCAGAGGCTGCTGGTGAGGCCAGGGATGGGATCTGGTGTGGGGGCAGGCACCAGGCACGGTGCTCTGGAGAAGTCTGTGTGAGGCCTCATGGCTTGGTGCTCCCAGGGGAACAGCTGCTGGTTCCAGCTGTGCTCCACAGCATCCCCAGCACCCCCGTGTCCCTGCACCACCAGCACCCACGCCAGGAGCAGCCAGGAGCATCCCACTGGGAAACAGGGCATGCTGCAGGGGAAATCTCCAGCAGCCAGGCAGCCGGCAGCAATCCCTGCTCTGCTGCCTGAGGAAAGGGAGCAAGCAGGGAGTGGTTCTGGGTAGAACCACGGGAGTGGGGCAGCAGAGAGGCCATGGCATCAAATGCTCTGCCATGAACCTGGGTATGGACCAACTGCTGCTGCCCCCAGCACCCCGAGGGGGTCTGCAGGAGAGCCACGGACGGACTTCAGACAAGGGTAGGGAGTGATGAGACAAGGGGGGAAGGGGTTCACACTGACAGGTTTAGAATATGGGGAATAAATTCTTCCCTGTGAGGGTGGAGAGGCCCTGGCACAGGCTGCTCAGAGAAGCTGTGGCTGCCCCAGCCATGGATGTGTTCAATGTGAAGTTGGATGGAGCTTGGAGCAACCAGGGATAGTGAAAGGTGTCCCTGCCTGTGGCAGAAGGGTTGAAACAAGATCACACTTAAGGTCCCTTCCAGTCCAAGCCATTCTATGATTCTATGCCCTTAATGACATCTGAATGTGGGTAACACACTTGGGTAGTGATTCACTTGCTTTTTCCTCCTCTGGGTCCTAACGACGACTGCCTGCCCCTACCCAAACTAAAAACTATGTCTGTTAGGGACTCAGCAAACCCTCTGCCACCAGCAACATCCACCCCCCAGCAGCAGATGAGGCCGCTCTGCTGCCCCAAACACCTGCAGTGAAGTTCACTGTGAAGTTTGTCTGATACTGGTGAATCAATCAGGGAACAGCTTGGAGGTGAACCCGATTTTGTCCTCCACCACAGGCTTCCTGTGAAGCCTCAGAGAAGAGAGGAACACCCAGAGCCTCTAAGGAAACTGGAGCTGCAAACAAGCCCTTACTGGAAATCCTCGCTGCCCACGAGCCAAGTGAGACCTACAACACTCCCATTTTGTAGGACCCAGCTAAAACATAACTCCTTGCAGAGTCTACGAGGGTGTTGCTCTGATGCAGAAGTAAAGGGGAGTCTAAAGACCCCCAGTGTGACAGCAGAGCAGAGCAGGAGCTCTGTGGGTTCCCACCAGCCTGGGCAGACAATGGGGAGTGCTCAGCTCCTGGCCCCACACAGGGAGAGGTGTTACCCCGGAGAGGAGCTCCGTGGCAAAACAGCTCAGCAGCTGCCCACACTCGATTCACAAACTAACACCGCGTCATTTGTCACCGAGAAAAGCACCCGGCTCTTGAATGGGTAATGCTGGCAGCCTCGCATCAATGTTTTCACAGGCAAATTCATACACTGACCTCCTCGGTGAAACATGCAGCAAATGCCTGGAGTCTGGTTTACATCTGCCATGGGATCCTGTTACATTCAGAACAACCCCTGTCAACGCTGAATCTGTAACAATCAATAAAGAGAGAGAGTTTGTTTGTTCATGTTTTGTTGGTTTGTGGTTTTTTTTTGTTTTCTCATTCCTAATTGTGTTATTTTGCTACTCCAAGTTTTGCAAGTTTTGCAATTGCCTCCCTCCTCCCCTTCTTGTTTTCTTTTAGGACAAGCTGTCATCTTTTCACATCTTTTCACCAGGCCATTGCAAATGTAAAACTGTAAATTGCAGGACTGTGCAAATAGCACTAATAGCATTTGCATAAAAATTGGTTGCAAAGAGCAATTAGCACTTCATTAATAATCAATGAAGGGCCAATTTACACATTGCCCAAAAGCAAATTGTAAGTTCAATTTTGTCTATAATTGAGCATTTGGTGCTGGACAACTGTACAATGGTGCCAGGAGAGACCAGCACAGCACTTTTGGAGTCAAAACTCTGGTGAGCTCAGGTTTTCAGTGATCCCCAGCATGGCTCTTTTGGAGGCCAGGCCAGCACCCCCTTCCCAATGGAAGGGCACTCCAGGAGGTAGATTTGTTCAGAGGAAACACACAAATGTCTGCATGCTACTAGTCCTGCTCAGATACACCTCTAGCACCAAGAATATGGATGCTGCTTATCTGGAAGCCTTGGTCCTGCCAAAACATCCCTTGCAGCGATGCTGAGGGAAAGGGGAGATGCACAAAGGACATCAGAGAGGTATCATCACCTCGATGCTAAGATCTCAACATCCTCCCACTGCAGTATCTGCTCCTGCTCTACAAGTGACAGCAGAACTCTTCCCTTTGCCTCTAGGTGAAGGTCTAATATAATCCTTGTGGGTGAAGGATTCCTACTAAGCCAATTCTCCCCTTTGTCACTGCCATCCACATGTGACCTTTCTGGGATATCCCAAACTTGTGTGCAGTCACTGAGGTCAGAAAGACCAAACTGCCCCTGCTTTATCACTTTGATTTCAGTGTCACAGAAGGGTTCCTGGTCCTGATTTGACCATTAGGCCATGCATCCCCCAGCCTTCCCCTCAGGATAAGTGGTGATATCCAATAAACCAGAGCAGCTTAATCACAGCAACAACTTTCCCAGCCCCAAATTCTTTGCTATCTCATCCTCCACTTAAAAGGCACAGCCAGCTCCGTTTCATGAGCAGAGCCTGACTCTAAACCACTTGACATCTGAAGTTTTCTTATCACATTTAGCATGGATCTCATGAATCTGGTGAAAAGCTAGACGATCATTTAGCAGGGGTTGGTTGCTTTATCTATTTTCCATAATAATTTGAATATTATTACAATGGCACCTTTCATCTGGGGATATACATGCACTTTACATATGTTACATTAATTTCACCGATGAGCTGGGGAAGCACTCCTTATCCCTATTGTGCACATGAGGAAATGGAAGCACAGAGATGATATACTGCTTGCCCAGGAAGCACAGGAAGTTTCTGACAGAGCTAGGAATAGAAATCGCATCTCCCATGTCTTATGCAGAAGAATATCTTTATGTCCCTGCCCAGTAACTGAGCCCTTAATCCAGACTAAGACACCCACACAGGACCCACTTTGCTGAGAGCAGCACAGACACCCAGAAATGGCAGTGCCTTGCTCTGGGAGGAGACTTGACTGATCCAAAATTTCCCCCACCATGAAGGTTGGAAGTACCCTCTGCAAGGAGCAGCTTTGGGGGCTCCAGGGGAAGGAGGTGGCTCTGAGAGTGGTCTCCATCTGAAGTGGATGTTATTAGTTGGTGTAAGCAGATGCTCGACGTGGGATGCTCAGGACTTCTCAGTTTTCACCCAGCAACGTCCCTGCTCCCTTTTTCCTGCCTGTTCAATCCACCTTTACCAAGAGATTGAATTTACAATGGACTTGAACACATTTAAATCCATTTATTGCAAAATTACTTTTCAATAATTACATCACTGTGCTGACTGTGTTGCATAATGAAATTAGCATGAGAGATATTAGAAAGAATATAAAATTATAAGACATATTGAAATACCTCTTTCCCCGTCTGCCTTAGCACAGCCCATAGCTTAACTGGAAAACGAGCACTGCTCCTGGATGGGATTTAAATGCATCAAGTGTAATTTTATAATGTCTTTTATATAAATTAATTATAATGGTTATTGCTGCTTTACATTATTAGATTGAAATTTGCCTCCACTTCAGTGCATTAAAAGAAAGCTGCACCCATTTTGCTCCACAATGCCCTGAAAGTTCTCGTGGCATGGAGCCATCCTGCCCACACTGACACCATCAACACACCTGGGGTTAAAAGCTTTGGGCTCATGTTGGCTTGGCACTGCCCACCATGGGTCCCAAACCCACAACCAGCCTTGGGGCAGGTGCTGGGCTCCTCATAGAGACCTTTGGCTGGGGTAGGACATTGCATCCTTCCAAACCCTGCTTTTTCTGCTTCAACTCTGAGCAATAACAGGGATGCCCAGGCTGGTTTTAGCAATCCCACCTCAACTGTTCATCTGGAAATAATTGGAGGTGATAAACCCACTGCCAAATCCATGCCATGGCACAGGTGAAGTGTCTAACTCGGAGCAAACACAGCCCATTAGCTGACCATGGGCTGCTGTAGACCAAGTGCTGCTGGGGGCACGTGGGAGCATCTCTGAAAGAGCTGGGGCCATCCTCAGGAAAAGCTCTCCTTTGAAAAAAGGGTTTGCACACTGTGCAGTGATTCCTTTGTCAAACCTCCACATTCCCATGCACAGTTGTTGTTTTTCTCATCTAATTCCTGGGCCATACATGCCAAACCAGCCAAGGAGAGGAGGCAGTGAGCTGTTGGGGGGTTAACAAACCACTGGCCACGCTGGACAAACCACAGTCACGCAAAGCACAATGAAGACACAGTGATATGCTTTTACTGCCTCTTAATCCTCAATAGAAGTCTACTAATATTCAATTTGTGACATTATTTGCACATTGAATTAATCCAGAAACTAAAGGGCTAATGAGTTATGGAAAGTAGCACACGGTTTAATTGCAACAACAAGGGCCTGCCGGCCTCCCCCCAGTCAGGAATGCCTGGGTAAAAATAAAATTCTGCATGCGCTGGTACACACCAGATGGGCAGGGAACAGCAAACTAAACAATGTGAACTATCTGAATGACTGTTCTTTTAAATGTCCTGAGTTTTCCTTTTTTTTTCAGGCATGCTCCTCGTGAAACAGCACAACATTCATTAGGCATAACACAAAAAAGTCAGAATGACCAAAGGAAAAAAATTGACCATGAAAATAATCATAGAATCATTTAGGTTGGAAAAAATCACAGAGTCCAACCATTAACCCAGCAATGAATAAAGCATGTCCCTGAGTGTCACAATTTCCTTACAGAAAGGCACCAGGCCTTCAAGGAATATGTTGAAAATGAGAGAAGTCACTTGAAGAACTTACAGAATGAAAAGGACAAGTAGATATTTTCAGGACATGATGCCACCAGCCCTTGGCAAAAGCTGCTGCTTCGTTCCACATACTCAACCCTCAGCACAGAACTTCCCCTGCAGCAAGACCCCAGCCTTGGTCCACACCTGGATGAGTAAGAATTAGGACTTAAACAGACAAGCTACAAAAAGAAACAATCATAAAACATTCCCCCTCCTCAAGCCCTCTTCTCAACCTGCTCTGCAGAAAGGTCTCTCCACTGTTTCACAACTTTCTGGAGCACCTGAATATCCCAGAGTGGTCCCAGCTTCCAGCCAGCAGCACAGCACAGTCACATGCTATGTGTGCACCTGTTTTGGGGCCAAATAATCTGAAGGGAGAGGCTGCAATCAGTAATGAAGCTGATGGAAAGTACAAGGAAAAGAACAGTCTCTCTGTCTGGTTGATTGCCATTTCAGATGATTTAAAGCTCTTCACAAAACTTTTTACTGTGAAGAAAAGCCAGGAAAAACATCTTCTGCATGGTCTTCTAGACACTGTCCCTTCCTCAAATCCCTGTGTGGCAGAAACTCAAACATTTATGTTATGTTCATGGTGTGGAAAGCTGGCCTTCCCCAAGGTCTCCTCCAAATCTGGTCTAACAAACACATAAAATAGCAAATCCAGCAAACCCAGACAAAATGCCTCCTTTTTCCTGCCTGAGCTTTGTTAATGGTCAACCCAAGCTAAAAACTCCTGCTTTTCTTTTCCCACTGCTGCTTTCCCCAGCTGCTGAAACAAAAGCAAGATGGAGCTGCCAGTGAAGAGGGTTGGAGACCCTCCTATGAGACAGAGCCTGGCCAGGAGCTCAGGAGCTTGCATCATTTAATAGAAAAAGTGGATAAATCTAAACAGCACTTAATTTATTGATGAAGTAAGAAAGACTGTTTAATGTGGAAAACATAAGCAAGATCAATAGCAGAGAGCACAAATAACTAAGGCTATTGACACTTAAGTATTTTAAGCCTAATTGCAGGCATATGCACTTTCTAAGGGTATCTCACCTTCTAATAGCACCCTTGAGATTATGGGGTTAATTGATGCAGCTGTTTACTCCTGGCTCACGTGGTCCAGATTGGGATTCCCTGGAGGATGCTATTAAACTAAAGTGTTTAATGAAGTGCTAAAGAGTGGAGTTTCTAATATTCTCTTCCCTTGAATGAAATTGAATAGGAATTGGAGCAAACTTCTCCTCCCCAGGTGGGAGCTACAGCTCAGCATTGGAGTAAATCACCCTGTGCTGCTCACAGGGAGCTTTGGGATGCAGGGGGGAAAGACCAGACCTGCTCAGGTCCATTTTTAGATCCACACTGTGGGGATACTTGTGGATTTTTTCCCTCCCAAATCACAGAGAGGAGAGACCTACAAACATGTTCCATTTTAGCACTGCTGTTGGACAAGGAATCCGAGGAAGCCAGGGCCACTCCTGTGGCTTTTCAGTGTGATACTGGGCTTCTCTCTTTTGGGGTGGGCTGAAAGAGGATTTGATTTTCATTTGGGAAGGAGAACAGATAACAGCACCTGTGATGTCACTGGCCTGGGTGTTTCAGCTCGATGGCAGAGAGGGGCAAAGCAAGACTGCCAGAAAAGAGGCTCTTAAAACCAATCTCCTTGATTTGTAATTTGCCCCAGCCTGGTTTGGTACCTTTGAAAACCAGGCAGATGCCTGCATAGCAGGTGTTTCCAGGCTGCCATCCCTGGGCAGAGGACACAGCCTCCCATTCTCAAGTGCACAGCACAGAGCTCAGCTGCTTTTGTCTCTGCAACGGGAAGGTCTTGGCTCTTCTTCACTTCCTTCTACCACCAGCTTCTCCCAAGTGAGGTCTGGCAAAGCTAAGCAAGAAATGAAGGAGATTTCATCTCTGCAACCCCTCTCCATCACCTAGACCCTGCTTGAAGGGACCTTGGAGCCTCCTCTCCCGGGGCACATCCATCCTGCCTGTGATATCCCCAGCCTCTCACTCTGAACAAGGATGGTAATTGCTGTAAGGTAGAAATTGCTTCCTTTATTTGGCTTTTCCAGCCTGAGAGGGCACACAGACAATGAATCTGATGAGGACAGGGCTGTCCCTGGAGTGAGTGGCACAGGGCTGCTCTGCCTGGGTTCAGCAAACTGGGCAGCACATTGACCTCAGAGCCTTCAAGGTCCTCCCATGGAATCAGGTGCCATGCACAGACCCTTTACAATCATCCTCTCTCTCCACCACAGCCTTTCTACTGCAACTTGAGATTTTCTTCTCTTTTAAAATCAATTAGTTTGAAGCTGTTTTACAAAAGCCTTTCTGCAGGATGGCTATTCCCAGTGAAAATGCTCCTTCTATTGCCTCCATCCACATTGCACCTCCCTTGGGAGAGCCACAGAGATGGTGGGAAGGAAACATTATGTTTGTAGCCCAGATAATGTTACCAACCCCACTGAAAATGCTTCCAGAAACAAGCATGCTGACTGGTGTGTGCAGTATGTGGCTGGAAGTGTGCTGGGTTAACTGGATTGGTGGTTTCAATGTATTTGCCCATAGATTTCAGAGGGAACCATCAGGAGTTGTGGAAGGTAACCAAGGAAAGCTGGTTTGCTGTCAGTCAGCACAAATTGCAATTATGTGGAGAGGTCTGCACATACACTGTGAAAACCTGGGGGTTCTGTGAACCCAAAAAGGCTGAAATCATGGGTGAAGTGGGTTTGGGGCTGTTTCAGCTGTTTCTATCCCACCTGTCAGAAGGAATGTGGAACAGAAAGGGGTTGTGAATTCTGCAGCTGGATGGGGATTACCTGCAGGAGAAAACCATAATCCACCTCAGGACAAATCTGCGTCTGTTTCCTCCTCCCTTTGTGTCAAGGACCTCATGGTTTTGGGACAGTGTGTCTGGAGCTGGAGGAGGGGGGTTTCCTGCTAAGACACCATGGCCACACTCAGGCTTCCAGCTCTCCACCACGTTGACCAGGTTCTTCTGGGCAAATCTGAGGGAAATAACATGAGAACAGTGAAAACCCATTAGTCTGAAGAGCTTGGCTGTGTGCTGAGGGATGTGCTTGTAGGCTCAGTGCCTTGCAGAGTTGGACATCAGAGGGGCTAAAGAGAAAGGAAAAGGTCCCTGTGTGGTGTTTCCCCATCTGGTCCTCAAGTGTTGCCTCACCTCTGAATAAATATTTGTAATACCAGGACTCCCCAAGTCTCACCTCTTGCCCCAAAGCCCCCCTGTTCCTTTCTGGTTTTATTTCTGCCCTCTATATAAATCCTCCACCCACCTTCCTCGTTGTGTACCTTTAGCCAGCTGTGTCCCACAGATGCTTCCCTTGAACATCAACCCTCCAAATTAGTGTCCTGGAGCTGGAAAAGCAGATCTTCTGGGCCATTTTAAACACATCCTTATCAGCCTTTGTCAGGGAGCAAGATCAGTATCAGCTCTTCTCTCCTGGCTCTTTTGCAGCCCACCTAACTCCTGCCAGTGACATTCCCTGAGCTCTGCCACCATCCAGTATCAGGGCACCTTCACCATTTTCACAGCTGCACCCAAAAAGGGGCCATGAGTTTATGCCCTGGACGAGGGCACCAGCTCTTGCCCAGGGAAGGTGTTCTTTGCTGCCTTGCAGCCAGCCTCCTCTTGCTGCATTTACTCACATTTGCCCATGTGCAGCTGATTTCCCAGTTCAATGGCACCTGCAAATGTCACAAAGGGTGTTTTTACCAGAGTGGCAGGTGGGCTGTCCTGGGTGCCCCACAGCCACCTCTGCTCTGGGGCTCCTGCTCATGTGTGGGACCAGCAGCTCATGGGAAAGTCTTCCTGGGACTTCCCTCCCAATCCAGCAAGACACAACCACCCCTCCAAACCCACATTTCTCTCTGCTACAAACGCTGTGAGGGCAGAATTAAGCTAAGCTGTTTATTTTCACAAATGCAGCCAGGACAGCATACAGCCAGAGAGCGAGGTTTTGCTGATATGTGCAAACTCATTAAACCACTGTAACTTAATTGCTTGCAATTGTCCATCCATCCCCTGACCCCTGCACTCTCTGCAGCGCAGGGCACAGGGGGTCTCCCATCCCTGCAGCCTCCCCCTGTCCCTGGCAGAACAGGACCTGTGGCAGCAGGAGAGACAACCCACAGTCCCCAGCCCAGTCAGGCCATCAAAGCCCCCAGAACTGGGAGAACAAAATCATTTATGGTGCAGAAAAAAAATGAAAACAGCCAAAAGGCCACAACAGAAAACCAGGGAGAGAGGAAAATTAACTAAGAAATATGCAGCCTTGATGTCGATTCACTAAAGAATATTTATTGTCCTCTCATGCATCTTGCTTGCTCTCCTAACAAATATAATATTTTTGAAAGAAAGTCTTTCTTTACCACTGCTGTCTCTCTCATGCCCTTTCTCTGTCTCACCAGCTCTGTCTCTGCCTCTCTGATACCAACTCTGACAAACCGTGCGATTCTGATGGAAAATTCATTAGTCGTCCCTTTTTTTTTTTCTTCCCCATTTTCCCAGTCAGCTTCGCGCCTGATCTGTCAGCCTCTTCCATCCTGATTATCTGGAGACGCCAATTTCAAAGAGACATCTTAATAGTGATGTCAACGAATTAATTAGATGTGTTAATGAGCTAAAAGCAACCCAAATTAAATTAATGCAGTAATAAGCACAGACAGCAAAATTAGCTCCAATTTCTGTAAATGATTCTGAACTGTACACAACATCTCATCCTGCTAGAGCATTACCATCCCCCAAAGCTAATCAAGAACTCCAGTGCAATTAACTGCTTAATTACAAAACACACACACAGCTCATAGATCCAGCAGCAGGAGGGGTGCACTGGGCTGCGGAGCGAGCGGGGAAATTCTCTGCAACAAACCCTGCACATCAACCCTGCCACAGAGGCTCTGCCCCCACCAAAAGCACCCCCCAGGCTCCTCAAATGGGGTGATCCAGAGCGAGGGCACGCACAGAGGCAGGATGAGGGTGGCCAGGTGTGGTCCCCAGGAGGACCTTCCCTGCTGGATCCCACCACAGGATTCCCAGTGTGGCCAGGGATGCTCGCTGGGCCAGTGGCAGAGATGTGCCCATGGCCTCATGTTGGTTATTGTATTTATCAGATTGGGGGCTGCATGGAAAAGCCTAATTGTCCAGCTCTGCTCACCTCCCCCTGGGATGAGCTAGGAGCCACTAATAGCTTTGCAGAGCTGCTCAGGTATCTGATTAGCTCTAATTGCAGCTGGGAAGACAGAGGGAAGGAGCGGGATAGTGCTGCAGACAGAGGGAAGAGGATGGAGGAAATGGGGAGAGAGGAAGGGCTGGGGGGAATGGTTGGAAATCCCTGGAGGCACGTGTTAAGAAGGAAAGAGAATGGTGTGGCCAACAGAGAAATGAAGGATGCAAACAAAAAAAAAGGGAAAAAACAGGCAAACAAAGAACTGAAGGCAGAAACAAAGGGAAGGAAGGCAAGACAAAGAGGGCTGCACACAGCCAGGCCCCGCAAAGCAGCTGGGACAGGAGGCTTGGTGGAATACAAGAGTGGGTCTTGGACAGGCCCCATCCCAGCCCTGCAGAGCTGGGTTATGCTGGACACGGTGGAAAACACAGCTGCCTCATCGTGGGATGACACAACCCATTTGGAGGTTGTGGAGTCATTAGCCTGCCCAGTAAATGAGGAATATTTGCAGTCAAGATGAAGGCTGAGATTCGCTGTGACAAATAACATCTCCGTGTTTCCCCTTTTTTTTTCTCCACCTTTTATTGCAATTAGTTCAGTCTGTTAATAAGCAAAGGATATTTTTAGTTAATTTCAGTTCCAGTTAATTGATTCAAAAGCGAAACCCAGCAACTGAGTTAATTGATCCATGCGTCTCACGCTGTAGCAGCGAGGTGCTCTCTGGGCCGTGGCTGGGGCTCAGAGCAGCACGGTGAGGAGGGGAAGCAGGGAAGCAGCAGAGCCCCTGCAGCACCCCAGCAGCTGTGCCACTCACCCCTTGGTGCAGAAGAAGCTGCAGGGCCGTGGCCTTGCACGCGTGCCACGGGGAGCGTGCCAGCCCCGTGCGAGTCACCGTGAAGGCACTGCAGCAGAAATGCTCGTGCCAGAGAGCTCAGTGGATGGGATGTCCTGGCTGGCTCCATGCAGAGGGATGTCCAGCCTGGCACACTGTCTCTGATGGGCACAGTGGGAGATGGTGTTTCAGAAAAGTGTGCTACCCGTGCTGCTTTGCACTTCCCTTGTGCTCCCTGAGCTGTCTTGGCAGAGATGCTGGAGGGTGCATCCCTGGCCAGGGATTTCAGCTGCTACTTATAAAGCTGTTTCCATGAGTTTCTCTAATCCCCTTTTCCTCCCGTGGCAGTAAGTTCCCAAAGTTCACTACCTGCCGTGTCCAGAAGAGCTCTTTTATCTATCTCAAACCTAATCTCTTCCTGTTTTCAATTGAGTGTCTCTTGTTCTTGTATTTACAGGATTTGGTGAATGACCGCTCTGTGTCCAGATTATCCACTGCCTTCAGGATTTCCCAAACCTAAGCCAAATCTCCCTTCAGCCTTTTCCACCTCTGCCTGGCAGTCAGCACCATTCCTTACCTGCCTTGTGTGTTTGCATCTTGTCACAAGGGTCTGGTCCCTCTTTTCCACTGGAAGACTGGATCTCCTTACCTGTGAATTCAACACGAGAGTCTCCTGTCCCTACACTGCTGGTGCTCAGGGTGCTCACACCCATGAGCAGCCAACACACAGCAGCATTTTAATTCATAGAATGAAAGAATAATTTGGGTGGGAAAGGACCTTTAAGATCATTAAATGCAACCATTTATTTAGCACTGCCATGGCCACCACTAAACCACATCCCCAAGTGCCACGTCTACACATTTTAAATACCTCCAGGGATGGTGACTCTACCACTGCTCCTCATCCACACCACACTTGGGCACAGCAGAAAGTTCAAAACTCTGAGAAAAAATAAAAATTTGTTGTGTTCCCTGTTGATGAGTAAAAACAAAGTTAGAATAAAAATCTGCATGGTTGAGCATACTGGCTACTGTTTACCTGGCCACTTCTTTCTTACTCTCCTGTAGGAGTTACATTTTTAAGACAAATGATGCATTTTCACAGAGACATTCAGGTTGTTATTTCAGTCTCTGAGGGCTACATGCCATGGCACTGAGGACTAGGGACAGAGAGACAGACAAATTCCTTGCTCTCTGCATCTGCAGTGTAACTAAGGATCTTTCTAATGAAACAGCCTAAAAAAATGTTTTTCAGAAAGTGCATGCCTAAACAATCTTTTGCAATAGAGCCTAATAGCAAATCCTCTGTGCCAGGAGCTCAACATGATGCAATTCCCCCTCTTCCCAATTTTTGAAATAGGATGCACTATCTATGAGGAAAAATCAAAAGATGAAAACCAGGCAGGGAGCTGAGCTTCTGTGGTGTGCTTGGCTCTGAGAGCCCTCAGCATCTCTCAGGAACGAGGTGCAGGTCCCAGCCTTTGAGCCAGAATTTGAAATAAGGGCAATCCTTCCCTTGTCAGAACGAGCAGGGACAGTTTGGTTTTAGTGCTCGCTGGGAAAAGTTGAAGGGAGAGGGTGCTCTTCAATAATGCTGCAAATTACCCTCACTTTAAAATGCCAGTCCTTGATTTGTCAGCCAATTTTTGAATAATTTACAGTGGATTTGGCAGGTTGCTGTGATATACAGTGTAATATGTGTGTGGAACTCTTTCAAAGCAGAAGTTAATACTTTCCAGGAGAAAAAGGAAATAATTGTGTCAAAACAAGCCTTAACCACTGGGGTTTACCTGTTTCCTAATACACAGGAGTTTGCAAACATGATTCCCATTAAAGCAAACGCCACACACACATATGAGTCTGCCTGCCTTGAGAAGAAAATATTCTTCACAAGTGCCTTTCTTGGTGTTGGATGATCAATCCGCCATCTGCTTTTATTTATTCATGATTTCTCAGACTACTACAACAATATTGACATTAAATACAGCTTCAGCTTATTAATTTTTTTCATTCATATGTATTTTAAGTCAATTTTATTGACTTCCCCTTGGCTTGCTCTTTTAGCTGTTTGCTTGTTTTCCTGGCCTGCTACTTTGTGCCTACCCTTACATCCATTTCCAATATTTTCTTTCCAGCTCCTTGCTTCTGTTCAAGGTAGCCACTAGAGAGTAATTTTCTGTTCCAGGCACTGTGGATGACCTGAATTCAGACCTGTTGACCAAACTGAATATTTCCCCAGCTCAGGCTGCAGGTTTGGGGCAGTCCTGCTTATCCCAGGATCACTGAGGCTCCAGCAAGATGCTCCTAGACCATGTAGCTGTTCCAAGGTGGTGGCATCAGGACATCCACATCCCAAGTAAACCATCAGTCTTCCCCATATGCAGATATGTCACTTGTTCTCAGCAGCAGTTGTGAAAATCAGGACAGACAATTGTTAATTATATTTGTCCCCTTTCCTATCTCATTGCCCCCAAGGTTCAAGGCCTTGCTGGGACTGCACATTTGACAGCCCAGCTCTGACTCTGACCTGTCTCTACTCTTCCAGCTCATCTCCACTTCCCCTTCCTTCACCCCTTCACTGCTGCATCCAAGTTTCAAGCAACACAGACCACATCCAACAACCAAGCCACAAAAGGCTCCCAGCCAAGGACCAAGCCCCCATTCAGACCTAAGCCATTAATTTCACAGCAGATTTTGCCTACAAACATTTTCAAGTTTTGGATCTTGCTCTTAAGATGTCATCCCTGTGAAAGGGGACAGGTCTCATTCTACCCCAGCAATTCACAACCCTACACCCTCCAAAAGCTCCATGTCCATTTTAGGGTTTACTGTAAGGTTTTCTGTAAGAAGTTTTCCCTGCCTCTCCAGTAATCTTCCCTTTTCCTCTGTTTCTGCAGCTTTATCTCGCCCGTGTCCCTCACGAGTCTGCACTCATTCCTTTGTGCTCTGCTCTATGATCACTGCTTCCCCCTCTTGTCATATTCTGCACTTGTGGAGTAACAACCTGTCACATTCATAACCTCTTTGCACCAAAAATGTTCTTTGATCTGTGTAAACTACATTTGATGCTGAAATCCTTGATATTAATATCTTTTGTTTGTGTGTCAATGTTCTCTAGAATCTAATTAAGCAATGTTTTGAGAGCATTGTATATGTTTGAACAATTTGGCAGAGCAGACAATATGAGCTATTGACCTGCAAGGATAAATTGTGCTTGCAGATTCTAGGAATTCACACGTGCACGCTTCTTTATGCTATTTCTTCTGAAATATGTGCATTCAGAACGAGGCCTTGCCTTGTAATAATCTCTGCAAGGCTTAATCAAGTATCTGCTCGTGCTCTTTACTGTAATTGCAGTGGCAGTTACAGCAGGGCACAGCAGAGGCAGGTTTAAGCTACCAACACACCCAATATTAAAATACAACAAAGAACAAGTTCTACCCATACACTAATAACAGAGATTATTCAATCAATAGCTTCTCGTTATAAATGAATAGGCTAAATTGCCTTTGAATGATGCAAAGATCGACAAGGCAGGGGTCAGCCTGATATAACCACTTACCCTGACTTGACTTGAGTGATTTGAAAGGTGGCACTGAATGGCAGTGGGGTCAGGGGTGCAGGGCCGGGTGGGTGCAGCCACGACACCGAGCACATCCTCACAGGGTGGCTCTGGGGGATGCTCAGGACCTGGTAGCAAACGCTGCATAACTCTGCTGGATTGGACCTGGAGAGGGGTTTCCAAAGAGGGAGGGAGGGAGGGAAAAAGAGAACAGCAAATTGTAGCAATGAGAGGCAGAGAGAGGGCTCAGCAGGGTGAGGAGCTGTGGTCACGCTCACTGCTGGCCCCACTCACTGGGACAGGTCTGGTGCCTTAAGACACAAAAATCAGGCCACTCTGAGCTTACCCCACCTTGACACCTCCTCAGATGTAGCTCCCAGGTTAGAGCAGCTCCCAGTTCTGGGTTTGGGGCCTGACTTCCCCATCCCTAACCCTGGTATTTACTGTTCAGTGAAGGAAACTACATCAATACAGGGGCGATATCTCATTGCTCAGAGCTCGTTAGGGAGCTGCAATCAAGGAAGACCAAGGTATCAGTGATACCAGTGATACCCACCAGGCAGCACTGGGAACACTGGAGAATGGCTCCAAAGGACTCTGCAATACTGGCCGGGAAACAAGTTAGAGATTCAGCTTGGAAGCCAAGCCCATTTTGAGTGGTGGGGATAACTCACCCTAAACCACCTGTCAGTGCTGCTGCATGGCACAAACCTATGGCTGGAGCCATGAAGGTGTCTCTGCTCCTGGAGCAGCAAGCACAAACCTCCGGATGCGTGAAATAAAGAGCACTCTTGCACAGGGGATGTTTGATGGAAAAACAGGCAGAGGTTTATTGCCAGAAACCAACCCCCCATCCCTCACCTCTGTTCCGCTGGTGCTGAGCAGCCAGAGCCCCCAGGGCTGAAGTCTGACTCCAGATAAGGGCCACCAGCTGTCCCAGCTGCCCTCCTGGGGAGCCCTGCAGCTCCTGCCAATATCATCAGCTCCCCACAACTGATTTCCTCAGCTGGGCACTGGCACAGCCCCGAGGGGTCCGGTCTGCCTGAGCCTGCCACAGGGAGAAAAGTGTTCCCTGATGGGAATCTGAGCTTTTGTAACACTGACCTGGTTTGCTGGGTGGTTCTGCCTCCTTTTTCCTGTTGACAGACGATGTCCCATGGCTCTGTACAAACACACCTGCTTTGCACAGTGCTTTGGGCCAAGGGCAGCTGAAGGGCCATGGGGCCTTCTCCACGGTGAGGCTTTGCTTGTGCTTCTGCATGGGGAGAAACTTCCCTGAAGTGCAAGGCTTTTCCAGCATTCAGGCATCCCATCCCTGGCCTCCAAAAAGGCTGGGCTCCTCCAGAAACAGCACAGTGCCATCTGTTGGCTTCCTCACCCTGCAAAGGATCAGAACCCTCAAAACTCCTGGGAAATCGGAATAAAACGAGGGGAAAAAAGTTATGTGCACTCTGGCTTTCCTCAAGCTTCTGCCTGTCCTCCTCACTAACTCTGCAAGCAGAGATGATGGGTCTGGCAGTGGAAACAGTTTGCTTTTCCATCTGATGGCTGCGCTGCGTGTGGGCAGGGCTGTGGCACTGCCATCCTCGGGGCCCTGCTCCTCCAGCCTCAGCAGTGCCAGTGCCAGCTCAGTCCCCCTGGGAGCCTGGATAATCAACTACCACCACCCACCAGGGCTCCTCCAGCACAACTTCCTAGAGTTCTTTTCCAGGTGGAAACAGGGAATTTATCAGGGATGCCACATGGCCCTGCTGTAACTGCTGATGCCCAGAAATCCTGGACAGAGGGACATCACAGGCAGCCTGTGTCTGGGGCTCACGTACCTGCATGGTAAACCCTAAAAATCTGACTTTGGCACAGCAAACTGAGCAGAAATGGCCATTTCCTGAAAAGGCTTCAGTCCAGCGGGCTCCTGGGGGTAGGAATGAGTGTTCTCCTGCCATCCCTGGGCTGTCTCGCTGTGTTTTAAATGGGAGCACCTACCCTGGGGTGGTGGGTGGGTTTATCACCGTGCATTGCTCACATCAGCTTCAGTGCTCGGGGATGATTCAGGTTGGATGACTCTGAACAAATGAAGATTATATTACCACTGCACAGGATTAAGGAACATGTCTCTGTTCCAAACATTTTTCATTTTATTAAAGAAATAAAGAAAAAAAACACCAAAAGAAAGCTAAAATTCCTAAGGAGGGGGGTGGGGGGAAGGATGATTTTTTTTTCTAATATTTTTTAACCCCCTTTTCTTACTAGAAGAGAAGGTTTTGTAAGTAAGCCCAGAGAGACACTGAAGGGTGCTGCCTGGGGCCAAGCATCAAGTTCAGGATTCAGTTCTGATGCTGCCCAACTTGCTCTCCTGCCTTGAATTTTCCACCTGCAAATGCAGAAGATAACAGTGCCATACCCCACCACCTCACAAGAGCAACCCAAGCCTTCATTACTAATACCTGCAAATGGAATTTGAAGATGTAAAGTGTTCCATAAATGTTAAATATTATTATTCTTGCTATAGAGCAAGAAGTGGAACGAGACAGGGATAAAGGTCAGCTGAAGAGCTCTCTCGTTACTGATGAAACAGTGCCTTGAGTGATGTATGGATAGAAAATTCACATCATTTCCACAGAAAAATGCAATTGTCACCTGGAGTAGTTTCACTCTCTCAGTTCTCTCGTATCCAGACCAACCATGTTTCATTTGGAGGTGGCCTAAGCAGCAGAGGGGACAAGAGGGGCTGAAGCTGAAGTGTCCCCATCCACATCTGTCCACCCCAGGAGCTGAGCTGGGGGGTCTCTCCCCATCCCCAGTGCCCAGTGTGTTTGCAGCAGCAGCTCTTTGCTGCTCTCTGCCCAGAAATGGCATATTTCCACTCTGGAAAGTGAGACAGGGGAGATCCCTGCAAAGTGTCACCGTGTTATTTAATAAGCCAGGCTGGTGAGCTTGGCAGCACGGAGTGAAGGATGGGCATCCTGCAGATCCCAGCCCTGGCACCAACTGTGGTGAGGAAGGGTCCTGGATCTCACATCCAGGCAGATGTCCTTGCACTCAAGACGACAGCATTGGGGCTTTGGTGGCCACAGGCCAGACACCAGGGAGCCAGCCTGAGGGAAATCTAAGGCTCCTAACATTTTCTACATTAGGGAACATTGGAGTCACTATTTCTGAGCTGAGATGTTGTGCTTGTTCCACAAGGACATGGCTGGGGCTATTTCTTTCTGGACTATTCTCAATAATTTTTTCAACCTAAGTAGACCCAAATTCTAAAGAAAATAATTTCCTTATCTCCTTCATCATGAAACCTTCAAATATTTTTGGAATACACAAAGGGCAGCAGCATCCAGTGGTCCAAGCTGCATTTTGGGAGTGAAGATGCTGCACCAGGGTGAACCTGAGCAAGGCAGTGGCCCAATGAGTGCCTCAGTTTCCTTTCCCATGAGATGCAACCAACACCTATTGACCCGTGTGCAAAACACTTCCTAAACCACGCATGAAAGGCTTTACACAAGTAGTTATTAATATTAATAATAATAATAGTTGTTGTTAGTAAGCCAACTATAAAAATAATTTTTCAGAGAAACAAAGTGCCCTGTCTCGTGGTGATAGATTACATGATGCTAGAAATTACTCACAGTATGAAGCTGGTTTCCAGTCTGGTTCTTTTCAATAAATTATAGACCGAGCCCCGAGTGAGTACAGTTTACCGAAGTAAATTCAAAACAGGCAGAAAGTCTATTCTCCCATCAATTGTGCTCACGACCATTTGAGGTTTGCTCCTGAGAAGAAGTTAAATATCCCCCAGCAGTTTCCCAGAACCTTTTGCTGGGGCTGTTGGGGACATGGCTGGGCAGATGGCCGCGGGCCGTGCAGAGGACAGGGGGATGCTGGTGGGCATGGGGTCTGTGTGAAAGGGGACCTGCCCCAGCCACCCCCTGGGTGCCGCCCAGCCCTCGCCCACTGCTCCCCACGACCTTACCAGGGATGGCTGCATCTCCCGCCTCGCACCACCGCTTTATTGACTATTCCCATTTTTCAGGTTCTACGCCCTTCTTTATCCGCTCAATTCCTTCCAGATGGGGCTGCCGCTTCTCCTCCTCGCTCGGCGGCGCTGCCCGTGGGCAGGTGTAGGGCAGAGCGCAGCATATGCCGCGGCTTTGGCAGCGCCGGCTGCGGCGGCAGCTCCCGCGCGTCTCGCCGGGCAGCGCTCAGCTGGGACCTGGCGCCGCTCGCAAACACCATCTGGCCTTGGCAGGCCCGAGGAGCCTTCCCCGGCACCGCCAGCCCGGTGCCAGCCGCGCTCGGCACGGCCACGGGGCCACCGCGCCGCTGGGGACAGCGCGCCGAGAAGGGAGCGGGCGCTAAGGGGGGGTCCGCGCCTCCCGCCCCCCCGAGAACCGGAGCCTTTGGCAGCCCCCAGGTGCGTTAGAGCAGCTCGGGCATCATCTCCTGTCCCCACGGCAGCCGCCAAGTCCCTCCGGCAGCAGGCGATGGGGAGGTGGCAAGGGGCAGGGAGCCCTCCTTGGGGCTCCAGCGCATCACAGAGAGGCAGCAGCCTCTGCTTCCAGCGCCTGAACCTGCTCGGTGCGGGCAGGACGAGAGCCACAAATGGGGATTACTTACGGCAAAATGGATCTCTCTGCCTATAGTTGCTAAAAAGCTGGCGGAGAAGGTTTTCCTGAGAAATCCTTCAGCTTTCTCACATTCTGTGGGAATTATCTCTTTCACACACAGCCAAGGCAAAACAGAGGAGGACAGTTGTGTCCTCTATCCTTGCACCTGCAGAGTTGTTTTGAGAACCAGGAAGTTATTTTCTTTACTCTAAGAATAATATTTAGAAATGGGTGATTTGCCACTTTCCTTGTCAGTCTTGGTGGGTGGTTAACCTGGACCAGTAATGGAATTTCTTATTTGTGAACCACACTATAAAAGAAGCCTTCCATTAAATGGGTCTCAGCTATGCTCTGACCATGCACCTCTGACCTGCTTCATGTCATGATCTTGCCGTCCCTGGGGGGCAAACAGTGACATCTGCCTGGTGGGTGTGCCCTGTGCCTCTGAATGGCACAGCACACCTGGGACAGGTGGGTATGTGTGCAGTGCTCCA
>JACBWW010000025.1:9587877-9630805 GCA_020086605.1 Lanius collurio | reverse complement strand
AAAGAAAAAGAAAAAGAAAAAGAAAAAGAAAAAGAAAAAGAAAAAGAAAAAGAAAAAGAAAAAGAAAAAGAAAAAGAAAAAGAAAAAGAAAAAGAAAAAGAAAAAGAAAAAGAGAAAAAGGAAAAGGAAAAGGAAAAGGAAAACAAAAAGAAAAAGAAAAAGAAAAAGAAAAAGAAAAAGAAAAAGAGAAAGAAAAAGAAAAAGAAAAAGAGAAAACGACGTGAAGTCTGCATGGCATTCTAACAAAGTCCATGTAGTAGTCTATGGGTACTACAAATCTGTGCAGGATATGTCCCACTGGAGGATTTTAGGATAAATGTCGATCTGTTTAGTTTGCTTTTCATGATGCTCACACATTTTGTCCGTATCTTGATCACAGCCCCTGTGTCTCACCCACCATCCAGGAAAGCCCTGCTCCTGCCATCACTCCCAAATCCCTTCCCACCGATGACTGCCAGGAAAAAAAAGGGTGGCACGACCTGGCCTGTGCAGGGCAGAGCTCTGGGACCAGCTCTGGCCTGGAAACACCTGAGCTGTGGCAAGAGGTGCTTTTGCTCTCACTGAGCTGTCCAGTGCTCCCAGCTCTCTGCCAACGTGTGGTCACAATTTATGAACACATTTGCAAAGGAAAAGGGCACAGGAAGCCTGCAGGGAGAAGTGCTTTGCTCCCTTCCATGTGCAGTGAGGGGCCATTCCCCCAGGCTGGCACAGCCTCTGCTAAGTGTCTCTCCTGCATTGCAGGAGACAAAACTTTCTGGAATGAGCTGTGCTCGCAAACATGCCATCTTCCCCTGGGAAAAGGGGTATTCCCCAACCCTCCTCAGCTACAGCAGCAGCAGCAGTGGTGAGTCAGCAGGGTGATGTGTATTTTGGCTCCCAGAGGGATTCTCTCCAACCTGCTCACCCATGTGAATGGCCTCACTGCAGCAAAGCAGTCCCTGAGCTCTGGTGCTCCAGAGAGCAGGCAAGGGGTGCTGGCCATGAGGGCAACCCTCACCTACCTCTGTTCAGGCACCTCTCCCAACTCAGAAGAAAACTCATCTCTTCCCAGCCAGTTCCACCAGAAACTGGCACACCCATAAAAGAAACTTGCACCCACAGAAAGTGGTGGTGTGATACCAGCACCTGCAAATGACTTCTTTTGTGTGTGCTCAAAGCTAGAGAACACAGCTAAGTGGCTTGGGCCCCAGGACCCTGCTGTCCTGGGCAAAGCTGTGCATCATCTGTGCCACTGCACAGAAAATAAGCATGCAAAGTCACGGCTGCAACAGAGCAGAGCCTCTCACAGGGTCCATTTGCTGCTATTTGCCAGCAAATTCTGGTTGCAATTGCACTGACACAAACCCACTGCAAGACAAGTGTCAGTGACACTACACCAAACCTCACCAGCACACCTGCCAGGACCCATCAGTGTAACAAACCCAAAGCTGACCTCTCTTTCTCTTGCTCCTGGGGAGGAAATGGTCTGATTTCTTCCTTACCAGATCCTCATCTCCAAATGCAAACAAACCCCAAATTTTGCCAGACCCTTGCACGCCAGAAGCTGTGAACCCCAAACAGCAAGGCGCTGCCTGTCCTGCAGACTACTTGGTGTAGCACAGATGTATCTATTTATACCTATATAATCTATATTTATATATATAAATGTACTACACAACTGGCTATTTTGCATGTAGAGCAGCTTAAAGACAGGCTGACCCCAAACTTGTAGCCCTTTAGCTCCCAGGCCTCTCTAACAGCATGGCCATCCCTCTGGGCTCCATCTAGCCTGGGAGGATGCTGACAAAGGAGAAAGAAGAATGACAGATGCTCCCTGTGCACGGAGGTAAATAGAGACGGGATGAGGGGAAAACGGGACCCTAAAGGGAAAGAAAATGAGTGTGCATGCACACACACACACACATACACACAAAGACAGGCAAGACAAAGGCAAGGGGGACAAGCAAAAGGAGGGGAGCTGGAGAAACCACCCGACGTGCTTGGCGAGGGCTGCTCGCAGCAGCATCTCGTGCTGCTCCACGAGATCCACGCAGGACGTATCTGCATCGGCGAACCAGAATGCTGACACTGGTCCCTTTGATAAATATTTATCGTGCCTGGCTCTCTATCACTTCAGTTTCCACCAGATTAACCTCGATTCTTCCAACAAAAAATGCCCTGGTGTTCTGCCTGACACACACATGCCACACTGACCTTCCTTCTCTGGATTCCCCAAGGCCCTCGCTCCCATTCAGCTAAGGGGAGAATTTGCTCTCATCAATCAGGACCGGATTTCTCCCATGCCATGTAAATAATTTAGAGGCACAAGCATCCATGGCACTGCTTATGTGCAGCCCAAACCCAGTGCCAGGAATCTTGGGAAAAGGGCCCAATAATATTGTACCAGTCCAAAGTAATTAAAGTGCATCATTACATATAAATTTGTAATTAAACACTTTAACGTAATCATCCCGCACAGCACGATTCCTGATGAATTAATTAAAAGAACTCCAGAAATTAATGTTTTACTTGTCACCATTGTTGTGCTAGCTGTAGCCGTCTCCCTGACTATTCCTGCAGCATGTTGTGAAGTAATTATATAATTACTGGGGAACGGGAAGGCCCAAAGTCCCAACAGAGGAGAAACCTGAAACAAAGTGGAAACAGCAACCACAAAAGGCAGAAGCAGTGCCAGTCTCCCCCCATTCAGCCCCAGCAGAGGGGAGTTTGCAAAACGAGGGGGATGATGAGGTTTCCATCAGCTCCGCATCACAGATGTGTTCTCCCACATGGGAACATCTTTCTTGCACCCATATGTGCATGTGTAGGGGTGGTTCCTGCACTCCCCTGCTGTCTCAGCCTGGATTCCTTCTCCCTGTACAAAAGTCCTGGTCATGCAGAAGCAGGGAGGTCACACCGACAACTGCCCCTCTCCACATGTGCCCATCTATTTCCCTGCCTCAGTTTCCCCCCCCATTCCATACCTTCCTCCTACAGCTCAGGGTTGGTGCCTGGAAGGGGGGGTTTTCCAATCCCATTCTCCATCCAACCCTCCTTCCACCCAGACCTCCTAAAATCCCTCCTTTGTGCCTTACATTACACTGGGCTTCAATTTCCTTTTGCCATCCTCTTCTTCAGACACAGCTGAACAACCTGGTCCCCCACATTCTTCCCATCTCAATGGCTCCAAGTGCCACCAGCAGCATTTCCCCCACTTCTAACGGCCCTGAGCCCCAGGACTGGCCACCTAGAGCAGCAAAGGGGTTAAGGCTGGGCTCAGACTGAATGGTTGGATGCAGCGGGTGTTTGTGCCAGGCCATCCCTGTGTGTGTGCACAGCGTGAGCCTTGCTGGCCCAGCAACTCCCCTGGGGATGCACACGGGGCATTCCTGCAGCTCCAGAGCTTGGGCTCTACCTGCTCTGCAAGGGAAATACACAGATGGCTGAAAGCAGGGGCCCAAAGGTGCTCCTGCCCTGCACTGGGGCTGGGTGCCATCAGCCTGCGTGCTGCCCGGCCGGCTCACTGACCCTGCACGGGCCCCAGCAGGAGCCAGCTGAGGTGATGGGTGGCACAGAGCCACGTTCAGTGTCCCTCAGCAGGGTGCCCTTGTTTGAACAGGATTTCCAGCACTGTGCAGACACGTGGCTTCAATCTCGCTTTGCTGCTGGGGCTGCCGACAGCTCCAATCACAGGGACTGTTTGATGGGGTCTGCACAAGAGGGGACCCCGAGGTAAACTTCCCCCTTCTGCCACCCCACAAACTGGTAGGGGAGCTACAGGGCTATCAGAGTGATCCTGTGGGGTGCTGGCCCACATGCTCCATAACAACACTGACTTTCCTTAAAAAAACTTAATTTATGGCTACAGCACTCAGTCCAGAGTTGGAAGCCCCCAGCAGGACAGAGGATCTCCTGCTGTGCATTTTCCATGAATGACATTCCCAGTACTGGTTCCTACTGCTCACTGTGCCCCAGGAATATCCCTTATTATCCCGGGCACCATCCCTGGTCTCACCTGGATGCATCAATGCTGCCACATGGTGACAAGTCTCTGCTTCCAGCCTCTGCCTTGGCATCACAGCAATCAGTGGCTTTGGGTTTTCCCTTTTTGTTGTTTTCTGCACAGCCAAAAACAATTAAATACAGCTTGGTTTTACAGCAGCAAGACAAGGGGATCAGGGAGAGTGGGGAAGTCTTGGAAAAGATCACAGTGCCTTCTGGATGAAGCATGGGACAGGGACCCAGCAACTCCCCATCCAGGCTAAGGGACTCAGGCAGTGTGTGACTCTGTTTCCCCATCTAGAGATTATGCTTAACTGGGGCTGTATTAGTTAACATTTGTACAGCTCTTTGAAAAAGTAAAGTGTTTGAGGCTTTAAATCCTGCCAGTGGGAACAGATCAACAAGATTTCTAACCCTTCTGAAAAATTAAAGCTTTTGCCAATTAAGCTGGCAAACGCATGGATGTGAATCTAAAAACCTCTCGAGTTCAAGACCAAGACTGAAACCTCCTGAGAACAGCCTCTCCTGGCTGCTTCTCACTCTCCTCCTGCTCACCCATGTCAGAAATAAATCAAGTAACCAAGCTCTAAGCCCTTTCAGCAGACACAGACTTGAAACATAACCAGGCTACAGGTAGAACTGTGGGGCCACCACTCTGGACATTTACAATGGACAATGTGGATGTGCAGATAACATCTTCTCCTACATCGCCTGATCTGACATTACAAAAACATCATAGTAAGGAAAAGTTGACTTTAATTTTGCAATTAGCCCTGTAATTTGCATTGCAGCTTTGATGCCATGAGCTATGGATGACCTCCATGCACACATCTGTACCAGCACTGCCTGTGCCTGGGGGATGTTCTGGGGGTTAACTCACTGCTGGGAGGTTACACCCTCCTGGATGACTCTGGGATTTAAGCACAACATTTTATGGCCCATAAAGCAATCTGCACACCCTGTCTGTAAATCCTTTTTTGGGCAGATTTGCACCCTTTGCAGGCTGAGCAGATGAGCAGCAGCACCAAGGCAAAGACCTAGGGAAAACCACAGCCTGTCAAAGGGAAGGGCACTGCCCACCATCACACACACGCTTGGAGAGGGATGTGGACTTACCTGGAGTAATGCAAGCCAAAGGAAAACCACATAGGACAGTGGCAACACCACCATGAGTGATGGTGAAGCAAATCACCCAGTAACTGAACATCCCATTCCCTTCTAGGCTAACTCCCAAGCTGGGATGTCCCCACCAACACCAGTTGAGGTTGTGATAGCTCACCAGCAAAAAGCAAACCCCTGTACCTGCTGCACCTGCCCTGTGTGCCCACGAGGATGGATGAATAGAACAGGCACATGGTTTGCAATGCACGTGTGCCCAAGCAGGGACACCTGAAGCAAAGTCAAGGGACACTTGGGCAGCAGTTTTTGGTGAAGCCTTTTATCCAGCGGGCTCAGCACTGTTGTGGGAAAATGCCTGTCAGGGCCCAGGGGAGGGTGACTCTGGGTCCAAAGGAGTTGGGAGACACCAGCTCAGACTTCTGCTCTCTGACCAACCCATGCAACCTGAAATAAGCCACTTGATGACTTATTTCACCCATGGGGGTGGGAATAACCCTGACATCACACCCTCTGAGCCAGGGCTGGGGTGCAGCCTGGAGGGGGTGCTCCATCCTCCCCCCAACACTAACCCCAGGTCCAGCTCACAGGGCCAGGGGCCCCTTCTTCACCCTTCCCCAGTCCCCAGTGGAACAATTTACCTTTCGGAGAAAGTCCAAGATATTAATTAAGATAAATCTACCTCAATTTTGAGATTCTCTTATCATGTAATTTATCAAAATTATGTTAATTATTTCTGTAGGGCAGCAAAATTATTACCTCTTCCGTGTCTGATTTGTATTAATATTCATAATTTAATAATTCAGCATCCAAGCCATCTGGTTTGGGGAGCCACGCTCCTTCCCCTCCCTCTGCCAGAGCCAAAATGCTCCCCCCTCCCCACCCCAGCACCCATCCAGGCAGCCCCCACCGGCTCCCAACTAAAACTGTGCCACCGGCTCCCGTCGGCATCGGTGTCGGCGTCCCCGCGGTGTCACTGGGGCTGTCGTGGCAGGATCCTGATGCCCCGGGGAGGGGGAGCAGCCCTTCCCCTGCGCCAGGCTGAGCCTCTGTCACCGGCACTGTCTCAGCCCGGCAGGTGAGCGCAGCTGAATTGACATTTTCCACACTTTGTGATTTTTACACTGTAATTTGACATAATTAATGCCTACATTACTGCTGATAATTTAGCTAGTTAATTAAACTCGGAGGAGATAATTAAGGAGAGGCTACTGCTTGGACTGCTAATTGTTTTTGTCATTATTTTAGGGGCCCGACAGCTGCCGGCTGAGTCATCCTCCCCATCAGCTGATGGCCACACGTGACAGCGGTGCCGTGGGCACCGGGTGCCCGCTGGAGTGGCCGGGGGCTGCCGGCAGCTCGGCCCTCCGTGCGCTGGCCGGGAGCCAGCGGCCGCCGGCCGGAGCCGCGCAGATGGCGAGCGCGATCCCGCGAACGCGCGGCCCCAGCGCTGCTCCGACCCGGGCTGGGACCCCCCCGCTTTGGGGCTGGAAGAGACGTGGAGAGATGCAAAGAGGTTTTTGCGGAGGAAGAGTTGGGTGGTGGACAGGAATCAGCCTCCGGGGAGGGCAGAGAGGGAGGATGCTCAGGCCAGTGGTCCATGAAACGCCTCAGGTGCTGTCAGCTCATGCAGCAAAGGGGATCCCGGCACGCTTTGGGGCTCACGTAGAAGCAGAGATCCTGCCCACCCAGCCAGCTGGAGAGGAGAGGGAGACCTGCAATTCTCTGTGCAGCAGTGCCAAGCGCTCACCCTGGCACTGGGGAAAGCCCATCTGCCTGCAATCCCCAGAGCAGGGGAGGGCAGAGGAGGGTCCCTCGTCCCCATGTGAGCGGCTTTCCCCTTAACCCCAGCCCAGCTGCCCTGGGCTGTGCTGCTGCCGCATGTGCCTTCTCCCTCTCGGGTGCTTTGGCTCCATCTTTAACTGTGGATATAACCAAACTCTTACCGAACACAAAAGCAATGGGCAACAAACCCAGCTGGTCCCTGAAGACAAAAGCGCATCACCAAGCCAAAGTCCCTGCTTCCCACTGTGTTCCTCATCTCCTGGAGCCCTCTGCCAGCCTCGTCCCACACCACCCACCCTGCACCATTCCCTGCAAGACTCCAACCAAAGCCCCAGCTCCCCATGGCACCTGACACAGGCATCAAGTTCAAAATTACTTGCTCAGTGCCTGTATCTCTTCCACACCAGGCCCCTTGTTCCTCCATCCTGCTCGGCAACCTAAAACCACATGGGAGCAGAGAAGCTCTCCTCCTGTGGCCAGCTGGAAGGTGCAGGAGCTCTGCACATCCCAAACATTCCCCCTTCTTCCCTGCAGCCTGGTGGGAGGAAGGCAGCTTGAGGCACAACCATCAGCTTATTCCTGCTTCACAACAGCCAGAGAAGCTTTGTCCAGCCTTCCTGACATGCAAAGCTCCTCAGCCTCCCCCAGCCCACTGGGCAGCACCAGCCCATGGCCCCTGCTGGCCAGTGTCCCTCCCCACCACGGGCAGCACTGCCAGGCTGTTTGCTGCCGGAGATTTCTTTCCACCCTCCACCTCCTGGCGAGCTCAGTGCTCCGAGCTGGAGGCCGGCTTGACATCTCAATCCAGAGATTAGGACACAGACTGGTCACTGCCCAGTTCTGGCGAAGGCCCTTCAAATAATTTGGTTAATCATCTTAGCTCCACTCGGCGCAGTTGGCATCCTCCAGAATCAAAGCCTCTCCTGAAATGCTGAGCAGAAAAACTGTAAAGCTGCTGTAAAGGTTCAACCAAGCATAGACCAAAGCAGAAGCTGGGACTCCAGAGGCTGTGCACTGGGTTGGCTAAACACTCCCTCTAAATATCTCTACAGCTAGCAGTCAGAGACATATGAGATGTGTAACAAATTGCACAGGGGCTGTTTTTCCTTCTCTCACTGGTAGGAGGAGATTTTTTTTTCCCCCCTCCTGCATTTCTATTTATCACAACGCAAAACAGAAATGTGCCAAAAGGATTTTATATTTCCATTTGGAACAAAAATATTTGGACAACCCCAAGGATAGCAACTGCAGCAATCATGAAAAAGTAATACTTTGCGCTTCTGTGGTCCCTTTCATCCAAGCATCTCACAGCACTTCACAAATGTTGGCCCTGATCCCACGTAGGCTCATGCACATGGATCATCCAATATAGGAATTCATTCTGCTGGGTTCAGCAAATCAGGACTGTGGGGCTCTGTGGGGCTCTGGAGCTGCTCACCTCCACGCTCACCAAGTCAGCTGCTCCATCAGCACTCACACTGCATCCTGAGTTATTTGTTGATATTTAAGTCTGAGCTCCTGGAGTCAGGGGATTGTGTTTCCATTTTGAAAACCCTCTAGTTTGTCATCTTGGTGCAATCCCTGCAACAGGAATCCTAAAATCCCAGAAAGCAAAAGAAAAATAAGACAAATCAAACATACTCCCTTTCCAGCACAGTGTTTTTTTTCCAGGCTCATCTCTCTTTGGAGTCGTGCTTCAGGATTTCTGTATTTATTTTCACCAGAAGACAGCAATTCTTGCACTCCAATACTCATAAAAGAATAAACCCAGCTGATCTCAAACTGCTCAGGGAAAACTATGGCAGGGAGAGTGGTTTGCCAAAATCTGCAGCAGTGAAAAGCATAAACCTCAAACGTCCTTGTTCCCAGTGCCTCCCCTGCCAGAGAGACAATAACAGTCCAAACACTTGAGGGTTTGGTTGGAGTTTCTACTGCCATTGTTTTCTTGCATAAAATCAAAAAACTTCTCTTTCTTGCTATACCCAATGCCCCAAAGCTCCCCCAGGGATGGGAGGCCAAGAGCTCCCACAGACAACATCCCTTCATCTCCCACTCATTCTCCAGTGCTAAAGAATGGCCAACATTCAAGACAAAGCTCAAGCCACAGCCCTCTTGCAGGGCTCCTGGGGTTCCTCCTCCCTCAAATTGAGACCTTGCATGTCACCCCTTAGGCCTTGGATTGACACCTCCATGAAGGACCTGCTAATTGTCACTGCTAATGAGCCCCTCTGCCCCAGTGAAGCAATGGGAGATAATCAGCCATTGCTGTGAGAGCAGTTTCCTTTAAGCATGAAGAGGTGGCCCCCTCCTCTCTGCACCCCAGTCCTGGCCTTATGGGGTCACCAAATTCCTCATAAGTGCAAGGATGTTTTGGCAAAGATGCCTGGAGAAGCCACTGCCAGTGCATCACTGGGACAGCTCAGCTGAGCGGGAAGCCCATGGACGTGCCAGGACATCATCCAGGGCTTCACTGGGCAACTTGAAGGTGATTATGGCTACCCTGGGAAGTGTGGCCCCAGGTGACCAGCTATCAACCAGAGTTGATGGCCTCTCAAGGCTGCTTTCTGCTGCTGGGGACACTTCCAGCAAACCATCCAGCCTCTCTGTGTGCCAGCTCCTTCCCCTGCGAGGAAGGACACGTTTGCCGCGCTCGAAGAGTGGCTGAGCAATGCCACAGCCTGCGGTTAAAACCCAGCAGAACTCCAAAGCACCCTTTCACCCCTCTCCCCTCCGTGCTATCTCCTGGTGAAATGAATCTCTCCTATCTGCCCAGTGCAGCAGCTGCATCCCAGCAGACACAACCTCAGCCTTGCCTCCCCTGACACGCTCGTGCACACACGTGTGTGCAGGAAGAGCGCCCTCAGCACCGGAGGGGAGCGAGGCGCAAAGGGGGAGCATTAGGTGGAATGAGAGATAGCAAAAGCACAGGCATATCAGACGTCTCCAGGCAAGATAACACGATAAATAATCAATCAATCCCTACAAAATCCTTAAGTGCTTGATGTATCCTCCTGCAAATTGAATCACTTCTTCTACCAGGAAGTTCTCTCTTGTAAATAAATGAGAGCAGAAATGGCCCATATTGAAAAATAATGTTGTTAAAACCACTGATTAAGTTTTACACAAGCATATGAGAGCAAACTAAAAGGTTTTAGCTTTTTAATTTAAGAAATGAGGAATATGATATAATTTCAATTTGTGATGAGATAAGATGTTCTCGATATTGTGGCTTCAATTGGATTATATCCTAATGTACTTTTATAAAGTGTCAGGCTAGCTGCAGATTAAGGTATGTGTGTAATATTCTTTATTAACAATTTAATGGACTTGCTTTCACTCTATCCATCTTAATCAGTGTTTCCAGTCCACCTGGGAGATCTAGTTAGTGCAGAACCTGAAACTCCAACCTGATGAAAGAGGGAACTCAGTGATCCGTCAGTGTCAAAAAACAAGAGGGAAGTACTGATAAAGGACTGTTGAGGATCATCTTTAACCTCCTGTCACCAGCACCACTCCAAAAGCTCTCAACAACTGCTCCTAGAGTCACTCAACGAGACCTATGCCCTTCCTCAGATCTGCATCCTTCCCCTGCCAGAAGAATAAAGGGGCTTTTGGTAACAGGCAGAACTTCCCAGATCACAAAATGTAGTTGCCTGATCTCGAGGGACCTGCTCCTATAATCCTGTTTTACAGCCAAACACCAGTGCAAGAGCAGCCTGGTTGTGTGGACTCTCCAGCACTTGTCCATAGTCTCTGCTCTGGTGCTCAGACACTTCCATCTCATTTCCCTCTGAAATTTATTCATGACTAGTTTGTGTCTGCATGTTCTGGTATCAACATTGGCCTTTAGCTTAAGTAGCTCCTCTCCCTCCCTTGTGTTTATCTGCCTGTGCAATCACATCTCTCAGCCTTCCTTTCATTAGTCCAAATAATCTGTGCTTGTTTAGTAATTTCTCATAAAGGGGCTTCCCAACACCTTCCCCACTCTGATGACCTGGCTCTGCACCTCCTCCAGAGTTTTCCAGACTGCACACACTACTCAAAGTCCCCCTGTGCAAATGCTTTCCCACCTCTTGGAAATGCCATCCCTCCAGATAGCTCCAAGAACCAAAGTGCTACCCCAGCCAGCTCCTGCTCTCCAAGCACCCGCCTCTCCTACCCACAAGCACCCCGGGAGGGTTAAGTCCTCCACCCCAATCGAGACCTTTCATAGCACAGCTGTTTGGTGAGAAATTGCTATTTCACACACACAAGCCAGCCCACCACAGGGTGACTGGGCCAGCTCGTGATGCGCTGCACGAGATCTCACCGCTGGCTGGTTCCCACCTCCCCTTCCCCACTGCTCAGACTGCCATGTGCATGCACAAACAGGGACCTGGTGCACGGAACCGGGAGCAGCAGTCTTGTAAATAATGGCCAATCAGGGGAGAAAAAAATAAGAAAGTTTGTAAATCTCATCTCCTTTAATTCCCTTGCAATGCGATGATTCTGCAAGGGTGGGTCGGTGGTAGCTGCAGGTGCTCCCGGACGGGGGAGGAGCACAAAAATGAAGTTGTTTGCGGCTTTTGATTCCATCCCTGGAATTATTTACAGCTGCAGGCAATATTAAACTATGTAGAGCAAGTGTCCTCATTTACATGCTAATTCATTTATACCCTCTGGATTGATTTCTCCAATTCATTTTCAGCCCACTAACTCTTCTGATATGAATTATATTATCACCTCCAGAACAGCAGCAGGGAAATGTGACGAAGCCACCCCAGCTCTTCTGATCTCTAATTGCCCTCGCTGTTCAGAGCCGGCATGGCCAGCTGCAGCTTTGCCTCCTGGCTACCAGCACCCAGCTTCCTTCCATCTCCTGGAGAAAAACCAGCGGTGTGGCTCAGAGAGGGAATCATCCCACTGCCATCACTCATCTTATTCTGGGGAAGACCCAAGCAAGAGGACCTTGGGCTTGCTGCATTTGGAAATCATTCCCTGCCTCTGCCCAGGAGGAGGAACCACCTCATTTCAGAGCCCATCTGTGTTCTGCAGAGGGAAGTCCTGGAGTTGTAAAGAAATTGAATTAATCCTCAATTTCCCAAGGGACTTTCTGAGGCTTCTCAGCTTTTCACAGCAGCCTCACACCACACTGGACAGAAAAGACACATTCCCAATTTTCCCTGCCTTGGGAATGAGATACTCACCAGTGGAAAGGACACAGTGCCCAGAGAATGGAGAAGATCTGGGAAGTCTGTTCACAGGTAGAAGTATCCGGAAGCAGAAGGGCTTTACCCCCATCACTGTCACTGACAAGGTTCAGGCATCCTTTTCCAGGAGGCACATCCAAATGTGCAGGTGCTGCTCTGGAATCCCTGGTTGAGGTCTGCCAAGGTAACAGCAGAGGAAAGACCCACCTCCTGCACTACACCTAAGCAGAAGGGTGAGTTTCCAGGACACCAGATGGACTTGAGGGAGGGGAGAGAAACCACCAGCAAATGGAGGAGGGCATGTGCAATGATGTGGGTGCAGTGCAGGGCTGCCCACACCCCATCTCCCATAAAACAACTGTGAAGTTGTGCAGGTTAATCCAAGTGCAGCACCGGGCTGAGGCAGCAGCTGAGGAACCCATCTCCAGGAAGATGCTCAGCTGGACAAAGCACCTGAATCTGGACCACTGTGGTTCATCCTGGCCAGACACTTCCTTCTCCCTCTGGCCCAAAGTGTCATCCAGCACAGGGACCCAACTTGTGAGACAGACACCACACTGTGGTACATGTAGACACGTCCAAATTGGATAAACAGAAATGACATTTAGTATTTCAAAGACTTCCAGAAGCCTTTCTACAGCCTAACTCACTCCTTGCTCATACCCAGCATCTTGTTTGAACAGCATGATCTGTCAGAGGGACTGGGTCGTCCAGGACTGATGGAAGTTAAATGGGACAACTTCCTCTCCAAAAATCTGAGCAAAATGAAAGCTGTAGGGAAATAAAGAGGTTTTATGGTTCTGGTTTTTTCTTCTGGCTGGCAGGGAAAGGGCAGCTCTTTGTTCCTGATTTACATCATCTGAAACAATTAATTTGTGAAAGCCACAGTACCATTCCCCTTGACATCCAGTGTTTATTATGCTTCAGACCATTTCAAATGAGCACTTGAAAAGGAGAGGGAGCCCCTCTGCCTCCTGATCACTGGGGGGAAGGAGAAGGTTGTTCTAAGCAGAACAACAGACTGTCCCTCCTTAATGGAACTTCAAAGCTCCTCGGACAGGAAAATTGATAATTGTGTCAAGTACAGTTTTTCTAAACTTCATCATTTAGCACTGAAAACTGGCCTATTGAATTCATATAGTTCTTTGATCAAAACCAGTTAATTAAGTTATTCCCTTGATATGACTCTTATCACTTTAGTGCCAGACCTACATCACACTTATGCAATTTACATCCTGGCTTTGATATACATCATTTAAGCTTCCCAGACCAAAATCACCGGCTGTCTGTAGATTCCCTGCTACCTTGCCAGCTTCACCAATAGGCTGGGCTACAGGTCAGGTATTAATAGAGAGACTGTGCACCCCAGAAGGCTCCTGGGTTCCCTACTTTTGGTGACTCCTGTCATTCCTTCCCACCTGACACCTCCTGACCCTTCATCTTCACAGCCATCTTCCATTCACTCTCTATTTCTGACCAACCATCCAGGGGCTCTTTCAGAAAATCCTCCTCCTCCTCCACTCTTCTGCTTTCCACAGGAGAGTGACAAGCTCCAATTTAGGTCTCCACAGTTTTTCTTGGGCTTATCCCCTTAAACCGGATTAGCTAACGTCTTAATGCCAGTGACACCAGTCACAGCTCACCATCTGATCCTGCCTTTCAGGATTTGCTGCATCTATGCACTTTCCATTGCTAAACCAGATCCTCTGATCTTTCCTTCCAAGCCCCCCAATTCCCCATCACGCTGCCACCGTGGTCTGCTCGTTTTACTCCTCATATCTAAGAGATGCCCAGATCTCCTCCCTTCCTCACCCAGCACCTCCAGACTCTGAACTCTTCCAACTCGCTGACAGCCTTTGCACTTTCCCTGTTTTCATACCTACAACTACCTCTTCCAGACTGTTTCCTTCACTTTGAGATACAGCCTTCCTGGAAAACTCACAGCATCCTTCCCTGGGCCTCCCTTCTCTTCTGTATTGGATAAAAGATCCCAAGGCTTTCTTCCCCACCACCATTTACATACAAACCAGCCCATGTGGTGATTCCTCTTGTGTCTTTTAAACTCCCTTTTACAGACCCATGGTCCTTTCCAAGCACTCCTTCACTCTCCACCCATCTTCACGGTGAGGTGGAGATGCTGCTGCTGCAGCTCTCTCCATGCAGCTGCATCGGGAAGTCCTGTTCCTCCCATCTCCACCCCTTTGTCCTAGACCAGCTCATAAATATCTTAGGGTAAAACCAAGTATTTCATCAAACTGTCTGTCCTGATCCTCTCTATGTTCCTGAATCCTACCTAGTCCCCTGGATGGAGGTGAGGGACTCTTTTTGGCTCAGTAAAACAATTATTACAGGGCAAGGACCAGCCTGCATCTCCTAAGGAGGTTCTGCACCTGGCACCCACTTGTGACCAAGAGAGGATGGTGTGATCTGCAACTGTCCATCGTGGTTCTTCCTTGCTGGCATGTGACAGAGGAACCACTGAGAGCAGTGTGAAGGAAAGACAAGCAAGAGTGAGCCCTGGTGCTTGGCCTGCTCAGTCCCACCACGCCTCTGGGTGCTCCCCAGCATCCCCACCATGGCACATTCTGGTTCCCAGCTCACTGCATGATGTAAAAACCAGTCACGTTCTCTGTATTGATCAGGCTGTCCCTCCACACACATGTTCCCTTTGTCCCCTCTAAAATAAAACCCCAACTGAGAAGAGTCACCAGCTGGAGTTTAATTTCAGACTCCAAGGCATATCTGGAGCCAATTTGCAATGCGCTTACTCCGAAAATCGCCCTCCCCTGTGACGCTTGACAGCTCCAGACCACAGTCCTGCTCTCAGCTCCGAAGGAAAAATGTTTTAATTTGTCACAAACCAATTATAGCGTCTCATCTATCCCTGAATTACTCATCTTGGCTACAGTCTAGGACAAAGGCCCCCTCTGAGAGGAGATTAGACATGGATATTAACAAGAGAAAAAGTGTCCACTGTCTCACCTTGCTGGGGACGCGGCTTCCAACGAGACAGGAAAAGGAAACCCCTCCTGACTGACAGCCAGAGGGAGGGCTCCCATCCCACAGCAAATCCCTCGTTTCACGCGGAAGAATAGTCACGACAAACTCCGTATTCAAATAATATTCATGCATGGCAGATAACAGAGTCACGGCTGGCAGAGCTGCAGCATGAATATAAATAACCTTCGCTCCCTCGGCTGCTGCCACAGCCGCCTTGCCACCGTGCCACCGCCTGGGTGAAGGGGCTGTCGGAGCAGTGCAGGGCTTGGGATGCCCCAATGGAGGCTCTGCCTCCTTGGAGCTCCACGTGCTGCCCCTCCAACGAGGCCTCTTTCCCTGGAGCCCTGCGCTAGGCTGGAATGCTCTCCCATGGACTCCCAGCAAGGCAGTCCTCTCCAGCCACGTCCTCCCACCCCGGCTGCCAGGCGTGTTTGTGGCTCTCACAGGGCACACCAGCATCCCTGTGAGTTCTTGCTTTGGACCTGACCTACTTTCCTGAGCTCCAGGTTCCTCTGTGACAGTGCCCCTTCCTTCCTTTGCCAACCCTTCACTCTCTCCGTATCAATGCTCCTTCTTTCCCTCCCTAAATCCATGCTGGTCTCATGTATTACCTTTCAACCCAACAGCCAAGGCCAGGGTGTTACCTTCCAAGCTGAGACACACAGCCTTGAGGATGCTTTTGGACTGTCCCATCTCCTGAGCAGCTCACGTTCCAATTCATCCAGCTGGAAACAGGAGGCAAACACTCAAAGGCAGCACCCAGAGCTCTCATGAGCAAGAAGCACTTTGCAAGCACAGTTGCAATGGTGACAAGTTCCAGACACTTCACTCAGCAGTGGGGACAAAAAGCTGCGGGCAGAATTGGCCTCAGTCAGCTGGACAAGCTGGATGTGGTGCTGCTCTGTCTCAAATAGACTCAAAGCATCAGAGGGCAGCCACAACACTCTCTTCCCCATGCTCACTGCAAATCAGCTTCTTACTTGGATGAAGAGAGAGAGAGACGATGAAAGTCGATTTCCCTTTGTGCTCATGGCAAATAATTTGGAGAATTCCCCTTGTTTACTCAGAACTGTTAATGATGCGTCAGAAATTACCTCGGAGATTGTAATTAAAGAAAACGGCAGAAGAGAGAGATACACACACACACACACACACAGAGCCTAGTCACAGCTTCATCTGTGAGTCTGGAAGTAATGGAGCAAACAGCAGCTTCCCCATCACCCCAAACCTGCAGAATGACCCCCAAGAGCCTCCTAAATGGCAGAGGCTTAGGGGTGCAGCCCCCAGGCCCTGTACAGCCCCCACACTCCTCTTCAGCTACAAAGAAAGCAGTTGGTGGCACTCCAGGTATCCAGGAGCTGGTGAGGCCACGAACCCGACTGGAGGCCATCAGGAAATGAGCAGGAAGCTCAGCCCCCTTAAAACCATTTTGGAAGTGGAGCAGCTGACCTAGAAGAGTAATTAAGCTCTCAGTCATCACCGAAATGCAGACACCCACATGCACACAGCAATGTATCTGTCAACCCCCTGCCAGCCTGACCTCGGGGCTCGGCGTCTGGTGGGGCTGGAGCAGAGCACAAACAGCCCTTTCTCATGGAGAAGGGAGAGGAATTTGATTCCTGTTTGGTTACAGGAGAGTGCCTGGATTGCCTAATTACTCAGGGGTGACCACTATGGAGAGGCAGTCGAGAGCTGGTTTCCCAACACCTCCCTTCCTGCTCAGTCCAAAGGCCAAATCCTCTTGCTTTGCCTTCTGGAGCACTTCCACGGGGTGAGCAAAGCTGCTTGTGCCAGGAGAGCAAACAGGGGTCAGGCAGGGGAATCAGTTTAGCTAAAAGCAGCCAGCTGGAGAAAAGCCATTCCCTTTCTCCACCTTAGCCAACAGCTTAGTTCTTCTAGGGCTCGTTTCAAGCATTGGATTAAGAGAATGGTGGAATTGCAAATCCTGTGAGTCCCAAATTCAAGGCAGAGGAAGGAGCTGGGTCATCCTCATGGTCACCATCAGCAGTTGTCAGGGTGTGCAGGAGCTGTGGGACAGGCTGTACAGAGCTTGGTTGTGGTGTACCCTGGCCACAGCCAGATACCATTCCATCAATACAGACGAGAGTTTGGGACTCTGAGCAGGATGCATTTGGATCACGACTCCACTATTTACAGCCTCATCTCTGGTGGAGAAACAACTGAGGTCAGTCTTGCAGTCAGCCTCACACCAGCCCATTGCCTCCCATTCCCAGCAGCACAGTGAGGCAGGCTGGGCCCTGTCTCCCCTCCCACTCTCAGTATTTTTCTGCCTAGAGACCACTTAAAACTTTTTAAGCCCACACAGCATTTCCACGAGAGCCTCATACCCCCTACACCATGGCTGCCATCTCAGACAGACTTCAGATGAAAGAAGGAGCAGTTTTCCCTTCAAAACCTGTTCTTGGAGCAGGTAGCTAGCAGGTGTACCACTGCTGCTGTCTGGCAGCAGTTGGCCTTCTCACAAAAGCAAACCCTACAGCAGGTCCAACCACTGCCACCACAGGGAGCTGGGGTTGTTGTTTAAGCTATCACATTCCTGCATAGGCCCATTTCCTGCCTGTTTTCAAGGTGGGTGAAGGTTGGAGAGGGAAGGATTGGATGAGTTTGGATGATGCTGCCACCATCCCCCAAATCCATGCAGACTTAACTTCTTGAGGCTGGAGAATCAGAGCCTGAAAAGATGAAAGCCCAGCAATAATGACAGCCTTCGACAGCTCATCAGGAAAGGTGTTTCTGTCCTTCAGCAGCAGTGCTTTCCCCTCAACTGGCAGTCCACAAAGCCAGGTTTAGTTCTGGGGATCTGCTGCTACTGCCCAGGTCTAGAAGAGGGGCCCTCCTCCCTCCTCTCATGTTTACACACAGCCCCAGGAAGGAAAGAGCTTCCTGACAAGCAGAGCAGGATGGCAAGGCACAGCAGGCCAGCCCTTGTGGTCAGCATGTCCCCACAAACCAGTTTGTCTTCCCCTCTGGGTGAGCCCAGGCCAACATGGAGCAGAGTGTGGTGGCAGAGCCTCTGTCAGCCTTTTACCCGGTGACACCACGGTTCTGCCACGCAGGTCACCAATGCCACGGTTCAGCTGTGGCAGAACAAGCTCTGCCTCTTGTCTCTCTCATCTGCTGGCCAGGTTGGGACCCCACAGGCTTTGGGACGTGTGTGATGCTAAAGCAGCAAGGGGGGAATTGCATTTACCTGAGAGCAGGGGTGAGTTTGACACCTAAACAAAATCAGTGAAAAACCCCTTGGTGCCACTGCTCCCCCAGGATGTGCAGCTGTCCTGCAGGCTCTGGGCGAGGAAGTTGCTCCAACAATGGCACACCAAGCTCCAGAGAGAGACTGTCAGTGCTCACAGTGACCAGGACAGCCATAGCCCCAGTATCCCCAAATCACACTGGGATGCTGAGATTTGCTCCAGCAATTCTTTATTGGGCAAAAGCATACGCAGGTATGGAGTGTTCCACCACTTGTGCATCCACTGTGGGCACTAGGAAGCCCCTCGGGCACCGGGTCCCACCCCAGCACATCCCTGCCCCGGCCGGAGAGTCCCACTGCCACCTCGTGGGAAAGGGACGCATCGCCTCTGCTCTGCACAGCGGGAGCAAACCTCCAGCAAAATCCCTGCTCCAGCCGGGCAACAGCACCCGGAGAAACCTCGAGGACCTGGCATGGAGGGAGAGGGTCCACACAGACCAGAAGCACCGTGAATTAATCTGGTCTTTCCATGGCTGTCTCCATCCCTGCTCCCCAGGCTGACTGGGAGGAGAGGGTGCACCCAGGGCAGGTGTCTGGGGCAGGCACTGGAGTGAGGGGAGAGTGGAAAGGCTCCCTTCAGCAACCCAGGACCCGCTCCTACACTCCTGGTCTTGCCAAGGTTAGTCCCAACACCACTTGAGGGCACTGGCTGTCCAGGGACAGAGCTCAGGAATTGAAATCTTGGTCCCACGCAGAAGGCTCAGGGTGAGGCAAACCCATGAATTCCCTTGTGCTCCCAGTTATTGAAAGAGTTCTGTTCATTTTCATCAGGATAGGCCACAGACAACAAAAACCCTGCTTCACTGAGCAGACAGCGAAATAAGGAGGCTACAAATCTCCCCCACAGAGGGAATGAAGCTGTGAGCAGCCTCTCATGGCTTTGAGAAATCAGCCTACAGCAACTTCCAAAAGAGGTCTGGAAACAAATCGCTATTGCTGAAACTGCTGTGGGTCGAGAACATCCCACACCACAGACACAGAGGTGGTTCTGCTCTCTGCTCCCCCCAAACACAGAGCCTCCAGTTTGCACTGGTGTGATAAGAGGGAAACCATCCATCCCTCTTGCCCCATAGCATCTCCCTCTCTCCATCTCTGATCCTGGCCAAAGAGCCCCAGCACAAGCAGAGAAGGGGGAAGGGAGGGACAAAGGCCCTTCCACAGCCCCGTGCAGTGTCCTGGCTGCAGGACAGGTGACAGGTATGGGACACCACGGGGTGCCTTGCAGGGCCATGCTCCTGCATTCAGGACTGCAATGACCTGAGCACTGGGTGGGCAAAGTGAGCTCTGCCCTCCTGAGCAGCCAACAAGGCTGAACCAGCTCTGACCCAGAGCCAAAGAAGGCAAACAGTCTTAAAAGTCCTTGTGCTGGGAAAGGTATCCTTGGGCCCCATACTGGCACCAGAGGGGATTCACACTGTCCTTTTGGTCAGCAAACCTGCAGTCTCCATGTCAGGGAGCAGAGGAGCCTCTCACAGTCCAGCAGCTCCAGGAAAGCAGCACTCAGGAAGGACCACACCTTTGATGGATTCCTCCGGGCCACTGGGAAAAGGAACATCAAGCTCCTGAGCTTTACTCTTATTTTTTCTGCTTCCATATTTTGGACAAGCGGAACTTGTTCTTCTTCCTTTCTGGCTCCTGGGTCTCAAGAGATCCATCTGCAGGAGAGGGAGCAGACATAGGGCAGGTTGAGACCCATAGCCCCAGTACCCCCCAGTGCTGCCCTGTAAGAGGAGAAAGGGCCCTTACCCAACCTCTGTATCATGTCTGCCAACATCTGGTCTTCCTCTTTCTCTCTGTAATGGAACAGCATGGTATTAGAAAACTTTGCTGTGCTCATGACAAGCTGGTAGACACCAAAACTCATGCAAATGCTGCTCTTATTCCCCCAGTAAGAAGTGACCAACCTCCACAGCATACCCTGAGAAGGCAGCAGGAAAAAAACTCTACAGTTAAGAGTCTTAGACATTAGCAAATTCCATCTGGTTCCCTTGAAAACAAGGGCCTGTGTGGGGATTTCCAGACCTTCTCGCAGCTGGCTGATGAATCATCCGAGTTCATGGAGTGGTGAGACATCACCACGCCCGAGGAGATGAATGAAGTTGAGGAACAGTAGCCCAGGGTGCTACAGAGGTGCTCACTGCCATCAGGGACAAGCACTCTGCTGTCACCACCTTGTCCTGGGCAGTTTTAGAATCCACAAGCAGGAGTTGGTGCTCTGAGGTCAAGAAATGGAGGCTGTTCTCAGCACCAGGAGGCACAAATCCAGCTACTTGACACAGCAGTCTTCCTTTGAACTTGGGAAGGATCCAATTCTTGGCTACAGTTGTTCTTCCACTTGCTGCAGCAGATGAGCACGTTCCTGACTTCATGTCCCCAGATTCCTCCTGCATCTCCCATACTGCCTCCAGCCTCCCCATGCCCAGCCTCTCCCTCTCTTCCCCCGCATTCCACATTTTCACAGCCCTTGTTCCCACAGCAGCTTGAGCTTGAGAGGGCAGTGAACAGGGCTGTGGTCCTGATCTCTTTCCAACAGCTGCCAAGGATGCAAAGACAGCAGCATTTAGGACAAGATGGCTGATGCCAGGTGACCACCCATCTCTCATGGAGCAGAATTCTGGACTACAGCCACTCATCCACCCCTACAGCCTGGGCAGCAGTGGAAATACAATAGTGTTGGCTCATTTCCTACCATCTGAGGGCCCTCACCTGAGTCTGTCCTCATCCAGGCAATCCACAATACTGTTCCGATCATTGACTGTGTTTAGGTACGACTCCAGCAGCTCCTTCTCTTGCTCCTTCTCCCTGGGCGTCTTCAGGTCCTCTGCACAAGACAAGGGAAGCCCATCTCACAGCTACAGGCAGTACCTTCCCACTGTGGCTCCTGCCTCCACCCTGCTCCAGCAAGCCTGATTTTATTATCCTCACACTCAGGGGCACATCCTGCCTCCCCTGACAGAGCAGAGGTGGGTTGGATGTTATGGGGAGCAACAGCCCACCTGCCAGGGGACAGCCACAGTCAGGGAACACTCACAGTGCAACCTCTGGCAGTGCCTTCAGACCTGAAGGACACCCCAGGGCTGACACACAAAGTGGAGGCTCCTGGGGCCAGTGGGACTCCCAGTGTGGCCAGTCCTTACCTGGTTTGCTCATGAGGCGTCGCAGCTCCATCTCAATATTCCACTGCTGCTCCTCCAGGTTCTGCTGCTTCATCCTGGAAGGAATGACAGAAGTGATGAGTTACTGCCCTGCCATGCCCCAGGGTTGGATCCTTCTCCTGTCATGCTAAAGCCTCATCTCTGTGTTGCCCACCACCTGGGCAGGGGCTGGTGGGTCAGGGGAAATCTTCCTCTATCACATTTCTGAAGTTTCCCTCCTCACAATCTCCTCACAGACCCTGGGTGCTCAAAGGCCCACCAGCTAATACATCATGATGCTGGCAGTTCTCCCAGAGACATCCTCCACCCTTCTCATCCCACCAACTGGCATATCATTTTTTTGGGCTGCCACATTGCCTCTCCTTCACTGCTCACAGGTGAAGTGCACAAGCAGACAGGTGAATTTCTGGTTGTACTCACTTGTACATCAGCTCTGATTCCTGTCTGAGCAGCAGCTGTTTCTCATGGATCAGTTTGAACCAATCCACCATAAGGGCATCCTCGGACTCATCTGCAGAGGAGACAAAGGGCAAGAAGTGGCACTGGTTCAGCCCCCCAGGCTCCAACATGAGATCTCTTGAGGGAGAGCTTAGGATGACTTACAAGAGCCCCAGGTAACCTCAAGAGAAAACAGATCTTTGGAACTCCTGGGTACAAGGGATGCAGGTCACTCCCTGTGGATTCAAGGAAGCTGCTCATGGATACTCTCCTACAGGACACCCAGCTCATCTTCCACACAGCTGCCTCAACTCTGCCCCTCTGCACCACCCCCCTAAGCCCAGAGAAACTGGAGCCAGCCATGATGGCCAGCCTGGCTTGGGATCCAAAAGCCAGATCCAACAGTGGACTTCCATTCCCAAAACTCTCTGATCCTCAACCAAATTAACACAAGACCTTGCTCATAAAATGTTACAAAACAGAGATAAGAAGGTTTAAAATTCCCTGGGCTTTATCTTTATCAGGTACCTCTGGCAACCTGGTGTCTCACATGTAGCCTGAGCTCCTAAAAATGGAGCCAAGAGTACCCAGGGGTAGGACATGAGCCTCACACCTCCCCACCACAGCAGAGCTGGCACCAGGTCTCCTTTACCTCCCTCACAGGCACGCAGCTGCTTCTCCAGGTCCACTCCTTTCAATTCCAGTTCATCCAGCTGCTTCTCAATGTCACGAACTTTCTCCTGGATTTTCTCCTCAGGGAGGTAGTCTGGGTGCAGCTAGGAAAGAAAATGTAGGACAAAATACAGCTCAGTGCCCTCAGACTGCCTGCTGAGGTCACAGCAGAGATGGGAGAGGGCATAAGGAGCCCAGCTACAGAGCCACAGCCTTGGAGGGCCAGGTCAGCAGAGGTGCAGAGCTGGCTGCTCCCATCAGAGCGGTGGCCACTGCAAGGCTGTGACACGTCTGCTGTCAGTGGTAACCCACCCACACTTGTCAGTCCACAGACATTCCCCCTCCTTCACTGGGGAATGCAATGTCTACCCCAGTTTTGCCTGTCTCATTCCAGCTCTGTCTCCCTGCATGGAAGATAACCAGCAGCCTCTCCACCTTGTTTCTGCCTCAGAGCTTTTCACCCTTTCCCTGGACATTCAAATAAACCCTCCCAATAAGATAAACTGAGATATATCTGGACAAGCCCTCCAGAAAGATACGCAACAACCCCAGCCTGCTCCCTTAACACCTGGTTTCCAGCCATACCTTGGTTGGGGACATCAGTTCAAGCTTGTCTTTGCTTTTTGGGACAGGGAGTTTAACTAGAAGGAAGAAAAAAAAATAGTATCACAACAACCTTTAAATAATTTTATGGTGTGGGACAGTGCCTACATCACCAGAGCACAACAGGTCCCAGCTACCCAAGAGATCACAGATGATACACGTGCATATACGTGCCTCACCAAAGTAAGAGACATATCCTCACAGTCTGATTTACCCCTTCTGGCTTGTCATTCAGGCCACAGGTTGCTGCTTTCATCCCCAGGGTATAGACAGTCATCTGATTCAGGTGTGACTTTGGAACTTCCACCCAAGAATATTCACTTCCATGTTCATTCACTAGCTTGTTAAAACCCAAAGATATTTATTGTGGCAAAACCCATCCCTTATTAAGCTTCCAAAGGATTGCACAGAAGGACTGGGTTACTGTCACAGGAAACACCAAGATACACTAAAAATGTCTCTCTAGTGCTCTTTTACAAAGGAGTATCAGTAAATACTGATGAAACAAAGATGGTCTAGGGGACCTCAGTGTAAATCTCAGGAAACTAAGGTTCATTTCCTCCCACAAAACACTTCCTAGGTGAGAAGTCCCTTAGGCCCCACTACACAGCATTATTTAGGCCCTGGACACCTATTAAAATCAATCCTTAAGCAATGTGTATTTGTTCCACTGTGCCTCAGCTTCCTCTGCCCAACTGTGCTGCAAGGATAACTACAGAAGAGTGTGAGGTATTTGGATACCCGAGGGGCTGGGCTGGATAATTACCACAGAGAGAGAACAGAGGCGTACGTGGATGATGTGATAAGGAAGGAAAACTCCACTATGGAAAGAGCACGGCTGTAACAAAGGCAGCAGCGAGGCAGGCTCAGCACACACAAGGAGAAAGACAGGACAGACAGACTAGGGGGGCCTCCTGAGAGTCTCTGACAACTGAGGAAGAGCTCAAGGACAGCTCTCCAGTTTCCCAGCCTTTGCTCTCTTGTGCTTTCTAGGAAGAGCACGAAAGGAGAAGATGCTGGATGTGGCTGTGCTGTTCCTGCACTGCTGGCCTCTGTCAGGGATCTCTTCCCTCTGGATGCTGCAGGTTTGCTGCTCTGTGCACTGCCTGCAACTCACACTTCTCTTAAAGGTTCCTCCAAGAGGGACTTGGCCGGCCTCAAGCTGTCTGCCTAAACAACACTTCCCTCTCCCAGCTCAGTCCTGAATCTCTGGGCTCCTTCTGAGTGGGCTCTGCAGCAGCTCCAACCAAGGCAGAAAGCTGCACCACTGATGGTGAGAAGGGCATGGTCACTGGAGGGGAAGAGCCTGTGAAATGACACCCTGTGACCAGCTCAGGATCTGATATCCCCTGACACCCACAGGTTCTGGCTTGACAGACACAGCATGGCTTGGCTGCTCACCAGCAAGCTGGAAGTAGGACAGCTGGCAGGAAAACCCTGGAGCCTCCTTTCTCAACAGAAAACACCACCTAGCACCAAAGAAAATGAATAATCTACAGAATGCTCATCTTCCATAGCTCAGCACAACCCCAGGACTGAGGGCAGAACAGCAGATGCCTGCCCACAGGTCTCTCTGAGTGTGGAGGTAAAAATCCATGCAGAGGAGCAACAGGTCTAAGCCCCAGGCTGCCCAGTGACAGCAGCAGCAACCAGCCTTTCAGGTGGCAGACTTGGGCACACGGGAAAAGTGGGGGGAGACTGCTGAGAAGGTTGCCCAATGGCCATCCCCCACGGCAGTCATTAAACTATAGAAAGACAGATACAAACCAGGCTTCCCTTATCTTAACTGCTCACTTCAGGGGAGAGATTAATGCTGAACCCTGGGGCTGACTCTGAGGAGTGAGGAGGTGGAAATTTTGGGGAAAATGCTGGCAAAAGAGGCACACCAAACTTTTTAAAAAGACAACACAACTGGAGTTTGAATGTTTGGTAGCTGTCAAAAAATGGAACCAGCTGACAAAAAATAAAGCATGAGGCCATTGGGCCATCAGGACCCATCCTGCTTGCTCTAAGACAAACACAGGGAGCAGGACTGAGTCCTGCTGTGAGAATCTTCTAGTCCATACAGGTAAGACACAGCTACATGGGGTAAAGAAAGGGGAGACAAAGAAGCTGAGCAAACAGGACAGCAGCAAAGATCAGGTTAGTTCCAGAAAATTTCATTAGCATTGTGGTGGGATATATGGGAGCAAGGATAACGGGGCAATGGAGGAGAGGTGCACAGTAAAGCTGTGCCTGAACAAACAGGAGTAAGAAACTGGATTAAGAGGAGGGAAAAACTGGTCAGGACATCTTTGAAAATCCAAGAAACAGCAGCCTTGGCTCCTGCTCCTGTGGGTGCCACCGGCTGGAGTCTCTGGATGACCATTCTCTGCATTCCTTTTACTTCCTAAAGCCACTCAATTGAAGAGGAACAGAGACATCAACTAGATCCCAGCTCCCCAAATTAGGAGATGGTCCTCTTGACAGCACTAAGTCTAAAGAATGACAGGGCAGTGACCCTGAAAAATTCCTATTTCAATTTCTTCCTTTCCCACTGAATTCTCTGGCCTTGCTTCTTCCTGCTTAGGCCAAGTTGGCCAATAAAAATTAATTACACAGATGTTCCCCCCATGAAAAGAGCCACAGGGTTAGCCACAGAAAACTCGGGGATACATATCCCATACTGACCACTCTGTTCCCTGACAGTGCAGAGGAGAGAGTGACTTTAGTAGGCAGAAGAGATCTTACACGTAGCAGTGTTTGTTTTCAACTGGTTGCCATCCTCCTCCTCCTTGGCAGAGCCTCCAGGATCTTTCCAGTCTTGCTTTGAATTCTGACAGCTCCTGATAAGATCTGAGCTGGGAATCAACAACTTCTTCGTGAATCCACCAGATGAAGCTTAAGAAGATTAAGAAGCACAGACAGGTTTTGGGTAAGAAATTTCAACCCTCATCTCATAAAAATCCCTTTACTGCCCAATGTTTCTGGCACTCACCACCACCCAACTCCACTTCTAGCCCTAGTCCTCCTCTCTTGATGATAATGAAGGGCATGAGACCAAAGTAAACATGGAAGAAGCACTGATTACAAGGCCAAAAAAAGAGGAGAATACACATTTGGGAGGAGAATAAACAGTTGGGAACCATCACCAAGATTTCTCAACATTACACAGTCATGCAAGAGAGAATAAGTGAAATCTGTCTTGCAGAAGAAGGGAACCCTACAGAGACTGAATCCCTCTCCTTGGGGAAGGATGGGAGGCCACTCATCAAAGGCACAAAATAAAGGCACCATAGGGCCAAAGCAGGTGCAGAGAGAAAAGACCCCTGCAAGCAAGGCACAGTCTCCACCAACACAATCTTCACACGTGCCTTGCAGCACAAATGCCTATCCCCTTCCTGATGAGCAAAATGAGGGCAAAGCTTTTATCCTTCATACCAGAGTCTGGCTTTGCTGGTGGGACAACTAATGGGCTTGGCTTTGCCTCCTTGTGTGCTGGGCTCCCTGTTCCCATCTGGGAGTTACCAGGAGGTTTCTTAGAGCCATCTTGGTCCCTGCAAAGAAAAAAGACAAAGGTAGGAAACCATCTCTCTTGTAGAATGGTCCATGGGAAAAGTTCTGGATGCCCTGGTCTGGATCTCCATCTGTGATGGTCACACTTTGTCATGGAAATCCACCAGCTCCAAAGACACTCACTTGTTGGCTACAGGCTTCAACCGAGATCTCCACCCTTCTGGGCTCTCAGACTTGTCTTCAGCAACATTTGTGCTTCCTGAAGAAAGGAATATAGCAAAGTAAATAAAAATAAACAAGAACAAAAATATCCAATAAAAAGAAACAAGTCAGATTTGAGTCTCAGGAGAATCCTAGGAGATAAGCCATGCATTGGGGCAGATACTGTGATGTTATTGCAGCAAACCAGCACCAGCTCAACAAGTTTAACACAGACAGACTCAGATACAACAGGCAGTAAATCATCTCAGTGGCACTTTGTCCCTTTCAGATCAAATACTTTAAAACCTACACAGCTACAGAAATACAGCCACAGAGTACACAAACAGGCACATTCAACAGCAATACAACACAACCTGCTCAGATCTCAGAGAACAAAGGCTGGAGCAGAAAGAGGGAGAGTCAAAAAACCCCCACAAAGTCTCAGCAAACTGCAGACAGACACTTTTTCTCACTCAAAAAATACAGGCCATCTGGAAGTGCCTGAGACACTGGGAAGCCCCAGGGTATCATCCCTTGGCCCACTGCTAAGTCACCTTGATGGAAGTTTGGTTCAGAACAGACAAAGGGCTGCATGAGCCTCAACTGCAGTCAGAAAATCTTCCCAAACTTCCAGCAAGATCTCCCATCTGGGAAAACCTAAGCCTTTGAAAGCCACCATGATGCCAGTGTTTGATGACAGCAAGCACAACTACAAATACCTGGAGATCCTCAGAGTAGTAAAACTCGCCATGCTAGGGGGAGCAATTGCACAGGGATAAATGGAGCTGTGTTGAGCCCCACTGCTCAGAAAACCTTTATGTGGTGGTACAGGCAGAAAGGACAGCAGTCACAGATCTGCTGTACTGGCCCAAGAGGAAGGCAAAAAGCTGGAGTGCTGTGTCCAGCCAGAGCTGTGTGAATCACTCATCCTCACCTTTGATGCCTTTTGACTCTGGCTTGTGCAAAGGGTCAACAGCTTTGCTGGCAGGCTGGCACTTGGGCACAGGGTCTGTAATCTTTTCCTGCTTTGGTGCTGTGTACCCTGTTTTGCTGGACTGTGTTTTTGGAGCTGGACTCTGAGAACTGATGGGAGAAAACTTGCCACTGCAAAAAAGAACAACTTAGTGAAAGATGGGCCTTTTTATTGGTTTCTGTTCCAATGATTTGTATGTGTCCCTCCACGTCTTTAATATTGAGCCACAAGAGCAGTCAGAACAAAGCAAAGAAAGATGCAGGGACTTCTCCAAATTATCCCAAGGAACATCTTGGCAGGAAAAAGGGAAAGAGAAACAGTGCTTACCTGCTAGGTGCTGAGGAGCCAGTGGGACTGAGTCCTCCTGGCCTGTGTGGAGAAGTGTTTGATGCAGACAGAGCCTGTATGATATGATTACGTGCCTGATCCTTCCCAGCATTCACTCGACCGACCTCAGCAGTGGTTCTGGTGGGGGCAGTTTTATCAGGGCTGAGAGGAGACTGGACTTGTTTTTGAGTGTCAGAAGATTTACTGCTGGAGGACTCCAAAGACCGAAAAAAATTTTCTCGGGCTTGCTGTGTTTTTGTTGTGGAAGATGTCCAAGGAGGCTTTGATAGGGTGCCTTCATGGTGATCTGATTTATTCCCCAACGAGGCACCTTTGCAGTCATCTGATTTATTTACAGCTGAGGAGGACCATGGAGTATTCACACTTTTGAAGCCAGAGCTTCCAGAGGATGAAACAGATGGCTTGGTTGAATTAGTGAAGCCTTCCTGGCTGGGTTTCTTCAACACCTGCTCTGGTTTCTTGGGTTCTGCTGCTTTCTGGAATGCCCTGGCACCAGTAGGGGCTGGGGTACTGTCAGGTTTTTTCCCAGTACTGTGGAGACTGGAGATCTGGACATTGTCTGGCTGCTGGTGGCTGGTACAGATGAACGTATTGGGCTCAGGCCCAGCTTTGTAGCTTCCAGGAAGAAGCAAGTTCCAACACTGCCTGCACCTGTGGAGACAGAAGTCTCAGGAAACATCCTCCAGAGCGCTGGGAGACACACAGCTGGGAGTGCAGGCACAACTCCACCCTCCACAGGAGGGTGAAGGTACCCCACTGGCACTGAGCACATTCTGTGTGCACATTCCTCAGGCACCAGAACAGGAGCTGTTGAAAGCACAGCCTGAAGCAGGAAAGGTGCAGATGAAAACAGATCTGTGCAGAGAGTTTCCATTACACACAGGTCAAGAGCAAGCCCAGGTTGCCTCCACTCTAAAAAAAAAATGTGCCACACCACTGTCTCCAATCCCAAAGGAACCAGGCTGGCCCTCTGTGACCCCCAGGGCTGTGCCCCTGCTTTGAAGAGCTGCTGTACCTGAAGCAGTTCCTGTGATAGAGTTTCCCATCGACCAAGTAGCGCTGCACCAGGTGCACGTGTTTGCCACAGACCCCACAGCTGCTGCTGGGGATGTTCCCACTCTCTGCCAGGACCCGTTTCTGTGGGGAGAAGCAGAGGGTGAGCAGGCAAGACCACAGCTACAAACCTCCCAGGCAGGTGAGTGGTTGGCATGCACAGCTAGGACAGAGAAGTGACATCCAGGAAATCCCCTCTCCCTCTAATCCCTTTGTCACAGAAGTGGAACAGCCCTCGGAAGGACAGAGTATGGGGAATATGTTCCCACAAAGCCAGAGGACCAGGGTGCCCTGTCTGCCTGTAGGCAAAGGTCTCTGATTTAAATTAGCTGGGAAAAGGCTTCTACCCTGTTTTCATTCCTACTCTGCTTTGAAACCATTTCCAAGAACTGGATCACTGTTTCCTAACAAAAATAATACTACATCCTGTAAAAATCTCCATCCCCAGCATCTAGGAACAGCACAAACCATGTCCTAAGACACCCATGTCCTGTTCACGATGTATCCAGGCTGACTGATGGTTTCTCAGTGACTCCCACCTCAATCTGTGCCAGAACCAGACCTCTGGATTAAATCCCTCATAGTGAGCAAAAAATTTAGAGACTAAGTCCTTACCACCAGGAGCCTTGAACCAGCCCAGTACTCTCTACCTCACAGAACAGATTTAAGGTACAAGGAACACCCAAACCCACATTTCTTACCGTGGTTACTGGGGAGGATTCCTTGGGCTTAGCTCTGGCTGGTAGATGGGCAGGAGGCAGTTTTGGTGGCACTGGCTTAGGAGGCTCTGAAGCAGGTTTTTTCCCAGGATGTTGCTCTGGCGATTCAGAGGAAGGACGTTTGATTCCAGCCATGCCTCCAACTGGAAGAATGGAAGAAGGGAATATTTTTTAGGAAACACAAGGAAAACTCACAGGTTCAGGAGTAATTTACAAAGAAAAAGTATCCAGAGGTGCCTGAGGGGTAACATGCAGAGCACAGAGCAGACACAGACTGCCTTCATGAGCAGCTCTGCACTGGACTGAGGGGCAAGAGGCAACAAGTGAACTGCAACAACATTCAGCTGAAACTGCTGATTTTTCCTCTTCTCAGGGAATTTCATGAAGAGAAATACAAATGTGAAGAAATGCAAATTGCCATCTATAGATGGTAAGAACAAGACCTTGGGTTTTCAATTCCAGTCCATGGTTTGGCTGGAACAGGCCCTGCTGGAGCAGGCAGAGGTGTTATGGCTAAGGAGCTGAAGCACAGAGGGTTTGCCTCATTCAAGTTGCTGTGCTCCAGACTTGCTACACACCCTGAATATTCACTGCTGCAAGTGTCCACCCCACATCCCAGCTGGGACTCCCATGGAGCAAACAGCCTTGCTGAATGCAGAAATGACCACTGAAAATGCGTAATTCTGTAAAGATTTGGAGGTGCCATAGTGGTGCTGATGGGGAAACCAAGACTTGCCATAAGCAGCCTGCAAATGCCCAATTCTCTTTTCTTTGCAGATGAAACAGAACCCCTCAAAATTCACTACAAGTGGAGAAAAGAGAATCTCCAACACACTTCAGTCAAGCAGGGAATGGTGTCCTGTGCCCTGGGAAGTGAGACCTCCCTGGGAAACAAGGCTTTGTACAAAGTTTTTACAGACAAGACTCCCAAGTGTCTCACAAGGATGTTATTTCTGCACTACTTCCTATTCTGAATGAGATGTCTCTGTGTTCCTTGTGGGATATTTGAGCCACAGCTTCACTTTCCAAGTGACCACTTAAATGGCCACTCATCTGAAAAGAGATTATACCCCACTCAGTAAACACAGAGAGGGCAGGGAGCAGAGAGGGAGCCCAGTTCCCAGCAGTCTGCCCTCAAGAAAAGCCAACAATCCAAATAAACACCCAGGGCTCCAACTGCAGGGACCAGGGGACAGCTGACCCAGTAAACAGTTCAGGCTTGGGCTGCCCCCTCACTTCCCACTTGTGCCATTTACTGAATTCCCAAAGCCCAGCACAAAGATGGGTGGCTTCAACTGGACTCTCCCCTAAAAGCAGGACCTCTCTAAAACACTGTCTGCTCACCCCCTCTGTCCTGCTCACTTCATGGTCCTGCTGGAAGCCACCTGAAAGGCATGACTGTGATTCCATGAGTCTGCTTGATGTCAGAGGGCACATTCCAGGCTGGGCTGATTTTCAGACATTCACATCCACTCCAGCAACAGGAATGCAACCAAAGTGTTTTGTGGGACACTAGAGAGTATAAAAATGTGCTGTGCTTGATGACATGGTAGACAAGATGCAAGGGGGAGGGGGCAAGGACCTCAACCTGACCCAGATTCTCACCACTTGGCACTAACACTATGGAATTTGTTTGATTTCAATTAGAATGGTTTTAAAACAAGAAATAAAAAATTAAGAGAAGGAGGGAAGAAGTTGTGGAGGGAGAGAATAATCATGCTTAAATGTGTAAAGGGGTGGAGAAGTAGGAAGAGTTTAAACATTAAAGGCAACTCTGAGTGAATTGTGCTTTCTTTCCAAGATGTAGAACATTTTCAATACATATCATACATTTAGATTCACCTTAACCAGTTAAGTCATTCATGTCCCACTTTCTAAAGTTTCCTCTGGAGGAACCTGTATAATTGGTTTATTATATTATTTCATTTTGTGTGAGCTTAAAGCCAAATATAAACGAAGACTACAATAATGCTCCTGTGAGCCCAGATAAACTCTCCAGTACATGAATATAATGCCTTGGCAGCTCTGTGGCCTTTTTTATGTTTGACAGAATTTCTACTACAGGGTGATAATTTTCTTCTCCTTCCTTCTATCAGTACTGCTGTGCTGTACAAGCCCTACCATCCACACAGTTCCACTGGCACAGACTCACAGACAAGCTCAGCCTTGTTCTATTCCATGTTCTCACCAGCCCTCAGGCATGGCAAAGACTGGAACAAGGGTGGAGGTGCTCAAGAATGGAAAGTTGAGGTGGGGACTATGGAGAGGAACCTTCAGTGCCCCTGGCTGGCTGGACCATAAGAAATTTTAGACTGCATTTTAAATTTTAAGGCAGTAGTTTTAAAGACAAGACTTGGCCCTGTACCCTTCCAAAAGCACTGATGCAACTGTAGGCTGGTGTGAAAAGAGTTCAGATCCCCCAGTGAAATACTTCTGGTACCAAAAACGCCTCTGTGCTGTCTATTTTGCTTTTCCAAGCTTGTAAGGAGGCAAGGGAAAGCATGAAATGAAGCTCTGAACCTTCCCACCCCTCCAGGGAATATGGTACTTACTAGGAGACCGTCCATGGAAGTAGTTATAATATTGGGAAACATAGGTGAGGATGCTCAGCCTGTCTGGTACCTTCAGAGCAACCATATCCTCTGCATCCAGCAAGGCTGGGATCCCCAGCTCCTCCTCTGCCACTCGAAATGCCTGGAGAAGGGAAAAAAAATAAAAATAGAGGAGTCTTGTCCACACCAGGCAGCAGAGCTGCTCCTCATCATTAGTAAGAAAGAGCACTGCAAACAGCCCCACTCAAATAATAACTCTACTGAGGAACAGCTGCACCAGTTTAACTCCTACATCATAGGAACCAACGGAGTCATGGCTTCCAGCCACTGCCTTGAGAAATCCAGGCAAGGAGCCAAAAATCTGGCCTGGCAAGCTGGCCATAGCTCACTGCACAGTAACTCACCTGGGCTTCCCCTGCTCTTTCTCCAGCCTGCCTGTGTCTGTGAGTGCACAGCTGCAGAGAGCCAGGCCTGGCAGAAGGGGATGTGTCAGTCCAGGCTGGCAGACTCGTTTCCAGGCTCCCAGCCCAACCTGGAGCGCTCCCCAATTAACGGTGGGCTGCTAGGTGCTTGCAGGCAGCTTCCATCTCTGAGTGCTGCACAAATGTTAAAGCTTCCTGCATCCTACTGCCTGCTCTTCTCCATCTGAAAATGGGAAATCTTGGGCTGCAGGAGGGACCCCTCTCTCCCAGACCAGAAAGGGGGAAGAGAGGTGTAAATGCAGAAGAATTCCTGATACATAGCTCCCTTCCAGCTTAACTGTTTCCATGCTGCCTAACATATATTTGGGGTAAATATTCCTCTTTGTGGTGTCCTCTGCTTTGAAACTGCAGGTAAAGGAGGCAAAAGCTATTTTCTCTTGCCTCTGAACAAAAGCCTTTAATAGAATACAAAAAAAATTGCAATATGCAAACTTCGCCCTTGCTCAGCTCAGTTTAGGGCTTTTACTAAAGAACTTCTCCAGCCCTGTTCTTTCCCAGCTTATGGGAAAAAACCCTTTCCTTCCCCCTTTGGAGCATCCCTGTTGAAATGCCAATACAGCAAAGGAAAACAGCATTTGCAGGACCAGAGGCACAAGGAAGGCTACTGCTGAAGTCCACAGTGAAAGGGTTAAAAAAAAAAACTTGAATATATTAAGCCCCTCCGCATCTGACCTCTGGCACGGACACACACAGTGTTGGTGTACAAGCCAACCATTCCTGCTTAGAAGAAACAAACAGCCACTATTTTTCAGCAAGATAATTACCATTTTTTTCCATTGGGTATCCCAGTAAAAATGTAACAGGCTGACATTAAAAATGCTTTCAGCCAGTTACCGCCAGCTGTGCCCTCCCAGCTGCCAGCCCAGCTTGGCACTTTCCTGTCTTGTAAACTGGAACTTAATACATTCTTTGGAGTGTTCCCCACTGCACTGGCTGCACAACTGGTCTGACCAGTCGAGTTTTCTTGCTGGACATTCCCGGTGTGAGGTTTAGTGGGAGCACAGGTCATGCCACCTCCTGCCACAGTGTGCCACAGGTGACACCGGGGCAACAGCAACAGAACAAGTGTGAGGGGCTGCCTGGACCACAAAGAGGAGGATGCTCTGTGCCCTCACCCAGTTTGGCCAGAGCCAGGTGAGCAATGCAGAGAGCAGCATCAGGACATGGTGTCCCCTGTGCCTGCAGTATGCTCATGTTCCTGGGAACTCCTTTCATCTGGAGACCCAACAGAATCCCCACCTAACAGGACCCAGTTGCCCTTCTCCTCTGTCTGCCTGCCCATGCTGGCCTTTAGAGGACAAACATGTTGCTTCTGCATTATGTTTTTCATCAGTGCAGCTCCAAGTGGTTTCCAGGGGAAGAAAGTGCCACTGCTGCCATGTCTATGCAAAATGGGAAAGTGATATGCTTGAGGCCACCTGAGCTGGCCTGGCACAGCTTCCCTCTGGCACAGGCTCTACCTACTACACCACACCACCATCCACCAGCACTGAATCCAAGGCCTCTAGAAACTTTTCTCCTTGCTTTATACTTTTGAAATCTCTAGCAAAAAAAATGTCACCAACTGAAATTTTTCTAGGGTTTGGGGTTGGTTTTGTGGCACTTGAGAAGCGACACATTCTTCCTTGACAGATGACCTTATATGGCAAATTGCAGTTCAAACAAGGCTTTTTTACATGCATGACACAGCCCTTGAAAAGAACTCTGATGAGTAAGACATCAAGGAGGGTCTGGACTAAAGCAGAGGAATAATGCTGGGAGAAGTCAGACTCACTTGCATCCCAAGGACAGTCAAAGCAAGGAAGGGTAGGAGCTAGGATGGAGAGCAGTCCAAGGGGAGGCCAGCCCAGGAACCCACAGAGACGTGGAGGGTCAATCCCACTGACAGCACAGCCAAGGCACCAGGACACCAGCAGTGAAAGGACAACACAGACAAGTCATCCCGCAGCAGGTGGAGTAAGGAAGAGAGAGCAAAACAAAGGACATAAAAGAAACTAAGAAAGGGGGAGGAGGGGACACACAGACTGCAACAAAGGAGGGGAGCAACTCTTTATGAGAAGCACAAAGAAGCTTTTCATTAATAAACGCCACGGAGGCAGCTCACAGAGCTCGTTTCCCAGACAGAAGCAGACACCATCAGCCCAGCTGGAGAAGGAGCAACACTCAGGGATCCTCAGCACTTCAGCCAAGATAGGCTTCTACGGCAAAGAGGCCCCGACTCCTGCCAAACACCAAACCTCCAGGGCAAAACACATGGTCTCAATCTCCCCTTGAGGAGAGGAACACACAGGGCTGAACCCCAGAGTGTCACTAACTGCTCACAGGCTGCAGCCCCAGCCTGGGGTCAGATGGTCTGTCATGGGAGCTGTGGACACGGCCAGGGATGAAGGGGAGCAGAAGCTAAGGAGACCTGGGGGGACAAGTTCAGCTCTCCCAGAGGCAAGAAGCACTTCAGTCAGCTCACTGCCTGAGAGCATGTCACTTCCCCAGCCCAGACAAGGGTAAGCTGCCATAGTTCATTCATATCCCAAGCTCCTGCCAAGCAGCCATTAAACTGTGTGGAGCAATGCCAAGGGAAGAGAAATGTTATAATTCACTGCCTCTCCTTTTGTGATGGAGAGAGGGAGAGGAAAATCCTTCCTTGGATCACTAAGACCATGCTTGAATCCAGTGCAGGAGGGAGTTGGCCTACCTAACTTCTATTCTTTGTGGAAAGAACATGAGAAACTCCAGTGCCAGGCTGGAATGAAGTGTCCAGGCAGGATCAGGTTTTAGGATATATCCACCTTGACCCCCTGCACCAGGAAGGAACAGAAGTGGAAGGACACTCCCTGTGCTTCCCCTCTCACACCAGCTACTTCCCAGCTCCTGCTCATCCCTCAGGAGCATCACATACTCAACATGTCCATGTTTTGACCCCTAGCACCTCTGTCTGAGCTCCTGCTGCCACAGGGCATGCTGGAAATAGGCATCACTGTGTGACTACCTAAGAAGTATGAACAGTTTGAAGGTGCTTTCAGCAGCCAGCCAGCCTGGACACTGGTGTTCAAGGGAGAAGGCTGGAAGGTGCAGATTAAGGCAAAGGATTGGAACACAGCACACTCAGCACGCTGTGTCCACAGGGTTTCTGTTGCTAAATCACATAAGCAAAGTGCCAGGTCACGGACTAGACCAAAAGTAAACGTTAAAAGTCACTTACCAACTTGTTGTTCTCGTACACATTTTCTTTTCTGAGGGAGTCAAAGTTTCTGAAATACAGAAAGAAGAGGAAAATCTCAGGTTGGTGATGTAGAGTGAGCTGCTTCACTTCCAGCTCTCAAGCCTCCTGGAGGCTCACTGGCTCAGGGGACAGAGCACCCCATCCCACCCTTGGGCAGCTCCAGAGAGAGCAGTGTGGCAGATCCCACCCAAGAGTGCCAGACCTGCTGTACCCAGGACAGAGATGTGCAGCAGGCACAGCACCTGCCCACAGACAGCACAAGACAATTTTGGCACATCTACCCTTGCAAGGGCTGACTCCCACAGCTGCTTGTGGACAGGACATGTTGATGCAAAAACATCCCAGGCAGATTGAGGGGTTCTGCTGAGACAGCCAGGAGCAACCTCTAACTTATGGGGTGGGTTTTTGTCCCCCAGAAAAGCCTTGCTTCTCTCCCACCTCAAAAAGATACACCAATGCCTGCTGGCCAGCTGTTAACACCCTCTCTCTGAAAGTGCTTTCCAGTCACATCCATGTTCTTCTCCTGTCTTGAGAGTTGTCTCCACACAGAGAGAGCTCAGCTCCAAGGAGGTTTCTCATGCATCCCTCACACACTGCACGTATCACATGCTTCTCTGACACACCCATATCCTCTGATCTCCAGAAGCTCCTGTGTCCAGCAGCACATGAGTTCTGGCTTCAAATCCTCTTTTTTTTATCTCTGGCAGAACTCCACAAAACCAACACCAGGAATCTGCCTGGGAAGACCTCTGCCCACACCATACTGCATCTGATAACACCAAAGTTGCCAGCAGAAATCTTACTCTGCTTTCCCTAGGGCTGCAACTTTTGATTTTTGATAATCAGTAACTGAAAAGGAAGTGACAATTACTGTTCGAAAATTCAAGCCAAAGTCAACAATTCTCTTCTGCTGTCCCCAGACATCACTTCCCTCTTCACCTCTCCCCAGATTTGCTTTCTCACTCCCTGGTCCAACCCAGATGCCACTGTCTCTGCACCGTGCTGGGAACTCAGAACCTGGGATGTGCTGGGACAGGGATGAAAGCAGAGGGGAGAGTTTGTGCCACTGGAAGCAGAGCCACCACACAGCATGCTTCCTCACCCATAGCAGAGCGTGTTCCTCGCTTAGCAAACAGCCACCAGCAGCTTTGTTTTAAACTGACTGGCACTTGCTAAACAGGGAATACAAAACTGGCTGCTGGCTGGCAGCCCTGCTCTCCAACACTGCTTCCTTCTGCCCAGGCAAGCGGGCAGGGTCAATTCCTTCCCGATAACCCTGCTTCACTTTACAATCCTTGTGTCTGCTGGCACAGAGCTGAGTGAGAGGCTGACATCTGAGAGGGAATTCTCACTGATAAACAGAAAACAGCACCAACGTTTGCATTTTCTGTATGTAGCACCTTTACATCCTGTGTGGAGCCACCCTGTTAGCCCATCCCTCACCTCTGGGATGAGCCAGGGTAACTCTGAGAGGCAGGGCAAAGCTGGCTCAAAGCAACCTATTCATGAGACAAACACATGATCTGTATCGCAGCAGGGGAACTTTTTCCACTGCTTGTAACAGCAAGGAGCAAGCCAGGTCCTTTATCTACTCAGCACAGAAAGTGGAGCATTACATCATAAATAAGAGAGGCACCTTAAACAGGCTGGCTCATCATGCCACAGCCTATGTCTCCTCCCTGCTTCCCACATCTGGTATTGCTATGTGGGATAAGGAGAGAAAGAATGACAGATAAGACCCAGAGGATAAACTCCCCCAAAGAGCACGTAAAGACAAGGAACATCCCACCTCTAAATCATAAACTCTTTCCTGTGCAAAATCAAAGGGAATTGCAGAGGTTTTACTTCAAGCAGCACTCCTGCCCAAAGATTTCCCTTCCCTGAGACAATGGATTAAAAAGAGCAACAAAAATAATCATGCACCAAAAAACTCTCAGTGAAACAATAGATGCAACCATCCTTGGGTTAAGTCAGGCCAGAAAATTGGCTTTTTTTAAGAGCCAGCTGAAGGAGGTGACTTCAGCTCTCTGCCTCACTTCTAGTTCTGCTCCCGAATAGTCTCTACAGCATGGAAATGCAGCAAAACACTGCAAGAGCAAAAAGGAATTCCAGCTTCCTTGGTCATTCTGACATGTAAGATACTGGAAATACTATTTCTTGTTGGTCAGTGGCCTTCAGCCACACTCAGTGCTGTTTGCTGTGGTGATGTGTACACTCCCCGGCATGCAGCAGAGACCTAAAAACCTCAATCTTTTGATGGTGAGTGTCTCAAATCTCCTTCTATTCCTCAAAACAGAGTGCAAACAACCAGGTTATTTGGTCATTTCAGGAGTCTCCTGACCTCTCAGCATTACTCTTTCCCTGCCTAGGCAGGTGAACTGCTTACATATAATCTTTCTTTAGGAAATTGATCTTGCTGGTGCATCTCCTATCTTGGAATATCAAAGCTCTCTGGACCAACTCAATCCTAAGACAGCAAAGGCAATACAGAGAAGTAGGAATTCTCCACTGAGAAAACACAGGCAACTGAATTAATTGGAAGAGGTGAAAAAAAATAAATGTGACCCAAGAGAGGCCTCCAGTGCTGGAAACAAATCAGAGTGGAGTTCACCAGCACACGAATAGCAGAGAAGTTTTCAGCTCCCAAAAACCCTTTCATTAGCAAATAAATGGCTGAGCATTTCTCATGCCCACAAATCTCCGTGACCACCCCCTGCTCCAGCTGCACAGGCCCAGCACTCACAAACATGCCACAGTCCTCTGCCAGCACATGTGCTTCCATAGGGGGAATCTGCTGCTGCTGCAAGCACTAACTTGATTGGAAACTTGACCTTGGAGCAGACTGAGTGAAAAAAAAATCACAGAGCCTTGGTGGCACCAAAAAAGTTTCTGCTTTTTGGCACTTTTGTGCTACAGACAATGAGATGTGCAGTCAAAAGGATCACCGAGAACAGAGAGGTGCCCTTTGCCAGCTCCCAGTCTTTGGACAGGGGGCTCAAATCCAGCATGCTCTGCTGGAACAGGACTTTTCAGCTGTGTTCTTTCTGGAGGTGCAAACCTGGGGACGTGGGTCAGGGCTGGGAATTCCAGGCAGGAGATGTTCCCCATGTGCTCCTCCTCCTCTCAGGAATGCCCGCTCCACGCTGCCCTGCTCTGGCTGGCAAGTGACAGAGTGCTGCCAGGGTGACCCCAGAGCCATCCTCCCCCTGCCCACGCCTGTCACACAAACCACAAACCAAGTCAGGCGGCTCTGCTTCACCCCAGCCTCTTGCTGAGGAGAGAGACTGCACACAACCCATCCCCAGCGGGACCAGGGTGACCTCATCTTCCCCCACTGAGCTGACAATGACCTGGAAATGCTGCTGGAGGAAAGGGCACCGCTGCTGCTCAGCTGCCAAGGGGGATTTCACCATCAGCCCATTCCCAGAACACCAGCTTGCAGTCTGGGAAAGAGCAAGATTCTGGACAGAGAGAAGGATCTTAATCAAAACCTTTCCTTGACATCTGGCATTAATATCTGAGCGAGCGTGCACAGTTCCCCTGCCTCCTCTAACTCATTTATCAGGATAGAGCCACTAAAATTGTGGCTGAAGCTTGCACAACCTTCACTACCACACATGGCAGTTGCTGACCTCAGTCTCCTACCATGCTGCCACGAGGCTTCATGTCCCTCTGACAAGAGATGTCCCTGGGCTCTACAATCATCCCAGAAAATGGGCTGGAGCCTGCCTGACACAGCCTTTATGCCCAGCTGGGACTGGCTCTGAAGCACTCTTCATCAGGGACAAAAAAGAAGTGGATCTCCATGGTAATTCAGCATGGATCTCCACTCCCCCTGAGCATCCTTGCATGAGTGGGAAGTGAGTGGGTAATACATTTCTAATTTTACACAGCTTGCCCTGTTCACTGGTACCACACAAGCCAACATCAGCTAAGTTTGAGAGAAGTTATCATATTTTCCATATGCTTTCCAGCAAGAAAACAGGAAGGAAGGAAAGACCCACACCAGCCTGTCCTCTGAGCCACATACCTCACAAGAGAAGCCCATGATTATGTCCATGTTTTGAGCTTGAAGTTTTCCTGGTAATTTTTCAGGCTCCTGGCTGCAGGAGAAATCCCCTGCACTCAGCCCAAGAATGTCATTTGCATAAACCAAGACAGAAAACACACTGTTGCAAAACTGATGCTGTGACTGAATCATGTTCTGCAAGTGATGCATGCAGCAGAGCTGCTGCAAACACACCAAGTGCTCCAAACACCAACTGCACCTTTCTAGTTTTACTTTCAGTCTGAAGTTTTTAATCTTTAACTAGGATCTTTGGTAGAAGCAAGGACAGGAGCCCAGGATGAACCCCTGGGAAGCAGGAGTCACAGCCACACTTGCACCCAGCTGCACTTCTCCACTGTTGTCCCCTGCTCCAATAACACTGAGAGAAGCTTTTAAGGACACATGGAGAATCTGCACAAGCATTCTGCCCCAGGATCTGACACATGGCACCCGACAACCCTGGCCACCAATGACCTGAAACCATTTCCTTCCAGCAGGACTTTGCCCAGTCAATGGTGCTTTTCTGTATTACAGCACTGTCAATGATGAAGGAGATGACAAATAAAGGCTTCTCTCACTTTAACCTTCAGGCAGCCCTTGCTGAGCTGGTCTGAGTCAGGAAGAGCTTCTGTGATGTCCCAAATAAAGTCAGGCAGAACATCCACCATGAAAGAAAATGAATGGGAACAGAGAGATGCCTCAAGGAACATCTTCCCTCTTCAGCACAGGAGAATTTATTTAAGAGATGTCTATCCACTACCCTTGTTGCACAGTTCAAGGACTATAAACAACCCACTAAACCGAGCAACAGGATTATTCCAGCTCTCACGTTGCTGAGCCCCTGTGTACAGCTGGGGGCCGGATGGGCCAGCTGCAGGAAGCAGTCACAGCCCCTCCACAAGAACACCTCAACCTTTCTGCCCTGGTGTTTGGTATTTTTGGGATTGTGAATCAAAGGAAGGAAAGGAAATATTTGGAGTCACGTGGACGTGACAGCATGTCAGGAAGTCATACACGGCAACACCACGGTGACTGCCCAAGCACTGGGACAACAAAGTGTGCCTGGAGCTCCTGTACTAACCTCCCGCTGCCCAAGTCTCATCCAGTTTCCGTCAAGTTTCAACACAACAGAGGGGAGAAAACAAGGGATCTTCTCTTGGGTTCAACGAGAAGCAAGACACCTGTAGGAAGGATGTCTGCACACAAACCCATGTGGCAGAATGTCCTTGGAGCATGAGGAAAAAGGCAGAATACATGGGATAGGAGGAAAACTGCAGTACAGACCACCCAACCTGTTCCTCATGCAGCTGGGCACATCTGACCAGGAGAGACTTAATGCTTAAATCAATACTCCTGGGCACTCTTTCCAGTGCTCCCTTGCCTTAATCTTCCCCCTCAATGCCCCCATCTCAATGTCCAAAGAGCCCAGGTGGAAAAACAAAACAAAACAAAACAAACAAACAAACAAACAAACCAACCAAAAAAAAACCCCAACCTATGAAGCAGGATCTCTGACTCCCTTTGGTGATCCACCTTCCCAGATGTTAACATTTGGGCAGGGACAGTTCAAAACCCACAGGGCACCAGCAAAGGCACCAGCAAGGCGTGGAAAGCACTTAACCTCCCAGAGACAGAGCTCTAGATGGGAAAAACAAGGATGTGCAGGAATCCAGTGGCTCTGGGGCCCTGCCCTCTTAGTGCATTTTGTTTAAATAGCCCTCGCCTTGTGACTTGTGAGCGCTGTGCTGCTGTCGGGCTGAGCGAGGAGAGCCCAGCCAGAGCAAACACAACAGCAAAGAAGGAAACGCTGCCCCAAAGATCAGTGCCTGAACTTGTTTTGCAATGGAAAGGATGCATTTAGAACATTTATAATCCAGCTACTGAGGGAAGAAAAGGGAAAAATATATGGAAAAAACCAGCACGTAGGCTGGGAGAACAGAGCTTTTCTCTTGGAGATTCTGAGCGTGGGTGTGAGCAGAATGCTGCTGGTGATGTGCCCACAGGGAGGGCAAGAGCCCAGGGAAGGTGGAAGGCCGGGGGTCCACAGCTCGACGGACGGCAGGATGGCCACAGCCCATCCACAATTTAACGGATGGTGGGATGGCCACAGCCTGGCCAGGGGTCCTGGGCAGATGAAGAACCCGGGGTCTGCAGCTCGACGGACAGTGCGATAGAGCTGCAGCCCATGTGCAGCTCAGTGGATGGTGGGATGGCTGCAGCCCAGCGAGGGTTCTGCGGGGCTGGAGGACACGGGGTCCGCAGCTCGACGGACGGCGGGGTGGCCACAGCCCAGCGAGGCTCCCCGGACGCGAGCGGGGGTCCAGCCCCGCCGAAGCGGCAGCGCGGCCCTCGACGCCCGGCACGGTACTCACATGAGGTCGGGGCGGTGTCGGTGCAGGATGGCGCAGAAGGCGAGGCCGTCGCGGAACGAGGTGGTCATGTTGGTGATGCTGACATCGCGGTAGCCCTCGCACTGCTGGCGGCACCACAGCTGCAGGTTCTGGATGGCCGCCATGGCCCGCGACCCGCGGGGAGCCGCCGGGCGCCGCGCCCCGGGGCTCGGCAGGGCCGGGCAGGGCCGGGCAGGGCCGGGGACCCTCCGCACCGAGCCGTGCCCACCCCATGGA
>JACBWW010000025.1:9509311-9527882 GCA_020086605.1 Lanius collurio | reverse complement strand
TGGGGGAGCGGGAGGGGGCTCGGGGAGTGCCGCCCGCCCCCGCCGAGCGGCCCCCGAAGCCCCCGGGGGGGCGGAGGCGCGACGGCCCCGCGATCACATCTTCCCTGTCACCTCGCACCAGCGCGGAGCCGGCACCGCTCAAGCCCCGTGGGACGGGGCTGGCAGCACCTCCGCACCGTCGAGGACATGGGGCCGGGGCGTCCCCTGGGTGTTTGCTGGGGCGATGCGTTTCTGTCTGTTGTTATTTTTCTTCCCCCCGAGGATGAGCGCGCTGCCTGCCTCTGCCTTTGAATGGCTCTTAAAATACATGTGAGGAAACCTGTTGTGACGCCGCGCGCTCCGCCGACTAAAAATAGCAGCTTTTGTAGTACGGAGGGAGCCGGGGCGCAGCCGGGGCCGGGCAGCGTGGCCGCGGCGTGCGGCCGTGGCCGGGCGTGGTGGCGGCTTCGTGATCCGCTCTCCGCCCAGGGTTATCGGGCAGGAGCAGCCGCCACCGGGAAAACGCCAGGCGGGCGCGTCGGATGGGCTGGGGGGCGGGTCAGGGATGCGGCTGGTGGGGGGCTTATCTCTGCTGAGCACAGCTGCTGGTTGGGTCGAAGGAGGGAGAAGTGCGTGGTTGTGTTCGGGCTGGTCCCGGAGCCTGTGGGGAGGGAGGGATGCGTGTGCATGGGGCCGCCCTGGAAACGGGGTGCTCTGCGGCCGCCCAGGGACTGGCAGTGGGAGGAAAGGGGACGGTGACATTCCGGGAGCGGGAACTGCCGCGTGACTGTCTGGTGGGTGCGGGACGGTTTGGGGATTTAATGAGAAGTGAGGAGGTGGGTGGGGGGAACCTCTTCAAGCTTCCCGTGACGGCAGCGGCATAAGGTGGGGAAACATCCAGGCCACGAGCGACGGGGAACTGAGATCTCCGAACTCTGACAGTGTGTCAGGGTCTGTTTCCTTCCTCCTCTTCCTCGGGCTGAGAGCCCGCTCCCCTCCCTCGCGGGTTGCTCCGTGGAGGATTTATTTTACAGATTCTGCTGAAAGCAGGCCATGAGGTCTCAAATTAGGAACGAGCCCCCTTTGGGCAAAGTTGTTACAGAAAAGGGAAAGGCCTCTATTTTCGCTTTCACCTGGCCGCCCCCTCCTTTGCCAGCGTGCCTAAAGCTGAGCTGGGACTGCGGAAGGTGGAGGGAGCCAGTGAGAGGAAAGTGTTTCCCTGAAAAGCTGCACGCCTTTTTCTTGCACTTACAGTTTTTGTAAGCGCTGTGGCGGGCGCAGCCCGGCGCGCCGTGGGTGCTGTCGGGGTTTTAGCAGCGAAGGAGTTTACCTGGTGATTTTTTTTTTCCCCACTGATGAAAGAAGCGCGCGTCCCTCCGCCTTTTTTTCCCCCCTGTCCTTCCGTGTCTGTCCGCGGTGCTGCCTGCGGAGAGCCCTTCCTCAAGCCTCCCTCGTGCAGTCACTTCCTCGGGCTGATGGACGCCGCGGCCGCCCAATGGCAGCGCGCAGGGCTGCGCGGCCCCGGAGTTAACTCCGCTCCCGCCCGGCCGAGCTGCCGGACCTGGCGCTGCCAGCGAACAGCGACGGGGATCTTGCCGCAAGGTTGGGCACACGGTGACTCTCGCCGTCAGGACACCCTGCCCGCTTCTGCGGGCTCTGAGCTTGACAGGGCTTTGAGCCCTGTGAAATGTTCCCGGCTGTATTACGCCAGGTTCTTGCCTTGCTTCACAACTGTTTCTGAACCAGAGGCAGAAATGTGTTGGCTTTTTTTTTTTTTTCTCCCTGCTTGCCTGTCAAGGACAGCGTGCTTTGTCATGTTTTATGTCATTTCTGCGCCGTCGCCCGTCTCAGCAATCTGTTGCAGCATGGAGTTCAGTACTGCTGTGTGCCTCCTGAAAGGGAAAAATACAGATCAGCTTGATACCCTCTGATTTCCATCAACATTGGAAGATGATTAATGGCATGGAATGTGCTGCAGGACTTGGTATTGAAAATCTCTAGCTGTGTGAGATGTTTGGGAAGTGAAGAAAGGACAGCTGAGAGCGCTGGCCCCTGCGGCAGTTGGGGTTTGTGGGATAAGCTTGCTCGCTGATCATTTTTGTAAACATCCAGCTGTGAAATACTTGAGCAGTGCTAGCACTTTCAATTATCAGGAAGTTTCAGGCTCAGCACCCTGTAGAGATGAACAGGCAGTTTCCACTTCTGTCTCAGCTATTGTTTGAGGCTATCTTCAAACTTGGGCAGAGAGTCTTCCAAGCATGAAGCAAGCACAAGTGATGCAGTGCACTGTGACCGTCAGCACAAGGGCTGAGGGAAGGCAGTAATGAGAGCAATTACCCTGGCACTGCGCTCCCGAGTGGAGGGACAGGCTGCATGGTGGCTCCCACTGCTTTGCAAGATTGCAGGACACCAAATAGTGAGGCCACTCTGTTCCATTATTAGCAGTTAGTGAAGATCTCTGACTTGATGGCTGGCATTTGGGGTCAGGAGCAGCAAAGTTAAGAATCCTAATCCCAGCTCTGCCCCAAGATCCGGCTGTGTGTCCAGGCAAGTTATTTGTTGCTTGGTGGCTCAGCATGTCTGGCTGGGGAGATGCATCTCTGGGCTGGTGATGCTGAGGTGTAATTCCAGTATATCTCTGTCACCGCGTTTTACAAGCACGTGATGGAAAAAGTGCTGTAAGCTTGTCAGTACCAGGGCTGGCTGTCGCATACCTTTCCCCTTCAGCCTCCTCCTCCATGAAGTTTCAGAGGTGACACACAGGCGTACCCGCCTGGTACTCAGTATCCCTGCTCCCTAACCACAGGCTCTCTGCAGCTTCTGACTAGGTTGTTTACCAAACCACTGAAGACTGTCTGATCCGTGTCCAGGCTTCCCCAGAGAGTGCCTCTGAGAGCTGTGTCCTGGCAGCTCTCAAATGTGCTCTGAAGGTTCCTGAATCTCCTCTTTGCTGCTGGGTGCTGGTTCCGATCCATAAGGGAAATGGAAAGCTGGCCAGCTGGGCGAGGGCTGCGTGGAGCTCCTCTAGAACAGTAAACAGTGACTCACCCCCTCCTTGTGTCTTCTCTCTCTTCATGTCAAATATATTGCCTCGCATATGCTTCTCTACTCTCTGATTCACACCACCAGCCTGTCCCTCCCCGCTCTCATTACAAATGAGTGACAAGCGTCAGTCTGCCTTACAGGATGTGTGAAGGTTGTCAGAGCAGGAGAATGGCTTTTTGAATGATGGGGAGAGGGATGGTGCTCTGCCTACCATGCTGCAATGTGCTGGAAATCCGTGTCGTGCCTCCGAGCGGCAGAGGCACGGCGACAAAGATTTAAGCATCTGTAGTTGCCTTCACCTGTCAGCTCAGATGTTACCCGTGGTAGGCACATCCGTTTGGCTAGAGCTCTGGAGCTGGGAATAACTTGCGGATAAATGAGAAATTTAAACAGCTGCCTAGGAATTAAATGGCTGCATTTGGGAATGAGTAGAGTATTCCCTGTGTAGCTGTCAGTGCCGAATTAAGACGTGATGGCAGAGATTCCCGTCGCCGCTTGAACCTTGCGCTGTTTTTCTGCCCTCGGGAAGTCGTTGCTGGCCCAGCGGAAGGTGAGGGTTGCGTGTTTTGAGTTTGCTGCATGTGTGTGAGGATGGAAGCTGAACACCAGCAGGGCTGTCTGCCAGACACTCTTGTTCTGGCCAGGGTTGTCTTTCAGTGTAGAGTGAGTTTTTAAAATTCAAGTTCATCCACAGTTGTCGGGTGTCGGCAGTGACTTTATAGTAATTCCTTAATGTGTAACACGCTCGGAAAGCCCTGTAGCGTGGAAAGTCTGAAATCTCACTCTGGTATGTTTTCTTTCTTAATTGCAAGCCTTGTGTGGAAAGCTCTGTCCGACCTTTGCCTGAGTCAGGCTTTCTGCTGCCTTTCCCTTTCAAAGTGAAGGAACTGGGATCTCTAGATGCTCGAAGCTGAGACTGTCAGGCTTAGGATGTCATCTGGAGACGTCCAGGTTTTTGGGATGATGCTGCAAGAGGCATAGGAGCTGTCTGAGAGAGGGAGAGGGCGTTGGCAAGGCTGTCAATGGGTAACTTTATTGCAGAATTACAAGGGCTCTTTATGTAACCCACAGTCAAAACACTTGCTGTAAATACGAGCGTGGAGCTGCTCTGGAAAAGCTTTTTCCCCTCACAGTTGGTGTAATACTACTTGCTGCTTTATTGATGTGGCGTTCGAAGTGTGTCGTACTGCTTACAGAGCAGGCATGTAACGCAGTCCTCGTTCCAAAAAGCTGAGCTCCTAATTTTAGATGTGATGCAGAAAACGCAATTAAGGAAAGAAGGGCAGGAGTAGGGTAAAGACTAAAAGGGTTCTAATAATCAAATCGCAGGCAGGGTCCCAGAAGACCCCTGTGCAGCATGTTTAGGGAACGCTGCTGAGTATGGCTTGTTTGCAGAGTGGTTTATGATTCTGTTGTGGGGTTTTGCTTTGTAACTGTGGGAGATGCCATGCTGATTTTTAGTGTCTTCTTGCTGGTAGCTGAATAGTCTCAAACAGTCCTGATGGGAAGGATTTGGTAGATGAGGAGATGGGGACCCAAGGCCCTGGAGGACTGCTGAGGAGGATTGCGAGTGTTGTTGTATCGGTTTCGAGTGGAGCCCGGGCCACACCTGTGCCTTCACCTAGTGCAGAGATAAGACTCTCCCTGGCACTCATATCTGAGTGTGAGACTTGAGCCTGTTTGAGTGTTTCTACTTGCTCTATGAAATCTTGCCCTTTGGGTCAGGCCAGCCCACAGTCTCTCATCCTTGTTTTAAGAGGGTCTGGCATCACAATTCCTGTTGGTGCCTTGAACCTCCTCATTAATTTCTGCCATGTCAGTCAGTCAGCCCGTGGCCCCTGGTGCAGTAGGGTGGATCCCAGCCTATATGGGAGGGATGCTGGCCCATCCGGAGTGCCTTGGTGTGCGGGGGGAGACAGGTGTGCAGCACAAGACTCTGTGCCGAGCGCCTGTGCTGTCCGCTGAGGAATGTGCAGGGTAAGGAGCTGTTGCTTTGGTGACATGGAGCAACAGGTGACCAGAAGGCTTTCATCACTCAGAGCCGGAGCATTGCTCGGGATGGCAGGTGAGCCCTCACGCTGACCCCCACTGGAGGCAACCTCACCCTTCGGGCTCTTGTTTTCCACGATACTTTACATTTCTTTCCATCTCCGCGCAGCCAAGTGGCCGCGTTCAGTTTTTCCATCGGCTGGCGCAGAAAACGCTTTGAAGACGCGCTGGGTGAGGATCAAAAGGCTTTTTGTGCAGTTAGTGGGTGTGACGGGGCTGTCGTTGGCCTCCCCCTCCTTTTTGCCTTTCCTTTTCCGGCGTTCGCAGCGCGGCGAGCGGCCAGCGCGCCCAGCGCGCCCCTTCCCTTGTAGGGATGGGGGCGGCGAGGGAGGGGGGATGCCGCCGAGGGAAGGAAGAGTTTCTGATGCTGTGGGAATGCGAGCGCTCAAACTCTGTAAACAGCTGGTGACTCACTGCATAACTATGGCACCAACTGCCTGCGGCCCGGCTGCGCCTCTGCAGGGAGGGGGCTGCCGGCCCTTTCCTCTACGCACTGGCAGCGCCTCTGCGCTCCTCAACTCCGAGACCGCTTGGCCAAGACAAGGAGCTTTTTCCTTCCTCCCAGCTGCCAGTGCCTACGTCTGCACCTCCGGCCGGGAGGTAGGGGTGGGCAGCAAATGCCTGGTGCGGAGGGGAAGCGATGGACGGTGAAAGGGCAGTGCTGGGGTCTGAAGAGGTGCCTGTGCTCGCAGGAGATCCTGCCCTGAAGAGCAGCCAGGCAGAGGTTGGGCACATCCCCTCCGTCTGTCTGTCGGAGGCAGCTGCAGGGGGTTGGGACTTGCCTCCCCCCCCCGCCCCCTGCCCTGCCCTGCCCATTCCTGCTGTCCTGTCGAGACAGGGGTTGTGGCTGGAGGTGTGCCCGGGGTGGGGCTCAGTGCTGGAGGAGAGCAGGGGAGGACTCGGTGATGCTCTAGAAAATGCAGCGCACACCAGTTGCTGTAAGTGGTCCATTCATCACGGAGCATCTTGGCTTGTGTGCTGTGCGGCTGTCCTTGTCCCTCCTCCAGACATGGAGAGCTGTGCTGTCTCGGGCTTAAAAATAGAGGAGGCGCCTAAATACACTCCCTAATATCTAGGATAGTATCTTGCAGCTCTGCAATTACAGGATTATTTTTTTCCCCTCCTGTTCTTCATCTTGATTTTTACGTAAGTCGTGTGATGATGAGGTGTCTTGACTGATAAAATTCAAGTGACAGCAGCACGGGCTGAGCCAGCACCTTCACCCACCCGGCTCCCACTGGTCCCCACGCCCCACCTTTGCACCCCCCCAAATCCCGCCACCCCTGTTTGCAGATATGAATGAGTTTGTTTACTCTCCGACGACCTCGTGATGTCTTTGCACAGACATGACCTGAAGTCATTATTGCTTTTGGGCTTCTCTGTTTCCATGGTGACTGTCTCCGGGTTGGCTACTTTCCCAAGGTCACCATGGCAACTATCAGAAGGGAATCATGCTTGGGATGCTTTGGCTGGATTTTTCATGAATGATTAGGATGTGTGACACGATGCAGACGTGGAAATGGGGAGGGTTTGGGCTGGGCTGGAGAAGGTGGGGGGAGAGAGAGGACTCCCGCCAGACAGGCAGCGCTCTGCGGTGCCGCGGGTGTGCAGCCCTCGAAGCCGCCCTGCGTCGGGGGCACCGGCGCCTCACCCCCTCCCCGCTGGGGAGCCATAGCAGAGGCTGTGATGGTGGCACGGCTGCCGGTGCCTCTCCCAGGGTAGGTACCATCGGGCCGCCGTGCTGCCGTCACCACGGGGCGAAGGGGCTGGGTGGAGGTGCGGGCAGGTGGAATTTCTGCAAGGCGCTGGTGGAGGGGTGTAGTCGCTGTCTGAGGTGAGAGTGAAGGGCAGTGTCGCGGCAGGGGACGGGCTGGCTGCCGATGGACATGCCTCCATGTCACTCCAAATATCAAGCAGGTCTGTTCTCGCAGTCTGGAGCTGGAGGATTGGGAAGCAACAGTCTTGGTGTGTTGGGAGAGGTGAACTCCTTCCTGGCTTTGTTGTTGGGGGCTTTTGTTTCTGTTGTTTGGGTTTTCTGGTCGCGTCTTCTTTGGGTGGGGACAGCGCTGGAAGCAGGTTACAAACCAGGCAGCTTCTCTCTGGGTTGCTGGCTCAATTTTGAGCTGAGCTAATAATCATCAAAATGAGAATGAAGGGAGTTGTTGTCTTGTGGCTTTTCAGTGCCTTTTATGAGCAGAGGTAACTCTTAATTCAGTCCCTAATAGGCCATTTGGAGCGTCTGGGATTCCTCCAGAGGGAGGTGAACCAGTGACGGGGCCTTGGAGGCCACGCTCCATTCTCCCCTTGGGAAGGGGCGGCACATGGCAAGGTGGTGCGTGGTGCTTAGTGTGACTCTTGTTTACAGATGAGTGTGGGTGTCCTTCTTTCCTCCCTGCCCTGTCTTCTCTGCTGGATCTTAGTGTGGTTAATAGCAAAATACGAGGTCTTGGTGTTAAAAAGCGATGCACTTGTCAACACAAATTTCTGTTTCTCTTATGGGAATAGGGTAAGTGATATCTGAATCCATCCCGGTGCTTCAAACAAAAGTGTGGTTATTTCTTTAAATGGTGGTTGAGTTGGGGGTGTGGAGCGTGTGTTGGGTATCGTCTTCCTGCCCTCATTGCCGAGATTAACCTGGAAACCTTGTTTTGTTTTTCCAGTTGCAATTTCTGAGCAGTTTTGTCCGGAAGACTGTGCTCAGGTTATGACGACTAATCCCAAACCGAACAAGGCATTAAAGGTAGGGAAGAAGCTGAGTGGGTGGTGCTGGGTGGCTGGGGAGGCTGTCACAGGACTGTGCTATGTCGTTCGTATGTGGCTGTTCTTTTTCATTCCAAGAGACTCTTAAGAATGGGTGCCAATACAATTTCCCACTGTCGACAGGAAAAGTTAGGATAGAAAAAGAAAGAGGCCTAAAGTCTCTGGGATGGCATGGAGGTTGGCATATCCCAGCAGCTCTCCAAGAGTCTTCTGACTAAAGGAGGTGTTGGCAGCATCCTGAAACCAGTGGTCCCAGGCTTGGAAACTAAGCTCTTTTACTCTCAGGACTGGGAGGCCCTGAGGAAGGGACTTGTTCAGCAGGTGTCTCCCAGATCCATGAGACACTAAATGCCTTGGACATACCAGCTTGATGGTGTTAATGCATTATTGAACATTTGTTTCCAGTGTTTTGGTTCTTCATTCCGTATGTCCTGCAGTCTCTGAAAAGAGAAAATGACAGTGTCTTAAAAGTTCTGGGTTCAGGAATATTGAAGGTCTTTTTCAGCCTAAACAATTCTGTGATTCTGAAAATAATGGTGGCAAATGTGCTTGAGAAAAGGACAGGGCCTTGGTGGTTTTCTCATGTAACTTCAGTCTGGCCTGTGCCCCAGCAAAACCAAATTGGGCTGTGTCCTTGAAGCCAAGCATGGTTGATTTTGTTCACTTCTCAAATCAGCAATCTTCAACAAAAAGCCACAAAATGCTGAATTAAACCCTGCACAGAGGCAGCCATTCTGCTTTTGAGATGCTGTACTGGTGTCCCAACATAATGCTGGGAAAAGCTGTCATCTTAGCATTGAGTATAAGTTCCAGGTCCTGACAAAGGACTTCACAAAAAAAGGCTTCAGCCAACCTTACATTTATCCCCTTGAAAACCTTGCTGTTGGGTTCACATTGGGTGTGTAAAGCTCACTGCTTCCTCTGACCTAAGAGGGTGACCCAAACACAGATAACTACAGTGCTCAGATCTCTACCATATTTAACCCAGATGTTTTAGTGGAGCTTGTGCTCTCCACAGCACATCAGGGGTGTTTTCCAGGTAGGGTTGTGACATTGCTGAGGGGTGGCCTTTTCTCATTCTGCTGCCCAGAGCATCCCCTCACGTCGGGTTGCTGCTACCCCTGTGCTGTTGGTGTTTGCAGGTAAAGGAGGAGTCAGGAGAGAATGCCCCAGTGCTGAGTGATGATGAACTCGTGTCAATGTCCGTACGGGAGCTGAACCAGCACCTGAGGGGTCTCACCAAAGAGGAGGTCATCCGTCTGAAGCAGCGGAGGCGCACGCTGAAGAACCGGGGCTACGCTGCCAGCTGCCGCATCAAGCGTGTGACTCAGAAAGAGGAGCTCGAGAGGCAGCGGGTTGAGCTGCAGCAAGAGGTGGAGAAGCTGGCCAGAGAAAACAGCAGCATGAAGCTGGAGCTGGATGCCTTGCGCTCCAAGTACGAAGCACTCCAGACCTTTGCTCGTACTGTGGCGCGAGGGCCTATTACCCCGACCAAAGTTGCCACCACCAGTGTCATCACCATCGTGAAATCAGCTGAAATCTCATCCAGTTCTGTGCCGTTTTCAGCAGCGTCCTAGTGCCCTCGGTGGGGGGAACTAGCAGCCTTTCAGAGGGGAGGGGATAAGGCTCTTATGCATTGTTCCGGAGTCCTTGGTCACGTCAAGAATTGGCATTTTAAGAAGTCTCTTCCAAAAGTGCAAAAAACAGAAGAAAAAAAAAAAAAAAGAAAAGAGAAAAACAAACAAACCCCAAGGGTTCCTACAAAGGGAACTTAACTGGCTGCTTCTGTCTGGACTCAGTGGCTCCATCAACCTCTTGTGTCCAGGATTTGAGTTCTGTATGCAGTACAAATTGCAAGATCTGCTTCCTCCTTCCCCCTGCCTCCACAAACCCCTCTCAGCTGTGGGCAGCTTTCCAGCTGGGAGAAGATACCTGAGGAGCCTCCAGAGTCTTCGTGAATGATGCTCAAGAGCCAGGAAACAGACGGACCGTAGAAATCATCATGTGAGATGAATGTATGGGAAAGAGTTTCCTTTAGTGGCCTCCTACTCCTTGTAAGAAGGGTCTCCCCTACCTTCCCCACTTCCATCTGATATTATTAATGAGGGCAGGAAGACAGGCTTTTTGGATTTGATTTTATCCTGCTAAGAGTGGATGGGAGTGGGAGGACGATGGAGATAAATGCTTGGGTCTGACCACACCCATTAAGAATAACCTTTTGTTTTCAATCCATGCTGTTAAAATATGGAAAAATATATATTTTACATATTTTAATATGCCCCATTACCTGTGTGGCCTGTAAAAAAACTACATTGCAGCCTCCTTTATTCAAGCCCAAGCTCCCTGATAGCTCCTTCCCAAAGGTGTGCCTGTGAATTGGGTATATTTATGCAGTTTATTTCTTCCAAATGATCCACAGTCTTGAAGTAGCAGCTTTTATTTCCTGGATTACCTGAAGCTGAAGGGTGGGAGGCACAGTAAATACTGTGAAGAGCAGCACGATGGGGAGGAGAAGGGGAGATGAGGAGGAAAAATGCTGCACGTATTACTGGTGGAGGCAGAATTGGCTGTGAGAGAAGGTGGGACAGTTCTGCTGGGATCAGCACTATGAGAAGGGGTTTATGCAGAGTATGTTGGAAGGATGTTTTTAAAGCACTGAAGTGTAACTAGAGGACAATAGCATTCAGCCAGGAGGAGAGGAGTTTAGAGTCTCCTCTTTGACAAAAGCATTGGTAGGTTAGCAGTGAGCATCCTTAGCGGGGGAGCTGCGCTCGCCAGTCCTCGGTGATCAGAGGAGGGCTATGGGGAGGTCAGATGGGAGCTTGGAAGAGTCTTTCCCTCTCTATAGCACATCAGATGCTGAATTTGGGATCCAAAGAGTACAGTGAACAACCCTCAGTGTTCAGACAACCTGTGTGAATGTGACCCTGAAACTTGATGCTTTCTCTTGCAAATGGGTGAGTTATCCCGAGAGGCGCAGGGAGGGCAGGATGGAAAATCAGTGCGTGTGTAGGGGACAGAAGAATTGGGATTGAGAAGTCGTTTGTTTGGCTCTGAGCAGTGGTTTGGGAGAGGGATTTCTGGCTCGGCAGTGGGCAGGATTTGGGAAGCTGGAAGGAGAGATTCTGCTGTCTCACAGCAGCGGTGAAACATTGAATGTTTCCAGGTCACTGTAAAAAAAAAAAATAGCTATGTTGGTGTTCGTGTGTTTTCTTGTTGTTTTTTTTCTTCTTGGAAGTAGGAAAGAAAAGGGACTGTGAGTTTTGTAGGGCAGGTCAGAGACTTGTGGAATGGACGATGCCTGTTGTCATGCAGGTGAGAAGAGAATGAGATTGCTGAGGTTTAAGATGAGGAGAAGAGCTTAGAGAACTTGGGCTCCAGAACAGAAAACAAAGATCACGGGGAATTCATAAGTGGTTTGGACTGAAAGAGAATAATCAAGTGCTACCGTTGCTGGAAAGAGGACAGTGAACTGGCATCTGACACCCAGTATAATTTGTTGTTTGAGGCTTTGTCTTGCCTTGAATGGCAGTAAGTTGGTAGAAATTCAGTGAAGCCCTACTTGTCTTTGGAAGAAGTTGTTAGCTTGCTTTTTCTTTTTTTTTTTTTTTTTCACCTTGTCATCGGAGTCTCTGGATTTCCCAGGAGGATCCTTTGTGAAATAGGTTAATGAAAAGAGAAACCTCAGACTTGGTTCTCATTCAGTCCCCAACATCGACATCCGTGACCTTACTGAGCCAGAAAGGGTGTCAGTGAAATGCTTCCTGAAGGCTCGTTCCCCCTGCCAGATCCATGTGTTTTGGAGGGGAGCAGGGAGTTTCCTTCAAGTGATTTTCCAACATGTAGAGTTTGGATGACACTTAGAGTTACCTCATTTCTCCTCCATTCCCTCCCTATCTCCAAACAGGCAGATCGATGTCCTGTGTATCAGTACCAGTTATTGACTCCCACAGCAGAAGCTGAGGAAGAGAAAGATGTTATGGTCATTTCCTGGTCCTCTCATGTTCTCCAGCTCACAGACATTGGATACTTTCCCAGACCTTACAGGTGCCTCCAAAAACAGGCAAAATGGAGACTCCTGGCATTGTTGGGGCTTTAAATGAAAACTTAAATGAAAAAGGCCAGTTGACTTGAAAATGCCCAAATGCTTCCAGTCTTTAAAACAGCTCCAGAGCTCCATAACATTCCTGGCTAGATAGGAACACCCTCTGGCTGCCCTTGACACCCCTCCGGGGAAATCAGACCTGTCTCACCGAGGGGGACGGAGGTCGAACTTTGTTCCGTGGGGTCTTTTTGCTGTTGGAATGAGTTGAGAAACATATCTTTATGTGGCACTTCCCTTGTGGCCAAGTATTTCTTTTTTTTCCAGTTCTTGGAAGGGTGCCAAAGGCTTGTCCAAGTGATTGCTAGTTTGGTGCTGGTAGGCACTTAAATCTCTGGTCACTCAATAAAGAACAAGAGGCCTGGGTGTTGTTAAAGCTGTTGATACCATAGCCATGGTAGGTAATCCATATTGGATATCCATAAGGACCACGTGGAAATATTTAAAGAGAGAGAAATATATATATAAATATATAATTATATACATTTTATCGTACAGATTTTTCGTAAAAAAGAAAAAAAAATAATTTTTTTTCCAAGTTTGATACTGTAAATCTTTATTAAAAGAAATTGCCAGTCCAGGGCTCCCTGGGTGGTGACCTGGAGGGGAATGAAATGTCCTGGCTAAACTTCCACAGAGGGATCAGAATTGCAAGGTAACGTGGAGGGAGGAATGACCCGAAAGCTGTTGATCGCGTTGGAGACCCAGCTCCTCCACCCTCCTCCCTGGAGGGCCCTCCAGCTTGGGGTTGTCGCGTTGCATTCCTCTGGGGTTCGGTTCGTTTCTGTTGTGTTTTATTTTTTTTTATGTTGTTGTTTTGTTTGGTTTGTTTGTCGTTTTGTTTGTTTTTTTTTTTTTTTCTCTCCGTCCTGCACTTGCCAGCCTGACACCCAGGGCGAGCGCGGCGTGGGGAAGCGGCGGCGTGGGACGCGTCCCCGCAGCCGCACCTCCCGCGCGTCTCTTTGCTGCAGAACTTTGGATGCTGGGGCTTCCCTTCTCTGCTCCTCTTAGTTTGTCCCCCCGACCTCGCTGAGGAGTGGGGGCTCTGATTTTTGGGTGCTGGGATCCTCTCCCCTGGGCCTGGCCTTTCTTTGGTTGCTCCCCATCCGCAGTGTGACGTGGGAACCGAGGGCTGGGCGGGAGGCAGGAGAAGACGAAAGCGTCGCGCAGGGAACCGCGAAGGGACACCTCTGTTCTCATAGACGTGTTTGCTGTGCTGTCTGTCGGGAGTGGGGAACCTTTCCCTCCAGGGCAGCTCCAGATCGCTTTGAAACAAGGCTGTGTCTCTGCTCTTGCCCAACCCTACGGTCTGCTGGGAGGAGACCACAAAGTGCAGAGACCTGGGTGCCACAGCAGCTCCAGGACGGCGGGGAGGGACGAGGCCCTGGCACTGGGCCGGGGCGGAGGCGAGCTGTGCCACAGCGGTCAGGCCACGGGATGGCTCAGACCCGGGGAGGAGGAGAAGGTGGCAGTTTTTTCTCTCTCGAATCATTTAAACTTCATTGTCATGATTGTTTTTATTTAAAAAAAAAAAAAAAAAAGAAAAGGAGAAAAAAAAAGAAAAAAAAAAAAGAGAAAAAAAAAGAAACAAAACACAACCGAAAAACTTTTGTAATGTGGATTTGTTTTCCTTTGTCTGTATTTCAGTCTGCTGGGGTGTTTCTGTAGATGGTGGATACTTGCTTTCATTTTTTTAATGATAGGAGTCTTCTGTTTTAAGTTGTTTTTTATCACCAGCTCATTCTATCCTCTGTGGTTACTCAGTAATTTCATTTCAATATTTATTTTTGTGCTGCTTTTTTATTATAAAATAAATTATTGATATACCAAGCAATGTGGATTCCTGTTTGTAAGGCGAATAGCCCTGTGTATGTGTCCATTACTTCTCTTGACAGCCACAACGTAATTTATTGCTGTAAATTTAGCTGCAGTGACTGGTTTTTTTGTACCTTTCCAATAAAGCATTTTCTGGTTTCAGACTTGCCCTGGTCTATGGTCAGCATTTTGGAGCCTGAATTGATCTTCAGTGGAGTGTTGTGCTCAGGTTTTTTGCTGCCTGTCCCCAGTGCGGCATACAGCTGTGGTGCTGTGGTGAGCGATGTGTTTTTTGGAGGCAGGCTGGGCTAAGGCAAGTGGGATCTTTTGCAATCATCTGACCCAGCCTGCTGCAGCCCATCTCAGCCTTGCTGTGGTGCTTTCTTGGGACGCTTGGAATGTGCTCCAGGGATAGCTCTTGTCCGAGCTGTTTGTCAGGTCCATCCCATGCTCAGACTGTGTGTGTGTGTTCCTAACCCAGGGGCTCTTGTCTTTGTGCACAATCAGTGCGTGTCTGTGTTAGCACAAGCAGGACTGACAGCTCAGCAGGCACCTGCCTGCAGTTGTGATGCTGAGCAAGGCCACTTGTGGCTTGGAGACACCATGACCTGTCTTAAAGGGCTGGAGACAGACACTCCTCTCTCTTCCTTTGGGTTATGAAATATCTCCTCCCTGTTTCCCTGTGTGACTGCTTGTGAATAAACTGCTTTAACCCCTTTCATCAATCCTTCATCTTTTTGCTTTTCCCTGTGGGGGTTTTAAAAAGGCAGGACCTTGTGCTAGTGAGCTCCCAAGGGTTGTGTTTGTTTGCTTTAATTCCCTATTCCAAGTGGTCGAGTTCCATGAGCTGAAGGAGGTAGAACACTTGTGTTGAGGCAGTAGGTTGGAGGCAGATGGGTGTGTTGGCCATAACTGGAATTAAGAGGTTGGGCAAAGTGGAGAGGAGCAGGGCTGAAAGGCTTTGTGTGTCAGCAGGTAATGGATGGTCATTAGGCGGGGCCAGGCAGGCTGGGCTGAGCAGGCAGTGGGTGAAGCCTGGGGGTGATGGCAGTCTCTGTGCTGAGCAAAAGAAGCATCATCAGCTGCTTTGGCTCCTGCCTGGAGAGACTGCAGCAAGGAGCTGGTGACAATGGAAAGGACAGGGAGGTGGGCCAGTTGTGACTGTTGGAGGGATGGAGGAGCATTAGTTCAGGAGGAAAAGGGCATCAGAAGTGGAGGTCCAGCAGTGAAACAACCTTCACCATGCATAGGGGAGGAGCATAGAAGGTCTCTGTGAATAGAGCAGTAAAAACACAAATCCTGCTCTCTGGCACAGGTCTGGAAGTCTGGTGCCTGGCAGCAGCTGGGCCCAGGGACTCAGTGGGTGCTATTACCCAAAAAAAGAAGTACATGGATGCTGTACAGTGAGCAACCATGCATGAGAGCTGCCTCTGCTGTGGTGGCAGCAGCCGCCTTCCTTCCCCTCTGCTTTTAGGGAGGTCAGCCCGAGCTCCTGCAGGTGGAGTGGCAGGGTGTGCCCTGTGAGGATCATCCCTGACCTGAGCGGGGTGCAAACCTGCCTGATCCAAGCCCAAAAAGCACCAGGCGCTCCAATAGCTGCAGCTCAGCCTTGTCCTTGGGGAAAGCCTTAGGACAAGCGACAACGGGAAAACAAATCTGCCGACCACCGGAGCCTGCTGCTGGCAGTGAGAGACGCCTGTTCCTCCCGGGCTGCCTGCTGGCATGGCTCCAGGCACAGCAGGCTCCTGTGTAGGTCACCCGTGTGCTCGCCGCCAGCTTTCCCCGTGTCCTTGTTGAGGAGGTGGAGGAGACGCGTTAGCAGAGGAGACCGTGTCCAGCCTACACCAGTGCTGGCATTTCTATTCCCCATGGATGCCTTTTGACAGCCCAAGGGTTTGAGGGCCGTGACAGCGCTCAGCCTGAGCCATCAGCTCTTGCCTCTCTCCCTGTGCAAGAAAAAGGACGAGCAGGAGGCCCAGCTCGCGCCGGCTGGAGCAGGGAGGGTGCCTGCTGCTGCCGTCGCGGCAGCCAGCTGGTGTCCAGCCCAGCATGGCTCCTTCAGGCTGGTATCACACTGCTGACTTGCATGAGTCACAGCTGACTTTTTTTTTCTTCCCCCCCCCCCCATCCCCATTTGGCTTGCAAGAAAGATCTGTTTTACATATAATATAGTAATCAGGGCTTGACATAAATAGGCAAATGTTATCGTCTGCGGTGGGAATTGCACCTGCTGGCAGAGCAATGGAGGCAGCCCATTATGCACCGGAGTCGATCATTTGTGCAATGAAGTACAACCACGGTTCTTGCTGTGTTCTTGTGCAAGTCTTTATCTCAGCAGCTGTGAGTGGGCTGGCAGATGTGCCACCATCACCTTTGCAGTCTGTCCTCGCCCCAGGAGCCGGAGCAGCCTCTGTTCCTGCAGCTGTGGCCATCCTCTCCCAGAGTGGGGTAAAGACCAAGATGTTCAGCTGAGATGTCCCTGCTTCGGTGCTGGCTGTGTTACAAAGGCAAGCAGCCTTGTCCCTGAGTACTGAGGCTGCACTTTCCGTGCACTTTCCATCTTGCTCCCAAGATGTACAAGATCCTGGATGAATGCCTGGATGTGCAGAGCATCTGGCTCTTGTTTATGGACCTTATTGCAGGAGAAGTGGCAGCAGTCTCACTGGCTGAGCAGGTATGAGCAGGGCTCCTTCGGACCAGAGGGACTTGCAGGACTGGCTGAACTATAGGCTGCTCGTGTGGAGTCTGGGCTTCAGCATGGTAAGATTTCTCCAATAATAATAAACAGAGCTTGTCTTGTTGGTGCTGGAGTCTGGGCTTAGCTTAGCTAAACCAGATCCAGCACCTCTGAACCACTGCATCCACAGCTTAGGCGAGGGTTGGGAGAGGTGCTGTGCAAGGAGAGGAAGCGGGAGACACGCACATTCTTTGTGGAGTGAAAAAGATGAGCACAAATCCTGTAGGAATGCCAAAATGTGCAGGATGCTGCGTGTGCAGGTATTTCTGCTGGGCCAGCATTGAGGGGCAGGGAGGACGTTAAGCTTAAGAGCATCAGCATTATAGCAGGAACAGGCAGATCGTGGGCTTTGCTTGCTGAGCTCAGTGAAAACGCTTGCTTGCTCTGTGCTAGGAATTGCTGTTTATTAGAAAAAAAATAAATAATTTCATGTTGTGATTTACATTTTGCAGCTTAACAGCAGGGAAAAAAAAATCTAAATTCTACTAGTTGTGTTTAAAAGGACTCCAAGCCTTATCCATCAGTTTTGTTTGCCATATGACTGCAAATCTGAGGCTGTAGATTTACCTTCATCCTACCACCAGCTACCACCCCTGACAACAGCCCAGGGCTCATCTCATTAACATAACAATAGAAATTAGACTAGAAATTGGGGAAGAAAGGAGAAGTCTTAATAAAAAGATGTGCGCTCTCCATATATGTGCTCACTGCTATGAGGAGCATCCCTCTATACACAGTCTTCCCTTGCCTGTGGTCTTGCCCCAAGTGGCAGCATCCCTCAGCACCTTTCTATCCTCACCATGGTCACCTGGCTGGGCTCAGCTCCTGCTTGCCTTCCCAGAGGTCAGGCAAAGCCCAGGGATGGGGAATAGTGAAGGGTTAGGAGGAACAGTTTCCAGTAAGTGAATTCCTACCACCACCAGTCACAGTCTGGTTCCCTAATAAAGATTCTGATAAGGAAGCTGGAATCCCTTTTAACTTCTGATCCATTCAGAGATAAGCTGGTTTAGACGTAAACAAGTGCTTCTGTCACCGGCAGCTCTCAGAAATGCAGCTGCAGACCTCTGGTTAGTCCCAGTGAGGTCCTGCCACGCTCCTGGGGGAGTTACTTGGACAGCTGCATCCACATCTGGAGGGAGAAGAGGATGACTTACTCTTCTCTCCATGGTAAACATTTCTTGCACTTCTCCATAAGCTTTGCTGTGAGAAGGAGAGGGGGAAAGATATAAAAATAAGGAATGACGTCTTTCAACCTTTACCAGGTTTTGAGGTGAAGTGAAGTCACCTTCCTGGGCTGGTTTTCTCCACAGAGCCCTTGGAGACCATTTTTTACTCAAATTGGGAGAAACTAGAGCAGAACCGTGCTGAGAAAAGCATTCCTCTCAGGCCTCAGCACTGCTTGGAGGTAAGAGGAGGGTGAGGGTGGCTAGTCTGTCCTGCACCCTGACTCCCCTCCCTGCCTGGCATCCCCCAGCATTGGCACAGGGCTGGCAGAGAGATGCCAGCAGTGGGGCAGCAAAGCCCAGACTGCAACACAGTCCAACACAGCTTCATCCATGATAGCAGAAGCTGGCACTATTTGACTTAACCTTTTCTGGGTTACTGCATCTTCCCTTTGAGAGACTGGCTTTTTGGGTAGAGTTCCTGGCTTCTCAGTACTCTTGATTAGCCCAGGCTGTCTCAGCCTCAAGACACATCCCCTTTGCATGGGTTAAAACCTCTCCAGTGTCAGTGACATCTCCTACAGCTCCTCATCTGACAGGATTAGCATTCTCTTTTCAATGTTTTTGCTCTTTCTGCTGCTCTGTCCATCCATCTTGGAGGCCACGTGCCCGTTGTCCCCTGGTGCTTTGCGCTCTGCCTCCTGCATCGACTGCTGGGTGTACTGCTGGTACGCAGGTGAGAAGTTGTGGATGGCATCCTGTACAATGTCCTGGGGGCTGATGGTCTCTTTCAGCCCACTCGAGATGCTCTGCATCGGGGCGAGGTTTGCTGCGAAACAGGGAGAGCAGGAAGGTGATGGGACAGCAGACAATCAATGAGCCCAAGCGATCCAAGACACTTTTCCTTAGAAATTCAAGATC
>JACBWW010000025.1:9484905-9509306 GCA_020086605.1 Lanius collurio | reverse complement strand
CTGAGGGGTGAAATGTGAACAGCTCAAGGTCTGCAGATGGAAGGGAGTGGGGCTTCCAGAAGGCAGCTCCTGAAAGGCAGCATAGCCATTCCAAGGTGGGGGACCAGGTGGCTTGGGGACAGATGGGTGACAGGATTCAGCCCACAGTGCAGTGCTGGAGAGTGACAGAGCGTCCAGGCTAACCTGGGACTGGACAGAGATGGCAATCTGAGCTCTGCAGTGGGAGGAGACCCTGACTCAGCAGTGAGTCAGAGGCAAGGACAGCGAGCAGCCCTGCTGCTGGCCAAGTGCCGGCGAGCCAGTGACCTGCCTCCCTCAGAGGAAAAAAATCTCCAAACCCAGCATCTTAGGAGAGTGACAAAGCAAAGTCCCCTTACAGGGCAGTGGGGAAGGGACCTGCCACCCAGAGAGCCCTCCTCTGAGGGAAGTGGAGTCGATGCTCCCCATCGGGTACCCACCTGCTTGCAGAAGCGCAGGAACCCGATGGAGTAGGACATACCCTGAAGGCAGCAGGTCCCATAAAAGCAGCTGGACCTGGAAGTAGAAGGGGAGGGGATGCCACTGGGGGTGCTGGATGGGGAAAGTGGGTGGAGAAGGAACTTGCAAGATGCTGGGACTTACGCAATGGGCTTCCCTCGGATCTCTGTCATGATGGTGCTCTCCCCTCCCAGGTACTCAAAGCACAGGCTCAGGAAGCTGTAAATCACAAAAGCTGCCAAGGCAAGGGCAGACATGATCAGCAGGACTGATGGAAGGGCTGGTGGGAGACCTGGTGGGGGTTTTCATCTCACATTACTTCCTGCTCAGGTGTTTCCTCATCCAATCTGGCACTGCATCAAGATTTGGGATGCTGGTGGGTGGGAGCCCAGTGAGAAGAGCACCAGGTCAAATCCATCCGACTTCCAAGAGGAGTCAGAATACATTGCACTATGTGCACAGAGTTCATTACAGACACAGCAGGTCCTCTGGGCACACACAGTCCATCCAGGGACCATCTGCATGGAAGGACCTCAGAATTGCTAATGAGCAGCACAAATGGCTGGTGGCCAGCAAGGAGCAGGTCCTGAACAGTTTTCTTGGACATCTCCACCACTTATTTTTCATTTACTCCAAACCTGAAGTAATGCAAATGCCCACACAACTTAGTTCCTGAGGAAGAGAGGAACAAAGTAGAAAAGCAGCCTCAATCCTGACAAGTTTGCCTTGCACTTTAAAACACCTCAACTCCCCAATTTCTTGGGTACATCTGCCTCGTGTTTTAGAGAAGCTGCACTTCTCCCCCACAGGCAGCCAGAAAACCTCTTTCCCCAGAACTGTGGTGCTGGGGTCCCTCCAAAGCCTGTGTCTGAAAGGTACCAGGTCATGTTTGTCTGTGGGGCATCCCCTCTCTGCTACCAATGGAGAAGGAAAGGGAAAACTTCTGCATGGAGGAAGGGAGAGTGGGAAGTGAAAGCAATGGAGATTTGCCACTTTGCAATCCAAGATGCTCCAGAGACAGGTCAGCAGGATGAGAGCCTCGCTTTGCCTTCAGCCTCCCTGCTAAGCAGATGCTGTGCTCACCTTCGTAGCAGTCGCGCACTGAGTCGAAGTACACGTAGTACTGGTGGCTGCCGAGGAGGAGGAGGCTGAGCCAGGAGTCGAAGGCATAGACAGGCACGATGAAGAGGATGCGGATGATGTAGCGCTGCTCCTTGGGGATGGTGTAATTCCTCAGGTGTGTGTAGATCTGCAAAGTGCCCAGCATGCAGAGTTGTGGCTGCCACAGGTCAGGATGGGAACCAGAGGTACCCCCAAGCCCACAGGGGTGCTGTGTTAACCCTTGTCTCAGGGGTGAGAGCTCTGCCAGCTTTCTATCACAAACCCATTACAGTGAACACACACAAGATAGCCTTCATCCCAGTCCCTGGGCCAATCCCTTGCATGAAAACGTGGATATCAGGTTCCTTCTGTGGGCTGTGTGAGAAACATGCCCTCCCCTGTGCAGCCCCATCCCAGTGCTTGGAGACAGCAGCTTGCCTCAGGGCTGCCTTCAGCAGCACAGACCTGCACAGCCCCCCAAACCATGCCCACTCAGGGTATTCCTCAAGGCAGCTGGTGCTGTGCACTCCAAATACCCCAAATGCCCTACTGGGTATTGCCTCTGGGCAGTACCATTGCCCTCTCCTGGCTCTGGCAACCACCTGGGAGGAGTGTGGGCAAAGTCCATCCTTACGAGCTGCCAGTGCCAGGCTCCTGACAGGAGCAGCAACAGGAAGAAACACTTATCTGGAGCTGAGTGATTCCCAGTGGACCTGGGGGCAATCAATAGTTTTGCTCTCATGTCAACCCCTACGCTGAGCCCTGTACCTGGTGGAAGGTGACGATGAGTGCTGACCACACGAAGATGCCAGAGATGACCTGCGCCGCTGTCGTGGTCAGGAAAAGCTGCTGGCCATCCTGGGAGTTGTTGTGGGCAGCCGTAAGCAGAGCAACAGCTGAGAATGGAGGAGCTGAAGCCAACCTGGCTGCTGTGCCAGGCCCCGGCGTGCCAGGTGCCATGGGAGAGGGCACAGCATGTGTGGCATTACTCATCTGCAGGGAGGGAGAGGGAAGGGGAGTGGTGCAGGAAGGCAGGAGCGAGGTAGGCTGGTGACAGGGAAGGTCTCAGCAGATTTCCCAGCCCACACAGCATGTGCAAACCTCCTGTGAGGTTTGTACCATGTAAGGTTTATCTCCTCCCCAGGGTTTTTCCAGGGTGTCCCCCACCCAAACCAGCCCATTTGCTGTGTTGAGTCTGCTTCTTCCAATGGGAAAATGCAGATGTCCTTCAAGAGCAGACCCTCTTTTCCCTGAGGAGGTCTATGCAGTTCCCATGTCTCCCAAAACACACACTTCTCCTTCACAGCACTGCTCCTTGCTTTCTCAGGAATCACTCCCACTTGAAAAGGGATGATCGGTGTATATTTGTGCCCCTGAGAGTTCACACTTGTGCCTCAGGACACTTTTCCATCAGAAAGTAGAGACTTAAGGGTTAAACCTATCCCTCACCCAGGATAATAAAAATCCCTTACCAACAAGCCAATAGGACACTTGTGTCTTCTTCCTTGAGAGCCCAGAAAACCCCGAGTCCCCCCCAGTTTGTCTCCTATCATCATGTATGGCTTGCTGGGGGCAAAGCCTGAGGCTGCCCAAGAAACCAGACATTTGGTGTCACTCAGGTTCTTCACCCAGCTATTTTGGGATTGTGGGGGTGTCAGTGGGCCAGCAGCGCCAACCCCAAGACCCAAGACCTGAAGGGCAGCCAGCGGTCCTTCCTGCATGCAAATTGAGCACAAGGGAGCAAGCCTGCCATGCCAGAGGCAGAGCTGCTGCCCTTTGGGGATGCTGGAGTGCTGTGGCATCTCCCTGGTCGGTGTGTGCTCCTCAAAGCTGGCTGCCCCAAAGCACTGAGCATTCCTGGTGCAGAGGGTGGCTGGGCATACGGACACCGTGTACCCTGTGGCTCCAGACAGCAAGGACCAACCTAATAATAAGCAATTATTTATAGGGCAGCTTCATATCTCAAGGCCAACAGACGCATAAACTGCCATGTTTGGGTTCTCTTTCTGCTAATCTATGGAAAGCTGCTTTTTCCCAAGTATAACAATAGCAGTTGAAAAAAACCAACAACCTGCAAGCTGAACTCTAACAATATAGATGCTCCTCAGTGCATTGTTAAAAAACAAATATTTTAGCTGCTGGGCAACTATTGCCTGGGGTAAAACTGTAAGCATGAACTGGAGAGAAGCACGAAAATATCTGCCACAGATAAAAATGGTAGGGAATGACCTCGGTCCAATTAAACACCGAAAACAAACCAAAGCAAGAGCTCACACTGCGGCTCCTTGTCCTGCCCTCTCACCGAACCCCAACCTCACAGGAGAGAAAACTCAGCTGGTGTCAGATCAACAGCCCTAAAAATACCTCTCCCCGACTCCGCTGGCAGGAGTCGCCTGTGGGCGGAGATGCCGGGCGGCAGCTGCCGGGGCTGCAGGAGCTCACCCCGGAGTACCTGTGCCTGAGCGGGGAAGCGGAGCTGGAGCTGGCTGCAGGCGCAGCGGGGCCGATAGTGTTACACAGGCGGCAGGGAGCCGCGTTCGTCCCCTCCGCCACCGTCCTATGGCCTTGCCCCGGCCAGCAGCAAGAAGGATCCCGGGAAAGCCGGGGCGGGATCTGGTCTTTGGACGGACTTCGAGGCGGCCGGACCTGCCTTGTAAACATTAACAGGAGGACGGAGATAGCTCGTGGCACAGGGAGGGAGATGAGAGTCCGGCTGTGCCCCGTTCCCCAATCACTCCTCACTCTCTCTGGGGGCTGCCCTGCTGCTGGCTGGGGCTAAATTGGCTGGATTTGGCCACGCTTTCCCTCTGCCACAGCATCATAACAGAGCAGGATGAAAGCTCATTCTTTCTAGCTGTGTTTTTGTAGTCACTTTTCTAGTGATTCAGCTCACTCCCCGAGACATGGCAGAGAGCTGTGCTCTTCACTAGATCCATTTATTCTGTTTTCAACCCAGTGCTGTGCCGCAGATGCTTGGCCCAGGATACCCCATCTCCTATTAACTTTCCCAGGCATAGAGGTGTGAGCACGGTGGCACCAACAGCCAGTCCTGGCAGCCTCCCCGACATTGTCACACTGAACATGGCAGAGCAAGTCATTAAAAGCAAAAGCCTCGGTGCCGCTCGGAGACAGAGCTCCCAGCTCCACAGGTAATTAGATCCCGGCCGTGCAAGGTAGTCAGGCAATTCAATGCAGTTAGAGAGCCATTTGCTTCCAAAACAAAGGCAGCAAGGACACACCGGGAATAATATCAGCTGCAAAACTCAGCTCCTCGATGGGACTGAGCCATATCCAATCTGTCTGTTTTCAGACACCTTGCAGATACCTGCCATACAGTGTCTACCTGTTACACACACCCCCTGGGATATCAGAGATGCTAAGTGAGAACTGAGAAGATAAACTGAGCAGTGAAGCTTGTGCTCAGGCAGGCCACCTGCAAATGGGGCTTTTCACCTTGCCAGGGATTCCCCTCCATCTGCAGGCTGCCAGAGCCCAGACTCCCAGCTCACATCCCTCCCTGGGTCCTGAAGGACCTAGGACAAATCCCCATCTTAGCAGCAGCCCCCTGTGCGGTGAAGCAAGTCAGCAGGGAAAGGTGTGTCCTCGTAGCCCCCCAGCAGATCTCTGAGACCCCTGACCCACATTCTGGGGAGGGGAGCATCCAGGCTTAGCCTCACCAGCGCAGGAGACATGCTTTTTCTCCGGATCGTTTTCAGATAAAGCCAGGACACTGGGATTATTTGCGGGACGAGCCTCTCCACACCACCATCAGGCCACTCAGGAGGAAGGACCTACAGCACACAGCTACAAATCGCAGCAGGGCAGCATCGAGCCCTCCTTGAAGCCCATCTGGAGGAATGGATGACGCAGGCACAGGGCTCGTAGAGGAGGCTCTGCCCTCCCAGCGGCTCCCACAGGTGCTCAGAACCAATGGCTGGGTCAACCCCCTGATCTGTGGGGTTTCTCCCAGCTGCTGTGCACCCCCCAGGGCCCCACTCACCCTTGGAGCTCCTCCGGGAGGGAGTCTGACTGCCGTGCACCTGCCTCTGCATCCCCCGTGCCCTCCTCCACCTGCACCCGGCTAGAGACTCCTCCTCCGGACACCCTCCCAGCCCGGCCCGCCTGCTGGCCACGGGCCCTGCCACTGCCCCGCTTACCCTCGCTGCTCCCCAGGTTCCACCCGTGCCCCACTCACCTGGGCCCCGTCAGGGTCCCACTCTTCCTGCCAGCACCCCACTCGCCCTCGCTGCTCCCCGGGTCCCACCAGCGCCCCATTCTCCCTTGCTGTGCCCCGGGCCCCACCGGTGCCCCGCTTACCTTACCAGCACCCGCTCTCCGTGCCCGGCTCACCCTGCCAGCGCCCTCCCTGCGCCCCGGGCCCCGCGGGAGCTGGAGCGGCAGGTCGGGCTTTGTCTCCCGCAGAAAAGCTACCCAACTTACCTTTCCAGTCCGTCGCGCTCGGCACCCACGCCCGGAAAGCAAACACGGATGGAAAGCCGCGGTGTGGCCCGACGCCGCTGCCCCCCACCCAGCACACGTCCTGGGGCCGAGGGCAAGAGTTCTGCCTGGGTGGCAAACGCAGCTTTCCCTGCAATTGGGAATTAATCCCTAGTTTGAGGAGAGCGATGACTAAAAGGCAGGCAGCTGGTGGCACCTCGTGCCTGTTGTTAGGGCGGGCCTTCTCCTTGGTTTGCTGTGGAGCAGAGAGGAGCAAAGTCGAAGGACCAATTGCTCGTGCTCCAATTTATCACACGTGGAAAGGCAGCAAGGTAAGTCCGTCCTGGCTCCGAGCATCAAATCAGAGAGGTTTCCACGTCCTTTCCTCACCCACTGCCCTGTGCAGACCTGGTGGCACATACACAGGCAGGAAATGAAGGTGCTTAGCTTGTGCCTGGCTTTCAGGTAGTAACAGGTCTTAGGGGCACAGCAGTGGTATGCCTCTGTATCACCACAGAGGAAGATGCAATTTCCATCCAGTTTGCTAATTCATGTATGTTCTCCACAAGCTGCTGGAGCTATGCACACAGTATAAGAGCACCAGTTTTGTGTTAGGAGATGATCCCTGCTAGCAAACCAAGACTGACAATAACTAATTCCACATGCCTCTCTCAGCCTTCCTAGACAAAAAAAAGGGAAGTGTAAAAGAGGAAAAATTTATAGTTCTGACAGATGCGAATCTTTGATTCTTGGAAGCACAGTTTGGAAAATTATTTTTAGATGAAGTTTCTTGTCAAGGGCAGCTGGAAGCCTGCAGTGTTTGAGTGTATTTTTAAGAGTTTCATTTCTCATAATCCCTTTAAATGCTGTAAATAACCCTTACTTCAGAGAAAAGAGTCCTTTCGAAATCCATTTTCTGCTTTTCTACTTCTAGGGGATTTTTTAGCAACAGAAATGACCCAGCAGCTAGATCACCATGGGGCAAGGCACAGGCTCTGTGCTCATTCTGCTGCACTAACTGGTCTTAGCACAGCTCCTCCTTGCCCAGAATCTGAGACTGGCCTGTCTGTGCTGTCAAGTTCATAAGTGACAAAAGTGTGGAACAGCTCACTTAAAAATTTACTACTTGTTGTTGTTTATTACAAGAACAGGTAAAATAAGTGTGCTTCCCAAGCAAAATGCACAAAATGCAAAAGTTTGGCTATTAAGCTCTGCATCAGTTCATACAATTTCATCTGAACTTTTTGTCAATGACTTGGCAGAAGCAACCCTGTGTAACCCCTCAAACCCTCTGTCCCCACATCTCCTAAGACACATGCTCATTGCAGGTGATCAGCCTTTGGATGTTCTGTCTCTCTGATGTCTTGGTACCATGAAATCCAGTGGCAGAGGTTATTTTGTCTTTTTCTTACCACTATTTTGGGTTCCTGTCTCCCACTCTGACATCAGCTTTCATGAAATTTGCAGAGCATAATTATCTGCCTCTCTTTAAAATCAGAGCGAAAGTGGAAAATTAATTCAGACTACATCCAGAAAGGAATGGACATAAGGACAAAAGCAGCTGTCATCTCTTTAAAAAAGACAAGAAAATCTTTCCCATTATACAACTGTTGATTCTTTTACCAAGACTTGTATTTCAATTGAAGTGATTCTCACAGAGCAAAAAAAGAAAGCAGGTAAAATTTGATTTGACAATGTTTCTTTTATTCTCTCTGCATTGGGTGTTCCCCCTTTGTGGTACGGTGCAGCTACAGAGGTTGGCATCTGCTGCTCCTCAGGACACGTGCAGAGCCGAGCCCTTTCCCAAACAAATGACCCACCCAATGGGATAAAAGTAACACTTCCCTTGTATGTTGAGACAATTGCTCTCGTCTCACCACTGTCTATATGGACTTGCAAACCTGTCCCAGTAACAAAACCCACAAATGTTCTACACAGTAGAGAAAAATTCATGAAATTCCTCAGTGCGTCCAGAACCACCACAAAGACATTCCATCATTTTCATTTCTAGTCCTTTTAAATAGGTGGTGATGAGTCATGGACTCAAGATCATTTCCTTGAATCCAGATGGCACAGCTTCACCATACTTGGCAGCTCCGGATCACTTCTCGTAGAGCCTGTATTCCTTCCATGGTCTTGTCCTTTAAAGCCATGGCGAGGAGAACAGGTTTGTTCCCAGCTTCCTGTGACACAAATGCCACCAGGTTTTTGGCACAAACATGAACGAGTGGCTGAAAAGAAAAGGGATACAGATGTACATTCCTACAGATGGGAGAGCCCTCCCACAGGAGCTGGGAGAGGAAGAGTCCCAGAACGATGTGCAGAACCTGTTGATCCTGGACTCAGACTGAACTTGCTGTTTGCTGAGTGGTTCCAACATGGTCAGCAAAGCCAAGCCATGGGACAGGGAACTGCAGAAAGCACTTTCTCAATCAGCTTAAAAGGAAGAGTTTTGTCCCATGAGTGTGACAGCCACCCACACCATCCTGAAACAACCTTACTGGAGCTGCACTTGAATTGAGTTCAAGCACTGTCTGGAAAAACCTGGAAACTCAGTAGAGAGAATCTTTCCTTCCATAATCCTCCCACCTAAACTATGGCACCAGAATTAAGTTACATTAAATGCTGTGGATCAAAATGCCTTTATTTCCTTCACAGCCAGGTTTCTAAAGATGTTTACAAGTAGTTTTTTTGTTTAAAAACTTGTTCTGAAGAGGGGATGTTCCACTGACAAGCTCTGGTAAAAAGTTGTTATTTTTGCCATTCCTAGAGACCCTCAAATTGTGTTACACACACAGTTTTTGTATGCCTGGTGTTACAGATGTTGCTTTTTATTTTAATAGAATAATGAAAACCAGATATAAGTAGTGAGGCTGAAGGAGGCAAGAAAAGGGATATAGCCTTTCCCATGAGGTTTCTTTAACAAGGATAAATTTGAACAGCATTGACAATTTCACTTGGAAGGGACCTATGATGACATCTAGTCCAACTGCCTGACCAACTCAGAGCTGACCAGGTTAAAACATTATTCAGGGCAGTGTCCAAATGGCTCTTAAACACTGACAGGCTCAGAGCATCGACCACCTCAAGCCTGTTCCAGTGTCTGATCACCCTCTTGGTACAGAAATGTTTCCTTATGTTCAGCCTGAACCTCACCCAGCATAGCTTTGAACCATCCAGCTTGTTTAGGTTTTATTTATACCCACAGCTGTGTATCTGTCAGAAGGATGAGTTTGCTTGATTTTAGCTGCCAGTGCTGTTTGGAAGTGTGCACCATCCCAAAGAAGGATGTTAGCAGTGACAAGCAGGAAAACAGCAAACTAGTGAAAGCCTTTTCTTGAAGTTTAGACTGGTTAACTTAGTTAAAATGACTTAAAAATAGAATGTAACAAAGTAAACATAGCACTTCCCATTTCCAAATAAAACATAAAATCAGCTTGGGCGTGGAGGTGGTCAGACTTAGCAGATATCACAGTAGAGAAAGCAAAATATCTCTCATCCAGAAAGGGAAGGCTATTGCTCAAGAGAAAGAACTCCACAAGGGGAAGTCATGGATAGAATCAGGAACTTGTGTTGCTACAGCTTTTCTAGTTAAAGCTAGCAAGTAATATTTGATGGCTTCAACCCTGATGGAAAGGCTCATAATCTTGTAGCTCTGTAACTTTCTATTTTAATGTTTGACCAGTTGGCACTTTGAGAAACACATTTTCTTCTGCTTTCTCTCTAGCTTTGTGAAATGGTCGATAAAAACCTCATTTTGTTGAAGCAAAACAAATTAAACTTTATCAAGGGAAGATGCTGGCAGGCACACTTGGGAGTGGGCAACTAAAGTCCATTATGGGGCTGGCATAGACTGGGGAGGATGGGGGCGGGAAAACAGACCTGAAAAGCAAAACAAACTCACTGGAACAGAAACCCCAAAAGGTTATCAATGGCTGCATATTTAATCTTGCAACCCTTAAATCAACAGAGCTTTATCAAACTTTCCATAAACATGCAGAAGCAATCCATATCCTGTAGGACACAGAGTAACAGATCCCCAAACCACTCACGGTTAGTTAAACTTTTATGTCCAAGAGCAGACGAGCACACATACTTTTCTGATGAGCCCCTCTTTCCTCATTTTAAAGTTAATCTTATCACTGTTCAAACACTGCTTAACTGCTGTGATTCATCAACTCCCTGGCAACTTGCACAGCCCCACCTACCACATTTCCCCCTTATCCTTGCTGCCTCTGCGCTTCGCATCCGCTCTCACCTCATCCTTGCCCAGCAGCACCTTCGTGGTGAGCGAGGGCCTGCCCACGTTGTCGCCGATGGTGTTGGGGTCCACGTAGACGATGGTGCCCATCTTGCCGTACTGTGTGACCACCACGAGGACCGAGTTGGAGAAGGCCGTGCACACCACCTCCGTCGGCACCCCGTGCACCACCTCCTCTCGCTGCTTGGACGTCACGATGGGACTCGCCTCCATCGCTTCCGAAAAAGAACAAAAACGACAATAAAACAACATTAGATTAAAAACATGCGCTATGGGCTACAAAAAGACCGAATCCCTCCCATAATCTGAAATACCCACGGTTAATTTCAGCGCACAGAAGCATCCGGAGATGGGTGTCCGCAGGCCAGCGGTGCACACCCGAATCCCTGCGGGGAGGGGGGGATTTCGCAGCCCCGCAGCTATGGCACCAATGCCCCCGCTGCCTCTGTCAGGGTCCCCGCTAACGAGGGTAGCTGGTACCGAAGGGGAAACCCCAAGCCCTGATTTACCCCCCAGCTCCACCAGGCTTTTCCTGAGGGAGCCAGAAGACAGCCACCCCCCCGTCCCGCCGGGCCGCGGCCCTCACCGCCCCTACCCTTGCCGGCCCCGCCGCGCCGCCACTCTCTGCCCAGGCCCGCCCCGCCGTGGCGGAAACGGCTCCTTTCTTTTCCTTTCCCTTCCCTTCCCTCCCTCCCTCCTGCAGCCGGCGGGGGGCGATGGCGCAGGGCAGTCGCTGCCCTCACGGCCCGTTCCCTCCCCTTCCCTCAGCGCCGCCGCCATTACCCGCCGCGCTCGCCCACGGGAAGGCGCCATCCCCGGCCCCCCGCCCCGCTCTCCTCACGGCCGTGGTCCCTCGCCGGCCCCGGGCAGTGCTGCCGCACCCGGTCCCTTCTCCCGGGAATGGTCCCCTTCTCCCGGTAATGGTCCCCTTCTCCCCGCAATGATCCCCTTCTCCCGGGAATGAACTCCTTCCCCCTGTCCAGTCTCCACGCCCGGTTTCTCCCCGTTTCACACCGTGAGGTGGGGAGGAGTCAGAGGGCAGAACCCCCCTGCGCCATGAGGGCACAGGTGACCCTGGGGGCCCGAGAGGGGATGGGAATATTGTTGTTTTTCTTTTCCCCTCCGTTTCCCCGTGGGATGCGATCGCTCCCACTACTGGGTGTTGTTAGGCCACACTGAGCATGCTTTCCCACCTAAATAAAAGCGGCTTATAAAGGGGGCTTGTGTAAAAGAGGGAGAACAACTTTTTACATAGGCAGACCTAGCTAGGACAAGGTGAATGATTTTAAACTAATAGAAAAGAAATTTGTATTGGATATTAGGAAGAACTTCCCTGTGAGGGTGGTGAGGCCCTGGCACAGGGTGCCCAGAGCAGCTGTGGCTGCCCCAGCCCTGGAAGTGTCCAAGGCCAGGCTGGACAGGGCTTGGAGCAACCTGGGATAGTGAAAGGTGTCCCTGCCCACACAGGGTGAAACGAGGTGATCTTTAAGGTCTTCTCCAACTCAAACCATTCTATGATTCCATGAAAGCAATCCTGGTTTTGGTCATGGAAGCAGCCTTGCCACTGGCTGAAAATAAAATAAAGACATCTGTGTGAGAAAAATGAAACCAAATGTGTCTGTCCCAGATGCAAACATTAGTTTTTATTAATTACACCCAATTAATACAGTGCTAATTTTTTCTTCTTGGAAATATTGGTACTCATGAATAAAAATTTTGTATTCTAATTTATACAAAGACATGAAAATTGGCATTTCTCAGAGGTTTGCAACCTCCTGGGCTCCTGCAACTGCTGCATCTAAAATACAATCAAAACCTTCATTCCCATATTTTTGCTATCCTTTATTGTCATTCTCCTCATACTGCAAATATCCTGACCACGGGTGCAGCAATAGCTACTCTTCCTGTGGGTTATCTGTTCTGGTGACATCTCTTAAGGACCTCATGAATACTTTTTAGTTTGTTTTGCATTAAAAGTTTTACCAAAACTTGATTACAGAAGGAGCACATAGACTTTATGCTGAGAATTCTTTAAGGCACCGTTAGAGAGCAGCAGAGGTCCATGGAAAAGTTTTTAATTCAGCAGGTTATTTTTGTGGTTAATTCAAACAGAGAGGCTCGATACCTTTTCGGTACTCTTTGCAGTCTGGCAAATAGTCTGTTTTCCAGCACTGAATAAACAGCATTCCTCTTTCCTGCTTACCACATTCACCCGAGGCTTTGCCTGTTTGACAGAGATAATAGCAGCTATTGTCAGTAAAACCTCCTGACTCATAGAGAAGTTTATTCCTGCTCTGCCTTCTCCAGAGAGTAACTTTACCTCAGGACACAAAGGACTGGATTCTTCCTGCCATCCTTGCCAGACTTGATTTTATTTTTTACATGACAGGAGGACAAAGAGACTCCACTGTAGTTCAGATTTACATGGAAACACCATTCTTTGCTGTTTTACGTTATTTTGGGACAAAAAAAAAGTTGTCTTTCACAGTTTCAGTCAATTGGATGTCTAATTTTGGCATGTAGCTGAGGTGGAATACAGCAAACTGAGGTAACTGAGCACTGAATCTTCATCACTGAAAGTGTGTACATTAAAGAAATGAACTAAGGAGAAGACTCCTGTTGTCTGTGTGACTGAGGCAGGGAAGGGGGGTTTGGGAATACACACCATGACAGGTAATGGGACCTTTCCTCAGGGGGTCTGTGCCTGCTTCCCAGCATTTTCTGGCTGAGAAGGATCTGTATCCATGCTCACACTCCTGGTTTCTACAACACTTTTCCTCCATAGATCCCTAACACATCACAAATGTTATTACATTTGGCTTCATAAACTGTCTTTCAACATAACAGATTGTTAATATAACCCATTTTACGGTTCGAGGGAAATAAAGAATCGAGACCAACAGCAGTTCAGTGCCATCAAATCCTCAGCTGGAGATTCTGCAGGATTTCAAGATCCCTTCTTCCATTCCCATGCACTTGCTGCTGAAGAAACATAAGTCGTGCATGTCACTATCTCAATTATAAAAGAAAATCAATGACTGTGCAGCCCCATACTTTGACAACCAAAACTACTCCTAATATTGCAGCTTTGTACCTTTATTATTATTTATTCGAGCAGTTTCATACTGCCTTTTTTTTTTTTTTAAAGTGCTTAAGTGCCTCTGTGTGAGTAGATCGGAAAGAGGCTGCTTTGGTATTAGTGTTTGCATTTATCTGAACTGATTTCATAAGAACAAATGCGTAAGATCCACAGAGCATCAGAAATGTTTCCCACTTCTCTCAAACATAGACACACAGTGTTTCAAGACATCCATTAATAATCCCTGCTCTGGGGAGCGCCTCACTATCAAAGTGCTGGGTTGCTTTATTAGTTTACAGGTTATTACTTCTCTAGTTTAGATTTCTCTCTTGTATCTTTTATGATGCAGAATATAGACTGTGAGCTGGAACCTCGGGTGCAGCTGGGCTCTGGGCTGCGCAGCCAAGGAGAGAGGAAAGGAATTAGTTTGCTCCCTGATGCAGGAGCTGCTTGGGAATTATTTTGACCCTTGTTATAAATCAGGTACACGAAGTGGAGCTGCCTGTGAGTACATTCCTCGGGCCAGACAATATCAGAATACTCCTCTTCCCCTTATTACTGTCACAGCCAGGTCAGAGGTGTGGGTGGTGCGGGGCTGTGTGAGGGCTCTCTCTATGGGGCCATTGTAAAAGAAGTAGGAGGAATGGCAGAAATTCCCCCTCCTGGATTTCTCCTTTCAAGCTGTCCCCTCTGCATTTAATTAGAGTCTGTCAGAGATGGTGTTCAGAAAATAATTGTGAGTTGAGGCCCACCCTGGGGCTGTTTAACCCCAGCAGTCAGGTCTTCCTGGCTGGCTCTGCAATCAGAGGAGAGAGGCCTTGGCCTTTTGTGCAGGGTAGAAACATGGCTTTGAACCCAGCTGTCTGCAGTCAGGAGTGACCCCTGCTGCACCTGAAGTTGGCTGATTTATCTCTGGGTTTCTAGAGCTCCTCCTGAGACAGGTATGAGCCTACCTAACAGGACCACAGCACAGCTCCTTCTGCACATGAGCAGAAATGGGACATCAGGTGTGCAGGGGAGCCTGAGGTTGGAGTGTGAGGTGCTGAGGAGTTCAGATGTGTCCAGGATTAGGTCACACCTGAATAGCATCTCAGAGTTAAAGCTCTGAGGCTCTCAGTTTATGTGCTCATATCTTGAAGGAAGATGAGGGGATTCTGGCTCTGTTGTGTGTTGGTCCCTTTTCTGTGCTCCCCAGGATAACAAGATTATCAGTTCTTGTTCTGAGAGACAATTCTAAGAGGTTTGCTTTGTTCTGAAGTTGTCCCCATGGCTCTTATTGTATGGAACATCTCTTATTTCATTGATTGTGTAAGAGGAAGGCTCAGCCAGTCCATTAGGCATTGCAGAACCACTCCAACCTATTTTGTTGTTGATGAAACTTTTTTTTCCCCAGTGTTGAATTCAGCCAGCAAAACCCACAGTCTTACAAGAAAAAACAAACATAACACTTAAAGCCAAATTGTTCCCTTTCTGTGTGAGCTGCACCCAGCTGCACAGCTGAAATAGAAGTGCTGGATGTCTTTACATGCCTGAGACTGTCAGGTCATGCTGTTGTTTTGGTTTCTTGCACTTGCAGCTTAGAAGGAAGCAATATGGGAACGTTCATTAATGTTTGTGTCAATAGTAACTGCCCACATATGAGCACTAGCAGATTTTCCTGAGAAAGCTCAATGCACAAGGTAGGATTTAAAAATGTGGCAGTAAGCCAGCATGCCCTGGCTGGGCCTGGAAACATCTAGGTAGCAATTTGACTGGTGCTCTGTGGAAGTTTTTTTAGTCAGATTTAGCGACCTATAAATAGAGGAGTACTCCAGCCCTTGTAGGACTTTTTTATGCTGTGTCATTGGTGTTTTCTGAGCTGCTGTGCAGGCTGGGGGAGGAGGATTACAGATCCATGGGGCTGAGAGGAGAAAGGAGCAACCTTGGTGCTGGGGGAAAATTTTGGGAAGGGGCTCCTGCTGAGATTGCAGAGCCTGGCAAAGGGTGAAGCAAGTCATACCTGAAGAAGAACTTAGCTGAAAACAATTTCTGGGGTGCTTGATTTCAAACAGCAGTAGTTTTCATATATTCAGTATCCTTAAAACCAGCACATCTTAAATTTCTTTGCAAAAATTTCTCCAGAAATTATTCCAACAACCACTGACATGAAAATGACATTCTGGAAATGTGTGAGATACACATTCAGAAACACTCCAGACTACCTAAGAGAGCTAAAGGAGCTCCTGCTACCTAAAAGAGTCAGGATTACATCATGCAGTCAACCTGGTGCTGTCTGATGATAATTTTATCCTCGATATTTATCATGAGATAACAGCTGGCTGTTCTGGGCACTGTAGGCAGGGGGTATGGAACAGATAGAGTCATCATGAGGCAAGATTGAGTTTGAGTACTGTTTACATAATTTTCATTTGTCAAATAACAGCCCTACATAGATCACAGCCGTGACAGCGCCTGTGGATGGTGTCATCCATCAGCAGATCTACCCTGTGAGCAGCAGAGGCTTTGTATTGCTGCAACGGCCGAAGGAATTATTTCCATGGATCAGTAAAGACAGCAGTAATTGCCTTAAAGCTCACTATAGTTCATGGAAGAGATTTTCAGGTGCTTGTGGTGGTCTGTCAGATGAAAGACAACATGCAAATGGATTGTAAAAATTTTTGTGGTACAGCTTCTAAGAGTAAAACTCATACCTCTCTGTTCCTGAGAAGTGTGAAAGCACGGAAAATAACACCATGGCTCTTGCAGAAGTAAAGAGAATGTCACAGTATTAGTATGTTGCTAATAGTATAGTCAGTCTTATAAATCACTTAATTGTGACAGCAAATTAAAGAGTGTTGTTGTCTAGAATTCACCCACAGTTAAAATGATATATCTTGATGAGACAAATGCCTTCTTTGCTGCCAGTAATAAATTAGCTCCTCTTTCAAGTGAGAAAACAATTAAAAAATTGGTTGAAAAGGGCATACTTTCTCTGTGGCCACTGATCCCTCAAACTCTGGAAATAATAAAGTGGTTCTAATAGTTGTTCATTGTTACACAGTCGAAAGAGGAAAAATCCATTGCCTCATTATGTTCAAGATAGTGATGAAATTGCATTGGGAATATTTGAAAATGTAAGAGGCATCTAACAAAATGGTTTCAACTTTGACAATGTGTCATCATTTGCAGTTCATAATGCTGCTGTTAACTTTTGGAGATACCAGTCAGTGCACACAGTGGAAAATGAGAATAAATATTTACCTTGCATTTATATACTGCATAAATAACAGCAAAGTACACAGTAGACAAGTCATGATTCCATTTTGAGGGTTGTGTAACAAAAGTTTCAGAATTACAGGAGGTATTCATTTTGCAACACTCAAATTATGTGGAAGCATTCAGGCAGTTCTCAACAAAATGGGCAACAATTCCTTGTCAATGAAACAATACCAACATGATTTCTGGATATTATGAATTACTTCTGAATATTAGGTGAAGATTGGCCTCATCTGATTTTTAAGTTCTTTGTAGGTGTCAAAGATGTTGAAGATGGTGGAAATGCATGGTGTCTGAATGTCTCTTTAGTGATACATGAAATTTGTTTGCCATCTAGTCAAAATTATCATCCTCTCTGGTGCTTAACTTTAGCACATAAACCCGAAGTTATGCTTAAATCTCAGTAAAGAATCCAAGTCAGACTTGCATAAAGACGTTTCATGACAAGACAGGAGAGTGTAGGCAGGTGTCCTTTAGTGGGCTGTAGAGACTCAGATTTCTGTCTTCATCTGCCTGTACTAAGCAGACTCAATGAAAAGGTGTGAGATTTTAGGAAACTGGGAGCTGTATTGAAGGACTTACCTATGACAGAAGATTGGAAATACATTTGTGAAGAATATTGCTATTTGAAAGATTTTGTGAGGCATGTGCATATACTGCAGGAATTTGTTTTTAGAAGCATTTCAGATCCTGGTTATCTCCATTTCAGAAAACGTGTAGAGTTTACTACATCTCTTCCTGTGTCTAGAGAGTAATCAAATAAATATTTCCTCTTGGAAGCAGATTTAATATTTCAAAGCCCTGAAAAAGATTGAGTCTGTTAAAGTTGAAGTTCAATGTTAATGTTAACTGACCACATAAATTCTTTTATGAATCAACATAAAAAGAAACAAGTACTGAAATTGTTTGTTAGTGCCATTCTAAGTAATGAGCTGAAGTTTGTGATAATATAATTGTGCTTTTGATGGACTGTACAAATGCACTCTTAGAAGAAAATACAATTATATACCGGGGAAAATGGCATTAAAATGAGGTATTGTCCCTTATTTCATAGGTGCTTATCTCCTGTTTCTGCATAAGGAACATGATAATTAAGAAAGGCAGATATGCTATCAACTTTTTAAGTTTCATCCTGGAAATGAGGTTGGAATATTCCATGAGGAAATCAATGTCTTTTTTCTACTCTCTCCTGTCTCTGTAAGAAATGCTTTGCCTAAATCCTTTTTTGCTCTGCATTTGCAATTCTTCTTCTGTATCTTTAGGTGACTCTAGGCTGAGCTCATGTTTTTGTTCTCAACTTCACGTAAGCCTCCTTTTCTAACCCTTCCAAGAGCATTTTGGAACTAGTTTGCCCTGAAACCCTGAGATCTGAGAGCACTGGAGGATTAGGTTTAAACTTGTTAAACTGAATTAACACTCCTGCCACATGATTCTGGCCTGTGCCAGTCCTTCTAATCTTGTTCAGAGTTTAGGATAATTTGTTTAGGAGGGCTGATCAGCTGGAGGTTAATTCAATTGGACTTTGGTTATTTATTCATGCCCAGATTTGCTAAGTGCCACAGCAGATACATAAGGTCTCTGTTACAGTTATGAGATGGCTTCATTAGTGTGACAGAGAGTCCATCTGGGTGACTTCCTTTCCTCAGTGCAATAACTGGCTGTCAGGGCTCTCTCCAGTGGAAAAAAGTCCTTATGTAATATCTCCCTTTCATTTGTGTCACAAGTGTATTGATTACAACTTAAAAGGCACTTCTCTGTTCTGATTGCTGGGATTGCTGATAAACTTTCTCAGATATGTCAGTAGTATTCCAGCTCTACATTTTCACTGATACCAGAATTTAAAAGAAAAGAACAGAAATGTTTTAAAAGCCATTTATTATTAATTATGTGTTTTCACGCAGGATTTTGGTCCTTCTCACTTCAAGGTCCACTTTCTTCCTGATGGAGGTACTGCCAGTGCTGGGTTGGAACGTGGTCAGTCTTTTGCACTGTCCAGAATTAACTACCCAGAAATGGAAGACAAAAAGGAAGAAGAAAATTCCATCCTACTGAAACCTCTGGAGGAATTTAGGTTGGCAGAATGTTGTTACTCGAACTGGAATGTGGCCAGGACACCAGGATTAATGTTAGCACAAAATGCCATTTGATTGCAAGCGTTCGCATAACCTTGGATAAAAGTCTTAACTGAAAAGAGGCTCTTCTAACAGAAAAGGGCTCCCTGATGTTGGCTGGGACTTTGGTTCAGGGTTGACTCACAGAATTTTTGCTCTTTGCTTCAGCAGTTTTTGAATGGGACAGCTCTTGAATGGTAACAGATCTCCCCTACACAGCCTGCAGCACAGCAGATTACTTCCCAGAGAGAATTTTGTGCCATAGACTGATATCTCTTTTTTTAGAGATGTTTCCTGATATATCACACAAATGGTACAAATAGGAGATTGGTGGGAAACTTGCTGGGGAAAGTTCCTAAAGATTAGAAGGCAGGACAAATGTTGAATGTCAGGAAGGTACTGGGACAAGCTGAGCTTTTGCAGCCACATAAATGTGGAGCGGTTATTTATGCCATGCAGTTGTTCCTGTGCAAGTGATACCATCATTTGCCCCATTCATGTTTTTTTCTCCTCCCTGGATGTTTCTTCTGCCAATCCTTCAATACATGTTATGGCTTGGGCTGTCAAAACCAGGTGGTTTCCAGCTAAAGCTTTGATGATTAAGAGCAGTGTTAATCAAAATTTCTTCTTTCTCTCTCTTTTTTTTTTTTTTCTTCAATTAAATTGTAAATCTGTGCTGAGGAACAACTATTAGCTTCAAGGGAGTGAGAAATATTCCCACATGCTTGGCCATCTTCAGAAAACCCTGTCACAGTTACAGACCATGAAATATGGTTTCCAACAGAACAATGTTCCCCAAACCAGCTGGGACCAGCATTACAACTCAGCATTCTTTACAGAATTTTATTTTCTGTTGACTTGGAAGTCATGTTAGAGCTTTGGAGAGGAGTTTCTACTTTTCTACACAGCAATGCAACGTGGATCTTACAGCATCAACTCCCACAGAGAAGCTGGAGACAGCAGGACTGATGTGTCTGTGGCCATCCTTGTCCCCAGCCTGCAGCAGGGGGTGATGGCTCTTGCTCTGCTCCTGGGTCCCACATGCCTGCACAGGGGAAAGGAAGGCATCCAGGGAGGATGTTGAGGCAACTTGCCATAAATTATGAAGGGGGCTACAAGCAGCCAGTGTGTGTTCCCAAGGGACTGTGTCCCTGTCTGGAGGAGAAAGAGTAGTGTGCAGCTTCATCTCTGGGCACTCTCCTGGCACTACAACTCCTTCTTTACAATGAGGCAGGAGCTCCATACAGTGGGAACAATCCTTACAGGGCTGTGTGTCAGCTGCATGCATGGCTAAGCTGTATGTGAGCTTGAGACTTGCTTTGCTATTTGTTTTTGAGGGCAAAACACATTACTGCTGTTATGTGGTATGAATGTGGCTTAAGCTGTTTTGTTAAGTGGAGCTATTTTCCATTCTACACAAGCTCCACTGATGTTTTCCCTTGTTTTCTATGAAAAGACACAGATTGTCCCTTTTCCTCCAGCTCAGTCTTCCCTTTCCTTTCCTGTAGCACTGAGGACTTGTATATGAGCCAAGATATGATTCCTCTAAGAATATACTTAATTTAATATTCTTTTTTCTGGTCTTCATAATTTTTCATGTATAGTTTGACCAGCACCTGAGATGCTCAGTGCTTTCCCTAACCTTGCTTTGACTAGTTAAACTTTTAAATTAAACATTTTTATTGCCCTCTCCTTCAGTTTGAGAGTTATTATATAATTCTACATTAAAAAAAAAGCAAACAGAGAAATATTCACAAATACATTTTACTGAGAAGAGATAGATGACCTGACATAAAGGATTGAACATACTATCCCACAGAAATCCCTGCATCTGACAAGATAGGCCAAACTTATTCTTTATGTGCCTCCACCAGGGATGAAGAAGCCTCAGGGGCTGTAAGGAAGACCACGTGCTGAATTTTTGTTTCATTGAGTCCCTGGAACATTGAATATGTGCTTGATATGCAAGAGTAGGCTGAAATCTGCAATCAGCTCCACAAGTGTAATTGAATCTGAGTCAGGAGAAGTGACACCTGCATGATGAAGGAGGGCATTCATTATGCTCTGTTCAGGTCTGTACCAGCCTACTCGTGTGGACAGAGTTCAGCATGTACTATCTTGGGCTGAGGGATCACACAACCATGCTCCAACCATCATCTATATATATTTGTACTACGTGCTGGCCATGTCAATGCTCTGATGGGAAGTGCATGAGCACACACCCTCTTATCTACAGATCTGCTCTGTACATTCACAGCAGCAAACAGAAGCACGTTGGACCAGTATGAATGGGGCAAAACAGGTGGTGTGACCTTCAACGGGGCTGGCTTTCCTTCTGAAAGATCCCTGCTGTCTTGGGGACATCAGTGTCAGTCCAGCCAGTCCCCTGTTATTGCAGGCAAACACGACACAGCTGTGCAGGGTCTGTGGTGCTGTGCATCTCAAACACCTGCTCCCCATGGCCAACATTGATAACAAGACTTGGTCCAAAAGACAGCACATGAAGAGAGAAGGAGAGACCAAGGTATGTTGTCACTGCCTTAAAAGGAAGCATAAGAGGAGAAAATTCCTGGGTGATCTCTTCATGGTATCTCCAGGAATGGTCCTTTTAGGAATGGTGCAATGAAGAGCTTTTGAGAAAATGTTGTTAAAGGAATTTTTGTTGGAAATGTTATTTCGACACATCAGGCCATATTGTTTGATCACTCCCTTTTCAAAAATAACTTTTAGGTTACAGTGTTCTGCTTTTATGGTTTTTCAAACAAAGTTGCAGTAATTTCGTGTTGATTTTTATCCACATTTTATCTTACATGGGAAAAGTGAGCAAAAAAAAGCATTTGATTGACCCAAACTATCGGCAGGACATGCTGGATTTGTGAAAACCTTTAAAATATTTCTTTCTTTTTCCCTATTTGGGTGAAAATCTTAGGATATCTTACTTTTGGAGAAAGGACAACACACTCTGATTGAGGGCATGTGGTACCTCAGCCAAGGTGCTAAACCACGACTGGTACCAAATCACTCTCTGGTGCATCTGAATGCAGGCAGGTTTTGTCTTTAGCTACCCAGTGATCCCACATATCAGTTGTGCCACCATGTGTGCACTGTCCCTGGGGAAAGCTGGGCTCAGGGCTTGGCAGGAAGGCTTTTGGGGCCATGTGCTGAAGACTTACACTCTCTGAAACACAACCCAGGGCTCCTTGGGAGGGGATCACCAGTGGGATTAGCCCTGAAGGGAGGCACTCGAGTACCCTTGACAGGTGATTTAAGGTGCAGGACACCTTGGTGGGGAGCCATAAGAAAAAGGCAAGGCATGCTCAAGGCATGTGCATGGCAGTTCTCCTTTAGAGGAGGGAAATGGGAGGTGGTAACAGGTAGAAGGACCAGACACACTCCAGCCCCTTTGGACTTTCAGTCAAGGCTGGAGTTCCATGTTGTTTCCTTATATAAAGTAGGAGTGTTTCTCCATACTTTGAGGAATTCTTACCCAAATGCCCTGTGTATACATACATGTATAAAATCAGTGACTGAAAACAAGAGAACAAAACTACTATGAAAGTAAGCAAGATTCTCCAGAGAGAGGGATGCAAAATATGTATCCAATAAAACTTTTCTGATGATATCCATAAATACAGAGTTGAAGTGCTGGCCCTGCTCTCATCTCCAGTACCATTCCACCAGAAATGTGTAGCTCACATCCTGAGTCATCCCCAAGGAGAGCAATAGATGTTATACACTGGAAATAGTTTAATTTCTAACTGGCCCAAGCACGGTTCATCCCTCTTTCATCAGGCGAGAGGAAGATGAAGAATTTTAATATCTCCTGGTGAGATCAGGGGGCCTCTGAGTCCCTAGGCTTATTCAATGCAGTCAGTGCATTTTGGAGGTTCCATGCAGGAAACTGCAGGTTTGGGAGATGCTGGGCTCCCAGACCCCCCTGCAAGGGCAGGAGAGTGATGATGCTTGTGTAGAAAGTTGGACTTTTCTGTTTGGTCTGTGCAGGACCATGAGATCTCCATTTTCAGATGAGGGAGACTCTTTTTTTGGTGCATGAATTTATAGCAAGGCACTCTAATGGCTTTATTTCCAGAGGCAGGGATGATGGACTCACACTTGAAGAAACAGGTCTGTAGAAGATGTGTTTGGTGGGATCTAATGCTTCATTTATCCTGGGAGACCATAGCTTGCTACATCCATTCCTTGCTCAGTCCCAGCCTGTAAGCTGATGTAGGGAGCTCACAGCCTCTGCTGTCCCATCCGAAATAGTTGTCCCAGAATACAGAGAGGGTTGTCTCCCAGGAACCTGCCCTCACCCCACACTGATGCCCTGGACATGTTTCCCTGGGAATAAGTGACTGATGGCTGATTACAAGGTGAGATGTTTGGAATAGAGCCAGCCCCCTCTGTAGTAGAGTCAAAGAGCAAGAAGGATCTTTCAGACATCCTATGGCTGTGAGGTGGCTTTGCTTTGAATGTAAACAAGAAATGCATTTTAAGAGCACTTGGAATCCACAAGCAAAAAGGGAAAAAAATATGAGGAAATCAAATGGCTGAGTTACTAACTCATCAGAGGCCAGTAGGGATTGTGGTAATACAAGCTATATTATATTGTCAATTTGTATTGTATATTGGGAACTACAACAATCACGTTATTTTGAAATTAAGAATAACCTGGAGGGGGAAAATAAACTAACAGTATACCACATAGTTGAGAGGGAGAGATAATTCGTACTTGGCAATAATCAATACCCATGTATGTCTTCTAATTGAGTTGGCCCAGTCTTCCTCCAGGATATGACAGTGACAACTGAACTCCTCTTCCTGTTTGATGGATTTGGTTCTGCTGCAGCTGTAAATAGAGAGTGCACCAAAAATGGCTTTGGTTTGTCCTCAGCATCTGAGCACCAACTCTGCTGGGTCCCAAATACCAGTCAAGGGGCACCAGTGCTGTCTTGCCTGGGACAGTTGGGGGTCACAACCAAGGATATATCACCCATCTGTCTCCTCATGTCCCCAGCATTCAGCTGAAATAATGAAGAACAAGCATCTTCTAAAGAATCAAATTATCAGTTCTGGTGGCTTTCTCAACAATTTTTTCCTTGTCCTGTCTCCTAAAATATTTTAAAAATACTCTGCTGCCAGAGGCACTGAGTGAGTTGGTTGATCAGTGTGACCCAGTGCTTGGGGATCCACAGCTGAAGTGTGCATTGTTCCTTTGGAATCGGAGGTTCTTGCTTACATGTGCAAATTTGCAGTGGTTGTTGGATTCATGATGGAAATAATTGCAAGGACCCGGGGCTGTTACCTGGCATGTGGCCAGGGCAGACTCCAGGCGCCCTTTTCTCACATCTCTGGGTCTTGGCACTTCCTAACTTGTATTACTTCCTCTGTCCTTCTGCTGTGGCTGGAGGCACATCCAGTTCAAATGAAAGGCTTCCCTCTTCCCTCTTCAAATTGCTACTTGTGTTGCCGACTTAAACTCTTCACTTGGTTTGCACTGGGGGATGAGTCAAAGCCCTGGCCTATTCATATTTCACATCATGTGCACGTTAATTGGTGCTTTACAACCCAGGAACTTCCTAAGGAAGCACAGATTTGGTCTCTTAACAATTTTACTACAAACACATTTCGCCCCCTTCCTTTTCCCTCTTTGTCATAGATAAGATTCATTTTTTTCTGG
>JACBWW010000025.1:9461613-9484551 GCA_020086605.1 Lanius collurio | reverse complement strand
AGGGAAGTTTCAGGGAAGGGAAGTTTCAGGGAAGTTTCAGGGAAGTTTCAGGGAAGTTTCAGGGAAGTTTCAGGGAAGGGAAGGGAAGGGAAGGGAAGGGAAGGGAGAAAAGATCCTGTGGCAGGTGTTGTGCCACTTGGTGGTTCTGTGTGTAAGACCCAGGATCCATTTTGGATTGCCCAGCACATGGGATGCCACAGAGGAATCCCACCCATACTGGCACATGGCAATAAGGCACCAGCATGGGAAGTTGCAGGGAAGAGTTACCAGACCAAAGGTTAAGGAATTTAAATCTGTAGAGGAAAGTAGGGGATAGTCAGGCTAAGGTATAAGGGTGTAATGAGCCCTGCCTGAAGGAAGGAAATACATGATTTTGCTTAATTAGTGAGTGACGAAACTGTACCTGGTGGGCATGAGCTGTGAGAGAAAAAAAAATTCCATTTACATAACTGAAACCCACTTTTTGGCAGTGAGACTGGCTGGGGTTTGAGCCCTGCAGTGGAATTGGGCAGCAGATCACTCAGTGCACAGCACACGTGTCCCCAGTGCAGGCAGGAGGGGCTGTGGCAGTGACTGGCGGATGCTGGGGGTAGGATGTGTGTTTGTTCCCACAGCGTTTTGGGAGGCAGGGGAGGATTGGATGCTGGCATGAGGAAACCTCTCAGGGGGCCAAGTGGCAGCTGTTCCATCCAGCTGGCAACAGCACATTGGGAAGCCCAGCAGAGCCACATGTCTGCACAGGTGAGCTGGGAGAGAGCTGCCACATGGCTGAGGCTGACCAGGGAATGGGGACCCTTCTTCCCTGGGACAAAAGAAAGAGCTTGGGGTGACTTCCCTCAGCTAAGACATCCAGTTTGTCTCATTCCAAACCCATCATGCCCAGCAGCATGAGGCCAGCATGGTCTGCTGGTGATCCCTCAGCCTGCAGGAACACAATAACATGTCTGCTAGATCTTCTTAAGCATTCGCCAGGTCGCTGGTCTATCCTAGAGGGAAATAACCTTGTGCTGAACAGTTTGATTGTCTGGTGCTAGTATAACAGGAGAAAACCTATTAAATGTTGGCCTGGAAGGGTCCTTTGGGTCTGGAATAGATTCTCTTTTTCTTTTCTGTTTCCCTTTCCTTTTTCTTTCTTTTTTTCTCCCATTTCACCCTTCCTTTCCATTCCTTTCCTCTTTTTCCTTTCACCCCAGACCAGAAATGAGCAACAGCAATGAGATTAGCTACATTGGTTAGGACATGGTGCTAATAACACCAAGGTTGTGTGTTTGATCCCTATATAAGCTATTCACTTAGGAGCTGGACTCGATGATCCTTGTGAGCTCCTTCCAGCTTTATCATTTCTGTGATCCTGAAATGAAGGCAGGGAAGACAGACCTGTGTTCTGTTTCCCTGCCCTCCCAAAGGCTGGCTGTCCCTCATGTCTCCCTCAGAAAAACTCCCTACCAAACATTTGAGGAGTTTTCTTGCATTTGTGCAACCGTATCTTTCTTCTGCTCCTTGCTTGAGAAACCTCCACAGCAGGACTGTCCTGGATTGCTTCCTGCTCTCTGTGCACCAGCAGCTGGCCAAGAAGAGCTGGCTGAGAGCACCAGGCTCCTGAGCCCAGGCTCTGCAAAGACAAAGAAATCCCATCTAGACAATGTGTTGGCCGAGGTAACACCTGGACCAGCTGTGGCTGATCTCTCCCTCACTTCAGCAGAGGTTTCCCTGTGACAGCAGCACATGGCACTTCAAGGGGAGAGCCTCAGGGCTTCTCCTCTCCTGGCACTGCTGAGACTCTGGTGGCCTGTCACAAACAGCAGGAGAGGGACACAGTGGACTCTGGAGTGCATCTCCCATGCAGATGTGACTCCGAGCATTTGCTATTAATTTTAAAAGGAGAAAAGAACAAGAAGCCTGTTCATTCATCACCTGGGTGAAACATCCCAGGGAGAAGCATCGTGTTGGCAGAGTCCCTTTTCCCTGGGAGCTGGACACAGGCAGTTTTGAGGCCTGTACAGCTGTTAAAGCAAGCACTTGCCCTGCTAACAGCAATGCCAGGAGACACTTTCCTCCTGCAGTTGTGTTTGGGTGCTGGGTACACAGAGTAAGCCTCTCCAAGAAGTGGGAAGTGTGAGCAAGGCTCTCACAGCACTGAAATGAAGGTGTTTGTGAGCTTGTAGGCTATGATAGAAACTGGTGCAATCGCTGCTGGGAAAATGTCACAGCAGAGAGCACAGATCATTCTATAAGGTGGTGGTCTTACAGTTAAAGTGGCTTTGTAAAGAGGTGATTCCCCAAACCAACCAATCTTCTGTGTCCCTGATTGTTCATGGGTCTTTGCACATTTTCCAGGGCGGTGAGAGATGCCTGTCGACCCTCTGCAATTAGTACCTTGTCTTAACTGACTTCAGCATTCTCCCAGGTTCCTCAGAGATGAATGGCTCCATCTGCTCACCCAGGACAGAGGTGGCTCTCCCCGAGATGCAGTTACAGATGAGAAGCAGATGTAGGGCAAACCTCACTCTCCTAGCACATGTGAAGGAGAGCTTTGAGGCTGCCATCAAGGGGTGAGAAGCTCCTGGGACTGTGCCATGGCCATGGCCTGCACCACATTGATCCCTATGAGGGATGATCCTGGTGGGGGGGTTGCTGTGCCAGCCCCTCTGCCAGCTCAGCCCAATTTTGAGCTTCAGGGGCAGAGGCACTGGAGCTTGCTCTCTGCTTGCATAACTGCATCCTTCACGTCTCAGTGGCTTGGTTGGGGTCTGGGCAGGCGCACGTGAGCTGAGCTGCCTTTGCTGCTGGAGCCTTGAGGGGAACAGGGAACATCCATGCATGTAAAGCCATCAGCTCTGGAGTGAAACCTCTGCCTGACCCAGTAATCATTGGCAGGGATGAGCCAAGAAACCACTCCTGACAGGCTTTGCCAACCTGGCTTTTTGCAAGGGATGCATTCAGAGACCTTAAAAACCCAGTGACTGGGCTCTGGCTTCAAATAAATCATTCTCCTGCCTTTGCTGTCATTAGGGGATATGATGAAGCCACCCCCAGATGCTGAGTCTCATTTCATCCCATGTAAATCTGCTGATATTCTGCACCTCAGATCCCCAAATGCCACTGTCCCAGTCCCTGGTTGGGGCAACAGGGACACAACTCTGCGTCTTGCTGAAGACCCTGAGATGCTGCTTGGTTTTTTAGGTTGGCTTTGTGCCTGCCTGGGAGCCTGACCTTGCAGGAGGAGGTCTGCCAAGAGGATCTGCAGCCGCTGCTTCTCCAAATGCCACACACACAGCCTGGCTGGGACTGAGGGAGGGACAGTGTGGCTGGGAGGAGATACTGACTCCAGACCATCTGCCTGACACCAAGGAAATGTGCTCCTGCCCACCATGCAGACAAAAGCATTTCTCCTATGCACAGGTTGCGATGTGCCCCAGGCCTTGGCTCCTCCCCCATGGTGCCTGGGGACCCCTTTCAGGGCAATTGCTGAGAAAGCTGTGGGGCACAGCAGTCAGTGTCACCCTTGGCATGGGCACAGTGACATCCAGTGGAGTTGCTCTGTGTTGTTATCCTGTGGCCCATGTACCCTGTGTGGTGTCGCAGTGTTTCAGGGTTCCCTGGTTTCCCTGGGCACAGAAATTGCTCAGCCTGGCCTCAGATGTCTCGGCTCTTGTCACCCAATGCCACAAACCATGTCAGTGTTCAGTGCCCACGCTGCTGACTGGCTGCTGCAGGTTGGTGTTCACTGTTCGTGCTTCTCCAGCAAGCCTGGGGCTGCCGGAAGCAGTGGAGTTCTTGGCTCTCCTTCTGCTCTCTCCCTGAAATCAAGAGACTTTTAACTTCAAAAGAAGCAGGCTTGGGGTTTGCTGGGGAGGATGCAGGAGTTGCATGTCCTGGGAGCAGGTTCCTTCTAGGTGCAAGAGGAGTGTGGAGTGACCTGCAAACAGCTCTGTCCGCTCCATCCTGTCCCTCTCCAACACCCTTGAGCAGCAACAGGATGGGAGATGCACAATTGCCCTTGAGAACTAAGCTAACCAGCCACTGGATGTCATTATTGCTCCAAACCAATACATTGAAAAATCTATTCCAGGTCTCCAAAAAATGTGAGTTTTCGGTACTTAAAATGCCTAAAATGTGCTTCCCAAGGACACAAATCTGTTCACCTCTTCTCCTGCAGCTCTTGTGTTCCCCAGCACACCTTTGCATGCCTGGGGACAGAGTGGCTGGGGTTTGGCACAGGGAGGACACAATCCTGTGTGACCTCTGTGCCCTTCCCGGGAGCTCCTGTGCTACCTCCTCGTCTGCGGGGATGACATCATGGCTGTTTCTGTGGCAACAGAAAGGGGCACCGCAATTCCTGAGCGGGATTGAGCAGGAGGGAGACGTTCCCCCAGCAGTGTCCTGTGGGTGCCCCTGCCACGGCCCTGGGCTGGAGAGCAGAGCTGGCAAGTCAGAGGGCTTTTGGCTGGTATCTGATCCTATAAATAAGGGTAAAAAAATTGGTTCATTTCCCCCTGCTTTGTCTTTCAGCTGGGGACCCCAGCTGTCTCATTAGACCTGAACTGAAATATTTTGCTTTTGGTTATTTGACCTGACATACTCTTTTCCTGCCTTCTCCCTGCTTCACTTTAAAAATGAGGTCTGGTCTTAAAGAAAAGTGTCCTTTGAAACCACAGTTAGAAGTTTCATTTACAGAGGGCAACATCTTTCCTCTGCTTTCTTCCCCCAAGGATTCTCATTGCAATTTTCCCAAATTCAGCCTAAATTCACCAACAATTTTGAATTCTTGGATTGTCCATTTCCTTGCTGGTTTGATATTTACTGAAAACATTTTACATGTGCCTGTTTCAATGTGAGAGCTGATGGAAGTAGGGGATCAGGCATTCAGCCTGACCCTCCTCTCCCCAAGCTACTCACAGGTCCTCTCCCAGCACTTCCAGCATTTCTGTGCCATCAGAGCTCCCATGAGGTCTAGGACAGACTTTTTCTGAGGTACTGGGAAGTCTTGGGCATGGTCAAGACTTTATGGGAAAGTGGAAGACAACGGCAGAGGAGGGCTGGTGTTTGCACTGAAATGCAGCACGGAGAGGAGGGGACAATCCCTGGGGAAATCCTGGCTCAGTGCTTGCTGGGGAGAGCTTCCATAGAGCCTCACTGCTCTGTACTCTTTCATCTTTATGTGCCTGCTTCTAAGTTGCCCTATTTCAGTTATATCCTTTTCGTTGGCTTTTCTTCTTCCACCACAGCTGTAAAACAAACCAGGGAAACATCGACTGCTGCAAGCCTGATGTGAAGAAATAATCCTGAAACAGCAGAGCAGGATGTTTGTGGGCTGTGCCTCATCTCTAGCACTACCTCGGGTCCCACAAACAGCTCTGGCCAGCAGCAACATCATCTGCTCCCACTGCAAACCATTGCAAGGAGCTGCAGCCCAAGGGAAAAGAAACCACTCTGCTCAGCCTTGCTCTTAAACTCTTGCAGAGAAGAGCTTGGGATAGGCCTTGGGTGTGTGTCAGCAGAAGGGAAGTTATCTCAGCCTCATAAGAGCTCTCAGCACTGCCTGCACTCCCTGCCTGTTTTGACTTGTGTGGGAATCTGCCATCAAAATGATACGACAATTCCAATCACTGCTGATCGCTTTAGGCAGGTGTAATTCAAGTCTGGCTGCAGACGGCTGTCATTTAATTAACATGGAAAGAGCCAAAATTCTGCATAAGACTGAGGAAGGCAAAGAGAAGAGCCTGAGGGGGACTTGTGATAATAGAGAGAGGAGGATGCCAGCAGACTTACTGAGAGTTTATCTGTTCCCACAACCACGTAACACTGATATTCCCTGCATCACAGGCAGCAAGATGTGCAGGTGTGCTGTGGCAGAAAACACAGTTGTGCACTTACTTCAGTCCAGGTCGTGGGGAATGACTTGAAGATGACACAAAGGGTAACAAGTCCCTTCTTGGTGTTGTTACCAACTCTAGCTAGGAACTCACAGGCTCTGAACACTCTTTGCTCTTGCTGTTTCAGCTCTTTGATTTCATTCCTGGCTCAAGCAGTACTTGCCCTCAGCCCTCTGGGGCCAAGCTCAGCTGGTTTCAAATTGCTTCAGTTCTCTTTGGCCACTGGACTGGTGCTGACCCTCCAACAGTGCAGAATTTGTCCCTGTTCTGCTCCCTTTGTAGTTGCTGACTTGCCAGGGGTGGTATTTCTTTGCAGTGGCTGTGTACCTTGTGTGCCTCTGCTTTCCGTGCTTCCGACCCAGATTTCAATTTTCTACACCTAAAATGAAATTAATAGGTCCTATTACTGCAGCAGGGAAGTGGTGGGCAGTGGAGGAAGTGCTTCAGTCCTGCTTATCTTGGGCAAATTGAGCGTGTTTTGAAACGGTTTTCAATAACTCATGTCCTGATAGTGCAATGCTTCCCCTTCTGCAGCACCTGGAGCAGACAGAGCTGTGAGATGGGGTCACACATCCACCCCCATCCCAGCAGTGAGGGGATGCTGGTCCCACGTTCAGCCAGGAGCTCTGGTCACTGCAGCAGCGGCCTCCCTTTGGGAGCCTCCAGTGAGGGACCAAGGGAAAGACCTCCTGTGCTGGGAGGGATTTCCAGTTGCAGAGATGTCAGGAAATGTCACTCGGTTGTCCCTTGGCCCATGGAGTGCCCGTGTGCATTGGTACAACCTTGCATTTGCATGACCCAGAGAATGCAAGGACCTAATCTAGCTCAACAAAACCACTCTTGTTGTCCCACTTGGAGTTGTGGCTTCTGGTTTGACATCTCTGAGCTATGGAGATGGCAGGGCCTTGCAATTTTTCAATTTACTTCTGTCTCATCAAATGGCTGTAATGCTAAGAACCAAGTTTTGGAGAGGAGGGAGATGAAAATCCAGAGGAAATTGCTGGCTTCCCGCAGTGCTGACTCTGAGCTGTTTGATATTCTCCCTTTTTTAAGGTTTGCTTGTTTTAAAGCAACATTAATTGGAAAGATGCTGGAGTGTCAAATAGAAACCACTCCCTGAATAACCTTGCTAATGAGCATGTTATTAAAGCAGGGTTAGGAGCTCCCTAGAGGGCTCTCACTGGATAGTATTAAATTAAAAACAAAATCATCTAAACTAGACAGAAAATCTCTGTTAGTCTGCAGTGATGAATATAGAAAAGTCCAATGAAAAATGGCTTTGAAAGGTTTAAGTGTATGTCTTCCTATCTAGGACTAGACTTCTCCATCCCTCAGGGCTCAGTCATGCAGGGAAGAAGTTTTTAATGAAGCAGAGGGTGGAGGAGTTGCAGCTCAGAGCCTGACAAGCCCACTTTTGATGTGGCCACTTCCCCATGCTGCTGGCACTTGCCCTTGTAGATCAACAAGGGCAGTCCCTGCAGGCCACCAGGTTGGACAGTGTCTCTGCCCAAACAACACGGCTGGTGGGAGGCAAGGGCCAGCAGAGATGGGCACACTGACAGCCTGTGCCAGGAGCTGAGAGAGTGCCTGTCCTCTCTGTAAAGTGTGGCTTTTATCTGACTCCACTGGAGCAGTTTCCCAATAAAGCCTCGTGGTGCTCTGAGCACTGGGACCCTTCGAAGTGCTGTGATCTCTAACTCACTCCCCCTCTACCTCTCCCACAGGTCTGGAGGCCTCTCTGCCAGCAAGGATGCAGCACTAGTTCTGGAGCAGATGGGGCCATGGGATGGGGTCTCACACCCCCATCTGACAGCAGTGTGGGGATGCTGGTCCCATATTCCACCAGCCAGGAGCCCTGGTCACTGGAGCAGTGACTTCTCTTTGGGGAGGGACAGTGAAGGAGTGGTTTTGTGGCTCCCAGTCCCTTTCCTCCTGCTGGAAAGGATGTGGGAGGATTTAGGGCAGGAAAACTGTTCTCATACCATCTGAAGACAGGCATGAAATGCTTTAGCAAAGCTTCCCTGCAGGCAACAGCGACTTCCAGAGCAATTCCAGCTTTTTTGTGGCTTGCCCTTCCCATGAATGGTGGGCAGGTCAGCCCTGCCCCAGCCGCAGCGGGGGGCTGGCTGGGGAGCTGATTTACTGCACCTGCAGACAAGGAGCTTCATAGCTTAAGGCCATTCTTTGCCTGCATTACCATGGAGCACATTTTCAGGGAAGCTTGGCTGCCTGGGCTGCTCCTGCCCAGATATTTGGGCTTTGACGCAGGAGCATCCCTTCGGAGAGGATTTTGTCCATGTGCAGAAGGAGATGTAATACCTTTGCAAAGCACTGTCTGACAGGCTAATGCAAAACATGCCAGCACCAAGCTGTGACTTGAAACAAAGAGAGGGAAAACACTGGTTTTTTTATTTTTTTTTGCTGCTGCACTCAGTTGGAGTTTTTTCTTTCTTCTTGTTTTTGGTTTTTATTTTTTTTTCTTTGCCTGAGACAGGTATTTGGATTCTCTGTGCTCCCCAAACTCTTCCCCAGGCTGTCTCCAGCAATCAGACAGAGTGACAGCTCTGAAACTCTCCAAGTTAACAAGTTCAAGTGCTGATGATTAACTAGATTCACAAAGTTGATTGGAAAAAAATAGGGATATAAATAAATATTCCTGGAGATATTCCACCCCCTGTAGTCATGAACTTTGAATAATTGGAGGGAATTATGCTGAGTACTAATCAAAAGGGTTGTTTTTTTTTTTAATTTGCTAATTACTGCTGGGTTTCATCAGTGTCAGACTCTAATCATCTCAAGACATGTTAATTGACCCTTGGGAGTTGTTTATCTGATGCAGAAAGTTTTAGATGGGGTCATACAAAGAAATGCAATCACTGAGGTTACTTCTTGCCTGCCAGTCAGCTGGAGAGAAGAGTTAAGAAGGCTTTGGGCCATGAGGATGTGTGTGCTGACCTTCCCATCAGCTGAGCTCTGGAATGGCTCCCAGTGGGTACTGTGGCTTCCTCCATCCATTGGGGACCTTCTCTTTCTTGTCCCTTGCATTTCAGTGTCCTCTCTGCAGGTCTCCTGTTTTTTCACACACACACACACAGTAACTTTGGTGCTGCACATGCAGTGAGTGCTAGCAGTGACATCCCTCTGATGTGTCAGTGCTGTAAGGCTGCTCTTTTCCATGGCAAGGTCTGCTCAGACAGGTTTGTGGTGCTCCAGGAGCGGGCTGAGGTTCCTGCTAAGGGGTGCAGGCATCACCGTGGAAGGATGTATGCAAAGAGGAAGGTTTTGGGGGGTTCTCTAACTAAATGTAGATGCAGACCTCTAAATCCCCATGTTGCTGCCACCTCCTGAGAAGGCAGTAACAGCAGCAGGCCATCACTGTGACCCCAGAGGGCCTCAGTCTGTTCCTCAGAGCACCTGTGTGGTCCTCTCCTCCCTCAGGGATGAGGTTGTTCAGGTGCTCACTTCAGGGTTGGGTCACCTTTGCAAGCTCTGTGCGTGCAGACCAGTGTCCTCCCTGAGATGTGTCCTTTTCTCCATCATTACCCCAAAACTCACTTCCTAGGCAGTTTCACAGCCTGGCTGCCTCACCTGTCTCATGTCCTATTAATTAAACCAGAGGAAGTGGGAATTAGTGGGATAAAATGTGGGGGTGGTAGAGAGCAGGGAAGCACTAAGCAAAGGGCTGACCAAGTTTCTCAAGGGCAGGTTTCAGGAATGCCAATGTTTTCATCATTTAATGTTTTAATTAATGACCTTGATACAAATATTAGTCTTATGCTAATGAAATCTAGAGATGCAATGCTGTGAAATATCCTCAATACAGAGGCACATAATGTCATACCAGAAGACCTGGGTGATCTCAACATGAGTAGAAGTGATTAAATCTAAGAGTGCCAGCAGTGCAAGGTCACTCACATAAGGGCAGATGAGGAGAACTTCTGCTACCAGCTGGGAACTGAGCAGCAGCTCGGGAAAAATGCCTGAGTCACGTAGTTAATGATGGGTGACCACACTGCAGAGATGCAACCCAGCCCCAGGACGGGCCTGTTGTGTCCATCTCAGCATCACAGCAAGAAGTGGATGTAAGTCAAATAAAGGAGGAGTGTTCCCAGGTGGTGTGTGACCCCCTGGCACTCAGGGGCACCACCAGAGCTGTGCCAGGCTCTGTGCATCTGCTGGCATCACAACTTCATGGTGACAGTGATGGAAGGACCTGTGTTCCCATTGCTGACTGATAATACTTCACCACCTCTTTTGTGCCCATTTTCATTTTGATTCTGGGATAATTTGTATCAGTTTATGAAATGTGGCCTTTCTTTCATTGCAGGAGAACACAAACCCAACTGTGATGTCTACGTAATGACTTAGGGCATATAGAGGCGTGTGTTTTTATTTGATCACCTTCATTTTTCTAATTTTCCCCTTCCCATATTGTTTTTCCTTTTTATTACATTGCTGGCTGTTGGAGGCCCTTAAATAGAAATAAGCTTTCTAAGTAATATTTCTTAATAAAAACCATCATTTATTATTGTTATTCCCTACCAGTAAATGCTCAGCTCCCTCTCTCATTTGTTATAAGTCTAGATTAACATCTTTTCTGGCGAGGCTGGAATAGATACCTGGATATGGCTGCAGTTGTGTCCCCATCCCGGCTGCCCCCTGTGCTGCAGGCGTGCTGACAGAGGTCGGGTCTCAGCCACGGGCAGTGTGTCACACGTGGCAGTTCCTTGCTGCCACAGCTGGACACTGAGTATGGAAGAGATTTATTTTCAGGCTCCTGCATTTGCCCTGTGGTGGTGAGAGGTGAGAGGCTGCTGACACCAGTGCCTGATCTGCACCCCTTGCTGTCCTCAAGTCAAGGTGCTGCTCGTTGAATCTCAGCTCAGATCCTTCCTCTCCTGTTTGCTTCAACAGTTCACCAGAAAGTAGAGGCAGAGATGTCTCTGGAAGACACCTGAGCTGTTGTTTACTTTATTGCCATTTCAAGGAAAAGCCTTTTGTGTAAAAGACACAAAAATAACTAATGGCATTAATATAAACATATACTTTAACTACCATTTAAGCCTGTCACTGGGTTAAAATAATCCCTGGTGCTGCATCCCAAGTGCACAGTAATTATGTGGCGAATCTCTTTATTACAGGGTGTCAATCAAGCAGTGATGTAGCTGCGAGTGAAATCTCTTTGTGTCTCCACTGATATTCCCAGCACGGAGCTGTGAGCTCCACGGTGCTTCTGGAGCTCTGCGTGCCCGTGCCCAGGATGTCTCATTAAAACGTGGCTGCAGGAAGGAGAACTGGACACAGCCACTGTGCTGGGCCTTTGGGGAAGGAAATGCTTCTGCAAAGTGTCTGTCCAGCTTCCTGTGTCAAAGGAAAGCACACAGAAATCCTTGTTCTAATGGTGTGCATCGTCAGGTGATGCTCACAGGCCACTGCACTACAGTCTCCAGCCTGGATGGCCAAGGGGTTTGTGTAGAAGCTGGTCATGCCTTTGCTGGCCCTGGCAAGCACTGAGCTGTACGTGCAGCCACCCTCACCACAGCCCCAGGGAGAGCCCCAGTGGTGCTCCCAGGACACTCTGCCTGCACCACTGGCTGTGGCATTCTGCCTCCCTCGTGCTTGCACATGGGGTTCTGGGACATCTCTTGTCATTCCTCCTGCTGTGACAAATGCACGGTGGCCAGGGACAGTGGCATGTGGAGCTGGAGGACTGCCAGACCTCTAGTGCAGCTGGCCAGTGGCTCCTGGCATCCCCACACAAAGACCAGGGCAGAGGTCAGGGCAGCCAGGTTAATTCTGCAGCCAGGGTCTCTGGACCTCAGCGAGTCATGTGGATTATTTAGTTGTGACCTGGAGGCTGCTCTCAGCTGCTGGGATCTCCTTTGCAACTTCTGCAGAGACAGAAATCCTTGGGGAGAGACATGGCATCCTGTGGGACTGCACGGTGGCCAGGACTGCATGGCTGCAACAAGTCTCTCCCTCTCCCACCCTTCCTGGCTGTTGCTCATTGAGGATAAATCTTCCCTTTGCTTTTCCTCTCCCAGTTGCACTCCCTACTCACCTTTCATTTCTCCACCTTTTCCTCTAACACTGCCTTCCCTATGTCCATGCTCTAACATGGATGGGTCAGTTTTTGAGCAGAGGTTACAGAAACAACCCCAGGTTTTGCTCTGGGAAATTCTATCCAGAAGGAGGGCAGGAGAAATGCATTTCCATGTGCTCTTGACTGAGGACCTGGGATGGTGGCTCAGGCCTGGCAGCTGAGGTGAACACAGGCTGTGTTCCCAGAGGGGAGTTTGTGTCTGGTGTGGAGCAGCAAGGGATGGGTTGGGCTTGAGGCTGGAGCCACTGCTTTTCCCAGGAACAGTGTCCCAACCTGGCCAAGGTAAGAGTTTGCTCTGTCATCCCACCTGTTTATCATCACACAGACAGAATGGACTTTCTTGTACACAGATCTCTTGGGTAGGATCAAAATTCTTGCATCCTTGCTGGTTTGTGAGGGTCTGAGGAATCAAGGACGTGTTTTTTGTGGTCCAAATTCCCCCTTCCTCTCCCCTGTAAACGAGGTGGTGGCTGCTTTGCTGCTGCTTCCCATCAGGGCCTGCGTTTCAGCAGCTCTCGGAAGACATGATAACAAATCACTTTGGGGACTGTTTATGATATAAAGTGCATTACAAACAGATAATATCATCATACTCCACTATTAACACACTCCCAAGGATGGGGAGAAGCTCCTGGAGAGCAGAGCTATCTCTCAAACACTTCTGCTACAATTTAAAAGCACTCCCTAGCCTGGCAAGGCTGATTTAATATATTTTTTCTCCAGGGAGTATATTTGTGGTTCTCCCTGGTTGGGGTAGGAGGCCTCCATAGTGATTAGATTCAGCCAGGGATTTTGGTTATCGTTCTTCTTGAGTTCTGATGGAACATTATGGAGAAGAACATGTTAGATGGTTGCATCACCCCCACTGAGGCCAAATCAGCTGTTGGCTGGGCAGGACATGCTTGCTGAGTGGTGTCCCCATGAATGTGCCCCCCGGGGTGGGCACTGGGGACAACTGGGCAAATTTCCCCTTTCTCTTTATTGCAGCCACTGTGATCCTTGGCTGGTTTGTGTGGGAGAGTCTCCGAGGTGAGGCAGAAGAATCAGTAAAAGTAACATAAAAAAGGAGAAGAGCATGAAAGGCAAAAATCCTTTTCGTAATCAAGGCAGATGTCCCACCCTTTCAGTTTGTACTGAGGGATGGAAAGTGCTTTTTCAGATTATTTCTTGGTCTGGAAAGGTATTTGTATCCAAATGCTGCTGGTGTGGTTGGTATCTTGAGTGGGCCTTTTCATTTCCATGGCCCTTCTGGCCGTTTTCATGCATTAGGTGTGGTGCCTGCTCTGAGCAGTGACTCACTGAGCCTTAACCTGGGTCATCCCTGGCAATGCACATGGAGGCAGTGGGAATGCCAGGGATGAGGAGTGGGTGAAGGGCTGTCCTCAGCAGGAGGAACAGGGATAGTAAAGAAGTAAAGATTGAGTTGTGCTACAACCCCATAGTGCCTTCAGGAGAACATCTTCAGTTCCTGCAGCTCACCCTCCTGCCAACACCTGCTCAATGCATGACTGGGGCCCAGTTCAAACACCTCCTAGTTCTGACTGGTTTTAAATCACTGCATTTCCCTTCTCCATTTCTTTTGCAGTGGGGGCTTTACCCCACTCAGCGTCATTTCCCTGCTCATCTCCGGCTCAGACAAGGCAGGAAACGTATTTTCAATGTATTAATTAAAATGTCTTTGCAGCAGAACATCTGCATGGAGAGCGATAGATCACCGAAGTGTGCGTGTGCATGTGCCTGTGCGTTGCAGCCTTCCAGATAACGCATTGCTTTGCATAATTTATTCCAGCCAGCACAGCAATAATTTTCATAGCCTGTGATCTTCAAGTATGCGATTATCAATCTGCAACCTGGCTCCATGTGACCCAGATGTTAGATTATTCCCAAATAAAGGAGATGGAGGACGTTTGGCTCTCCATCGCCTCTGGCCAAATGGTTGTATGGGATAAGATCAAGCATTGCTTTGTTAGATGCCACCATGCTGAAGCAATGGATCTTCTCAGGTATTCATCACTGTCAGCTGTTTTGGGAGAGGATGGTCTTTGCCAATGATGCTATTCAATTTCCTGATTGTTCAGCTCATATCAGTTTAGCTTGAAAGATAATAAGATAGAAACCAGAGACTTCCCAGTCAATAAAAGGAAACCTCAGAGGCTTTTTCAGTCTTGCATCTGTCATACTTTGTTGATATTTTAGCTGCCGAGCATTTGACAGCTGGTTGTAAAACTCTTATTTCCTCCTTTGAGAGAATTAAATGAAGAACATTTAATTTATTCCATGGAGGTTTCCCCAAGTGACCCAAGGAACAGGTCTCTTTCTGGCAGCTGGACCAAATCTGGAGGGATTTGGAGCTTTCTTCACCCAAAGGAGGAAAAAAGTGATTTCATCACTTCGTCCCTTGGGGTGTTTTGGGTTTTTTTGTTTTTTTTTTTAAATCATTAAACCAATTCTGTGTTTTCCAGCATTGGTCCTCCCTTCCATGAGTACCACAAACCATCTTTTGCATCTGTAGTGCCATCCTGGTCCTGCTAGTGGCAGCCAGCATCTCCTGAGTGGAGATCTTAATGCAGGATTGCACTGGGGTCCATCCAGCTCTAGGCACTGGTGCAACTGGGAATGGCAACTGGGAGCATTTCTCCTGCAACAAGCACAGGGTACTTCTGCATCAGCATGGGCAGACACTCAGGTGGGCACCCAGCACCATCACTGGGGACATCCCAGCCCCTTCAGCAGGTCAGGACTTTAATGGGCTCACGGGTAATGTCACTAATCAGTACCAGGGGAAGGCTCCCTTAACTGTGCCAAGGGCAGCTGCTCAAAGCAGCACAGTAATTATGTAGAGCCCAAGTAATTATTTTCGTCACATCTTTCTGGCAGGAGAAGACCATTTGTGGGCTGGGTTTAGCTACCTTCCACAACATGCCTGTGTCTTATTTACCCAGAACAATACTCTCAGTGTGATTTTTCTGTCGTCTTTTTCCTTTTAACGTCGTTTCCAGCCCACACTGCTTTTAATTTGGTGAGGTAAATTGAGACTGGGAGGGGAAGCTGCAGAAAACCTCCAAACTCCCATTCTCTGAGCAAAACATTCCCCTGGGATCTGATGGCACTGCTGAATAGCTGGTCCTTCCCTTCCCAAGGGGCTTGTGAGTCTCAGCAGAGACAAATGCTATTTTGGATGGCTGTAGTCACTGCACGGCCGGGGCTCGTCGTGGGATCTGCTCACAGCTTTGGAGCCCTCCCAGCAGCTCCTTCCTTGGGTCCTACCTGGGGACCTCTGAGTCAGGAGCCTCAGTGCTGCCCTATTTTGAATGTTGTGTCAATAAAAGGGACATTACCAGAGCACTGCCTTTGGAGTCCTGGTGCTGGGTTGGTGTGGATGAAGGAGAATTGCTCCCCACACTCTTATTTCAGCCTGCCTAGACCAGCTAAAGGTGGTGGATTTGAAGGGATCTGCTCCTGGAGTCCTGGAGGAAGGAGATGCACCACATGACTCATTCTGAGCCCATTTCCATTCCCTTCCTGAAAGTGCTCATGTTCTTCTGGATCTCCAGTCAGCCTTAAAATAGGAGAAGAAGCTGAGATGGTGTCATTAATCCCAGATTTTGTGGAATGTATAGCTGGATTCCCATCTGAATTCCTAATTTGTTCACTGCTTTCACCCATCTTAGATTTTTTTCTGCTTTTCAGAGCCAAATAGTTTAAATGTCCACAGCTGAGCCATAACCAGTCCTGTCTTGTAGCTTCACCTACACATCTCAGCTATTCATTCCTTTTTCCCCATCTTCTTTTGGCCCAAAACATAAATGACCCTTAAATAGCTTAAATAGTGCAGGTGGCCATGCACAGGAACCAGTAGCTGGTCTCCATGGTGGCATGGTACTGCCATTTCCCCTTGTCAGGGACATCTTCAAAATGCAGCTTGAAGGTCCTGATAAGGTTTCCCTCTCTGGATTTCTCACCCCTCACCTGTTGTCTCTGCTGTGGAGTTACCCAGCTTTGAAAGGCACACTCTGTTTTGCATGGGGACAACCTCCAAGTCTGCTTCATACACGAGTGCTCACTCAGAGGTGTCCTTTCATTTACTGCTTTCACCATCAGCAGTCTATAGAAGTTTAGGGTGCCTTAGGGAATTCCTGGCTTTAGCATCTTTTCCTTGGTAACAGTGCAGCTACTCCTGGTGTAAATGGGCTTCTCCCGGCCCCCTCCCCACCACGTCGCAGCATTGCCCATCCTCTCTTTCTTGGCTTTCTCCCTCCTCCTTCCTCTTCCTCTGGGTGCACTTGCAAAGTGTTTGCTATAACTATTGAAATGGATATAGTGGCAATTTGGGGAGAAGATGCTGTTTAAAGCTCTTTAATTTAAAGGATGCTAATTCACTCCACTCCATCCTCGGGTGAGTTATCCAGCTACTTGCAGATCTCCTTTTCTCTGGGTGTCAAATGGGAGGATGATTTTCTTCAGTCTATATTTAGAGACTTTGCTGAGCCCGTGGCCCACAGGGCATCCCACAAGGACAGCTGGAGGAGCAGGGAGCTCGCAGAAGGCAGAGATGCTTTGGGGCACTATCCCAATGGAGCTGGGCTGCTGCTGGGATGCTGTAGCCCTTGCTGGGGCTCCCTGGGGTCAGCCCCTTCTGAAAAATCTGCTTTGTCTCTCCTGCTTGGGACCACAGGATGGTGGGAACCTGAGGCAGGCTGTGTTTGGCAGCCAGGGATCAGGGTATAGGCAGTTGCTGGGAATAATAATAAGAAACTTGGCTACAGATCTCCATCCCAGGTCAGGCATTGCAAGGGCTGCAGGCATTGCAAGGGCTGGAGACCCCCCTGAAAACCAGGTTCTGCCTCCAGGGCAAGCTGGATACAAAGCTCTCCAAGCCAGGGGGGCAGCTCCAGAGAGAAGCCACAGGACGATTCTCTGTGTTTAAAAGACCCCTGCAGTTCCCATCCCAAGTGATTCCTGTCCTGGGTCCGTGTGTGCTCCATTATCTCCCAGGCTGATCCACATGTCCCCAACAATTGCTCTGCAATCTCCCCCCCGTGTGATATTGCAGGATATTCCACTGCATTAGCAAGTTGAACATGTTTTTACTGCCCACTGTCTCTCCATGCAATATTTCACTGTCTCCCTGGCTATTATCCTGGCGGCACAAAGTCCCATTGAAATTCATGGTGCAAGTCGCCCATTTGTTTCCTTTGAGCTTTGCAGGGTTGTTCTATGCAGCTTTATGCATATCATTTTTTGCTATGCAAAGTGAGGGTAATGACTTTACCTGCTCTCTTTCAAAGCACTGAACAAAGCCTGTCCCCATGCCGTAGACTGATTTTGGAATATTTGTTCTAGGGTTTGAGAGGGATGAATCAGAGCTCTTAGGGAATGTGCAATCTGATACTCTGTAAATAAAAAGAAAGTCATGCTGCATCTACATGTCTCCAAGGCAGGCGTGTGCTCCCTGTCAACCTTTCTTGCTGGAACCAGCTTCAGGGATGGCTTTGGCTGAACTGAATAGCTTCATTTTTGATGACAGCCCTGGAATAGCATCACTGGGTTTGGCCAGTGCCACCAACAAGCCTTGACCTGGCTCTGCCTTTCGAGGACAGATGATGCCCCTCTCACATGACAAGGTGAGACTCCTCAAGCAAAGGGTTGCTGGAGATGTCCTCATGGACATCAAGAGTGGGGGAGAACCAAAGGCAGAGCAACAAAGGAAAGGTTTTACTGTGAAGAGCTTCACACTCAGGCTGAAGTTGCCTTCACCACCACCCCAAAGGAGACTGAACCTCGGGTACCCACAGCATGGCTTTGATGTCTTGAATGAAGCCCCCAAATCAGTGACCACTTGTAAAAATGGGGTTCACGATGTCTGTGCTTGAATCTGTGCAGTGCCAGGCGGGCAGAGACAAGACTTTCATCTCCATACACTGGTGCTTGGATGTGGTTAAGCATGTGGGGTGGATTTTGGACACTGCCCTGGGATGCATGGTTTGAAATGTGTGTTTTGCTGGGCCATGACCCAAATTGCAACTTGAAGATTTGGTGACAGACTCCTTGGTTTGAAAGCACCCACAAGCTAAGAGTTATTCTCCAAAGAGACTTGTGAATAGCACCTAACAAGTGCACTGGAGAATTTCTCATTTTCTTCATGGACAATGTGTGTGTGACAGAGAAAGAAAAAAAAAGACAAAAATCTTTAAAGAATTTGCTCATTTTAAATTATTTACTCTGTCTACTTTCTTGGAGTCCCCAGGAGGAAGACACTGTGCAATCTGCATTACAATAGCATGTCAAGGTATCCAGAAGGTCCAAAAGAAACCATCAACAGTGGGATGAATCCCCTGGGGCCTTGGTGAAGGACATCCAGCTGTGCTGTACTGAATCCAGAGTTACAGATGTAGGGTCCACAGGGATGCAAGCACAGCAGGGAGACAGTGATCAGCATCAACAAGGATGAGGAGGACCAAATTAATCCCATTTTCAGACTTAGTGGTCAATACAAGCAGCACACAGTATAGGGAGGTGTCTCTGCTTTGAGCAGGGATGTCTAATGGGAACTGCACTGTCCTCATGGACATCCCCTCAGCTGCCAGGCCCTGCAAGTAAAGGTAGAACTAGAGACCAAGCCAGTCCTGGATGTGCCCAGCAGCTCCAGGGGGTGAGCAGAGCAACTCATGGTGCACAGTCACTCTGCACCTGGGCTGTGGGCTGGCAGGAGTCCTCTCTTCCCACTGCTGTCACCTTTCAATGACTTTCATTGACTTCTTGAGAGTTTCAAAGTCAAAACTGAAAAAGAAACTCAGAACAAATGGGGACCTGTAAAAACACATCGAAGCTGCCAAGTCTACAGCAGATGTGATTTGCAATGGATGAGGTATTAACACCCTGAAAAATTGGAGTAATGATGTGCAGTAATATTTGTCATCACCAAGGCTGAGTACGTTAAACAAAAATGTTCTGAAATGCAGCTTCTGCCTGGGCCTGGTAACTTTCCCAGATGTAAATACTGCAGTTGTTTTCCAAACATTCTCTAAATACCATAAGGCCTTAGTCCACTTACAGCACTAACAGCCCATAAAATGTCATTTTTTGTTTTCTAATTAATCTGATGATTTTCAGATAGGATTTGACAACAGCAGCAAAAAAACATTTCAGGCTGAAAAAAAATTATCCCTTGGATGTCAAGTCACCCACAGCCATGCTGGTGCATTGCTGGGAACTGCACAGCAGCATCCCCTCATCCTGCTGGATGGCGACTCATGGTGGGGCAGATCTACTCACCCTCCAAGCCAGGGGACACCAGGCAGTCTCGTAGGGATGTGAAGGGGGAGATCACACCCTTCCTGCAAGGATCATCCTCCCTTTTACTCTGGTGAGAGCTCCCTGTCGTGGTGCATTTTTCAGATGCCCACAGCAGAGAGGAGAGCTGGAGGCAGAGCCCTCGTGGGGGTCCCAGGTGGAGCAAGTCTGGTTGGATTTTCACCCTCAGTGTAAGGGGGGTCGTTGCTGTTAAGGGTCTCACTGCAGGTGTTCAGGTGCTTGGGATTTCTAAGACAGTTGAAGCCACTGCTTTTTGGGGGAGATGAATGGTATAACCAAGCAAAGTACACCAGACCTCCATGCCGTGCCCACATGGGGTCCCATGAAGGCCTGGTGGGGATGTCTGACTCTGCCCCAGGCTCTGCACAGAGGCAGTCACAGGGCTGTCACCTTTCCCTCCAGACCCCCCTCTTTTGGTGAGCACTTCCCTACAAGGACACCAGCTTGTCACACTCACTGTGACACAAGGAGGATCCAGAGTCAAGCCTTGCTGCTGTGGGCACTGCAGGGGAACAACTCAGTCCCTGCCCTGAGCAAGGGCAGAAGAGACATTGCCTACCCAAAGTCACATTTTGTTTCCTTCTCTTACTCAACACCTCCCCGTTCTGCATGGGCAAATGGAGCAGTGCCCAGCCAACACTTTGTGCCTTGGCCAGCATTTCTTTCCAGGTGATTCTCAAAAAGGCAGCAGAAGAGCTCTCATTCCCATACCCCCTCCATATCATCATGGGAAGCAGCCAAGGTTTTAATAACCACCTCTCCCTCCTGTACCACTTGTTAAACTGGGTTAGGACTGCTCGAGCCTGCTGTGTTAGACATCTTCTGCTGGTGGAGGGGAAGGGCTCACAGAAGCTCTCCTGACCCCAGACACCTTTCTCACAGCACTCCTCCCGCCATCTCGCATAAATAGATCAGTCATCCCAGCACGGCTACGTCTTCTTTTACTCCTTCCTGTCTTTAATAATATTATCAATGTCTGGTTTAGATTTTTACTAAATATAGGGGCCAGAGTCTGGACTAGCGTCACTTCCTCCCAGAAGAACTGGAACAGCTTGCTCAGAAGTACTTACTCCTTTTATTAATTTATCTTGGTTTGCAAAGTTGTTTGATTGCACCAAGTCTTTCCACCCCCCGTTGACCTGGCAGCTGGAAGAAATGATGCTGCTTTAAAGCCTGTCCTTGATCCATGGGTGAGGCTTGAAGTTTTTGGTGCTGCGTCTCCCAAAGCAACCCTGAGGAACAGGGGCACTGTGTGCCAGCCGGCAGCAAATTTGCAGAGAGCCTTTGGCAAATCTTCCCTCTCCTCACTGCTGATCTCCATGGGTGAAGATCTTTAATGGAGTGCCAGTGGCATCCATGTCCCCTCTGGGGGATTCTTCTTCCAGCTGCCAGGCGTCAGTTGCAGCTCCAGGACTGGCGTGAACCTGCAGTGTTTGTGGCTGCCCCAGGGTTTGTGTGGCACTGATGTGGGGACCAAACCCTGGAACGCCCCACTCCTGGCACCAGGAGGCACCTGGCAGTGTCTGTTCCTCGCCCAGGGAAACCAGTCTGTTCCTCTTCCAGCAAAGGATGGGACCTCTTATCCCTCATCTCCCCTGGAAGATGTTTGACCCCAGGGCCACCCTCATGGTGTCCCTTGCTGTTTCATGTCATTGCCTATTCATTTATTAGTCCCAAGCAACTTCAATGGGAATTCCTTGACTTCAGGGCACCCTATGGGACACAGGAGAATGGGATATCCCTGCTCCAGGGAGGAAGTGGTCTTCCACGATTCAAGGGCATGAGCACAGGTGCTAATGGGGAAGAGGAATGGAAGAACCTCAGAGCAACCTGCTCACCCACAGACCAAGAGCCTGGAGAGCGGGTCACAGCTGTGGAACAGAGGATGCCAGATCCATTCTCCATGCCCATCCTCTCCATCCTGCAGGGTATCTCCTGCATTCCCATGGGCACTTTCCCTGGGCTGTGTGTCTAATGCAGCTGAGTGCCGTGCCAGGTTGCCAGCTGCCGTTTGGAGAGGGGCCATTGCTTGCCTGTTCCCAGGCTGTCTCCCAGCTCTATTACTCCACGCTTCAGGTTTTTTGGCTGTGGTGGTGTTGGTGTTGTTGCTATTAAATTGAAAGGAGTAAAATTTCTCTCCTGTACCCATTCTTCTCTCTTTTCCCTGCCACCTTCTTGTGGGGCTGCAAAAGGAAATCGCTGGCTAGGAGGCGGTTTTGGAGATTGTTTGAAACACCTCGAACCATCACAAAAAACACACAGGCCAGTCCTTACCTCAAATGACAGTGCCTGGGGAGAGAGAAGAGCACTTCTGTTCCAAGGGCCGGCTCAGTGCCAGCCACACTTTAATCATCCTGATTAAAGGTGTGTTGTGTTGCTAAAACAGCATAAAAAAACCCTGCCAAAAATGGGAAGGCAGGATGGCAGTCTCTGAGACAGGTGAAGGGTGGTCTGAGGCAGGAGGATGCTGAAAAGGGCTGAGTACAGACCCCTGGGAGCTGTGGGCAGGGGTCGTGGTCCAGCCCCATTCGTGTCATACTCATCTCAGTCCCTGTGCTCCCAGCATCACCTGGCGCTGCCCAGCTGGGACCAGTTCGGCCCATGGAGGTTCAGATTTGGTGTGAGGGGTGGGGTGGCTGTCATGCACACACAGGGACACACAGAGACGTTCACACAGGCTCACAGAAACAGACAGGTGTGTCAATACAAACACACAGACACAACCCGGACCCTGCACCCCCACTGCTCAGATGCACCCCAGCATACAGACACACACCCCAGTCATCCCCGCACCCCCTCAGGGTGTCACCACAGGCACACCACAAGCACAGAGGCACACCCACACACAAAGGCAGATGTCCCCGACACGGACACTCACACCTTCACAAGCCCTGCACACTCACAACCCCACTCTCAAAAGGTGTCACACTCACGCAGTGTCACACACACGCAAGTGGCACAAATACCGTGTCAGGTACATACGGTACGGCACACTGTCACGCAGTGTCACACACCCAGTGTCACAGTGTCACACACCCTGTGTGACACACCCCGTGTCACCCACACACAGCCCCCATCCCCCCGGTGCCAGCCCAAGTCTGCCGGCCGAGCCGCTTATCGCTCCGGGCCGTGACCGAGCCCCAGCGAGCTCTACCGAACCGTGCCGTGCCAAGCCGGAACCGAGCCGAACCGGCCGTGCCGAGCCGTACCGGACCGTGCTAGGCCGTACCGAGCCGAACCGTGCCGTGCCCCATCGCACCCCTCCACCCGCCCCGCAGCGAGCCGAACTGCGCCGTGCCCATCCCATCCCACCCGAGCCGCGTCGAGCCGAGCCGTGCCGAGCCGTGCCGGTGGAGCCCCCCGGGCCTGGCAGCGCTGCCCGGCGCCGCCTGCACGGGCAGGGCTCTCCGCCTGACGCAGTGAGGAGCTGCAGCCCTTCTCTTCTCGGAGGCCGGGCTCCAGCGCTGGGATTTGCTCGGCTCCGGCTGCGTTTCCCTGCCCGCCTCCTGCCCCCGGCCCGCCCGCTTGGAAGGGCGCGGGGAGCCGCAGCCGCGGGTGCGTCCGCCGCCCATCACCGCGCTTCGGGGCTGGGCGCGCCGCCGAGCGCCGGGAGCCGCCTCCGGAGCAGGTAGGTGCGCCCGCAGC
>JACBWW010000025.1:9188994-9461213 GCA_020086605.1 Lanius collurio | reverse complement strand
GAGCCCCGAGAGCCCCACGCAGCCCCCGGTGGCCGCTCCGTGTCGCCAAACTTTTGGCGGCTGCAGCCCAGGTTGGGGCTCCGGCGGGAGGGGACCGCGGGGCCGGCGGCGGGGGGAGCGGGCGGGGGGTCCCCGGGCTCGGCCGGGGCTGCTCCCGCTGTCTCTCTCCCTAGGGCGAGCGGGAGATCGGGACCGGAGCAGCTCCCCACGGCCGGGTCGGGGACGCGGAGCCGGGAACCTGCTCGGCCCGTGCTCCCTCCCCCGCCCATGGGGGATCTCCACTTCGGGGTCTCCCTCCGCCGGCGGGTGCGCCCGAGCCGGAGCATCCCCGGGGAGCCCCTGCAACTGTTGCCTGCTGGAAGCTCCGGTGCTCCGGGGGAAGAGCCGGTGCCGCGGGCAGTAGCGTCGCCCCAGGGGCAGGGGTCTCCCGCCCGGCTCGCCACAGCGCCGCACGGAGCACTTGGACAGGGGAGGCTGCCTCCATCACCCCAGATAACCCTGGAGGCTGCGAGCCTTGGGGTGGGAGCTGTTGGAGAGCCGCTCTCCGGCTCTGCTCCCCCCGCCCCCCCAATCCCTTCTGCATTCCCACGCCGGCTGTTGGGACCTGCCTCCCCCTACACGCGCTCCTTCAGCGGCTATTTCTGTCCTCGCCAAACGCGCCGCACATAGAGCTTTAATTAAGGAAAATTAGTGGAGGAGGGCGGAGGGGGGGTGTCCGTGCTCCGGGGAGGGGGACGGTCCCCGGGACCTCGCCGGCTGAGACTGATGATCGCTGCCGTCGCTGATGGCTCGGGGGAGGCGGGGGGCAAAGTGCCCGCCTGAGAGTTTGAGCCGCTTTCGCTTGGTTGTTTTGTTTTGTTTTTTTTAAGAAAAGGGAGGTGGTGGGGGGTGGTACGGACACACGACAACGCGGGAACGTGTTCCTTCCCAGAGGGTGTGTTGCAGTTTTAATTATAATGACAAATGTTGCCGTAAAGTTCCGTCTCGGTTCCTGAATGCAGGCAGAGCACGGAGCACCGGGAAACTCGCCCGTCGCACCGGGCACTCGCCCGTCGGCGCAGCGGAGTTGCCAAAGAATTCTCTTGGTTGCGTTTTAAATGAGGCTCGGCTGGGTCTGCGGGTCCTCGGGGCGGCGGCGGGGCGTGGAACTCGGGGGTGCCAAGGAGGTGGGGACAGTCCCCGCTCCCTGGGCAGGACCCCTGCAAGCAGCCCAAAACCCCGCTGGTCCCCAGTCCTCGTGGAGCGTGGCTACTCCTCCCGTGCGCGGCGGGACCCGACGGGCAGCGGCGTCCCGGTGCTGGGGAGATGCCAGGGTGCTCCCCGCGCAGCCCTTTCCTCCTCCTCCAGCTCTCCCTGGACAGCATCCTCCGCACCCCCGCTCATCCCTGTCCTCCGGGCCGGGCAGCCCGAGGGACCTGCGGTGCTGCCCACCTCCAGGCTGTGATTTGCAGCCCCGGGAAAGCCCCGCGGAGGAGGGGACGGGGGGACTGGCATCACCAGGCTCCCCCGGGGCAGAGCCGCCGCTTCCTCCTCTCCGGTCGGGGACTCGCCTCCTCCCTTCAGCTTCGCGCGTTCCGCCGCCGGTTCGCGCTGGATTAAATATTTAGAAGTTTGCAGCGGTGAATAAAGCGATCGTTAATAGAAATTGATGGCACCGATACGAAGGGGGTGGCACCGGCGGCAGGAACGGCGCGGCTCAGCGGGAGCGGGCGGGGCTCTCCTGGGAGGGTTTTTAAGGGGTTTTACCCCAAGTTAAGGGTTTATCGCTCCGAATGCTGTGGCAGCGCCAAAACCTGGGAGCTGCTCTTCACGTTTCCCATGATGTCTTTAAAAAGCATGTTTTTTTCCGCCCTGCCTGCCTGGAAAGAATAACCCCGTGCCTTCGCAGAGACGAGGCAATCGGCTCGAATTTAGCACCTAAAATCCCCCGTCAGCACCTCACGCCTTGCTGCCGGACACCATGCAGGGCTCACACTCGCCCAGACCCTCTGGGTTGGCCGTGGCAGTGGGGGGCAGTGGGGTGCTGTCGGTAGGGACCGGGAGCGTGTCCCCAGCCCCCCGAAGTGCAGCGCTGGGCAGTGGGGGGACCCCCGTCCTGGGGAAGGCAGGGATGAAGTTTGCCCGATGACCTGGAGGAGCGAGCGGACCCTGGGATCGGAGCGGCCTTCCCGGGGTGGGGGGGGGAAGGACACGGGACTGGCCGGGTGGCCGGTGAGCCCTGGCTCCCCACGCCGGGCTCCGCAGCCCCGCTCCGAGCTTGAGTCAGCGCTTCTGTCAGCGGCGGGGCTGGGGCAGCGCTCGGCGGAGCGGGATGCGGTCCTGGCGCGGGTGCGGAGGCAGCGGGAGAGGGGGAGGAAAGACGAGCTGGAATAGGATGGAGGGGCGAGCAGAGAGGGAAAGAAAGGGCGAGGGATGCCCGGGGACCGGCCGGGAGTGTGAACCCACCCGTGCCCTTTTCGCAGAGCCGCTGCTCGGTGGGAGCCGGCGGCGATGGGCAGCGGCTTGGCATGGGGATGGGGAAAGCCGAGGGCAGAGCGGAAAGCCCTGGGCCGACACGATGCCCCTGCTACGGGCGCCAGAGACGGTGTGTACCCCTCAGGGCGGGTCGGTGCCGTGCCCACGCCCGCCCACGCCCCTCACCCCGCGCTGGGGGACGCTCCCCCGATCCGGCGCTGCCCACGCGTGTCCCAGCCCGGCCGCCGCTCCGGGCTGGGGCAGCGCCGCTCTGTGACAACAGAAAGTGGCTGTAAAGGGGCGAGGCGTCACACGCTCTGCCTCCGGGAGGCAGGGAAAGGCTGAGGGACCGATGGGAAGGCATGAATGAATGAATCTCCATAAAGAGCCCCAAGCAGCAGGGAGACGGAGAGAGGAGGAGGAAGGAGAGGAGGAGGAAGAGCTGGAGCAGGGCAGGCAGCAGCAGACGTGACGCCGGCAGGTAAGGGAGTGCCGGTGCCGCTCGGCCCCGCGGTGCCTGGGATGGCAGGTTGGGGGACACAGCCAAAGAGGGACAGGAGCTACCGGGACCCTGCATAGGTTTGGGTTGTTTTTTTTTAGGGAGCATGTTTTCCTCCTGACTCCTTACAAAACGTGGAGTCCCTAAACTTCCCAGCACTCCTTTCCTCCCCCGGTACTGCCGCCCTGCGCCTGCCGGTTTTGGAGGGTTCCGGGCTGAGCGCGGCGGCAGCTCCCGGCAGGGACCGGCCCCGGCGGCTGGATCTGCCCCGCACCGGGGCAGCCCTGAGCCGGGCCAGCCTGCCCGGTCGCAACGCAACTCGGCCGGGCGTTTAGAGTTACGCTGCCGGGGGTAGCCAGCTTCTGCCGCGGCCCCTTTGCTTTGGGGGCTCAGTGGCGAGCTCCTCTCCCCCCGGTCTCCATCCCCCTTCGGAGCTCCGTCCCTGCCGTGGTTACATAAGGCAGAGGAGCCCGTAGCCAGCGCTGACGCGGGCCGGATCATCGGGATCGCACCCAAGGATGCCCACAGCTGAGCTCAGCCTTGCCCGGCTGCTCCCCATCATCTGCCCCGCTGGCTGCGCTGAGCAACCCACTGCCTGTCCGTGTCTGCTGCGGGGACTGTGCGGCACAGGTACACCCCTGCACACCCCTACACACACCCCCTGCCCTGCCGCTGCCCTTGGCTCTCCCGCAGAGCTGCCCCGCACTAACGGCGCTGGGATGCGCGGAGCCCTTGGAGCGCACAGCCGCACGCACAGCCCGTCCCACGGAGCAGCCTGGCTCCCGCAGATGGGCCCACGCCAAGGCGATGCACACGGGAAGTGTTTGCACACAAACACAGAGCTGCAGGCAGCGCACGGGTCACGCTCTCGCACACACCTGGGCTGGTGCTCGCCAGGGGCTGGTGCTCGCCCATGCCAGCACGGGGGCGGTGGGTGCTCTCCTCGTGCCCGACGGGGCCGGCTCCCAGCCCAGGCGGGCGCCGGGAATCTGCTGGGAACGCTGCAGGCCTGGCAGGGCAGCCCTGGCTGGCTGCCGTGGGCAGCTCTGCGGCTGCCCGCAGCTTTCCCCTCCCCGACCGAGGTGCTCCGAACAGGGATCAATAATGCCTTTCTGATTGGCTTCAATTCTCCATTCAAAGTAGTCACTGCATTAGGACTTGATTTTTCTCCCCTTTGACTCCTGGCCAGATTAGATTGTGAATTTGGCTGATTTCAAGCTACTGGGGGAGGGAAGAATCATACAGCAAGCGAGAGAGAACTGAAATATCCTACAGGATCCCCTGGAGGGGAGAGAAATCAGGTCTAGATAAGAGCTTGTTCTCCCCGTCTGGCTAATGCTTCCCTGTTTGATGATCAGAAAACACAAGAGCTAACCTCTCACCAGGATGCTTAACTATGAAAGGTCAGGCTTTTGGCTTGTGCGAGGTGCAAGGTTTGTTATTGTGAGCTGTGGTTTATGTATTCCGGTTCTCCCGCCGTATGCTAAACATGGGAGTGCACGATGCATGCAAACAGAAGGACGCGGTCGGTGCTTCCCGGGGTTTACGAGTCGAGCTCTGGATGTAACGCTGGGGTTGGAGGAGCTGCAATGGGGATGGGACACGAGGTCCGTGCCCTGGAGAGCTCAGAGCCTGTTTGTCAAGTCTCAGCCCCATCCTTGGGCAATTTTTTCCAATAGTTATTTCCCCATGTGTGTGCTGGGGATAAGCGAGTGGCTTATGTCAGTGAAGCCCTGCGTTCCAGAGGGACACGGAAAGCAGCACCCAGGAGCCTCCCAGCCACGCTGGTCAGGGTGCTCTTCCCTGCTGGTTGCTCCAGGATTTCATGCCGAGAAAAGCCACAGCAGCACAGCATCGCTTGCAGCATCCCAGCTGCTGGCACTTGCTGTGAATTACTGTTAGCTCCAGGTGAAGCAAAAACTTGGGATTATGTGGTTTCTCAGCAAAGGGCACTGGGAAGGTTGGTGGAGTGGAGGGACTTGTGAAAGAGCTGGTTCAGGATGGTGAGGAGCTCCGGGAAGAGAGGATGGTGGAGCTGGAGGCTCGCTGCAGGTAAGCTGTGCTGTTCTGGGCTGTGGGGAGGCAGCTGTGCAGTCACCAACAAGGCTGTGAGGTGCAGGGTTGAGGAGGTGAGACGCTGCTGTGGAGGCTGTAAAGGGGGTATGAGCAGGGAGCACAGCCTTGAGCAGTGTTTGGCATGATTTGGTGCTGGATTTTCTTGGTGTTGCAAATGCACGGCTTGGGGAGGGTTTGAGTGAGCCCGATGGCAGGACAGCACTGAGGCTGAGTATCTGGGTATGGGGAAATGGAGATGTGATGGTCGGCAGTAAACTGGGCCCAGAGGAGGCTGGTGGGGAGGACAGGAACTGTATGGAGCTCAATAGGACAGCAATGGAGCCAGACAGAGCCCAAACTGTGGGTGAAGAGGGAGGCAGAGCTGTGAAAGCAGTAGGTCTGTGAGGACCTTGGGGTGAAGGGAACTGGAGACCTTGAGCCTTGGTCCCATATGTGCTAAACCACCAGCAGAGTGGTGCCAGGGGCTGGGTGGGGAAAAAGAGGATAAAGAGCATGAAATGATTTGTGTGGTGGTGTTTGGCTGCTGGAGTGGGGAGTGTATGTACTCAGCACAAGGGTTATCTGGGTCCCTGAGACATCCCTGTAATAGGAACAAATAATAATAAATCTGAAAGAAAGGAGCTGTGAGAATTAGCTCCAGGTGAGGGGGCCTAGAGCCTCCATGCACCATGAGGAGCTGGGGCAGGAGGGTCTGGGGGAGGTGGCACTGAGGGTGCAAGGGCTGTATGAGCCTGGTAAGGGAGCTGGGAGAGCACAGCAGGAGGGTGGGGAGGTGGAGATGGTGTGGCTGTGGCAGCAGCCCGTGAGAAAGCTGTGTGTGCTTAAAAAAGCACCTCAAGAGACCAACCCAAAACACCTATCAATCAGGGAAGTCTTAAATCTGTAGTTTGGGATGGCCTCTGCACTCTCTGGTCTGGTCTCCCATGCAATGTTGAGGCTCAAGGCACAACTCAAGATGACCCACAGGCCGTAGAACAACTCGTGAGGAAAGCTCTCCTGCTCTTGGAAGTGTGGCCAGCTGCCCTCGGAGCCTGGGCTTGTTATCCTCTCTAGGGGCTGGTGAGGGAGAAGTGGGGTCCCAGAGCTGTGGCCCCTGTTCCTGCTGGGTGGGGTCCTGCCCCACTTGGGGACCAAGCCATCAGGTGTTTGTTCAAACACACTCAATGTATGTGTTCAGGGCTCTCAGGAAAGCCAAATGACCACAACTCTGCTGGCTTCCCCTACCCCTTTCTCCTTTGTGCTTAGAGGGAACCAGTGGGAAAATCTCCAAGATCTGGGATTTTTTTTATTTCCTATTCCAGCATTTCTTTATGAGCTGGACAAGGGCAATCTCTGAAGCTTGTTCATATTTTTAAATCTGCAGGAATAAGTGTATGGAAATATATGTGTTTTACTGTATCAGCTGCTATCAGCTTTTAACTTTATTACAGTAAGTGCAGAGTTTTTCGTGGGCCAAACTCATTCATTGGATTTAATGGAGTTAAACTGCAGGCAGATTTGGCTACTTGTTTGTGTATATCTTTGTAAAATGGACAGGCAGAGATCATAAAATTTTATACTCTCCATGGCATCTTTTAGGGAAAAGTCTTCCAATATGTTTTATAAACAGCATGCGTATTTTGCTACAGTGTATGCTCATACCTAACACAAGGCACTTTAGAGCTGCTTCTTTTTCCCTCTCCCAGAGCTATATGTTTGTGAGTGAAGTTGGATTTCCCTGCATTATTTTCTTGTGCTGCTTTCCTTAAAAGTGTCTTTAGCAGTTTTAAACAATTTAACTGGATTTCTTTCTTTCTTTTTAATGTATTTGTGTCTCTTCCTAGAAATGGTAGTCAGGACCCCAACCTTTGCTATGAAGGACTCAAAATGAGGGAAGAATAATGTTTATAAAACCTCTTGGTAAATACCCAAAGCACTCCTAAACTGTCCCAGCTGCAAATGCATGATCTCAGGACCTTTCACAGGTACAAAAATATGCTGTGATACCTTTGAGGGGCTGACTTTTTTTCCCCCTTCTTCCTGAGATACTGTTTTCTTTTATTTTCTCTATGTGATGATACCGGTTTCTTTACCTATTCTGGGCTGGGTTTAGATCCTGCTTGTGCAGGGCCTTTCCCAGTGTAACATGGAGCAAACTGGCACTTGAAGCTGTAGAGAAAATGTATTTCTAGGAGATGGATTTATTTTCTAATGAGGTATTTGATGCTTTTCCAGGCTCTAAACAAATTAGACCCAGATCTGTGGCTGCAGGGCATTGGGAGGGGAAGTGGTTGATGAGTTGAGCTAATTAATTACACTTACTTATGACTTATCAAATGGTCATCACCACCCCATACAGAGCACTTGAGTGGGTGGAATTGAGGGGAGAGGATATTGATATGTGGGATAAATGTAAAGCAGTGGTCAGTGACAAGGACATAAATAAATCTGGAGGTTCTGGTGACATTAAAGTGAGGTATGAGAGAGACTTGATGTCAAAGGAACCCTATAATGTATTTATATTCCCACTCAGGATTTGCTGGAGTTTCTAAATAATGCATTAATTCAATTACACATTCTTAATTAGTGTTTTCTCAATTTGGAGCAACATCATTAATTTACTGCGTCATATTTTTATTTTGCTGGTGTGGTGAGTTTAATTTTTGACTCTTTCCCCTCTCTGCTTTGTGAAACTCATAACACTCAGCTGTGATGCTCATGCCACAAGCTGCAGCTTCTTTGGGAGTACCAGTTTTCTGTATTGTGTGTTTGCGTTGTTTTTTAAAATTTTTTTTTATTTTATTTTTTTTATGCTGACAGGCTGCACAGCTCTGACCTGACCCCGTAATATAGGAGGAAGAGGGAGAAAAAGAGCCCAGATCTGAAGCAGCTCCTTTTGAATGCTGAGCAGCATCTGTTCTCCGTAGAGCAGGGCGATCTGCAGCATGCTGGGGCAGGAATAGGCCCTTTGGGCTCCCCCAAGTGGGGTTGTTTGATTTTTTCCTCTCTGGAAACTCACGGTACTTGCAGGGATGGGTGCTCCCTGTCCCTCTGAGGTGACTGCACCACGCAGGGCTGCTCCTCCTGGCACCTGGAGCGCCCAGGGCGCTCTGTGTCACCTCTCAGGGCTTGTCTGCCTGCTTCTGCACAGGAAAGGTTCAGGGACAGCACCTTTGCTGCTGTGTCCGGAGAGAAGTTGTGCTCCTGAGAGCTGCTCTCAGGCATTTGCTCTTTGGCACCTCCTGGAAAGCAGAGCCGGCTCGGTGGCACATGTGCAGGGTGGGTGTTGGTGCCAGGGCTCTGGTCCTTGCCACAAGCCAGGCTTAGCACTTGAAACCAATGTATAGCCTGGTTTATTCAAGTTATAGGATGGTAACTGATCAGGGAGATGAACACAGCCAGCCCTGCTCCCTCCAAGCAATGCCTTCCAGACCAGCACTTGTCCCAGCTTTGCAGAGAGCTGCTCGGGCTTTTCTGCCCCACACCCCACTTCTCCCTTTTAATTTTTGTTCCTGGCTTTGCTTCTGTTCCCCACCCTCTGCCCACGCTCTGCTCTCGCTCGGAGGTGAGCGGTGCAGCCTCCCAAGCCCCATTCATCACCGCCTGCTCGCCAGCAGCCGCCGCTCCATTGATTGACTGCGGCGGGGAGTGAATTTAAAATCATTACACTCCTGAGACAGCTTTTAAATATGAAGAAAATGAAGTCTGTTAAGAAGCCTTGTGGAAAGGGTGTCTCCAGCCAGGGAATTCTGTGTGGGACCAGGTGCTGTTTGGATCCAGAGGAGACTCCACTGCTCTGGACCTCATGGGTGTCGCTGTGTGAGCCTGGACCGCTCCGTGCTGGTGTGATGGGAGTGGGCAGGCGGCTGTTGGTGGAGAATTAAGTAGAAATATTTCACTGTTGAAAACACTGTTGTGTAAAGCCATCCATCTGCTGCCTGTCTAATGCCTTGCATGAATTAATGAGCTGATTGATTAGGAGAACCTTGCAGCAGCCAAGTGAGGGGAATGATTCTTGTCCTCGTGCTACAGGTGGGAGGAACTCAGAGGTGCAGAGGTTAAGATTAAGTTTTCCAAGTTGGGTTGCATTTTTTTGCCATTAGTGAAGGCTACAGCTGAGACATTTGTCTGTGTCTTGTTTTACTGATTGATCAGTCTGATTTTTTGGGTGTGTTTTGCCTTCAAGAGCAGTTGTGAGATACTGCTATAGCTGAGCCCTGGAGAGTCTCTGCCGGGATCTGATCTTCCAGCCTGTTCACAGCAAAACAGCAAAGTCTGCTGCAACTCTTGGCTGTGGTGCTTGCAACCAATAGTCTCTTTTCTTTCTACTGGGAAAGATAAACTCTCACTATTTCTTACAATGTTGGCTGTTTAACACATCTTCCTCTCAGTCCACAGCCTTTACCAGTGGAGGCTTCCTATAAGCATCCCCCAATTCCTCACAGTATCTCTCCTGGCCACCTGCAGCTGGTGGAGGCAGGTTACTGATGGCTGATGCATGGAGCATCCGTCTCCTCCACGCTACGACGAGTGCAGCTTTTCAGGAGTGGTGCATTGAGCAAATGTCACTCCACAGCCCCAAAATCTATCGAAGGAAATGACAGTGGCTGTGAGCATTAATCATCCTGTATCATCAAAATAAAGTTGTTGCAATAGAGTATTGTCAAAAGATAAATGCCTTGACTTCGGCTCAGTGCTGGTTCCTTTAATGCTGGCAGCTCACCAAGCAGGAGATGGTAGTTGTGTGGCCTGGGAGCTCATCTTGGGGCGTTATTAATTAACCCTTCCCTCTCCAGGCAAACAGTTGGTCAGTCTGGTTACCCAGAAAAAGCCTGGGCCACTTGAGAAGTTGAATTAGTTTCTTTTCATCATTGTGCTGAGAAATTTGTGCCTGGCCCGGTGTGAGTAAAAGCAGGGGTGTGTGGAGCAGCACTGTAGGGGCACTTTCCACTTCCCTTTCTGAGCTCTCACTGCCTTCCCCCCACACCCCCAGCCCCCCCAAAAAGGCAGATTTGTTAAAGTGGTGCAAAAAAAAAGGCAATGATTAAAAAAAGGTATTGAATATCTGATTAGTGGTGTAAAAAATACCTGTTTCTGCTTTACTCTTGCCAAAGGATGGGGCTGGAAAGCAAACCCTGTAACCTTCATGCTGGTCTGCACCTGCTCAGGGTGGGGCAAGTGCAAAGGCTGATGTGGGAGGACATCAGGAGTGTGACAGACGTGGCATCCTTAGGGACCAGTGGGATGAGGGGTGGGACTGCTGGTGGCACCGAGATCTCCTGGGGCTGCAGAGAGGCACAGCAGTAATGTCACTTCCAGCTGCTGTCTCCTGGGGAAGGTGGCACTGAGCAGTGAATTGCAAGGTCTGGTGTGTTGCCCAAGGGGGATAGAGAGCTGCTGGAAATCTCTTTGTGTTTAAAATCTGGGAGTTCAAGCCAGTCTCTTGTGTTTTCTGGCACCATTGAACTTCTCTGCTGCCTGGGTTTGAGCCTTTGTCCGTGGGGCTGCAGGGACCTGGCCCGTGCTAGGAACAGGCTGTGCTTTGCAAGCTGTGCAGCCGAGCAGGACACTGAGGAAGGGATGGAGTGGAGCTCTGCCTCTGCCCAGCTCTGCTGAGCAGGCAGGCAGGGCTGGGAGCGAGGGCTGCACATTGGGGTGTGGGATGGACGCCTCGCTGAGCCCCTCTGGTGTTCCTCACCTGCCCTGGCTCCTTTTTTTCTTTACATTTTCTGGGGAAATGCTGAAGCCTGGGCTCAGGAATAATGCAATTGCTTCTGGAGAACATCTGCTACAGAGGAGCAAGGGGAAAACTTCAATAAATTAACACATTTCAACCTCTGTCCCAGTTCACAACGGAGCAGGAATTGGGCTGTGGAGTTTGTGTAACTGCTTCATGTGTAAAGAAAAAAGGGGAAATAAATCAGTGGGATGAGATTCTTAAAGCTTCATTAGAAACCATGTAATCATTTAGATGGGAAAATACCCTAAAAGACAAAGTTCAGCCATAATGCTTACAAGCGAAGTGAACATCACTGTCCCATCCAAGTTCAGAGAAGTTTGTCTCATTGTTTACTGTGTGGGTCAGTTTATTAATCCTGAGCTTCACTACTGGACTTGATGATCTTGGAGGTATTTTCCAGTATTAATGATTGTATGATTCTCCAGCAGTTTTGCAGAAATGTCCTCTTCTATGTTAAAATCCTTTCCATTTGTGAACTAGCTTGGAGGTTCTCTAATACCACATTGGCTGTAAGAAGAAGCTCCAAAATTTCTGCATGGCTTTCCTGCCTCTCTGTCAATAAGGAATGGATAATTCAGGTTAAGATTTTTTTTTTTTTTTTTGTCCATTCCAGTCCCAGTCTTAACAAAGCCATAAAACAGCATCAGTTTATATAGGTTTTAGGACAGCACACTCTGTTTTGCACTGGAATTCTTTATTTGTGGGGATAAACAGAGTAACACACTTCATTTTAATGAGGCTGGCTTGGGAATTAAGTGTGTGTCACTTATTGATCTTGCTTTTTCTCCTCATTTATTCTGAAAAGCTGTTGTCTTTGTTTTCAGCAGGTAAAACCTGAAGTGTTGTTGCAAATGCTGACTTACTTCTGTGGTATAGATTGCAAGCAGCTCCTCAGAGCCAGGGCTTCTGGGGTCCTTGGGGGTGCTGAGTTACAGGTAACCAGTTCTGCACACATCATGTAAAGAGCCAGGCATGGGGACCAGATGGGAAATAACCTTCTGAGCTGGTCAGGTTTTCTGTGACCACCTGAGAGCCCCTTATCTGTCATCAGAATGATATCCAAGAGCTGTCAGCTGCATTCAGTGAGTAGACCTGGAGGTGAAGTGACATGTCCAGGGTTATCTGGGGTATCAGTACCAGAACCTTGCTGAGACCAGGTCCTTTGGCACCTGCTTCTGCACTACCCATAAGACTTACTTCCTTTCTTTGTCCTTAGTTTTGCAGTGCAAGGAAATTTTTGTTTAATTTTAAATGTGCTCCTAAATCTTAGTGACGGCAGATTGACGCAAGCGTGTGCTGGATCAGGGCCTGTTCTCTTATGCATATGGATGTGGACACAGCTGTAAGTGTTTTCCATCTCAAGGCTTCTGCAGGGAAGGGAGAGATCTTCCCTCCCTGCCCATGGATGTGTCCCCTCTCCCCCTGCACCAGGGGCAGCAGCACAGTTTGGGTAGAATTGCTGGTTGCTTGGCTCAGTCATTGTCCATCAAGTTTCCTGGTGAAGCCAGTGTGTGTGTGCAGCCTCCTGGCACACTTGGGAGCTGGGCATGGAGGTGGAGGGAAAGCCTCTGTGTCATGGTAACATCTTCCTTGGACTGCACAAGCTGGGAAGTTCCTCCAAGCCTGATGCTCTTGGAGGTTTTGGGTGGCGTGTAAGCACATCAGCAGAGAGTTACATGTTGGCCATGTCTTGTCTGGCAGAGCTTGCCCAGGATTTTGCTTTTGCTGGTGTCACCAGCAGCAAAAATGCAGCTGCTGCCTTGGGGTGGGAGCAGCAGCTCCTGAGAAGAGTAGCACAAACAGGCTGGGTCAGATGGCAAGGCAGGTTGTGCTCATCCCAGCTGGTCAAATGCAGACTGGAAAGCCCAGGCTCTGCATCTCTCCTCATGTGTGATATCCCCTCAGTCATGCCATAGCCCATGTGCTTGCTCAAGAGAACAGAAACTGCTTCCTCATCCCTCTGCAATGTCTGCAGCATCCAAGGGGTCTCCATCCTTTTACCAGCATGGATTGTGCCCATGAAGCTCTTGAATCATGCTGGATGCAGCCTGATGAAACTGCAGGGAGAATATTAAAAGAAAAAAAAAGTGGTGGAGAGAGCAAGTCAGCCCAAGTCTGTTTATGGCGGTTTCATTTTATTTAAAAGGGATAGCAAATTATAAACCATTTAAATATTTCATCTGCAGAAGGGCCCTGGATGAGGTTGCACTACATGTGCATGTGTGATGGATGAGTGGGGATGGCAGCAGGAGCAGCAGTGAGCACCAGCCCTGCTCAGGCCCATGTGCGTGTGGGGGAAGTGGTTGTGTCAGTTAAAGATTTTTTTTTTTAAAAGGAAATGTGTATTTTTCCCTTTAGTTGGTGAAAGTTGTTGCTGTCTTAACAGGTTGGGTTGGATCTGGAGACGAGGGCCTCATCCTGCTCCTCGATGCTGCCTGCCTGCTGGGTGACTGGAGGATGCTCAAAATAGCCCCAAATCAGAGCTGTGCCTGCCCAACCTTGTGGAGAGTCACGAGGTCACTGGTGTAACTGGGAGGAGAATTTGTCCTTCTAGCTTTAAAAATAGCTGTATTTTCTTTAATGGCATTTTCCTTGGGGCAGCCAGGAGCTTGCAGGAGAGCACAGCCCATTTCAGGTGCTGCTGAGCGGGGAGGGATGCCAGGACTCTCCAGTTAATCCCGTTTCTAAACCACATTTGTCTCTAAAAATGAACCAAACCAAGTAAAACTCTGTATTTTTCTTTCCTTCCACAAATTTTTATTCAACTGGCTTCCTAGAGCCAGGTTGAAGATGTTTCCTCTGTGGAAAATGCTCCCTGGTATAACTAAATAGGATTCTGTAATCTGCAGCAGCTGAAGTGTTTAGTTAGGGTCCAAGGGTGGTTTTTTTTATCCCAACTCTGTCCATCCTTACCAAAGTGCAGGGTTTCTAGCGATGAGCGATTTGGGGCTTATCTCTGGGAAGTGCCGTGAATGCCAGACCCGTGCTTACACAAGGAGGGAAATGCATGAATTTTTCCACATCAGTAGGAGCTGGAGATTTTGCTGAAGGTGTCTCCAGCTGCAAGGAGCGAGATATGGCTCTGCTGGAGAGCTCTGGAGAGGCAGAACTGAGTAGAAAATTTAAATGTGGATTTAATGCCTCGGAAAGCCATCTGTAAGGGGAGGTGCAGGTGCTGGCCGGCTCTTGGCCATGCAACAGGTCACTCGGGCTGGCTGATTGTGAGGCTGCTGAAGCACAGGCGTGGTGGCTTTAATCTGACTTGGGAGATGTTCATTAGGGAGCCCTGAGCTGTCCCAGGGCTGCAGCACAGCCCGAGGCTGGTGCTGTCCCTGTGAGTGCTCTCCATGCACTGCTTGTACAGGGTCCTGCTGGACCAGCTGCTTCTGTCTCCATTTTTATGTGGAAAAGCTGCATTGAAGGTTGTCAGGGCCTGGGATGCAGATGGACAGACTGACCACAGCCAGGGCAGGGTGGCTGGGATGCAGTTGCCATCCTAATTCCAGCCTCTGCCTGTGCCTGCTGAAGGAAAAGGAAAAGCAGTAAGTAAAATTGAGCCTCTGTGTGTCGCCCTGTTAGCTGGTGAGGCAATGGCTGAACCTCTTAGATGACACTACACAGCACTTTTGTAGAGTTACAGGGTAACTTGGTTAAACCCCAGCTCTGTATGGACACAGGGCTGAGAACTGCCCCTCCTCCTGCCCCTCACTCCCTTCTGGCACCGAGGCTGTGCTGGGCATCCTGGCGTGGAGGGTAGGCCTGTACCTCGGAGAGCTGTGCAGAGCAAACCCACGCTGGGAGGGAGCATCTCCTCTGCCCTGCTCAGTCTCTCAGGGCTGAGAACCATCTGTGCTCACCCCACTGCAGCAGTGGTCGTGGTCAGACATCTGCTGTGCCCCTGGGTGCAGCAGTGCCCTGTTTGTGGGGTCCCTGCAGCCTGCTGTGCCCCCAGCCTCGCTGCTGCTGCTGCTGGGTGCTCCCCTGAGCATCCCACCGGCTTTGCCCTCGGCCGTGCCCCTTCCTCACACCCCACCCTGGGGTTTTGTTGCTGGTGTCAATTTGTAAAACAATACTTCAGCATTACCCAGTGAAAACACAGACGGCATTGTACAGCTGGGAGCAACATTGATTGAAGTGATATTTAATCCAAGGAAAATACATGATACATAGTCTAGGATTCCTCGCTTATCCATCATATAATGCAGTTCATGGGGATTAAATATCCCTCCTGTAAAGTTGGTTGAGATCAGTGTTGTTATTTGTTTTGCAAATGATCCTGACAGTGATGCTGAGAGCTATTGATTACCAATGGTTCTTTAAAAATTACTATTATACTGCAAATTACAAACCTTGGGGGTATCCAGTTATATGATAATGGAAAGGCATTGGTGTGTAATGACACATGCATCATAACAAATTTGCTCTTGCTCTGTAATGGAGATTGAAAGGGACATGATTTATGACCAACAGGATTAGCTGCCTGCCATGATATGTCTAAGGTAACACAACAACTGTCTAGTTGTTCATCCAGTTCAGTTCTACTGATGGTTAGAACAATTTAGAAATAAATGAAGAAAAAAAAAAAAGAGAGGAAAATCTCCTCTACCTTTTAACTTAAAATACATAAACTACTCTTCTAATTAATAAATAGTTAAAATCCCTCCATCTCTCTCCCAGGAGCATCCACAAAGCACTGCACAGGTGGAAAACCAATGCTGCCAGTTCTAGTGGAACTCCTGGGTTTGCCTGGAAAGCCTTCAGAGCTTCTGGCCGTGGCTGTGATGGAAGTGCAAACAAGAGTCCTGAATCTGCTGGGAATTTCAATGCATGTGTGCCCTTGAAGCCAGTGGAGGACACTTGTGTTGAGTTGTGTGCTCTCATTCCTGATGATGAATGCCTGATAACACAACTGCTTGTCTTCCAGGCTCTCCTGGTGTTTCCCAGCTCCCTAGCTGAGGACTGAATACTTGATGTGTTTGAGAGGAGCCTGAGGGCTGCTTCGGCCTCCGGTGGCTTGAGCAGTGTCACAGGAGCCTTGCCTGCTTGGGGGGCAGAGCTGGGTGCTGTGAGGTTGCCCTGCCATCCTGGGATGGCACAGAGGGCTGGTAGGAAGATTTTGCATTTGGGAAGGTGTATGGTGTGAAGGTTAACTCCTGTGGGCATCCTGTGCTCTGGGCATGCTGCAAATACCAAATGCCAGCAATGCAAACAGACCTTTTCCTCTTTAGCCAGCTGATCCACAGTGGAGCCCACAGGCAGCAGTGCCTGGGTCTGTGCTGCTGTGTTAATGTGCTCAGCTGGGCATGGTGAAATGCATGTCCAGGGGCCAGTGCCAGCAGAAGCACTTGTAAAACAAAAGGGAGGGAAAAAGAGTTTCCCTTTTTCACCAGCACCTCCTCAACATCTTTTGTCCAGATGGTGAGAGTCACCAGGCTGCCAGTGTGGACAAACACACATGGACAGGAGTCCTCCTCCACAGATTTACTTTTGCCCTCTGCTTGTTTATCCTGTGGTGCTGCAGTAGTAGGCACGCTTGCCCAGTAATTTCTTTAAAGAATTTTAGCACTTGGTAACATGGCACTTAAGGTGTGGGAAGAAAGAGGTGTGTACTTGTTTAGGTATTATTCTATACAACATCTAAAGATCCAGCTCCAGCCTGTCATGAATCCACTGGCTCAGAGGGAGGAAATTTGAAATAATAGAAGGTAACTTGGAGCCCACACACACTAGTGGTTGGTGGGAGGTGAGTGCATCCCTGAGCACGAGCAGCACTGTGCTCTTACCCACCTTATCCAGGGGAATTATTCCCCCTGCCTGAAGTGTAAGCAGTGTCCTGGGATGAGGCTGCCAGCCTTCCTCCCAGAGGGAGGAGAAGCAAGGGCTCCTTGAGACCACACCATAGAAGCAGTTTGTGATATAAAAACCAGTGCAGAGTAAAATTCTCCTTCTTGTGGAAGTGCTGACCCTTGGCTTGCAATAAAGCATTTATTGTGCTGTTTTCTCATCCCAAGTCCTCTGCAGGTCACCATGTGCTCTACCCTGTCTCGTGGCCCATTCCTGTGTGTGCTGTGCTTCAGGGGTGATCAACAGCTGCAGAGATGCTGTTTGTCATCAGGGAAGGGGCATGTGCAGAGGGGGCTTTGCTTTCCCAATAAAAATGAAATCCCAGTGTTTTGTCAGTGCTTCAGATATGAGAGTCTCTGCTAGTGGAGACAGAGAGATTTTCAGAGGAACTGCAGTTTCAAGACTGTGGAGGAGGGTGGACCAGGAGGGGAGGTCACAAGTGGGGCTCAGAAAGGCTGGCACAAGGGACCTCTGGAACTCTGCAGCCCAGTTTCTCTTTTGAAGCTGGGCTTTTGCCAGCAGTGACTCAGGTTGATGTTGACTTTGTCTGGGCAAGTCTTAGAGCTGCTCCCAGGGTGCATACAGGTGGTGGGGTGACTGCTCAGGTCCCTGCCTTCCTGGGGGAGCAGAGGTATTTGGGTGTACAGGTCAGGGGTTCATCCTGTGACTGTGTGAGATCCTTTGGCACTTCAAAAAAGACAAGGGAGGACTTGAGCTGGAGAAGTTGTAAGGGATGGAGGAAAAGGCTGTTTTTGGCTGTTTGGTCATCCTTTTCATCACCCCCAGCTGAAGGTGGGTCAGGGTACAGAACTGGACAGGAGATGCCCTCATCCAGAGCATGCCTGACCTCTGCAGAGATGTGCACAGACATAAATGTGCTCTGGAATGATGTTTTCCCCACCATTACCTTTGTAGGTGGCCTGACCTGATGTCTCTGATCCAGGTCCTCCCAGGTGAGAGAGCTGTCTTGCAGGAACTCTTTGACTAGCAAACACTTCAGTGGCTCAGGGGAGGCTGGAGTGGGAGGAAGAGAGCCCTTGTTCCTCTCAGCTGCTCTGGGTTGGGTGGACCTAAAAGTAGCAGGTATGAATGCCACTGTCATTACCCTAATGCTTTGTGTCACAGCTGGAGTGGGACATTGTCACATGTATGGATTCTGGGAAGTCTTTTGATCCAGCATTGTATCACATTTTATGACAAAAATCAGTGTAAAATGGTTGTGGTTGGAGCTGTGTCCTTCAGCCCAGTAACTGGCTGCACAAGTAAGTCACTGAGTCAGTGTGCACAGCAGCAGCAAAGCAATGCATAATTCAGGAGGCACCTCTGAGTGACACAGGGGACAGAGGGGCCACACGGCTGTCGCTTCCTTGTGTGAATCAGGTTGGCTGGGTGAAGGTGGGGAGTCCCCCCCGTCCCCAGAACACCCTGGGCAGAACCTGCTGTCCTTAGAGAGACCAGCATCACTGGGGTTGTGTTGTGAGACACACTGGGGCACAATTTGCTTCTCCTTGGAAGAATTTATCTGCAAAATGTGGGCGTTCAAGCATTTCTAGGGTACATCCTGGAGTAGCCCACCCTGGACCGTTGCCTGTCCTTTATCTGTGTGTCAGGGAGTCCCCTCCTGCTCTGATTGCATCTCCCTTGCTGGGGCAAAGGGGGCCTTAAGAGGGATGTGGCCACGGTTTAGAGAAGTTTGTAAGGGATTTGATCACAGCTTAGAAAAGTTTTCTCCCTCTCCTCTGTGCTAGCGATGACTCTCCATTTATTTCTCTGCCGTTGTAATGGAAGTCCGAGTGCTGCACAACTGCAGAGATCCTGACATTGGAGCAGCCAGCATGCACCATTTCCCTGGAAAAAAGGATCCATCCAAACTGTTCCTTTATGTCATGCTCTAATTTTGCTGCTGTTGGTTTATTTTTGTTTTTGGCTTCTTTTATTCACGGTATTCTTAAAACTTCCCTTTCAGGGCTTAACAGCTTAACCATTTCAAAATCATGCCAAGCGGAAATGTAGCATACGATTTTCTCACTAAACATTGTGCTGATCACTCAAATGTATTCTGGATTTGTAGAAAAGCTGCAAAAAACTGGGATGAAAGAGAGTGAGAATTAGCACTCAAATGAAGAGCCAGGTCTTTGCATGCTTGGGAAAGGTCTGTGGAAGCAAACAGAATGCTCACCTTCTTGCTCTGCTGCATCTCACACTTGGCTTGGCTGGATTGGTGGGCAGGCAGGTGGTGAAGCACAGGTCTCAGTCCTGAGGATGCTACAGTCTTTAAACACGGGTCTTAGTCCTGGTTGTTGGTCCCTGATATCTGAATTATGCCCTAGGCTCTGCTACCAGATTCCTCTCTGGGTTTCAGCAGCTCCTTCAGTCTCTTGGGCCTCCCGCTCTTCTTCACAGGAAAGGGATTATAGTGCCAAAAATAGCCTATTTTCCAAGGTGGGCCTCTTTGTGACTCTCTTCTGTGAAATAAGTCTTTCTCCCTGTTCCTCCTAGTGAAATACAAAGGAGATGTGATTCACCATCAGTGCTGATGTGCCAAGGCAGCAGGAAAGCTGCTGGTGTGCAAAGGATGCTTTGTACCTGCACATGTGCCCTTCTGACACATGGATTTCCTGCTGGGGCTGGTGGCTTCCTGCTCTGCTTGTCCTACTGAGCAGCTGGAGGATTCAGGGCAGAAATGGCCCTGCTCCTGGTGCTGATGGAGCACCTCTGATGGGAGCAAATGGTACATTTGGGAGGCGAGGTGGGTGTTACGTGATCGTGTGGGCAGTCCTGTCCCATGAGAACTCATTTGGGATGGGTCTGCTGTGACTTTGGTTTGGCTCTTGCTCCTGCAAGGAGCTGCATTTTCCCAAGGATGAGGAGGGCAAGGAACACATTTGGAAATGCAAGCTTTTCCTTGGAACTAGAATGGGTTATCACCATCTAATGACTGTTGTGACTGCTGCTGAGCACACCTGGGCTCTTGGGATGATCACAGGGGTGCAAACCTGCACAAGAGAAGTCAGATCGGTGTTGCAGAGCTGGGAGGTTTGTGTGAATCCTTACTTTCAAAGACAAGGATAACAGAGAATTTTTTTTTTTTTGCCATTTCTGGCTTTTTATGGTTGCTCACGTCAGAAGATCTTTGAGGGTCCTCACTTCTTGCAGAAAATGCCTGTGGGCCCTGAGCTGCGGAGCTGGGCTGTGGATCACAGCTTACAGATGCTCTGAGCTGGAATTTGCTCTTTCATTACAGCTCTCAGGCTTGTGAGGTGAAATGAGGGACAGCTGATGATTATTAGTAGCTTTAAAATTAATAATGCTCTTTAGAACATTTAATCTTTCATTAACAGTGAAAACCATACACGCTGGGCTGCATCTAGACCAAGAAACGCTCAGGTTCCCACAGTGCTACAGCTTGGGCAGCTGGGAGCTCTGTGAGCAAGGGATTCTCCACATCAGCAGAGGATGTGGGGAAGGGCTTGTTCTGATTTCCACAAGTCTCATCTGTGTAAATCCTGGACAGGGGACAGGCAGGATGCTGTGCCCTGCCAGTGCCGTGTGTCTTCGAAGCAGTTCCACATCATTGTTTGCATCACAGACCAAGAGCTAAACATGGCCCCTGATTTATTTGTAATATTCCTGGGAGAAGGGGGCACACGTGGACAGCGAGCAGAGGTGAAGAGCATGGCATAGGTAGAAACCACAGTGATGGTGCAGATTGTGGACATGAAATGAGAATGCTGAGTGAGCAACTGCTGTTTGAAAAGTCTTGGGATGCAGGAGAGGGGAGTAGAGGGATTCCTCAATTTGTCTCCCTGCTTCTGAGTAAATCCTTTCTGGCTGATGTGGTTGGCATATGCAGAGCATCTTGGCTTGGTGCTTTCAGTGGATGGTCTCCAGTTGGGGTGATAGCTCGGAGCTGGGAGCTGGGGAGCATTAGGGAGCCCAGGGGGCTAAATGTCTTGCCATGATCTTCAAAGAACAGGAAGGAAGAGCATTTTTTCTGTTATTGTTCATAATACAGGAAATTTCCCCACTCCCTTTTCAGTTAATAACCACTGGGGCAAGAGGCTTTCGTAGCTTGTAGGGGAGCAAATCTGAATAAACCAGTAACAGTCATGTTGTTGGAGAGTGGCTCCACTTGAGTTGTTTTTCCACTGTTTGGATAAATAAGACAATAAGAAGAGCTGCTGAGATGGTTGGCAGAGAAATGAATCCCCTGGGAGATCGGGGCAATGTTGTTTATTTGTGGGAGCTGCCTGTGCATGAGGGGTCCTGCAGTTCTGTAGAGAGAAGGGAAACAAACGTTCTCTGTTCTAGCACCGGATTCATTGCAAGGAGATCTGCCAGGGATCATTAGTGCCACAGCCATCATGATCTTTAGCTCAGATTAGTTTTCTCTTTTTAAGGAAAAAAAAAATAAAAATAATGGCAGGTTCCCGTTAAATCAGATATGGACAAAGTAATAGCGGTATCACAGAGATTGAGGTCTGCAAGATTAAAATGTGAAAGGGAGGAGAAATGATAGCTTTGGCCCTGCTTGCTGTTACAGCAGCCGTGTGAATAAATGACTCTATGCAGATAAGCAGGGCAAAAATAAAAGGGATGTTTAGGACGAGACGGCAAAAAAAAAAAAAGGGAACTAATCAGCAGATTCAACGACTGTAATAAGGCAGTAAACATGGAAAATTACATTATATTAGCTCCTCTGCTTCCCGTTGTATACATTAGCCACAAAGTCATCGATAGGCGATTCCCTGGGAAGGTGCAGCGCTGCAGAATCCGGAGCTCCCTGCACCTGGGGGAAGGTGTGAGTGATGCTAAAGGGGATGGTTGGCTTTTGAACTGCGTGAGGAAAAAGTGGCTCAAGGGGAGCTGTGGAAAAGCTCGCAGTTCACCGAGTTAAAAATCTGCTCCCAGGGAAAGGACAGCCGGTGTGTTTGTCCTCAGTGCTCCGGCAGCAGTAGCGCTCGTGCTGAGCCACAGCTTAATTGCAGTCCTGGGATGTTCCCCTGATGTGGGGGAAATTGGTCTGCTGCAGATTTTATATGTATATGTATATTTGTTTGTTTGGTTTTTGTTTTTTATTTTTTTTTAAACTAGTGAACTGATTTCCATTTTGTTCAATTTTTCACGAAGAATGACAAGTATCCACTGCAGCTTTTCTTTGAGTTCAAGCAAAACCAGCATGTAACATTATTTGCAAATTAGCTTCATCCTTTTGGCTCCCAGTTGAAGCAGGAACTGCTTGGTCCAGAGTTGCTCCCAAAATATCCATTTAAACCATGTAATGATTCTGACTCTCTCATGCATAGTAGATGAAAGACGATCCGCGATTTATTTTTAAAGCTTTGAACCCCAAACATGGTCAATCATAGAAAAAAAGATTAAAAAAGGAGGAAGTCATGATAATGCAAAGCTGGGAGAAAAGCAGCCCTACACTTCACAGTAAAATCATTTTTCTTTGCACTTTTTTATTAACAGCTTCAACTATGATCAGTGCATAAATCTACCTGCAACACAGGATGTTGGAAAATTACCGAGAGACAGCAACGTCCTCCCCGCTGCTTGGTGAGAAAAGAAGGATGCACCTTCAGGTATGGGCTGGAAAATTGTTTCATCCTCTGTTCTCTATTTGTGCTGCACTAAGCCTGCTCATTGCATTGATTAGAGGGGGGAAAATGTGTTTGCAAGAGGGAAACTTCAGAAGGGATTCTCCAAACTTGTCTCAAGCCGCAGATAGGCGTCTGCCTGGGACACGCTCTGCACCTGAGCAGTGCAAGGCTCTTCAGGCTTTTCTGGGGGTTAACGGTGGCATTTTGTCCTGCGTTTGCTGCTGCTCTTTCCTTGCCTCTGTGGAGGTTACTGATCCTGCTCCCCTTGCTGAGAACCAGATCAGCACTGGTTCTGATCAACCAGATCAGTGCCGGGTGCTCCCGCAGCCCCCGGGAGGAGCAGCTCCGCTCTGGGTGCTCCTGCAGCAGTGGGAAGCAGAGCACGGGCTCTGCCATTCCCTGCTCCTGTTCAGGGAGGATCAGCTCCCCTCTGGGTGCTCCTGCAGCGTCGGGAAGCAGAGCACATGCCCTGCCATTCCCTGCTCCCAGATCACGTTGAACAGCGCATACGAAATCGCCGCTTCCCCGGCGCTTCGTGGGGATCACACGAAGGGCTGAGGAGGATGAAGCTGCGCTGGCTGCTGCTGCCAAGTAGCCTTTTTAGAGCAGGAGCAGAGCTAAGCACTCCTCCTGGGTTTTCTTAATCCATGCACTTCAAACAGGAGCCTTGTTTTAGGGCTGTGCTGAGCACTTGAGTCTCCCAGCAAGCTGCTCTCGTGTCTGGAAGGGCCAGCCAGAAGCCAAAAAGCTGGTTTTACTCCCTATTGAAGAGGATGGAAATTGCTCCCCCTGAGCAGAGGAGTATGGAGGGGAGTTGTGGTTCCCAGGACAAGAAAAAGGAGGGTTGGTGACTTTCTGAATGTGGATTTTTCTGGCAGTTGTTTGATGCTTTGAGCTCAACACGGATGAGCCACTGTCCCTGAAATCCAGCATAGCAACTGGATTATAGCTGTCACATCCATCTCCCTAGGGAGACAAAAGGGGTTTCCAGCCACAGAGGCCAGTTTAAAACATGCCAGCCTACTCCATCACGCTTTCCCAAATATATGTTTTGCAGCAAACAAGGACCTAAGAGCTAGTTAATTCTTGGCAACTGGTCAGCACTGTCACATTGCAGGTTGGAGTTTCTCATTTATCTGGGTGGATTGGTTGCTTGTTTTGACACCTGTGCAAGTGGTTTGAGGAAATAATGGGAATTAGCTCATCTCACTGTTTATAGATGCTTGTCCAGTGGTACTTGTTGCTTCCAGGAAAGCTCTTTCTCTTCATCGTGTCCATCACTCTTGTTTCCATTCCCCTATAGCCATGTTTGCTCCCTGCAGTGACCACTGGGAACTTGCAGTAGACAAATTGTCATCATTGGGGCTGAATTTCACCTGGGGCCTCTTAGGAGGTGGCAGTTATATGAGCATTGGGGTCCCCAGCATGTGACATGGGCTCCAGAGGAAGCCTGTGGTGGGACCTGATGCCCTGATATTTCTGCTGGAGTGTGTCTGTGCCAGTGGGTAAATGGGATGGAGTGAGATGTGCTGGGGTCAGAAAGGAGCTGCACATCTTGGGATTTGAGTATGTCTTTGTTTCACTGATGTGTTTCATGGATGTGCTGGCCAGAACCAAGGCTTCCTCATCTGTGGGAAATACTGTCAGTCTGAGAGAGGCAGCTTGGGCTGAGTTGTGACTGCTGAGGGCTCTTGGAATGGTGCTGGGTTCTGTCTGGAACTGGATTAGTTAAACAGGTAGTTCCAAATGTACTTTCCAAAGGTGAGGAGACAAAAGTGGGCATAGGTGTTAGAAGGGGAGTAGGTGAGGGCTGCCCTCCCAGCATAGGGTGACCATTGTGCTGAGCTTTCAGCTGGTTTTCCAGCTTCTGCCTTGGCTGTGGTGCTCCAGCAGAACTTTGCACCACCCTGATCTCTCCCCAGATTTTGCTTTAGCCTCCCCTACATGACGTGCCATGCACAAGGGCCTGACACCACGTGCCAAGAGACATCATGAAGGTGGGGTTTGCTCCCTGCTGTTCCCACCCTGCATTTCTTGGCAGAACTCTGGCATCCTGTCAGGCCACGAGGGAGATGTTTTTCACCCCTTCCCACATCCATGCATGCCGTCCTCCCTGCAGGGAAACCCACGTTGGCACAGGACAACGTCGGATGGTGCTGCACATTCAATATGAGGATGCTCCTCTAAAGCAGGATGAAGGCTATGAGTAACGCCTTTTAATGTTCCTTCTCATAATTATCCTCTTAATTACTCAATGAAATGCCCAATAAAACAAATCACTATAATTCCTATTTTACTCCCTGCCTTTTGCGGGTTATTTAAGAGCGCAGGGTACATTAAGGAGGTGCTTTCTCATGAGGGAATGCTTTCCAATAGATCATACTTGCAAAATGGTTTTATGTCCCTATCCTGTGTGTTTCATCCTCATTTTCCATGCCAGTTTGCTAATTATCAGAGACACCGGTGGCTGGGAAGCACTGCCTCCCTTGCTGCCCATCTCTGCCACGGTGAAGTCACAGCTCTGAGTTTGTGACATCCCCATGGCAACAGCCTGTGATGTCACTAGCGGGGATTACAACTTTGCAAAGCATCCAGGCACAGGCAGCCGGGCTGGAACTCTTGGGCTTTCACATGTCTTTAAATAGCAAGGAACTAAAACGCAGGGAAGTCTTTAAGAAGGCTTTAGATTTCTCTTTTTTTACCCTGAAGGAGGGGAGGCTGTTGGCTGCAGGGCTGCCACCAGCAGTCCTGTCCCCTGTCCTGCAGCAAGCCCAGCTCCCTTGTGAAAGCTTGGGGTTTGCTTGGGGGAGCTCAGCCCTGCTGTGACCCTGGTGCAGGATTCTGTGCCCAAGTGCTGGTGTGCTGGGCATCTCCCCAATGTCCCTGGGGGCTGCAGCTGTCCTCAACCCCATGCAACTCCCTCTTGCTTGGTACTTCTTGCTGATAAAGTGAACCTAAAGCAAACCTCAGATTTAAAATCGATCCCCACAGCCCCTGCTTGCCTATGCTTCTACTCCATCTAGGCTGCTGGCTCCACTGGCTTTCTTCAGTGCTTTTTGTCTAATACTCATAGTATTTGCATAATAAGACATTGTTCATGCACAGGCAGCGAGGGAGGAAGATTCATGTGTGTGCCTCTCTAGCAACAGGAAAATCATGTAATAGCAGCATTTTATTTTGCACCTGGGGAGGAAATTCAGCTCCCACAGCCGGTACCACAAACAGTGCAGGGTGTTTAAACACAGAGCTCCAAAACTTACACAGGGCAGCCACCTGACTGATATTTATGTACCTTATTTAAACAGCAGAGGCAAATCAAGCAGGTGGAAGAGTCAATCTCTTTATTTTAGTTTTCCTGAGGTAGGAATAAAGATGATATTTCAAAGGCCAGCGTGTCTCAGCTGAGCGGTGGTGGGGAAAAGCTGGTGCCGTGGAACATACTGTCCTGTCTCCTGCTTTCTCAGATCATAACTTCTAAGCTGGATTCAATAGAAATAAATGTTCAGTAGTTCCGGTGGTGGCCTTTGGAAACGGAGCTAATGGAACAAGACAGAAAAATAGTTACAACATTTTGACAAGCACTTAAATGTTTAATGCTGTGCATGGCACAGCGCAGTTGTGGGGAGGTGGTGGGTGCACCTGCAGGGAGCTGTGCCCCCCGTCAGCGCGACAACGAGTCCTCCCACGGACACAGGAGATGGAGCAAATGCTGCTTGAGCTGTGTGGCAGTAAACAGGCCAAGGGCAGCCCCACACCGTGCAGCAGGTGAAGGGCTCAGTGGCCCCACGCTGGGGATCCCCAGAGGAAGAGGAGGGTGGCCAGTTCTTGGAGGAAACCGCTGGAGGAGAATGCATAACGTTACCCTGAGCTGAGGCAGGGGAGATGAAGAGGCTGCAGTGATTAAATAGGATCTACTGAAATCCTTCCAAAGCAGGCTTAGGAATTAAGAGCCATCAATGTCACATTGAGGGTCACTCGCTGCAGGACACCTCCAGCCCGTGCCCAGCCTCCCCCCCTGCCTCTGTTTAGCCCCATCCGAGCCTGAGGAAACTCATCCTTTGTTTCAGAGGCCACTTAGACATTCCCCTCTGCCACAGAACAGTGAATCTCAGTGAGGAGGGCCTCTAAGAAGCCAATTTATCTGGAGAGGAAGGATTAGACTGCGTATGGCCAGATTTGCTTTGAATTCAGGTGTCATTAGGGATTTTATAATGGGGGAAGGTGGTGGGGACAGAAGGCATTGAGCAGGCTGGGCTGACATTGCCTTTGTGCAGAGATCTGCTGGCTGGTCCCCTGGCAGCAGCAGTGCTGGAGACGAACCCCAGGAGGTGTCAGCTGGTGTCCCCTGTGCGTCAGGGACAGCGGGCTTTGAGTGCTGAGGCGATTCTGACCATGCTCGTGGGACTCAGCTGAAGCCACCGTGCTGAGCAGGCTGGGTCATGCCTGCCTGCCTGCCCCTGGCACTGGATCCAGCTCACCACGGTCTCATCCAGGGGAGTCACAGCCCGCAGCAATGCTCCAGCAGCACGGCTGTGCCGTGGCAGCCTGCACACACCAGCAGCACCTCAGTCTCGGATAATACCCCCCAGCGTCAGCATGGGAATACTGGGGGACCAGCCAGAGCCAGGATGGAGCCCACCCATGAAACTGGCAGGCATTGCTTGCCTGGGAGTGAGTTTCCAATGTGGCTCAGGTGCTTTGGTCATGCTGGCCTGCACCAGAGCAGGTCCTCAGTTTGTCTGCTGCCACTGGTGCCACCTATACACACATCCTCAGCAGTTCTGTGAAGCAGAGCCACCTCTCCCAGCCACATACAGGCATTGAGCAGAGCCCCAGAGGGACTGTCCTGAGTGACAAACTTCTGTCTGATCTTGGACTCCCACTGAAGGGGTTTTTTTATGCCCCACCTCCGCCTTTTTCCTTATTTTCCACAGCTGGAACGAAGGGTCACAGCAGGGAGATTTTCACACATCATTAGAGCCAAGTGTCCAATTCCACACAGCCATCAACCCCAATGATAGCGATTTAAAAGGCATCACTTCCTTTAATCATCGGGGGATGCTCAGATCTGTTAGCGTGCACTGAGTGCTCCCAGAAGCACGGCAGAAGAGCAACGGGAAATGATGCTGAGATGGGACCTGTGGTCTTCAAAAGCAGTGACTCCTCTCACACGTGTGTCAGCCCCAGACCTGGAGGGTGAGGCCCTTCCTCCCTGTCTGTCTCTTCAGGTTTTCCTCCATGGATGATGGAGGCAGCCATGGGTCCGTGTGTGCATGAGCAGGGCCCGTGGAAGGGCTGCTGTCTGCAGCTGAGGCCTGAGCCAGGGGTGATGCATCCAAGTGTTCATAAGCAGGAGAGAGCCTCAGCACCTGCATTTCTGACTCACGAGGTGGAAGCATCATCCTGCTGTGTGAGGCCCTGAGCACTGGAGGTGTCCTGGAGCCCTGCAGGTGCTGCGTCAACCCGCGGCTCCACAAATTCCCATGGAACAAACAAGTAACCCGAAATCTTGCTGTCCCAGCCAGCATCCCTGACCCTGGGCCGCTGTAAAAATGTGTGCTGGGCTCTGTGAGGTGATGCAGCTCCGTGTGTGTGCCAGCAGCAGGAGACACACGGGCACAAAGTCCCTCCTTTCCGAACAACGCCCGGAGCCTGCGGAGCGGTGCGTGCGCAGCCCTGCCCGGGGCACGCTGCATCCTCCCTGTGTGCAACCACCCGACCTTCTCTTGGCCTTCTCACGGTCCTGCCACAGCCCCCATGCAATGCAGAGTGCACGTGGATATGGGAAGGACAAACACATGAGAAACATCACGGAATTACCCACACACCTGACTGCAGGAAGATGAATGTCCTTCCCAAACGCTCTGGCATGCGCAGAGTCGCTTTCCACAGTGTCCTCATCTCAGAGCTTTCAGTGCTCATGATTTGTCCAAGGGCAACATTTGCAAAATGTCAACGTTTTTATCGAAATTCCCTGTGACAGGCTTCAAGTTTTAATTAAAGGAACTTGGGGGTGTATGTATGTTTGTTTGTTTGTTTGTACTTTTGGGTTTTTTTTTTCCATGAAATTAGTTTGGGTTTTTTCTACGAAAGCTAATGTTTTTTTCTGAGGAAAAAATGACAGCCCCCGTTTTTTTGCTAATCTGCCATGTCTTTCTGGCTAACCTGCTTTCTAAACCAGCCTCTCCAGCAGGAAGCTCAGCAGCCTGGCGGTCCTGTCTCAGAAGTTCCTCTTAGAGAGTAGCACTGCCGTGATTGCTCGAGGCTGTGTGCACACACCACTGGCCAGATCCACACGTGCCAAGATACCTACAGCCCTGGAAACACAACCAACTGATGCTGCAGATAAAATCAGTGACTTGCAGACATGGTTCTGCCTTAAAATCCCCAAGACCAGCAGCAACACAGGCAAAGGCTAGGGGAAATTTTGCCGTTAGCCTCTGAAAACCTGAAAATTTTTCCAGAGAAGCAATCGGGTGGGTGTTTGATCTGCCCTTGCTGCTGCAAATTGATTGGATTGATAGGACTGAAGGCAGTGAGGTAAGGGAGAGTCAGAGCAGCCTTCTGGACTTTGATTTGATCTCTGCCTTTCATGGTCTTCCCTTTTGTACTTGCTCATCTCTTTCAAAAGCAACTCGTTGACAGGAGGTGGCAAAATCTCACTTAAGCAGAGCTTTTTTGGCAACAAACATTTGACTTTTGGAGCTGCCCTCATCTGTTGGGTAAACATGAAATGATCATCTTTGACTGGAACTGATCCTCTAGAGCCATGTTATTCCACCGGGGAGAGGTATTTTCACCGATTTTCAATGTGGATTATTTCTGTAACTGACTGTAATAGTTTCTTTGGCAGCATTAGGGCTTATTATGTCAGGATTTATTTCGGTGTGAGGTGATTCGACATGCTGTAGTCCTGTAACTTCCCTTTGCCTGCTGAAATCCGGGGGGCCATCTCCTGCTCCCACCACAGACACAATGAGGGCAACCTCTTTGCAGCTGGATCTGTCTCTCAAGGTCAACTTTCCCCACAGTTGCTTCGTAAATGTTGAAGGAGCAAGTTTAAGAGAACAAATTTCCTGCAAAAGACAGGTGAAAACTCACCTAGGTGAAAAATCTAGATTGAAAAGTCTCCTAGAAAGAGGAGGAGAGGGCAGCAGGGAAGGGATTGCAGCTTCAGAGGAGCAGTGCAGGCACTGGGAGCTCCCCAGCATTAGCCGAGGGGTTCGCAGCAGAAAACACAATTGAGGATTAAATGTGGATTATGCTGCAGCGATCCTGAAACATTGTCAGTGCTGAGGCAACCAACAAAGGACTTGATTTCCTTGGGAGAAGAACTGCTGGGCCCAAAGCAGTTGTAGATAAAACTCTTCAGGTGTTACTCGTGGTGAAGTGGTGAGCCAAGGCAGCGTGTTTTGGTATCTGGTACCTCTGACAGGCTTTGGCAATGCAGACTGGTGGATCTGCTCCTCAAAGCACCATTTAATATCAGATCTTGGAAATGAAACACTGCCCAGGCTCCACCAAGTATCAGACGAAAAGGTTCTCATAAACCCCTGCAGTGCTGTTCAGGAGAAGTGAATGGGTAACACTGCCTGCTGTTCTCTGTCAGCATCATTAAAATCATTCAGGACCCTGGGTTTATGGTGTGCCTGTCTTGCTGGGGTTGGGATGGGACTGGGCTCATGATTTTTGGTCTGTTCTGAGCCAAAACAAAGCCTTATGTGTAGGAGCTCCTCTGGGCTGTGCAGTCAACCAGGCTTGAGGCTTCCTTGGTTTGGTGAACCCAGCTGAACACCTCCACAGGGCAAAGATCAGTGGAACTCTGAGATGTAGAGATGGATGATGGGGATGGATTGACTAGGTCATGTTGAGGTGGCAGAGGCCAAGAAATTGGGACTTTACTTGCCTGCAAACCCTGCCAGGCTCAAGAAATGACATTGGGCAGCACTGACCTCTTCAAGCTGGAATCTGGATCACGCTCTGTTGAGGCAAAAGGAGGCATTTTCAGCCTGCCAAGCAGACCCCTTTAGTTCCCTTCACAGGCTGAGGCCCAGCAGGGGTGTGTGCAGGAAGGGCATAGACCTTCTGCTCCATAACATGACAAGCAAAGCAGCCCTTGCACTTGTCTGCAGCAACAGGGCACTTGTAGGTCCCCTGGCACAGCCTCAGGGCTGGGAGGAGCAAGGGGCTGTCCGTGTGTCCGTCCTCCCCCACCACACGAGCCCGGGTTAGCCACAGCTCCGTTTGGCAGCCCGATTCCCTGCTCCAGCAAGTGCTGGGCTGATGGGGAGGCGGCCGTGAGAGGAACACTCTGTTCAGCAGCTGCACATTCCATTAATTTAATGAGGATTTTTTTTTTTTTTTTTACGAGGCAGATGGTAAAATAGCTATTTTCTGTTGTCTAATAAATACCATCAGCAAGGCAGAAAATGTGCAATCTTGCCAAGTCCTTTCTGATTCCTCGCCCTCCTGTACCGATGCTTTTCCCCGTTCTCTGCTGGCAGCTGGTGGGGCTGGGAGGTGGGGTGGGAGGGAGAGGTGGGACACCAAAGGCAAGTCCAAAATTGCTGGTGGGACCTGCACATTGAGACAGCAGCTTCCCCTGATTGGGCAGAGCCTCGGTGTCCTGCTGGGAGAGCTGTGCTCTGGCAGCCTCCGCCGATCCAATTCTCACTTCATCTGATTGCAGTAATAACAACTCGCACAAATTTCCTGCCTCAACCTGAAATCTTCCAGCTCTGCAATGCAAATAATATAATGTGTGATGAGGAGCCCAATGACGGGGATAATAATAATAATAGTGATGAAGCCTTTATTCAATGAATGAGTGAATCAAGCAAGCAAAAATAAATGGTATTCAGGGCTTGGAAATCAATAGGAAGAGAAATCAGGAGGAAGTGCAGGGGGACTTGCATCTCTGGGGGAGCGCTGTCCTTAGGAATGGCTTGAAGGAGAGATGAGCAAAGCCCTCTGAGGTGGGCACTCCTTATCTGCCCGTGTTGCTCCTGGGCTTGCTCCTCTCCTGTGGTTGTACTGCCTCTGCTGAGCTCACTGCTGTACCTGGTCCCAGCCTCCCTGTTTTCTCTTTGGCCCCCTTGATTTACAGCTCTCCTGGGCTCTCTGGATGTGTCTAGGCAGCTGGCAGGCTACAGACCTGACCTGGGGCTGGGTAATAACTTGTCTTTTGTCCCATGCCCAGGAGGTCGGCCATAAAAAAGCTTCAGACATCAATTTTCCTCTCCACCGGGGTGGAATTGCAAAATGATGAGTTGGTCTTTGCCCTCATTTATCTCTTTTTTCCTTTCTCCTCCTCTTTTTATCTTGCTCTATTCTTCCACTACTACTGCTCATTGCTCTCTTCTTCACCCCCTTTCCACTATCTCCTCCATCATTTACCAGCCTCCCTCCCCTCTGCACATCATTGCTTCTCCTCTCTCCCTCTCTTGCCCTCTTCTGCCTCGTTTTTTCCATGTGTTTCCTTCCCATCTCAAAACTTTCATGATTTTTCTTGCTGTGCATAGCAGTTTGGTATCTATACCTGTAATAGCTTGCTAATACAGTAATTCCACAAGAGACCCTTTAAAAACCTAAAGCCTTGGCAGCTAGTAAAACTCACCTTTTAGCTTGGCTTCTTCTTTATCAGGGATTCATTTCAGACAGGATTTCTGTGTGCACAGCTCTGCCACTCTCTGTTAGTAAAAAAAAAAAAGGATTATTTCCTGCAACAGGTGACTATGTTTCACAGCTCTGGGGAGCAGGATCTGTTCTCTACTTTCTGCAGGTACATGGGGGATTTAATCATCAAATGTTGTTCTTCTTTTTGTCCAGGGTGTGTTTAAACTGTGCCATACCTGTACCTGTGCAGGGACCTCCTGGGGAATGCCCTCTTTCACCAGTGGGGCATTTCCATGCAACCTTCACATTATCCAAGGGATTTCTCCTCTTTTTGGAGAGATGCCATGTGGCAAGTTTGGAGCTGGCATCCTGCTCTCTCAGGTGATGCTGGCATGGGTTGAGGTCACTGAATGCTCTGTATCAGCATCACCAGTGCCAATCCCTACCCTGAAGCCACCTGTGGAAGTCTCCCATGGCTCCTGTCTGTCCCTCCAGGCAGTGCTTGCTCAGGTGAGGGACTGGCACAACTCCAGCCTGGCAGTGCCCCTTCTCTGACCTCTCAGAACAGAATCTTCCATAAACCTAAAGCAAAAGGACAAGCTTCTCCTGCCCTTTCCTCTTTAGCCTCTTTTGATGGTGCCTGCAGCTTTGTACTGTATTTAAATCTATGCAAATATGTTAGTGGATAAAATATGGAGAAGGCAAACCTGGGAAATTTAATCTGGCTTGCAAATGTTCTGGGAAGAGGCACTTGGTAAATTGAAATTAGACTTTTACTTCTTTTGTCCCTACACCTCCAGCAGGACCTGCCCTAGAGCAGTAGGGAAATAGCTGTGTCCTAACATCCTCTGCACTGTTATATGGGCTTGGGGGTGATGAAGAAATGAGGATATTCTGCTGTATTGTAAATATTGCAGCAGGACTGACCTCTCCTGGGTGCCCAGTTTCCCTGCTGGTCCCTAAGTGTGGGTGGAATGGGCAGCATTTGGTTTCTCTGCAGTAGTGGCTGAGGTGATGGTGTCTTCATGGGAACATTGAGGGTGATGGGAGCAGGCAGTGAGCAGCCCTTGGAGCTGGCAGCAGGCAGTGAGAGCTGCCTGCCAGTTCCTGGTTTGGGATTGCCAACCCTCTCCCAGGGTGGAGAGCCCAGATTTCATCATCCCTAGTGGGTTCCCAAGCAATGGGGCAGGAGATGGCACTGAGCAGGGAGATGTGACTTGCAAATCTTCCTGTCAGGCTGTTTTCTGGACAGCACAAATCTGGAACAATTCCCCTGACCAGGCTGCCAGCTTTATACACAGGAGATGAGGTAGGAGATAATACAGCATGTCTTGTGCCAGACATTCAAGAATTTCTAAGTACATTGCAAACAGGGAGCTACAGGGCAGCATTGCTCTTTCCATTTCACACGCAGGAAGGCCCTCAAAAATGGTGAAGTTTCCTGCCAAGTCACCACAGGGGCCACAATCTCGTTTTACATTTACAAAACTTTGGAACAATGGCTCTCTGTGCTTCCCTGACAAGACAGGAGAAAGTATTCATCTTTTCTAGGGTAAGAGAGCCTGATCTAGCAGAGGTTCCACTCTGGACTAGGCAAACATGGTATTTTTCAACAGCAAAAGCTGGCTAGCTCCAACCAGAATGGGATTTTCAGCAAGAAAGGTGACCAGAGTTTGGGGAGAGGGCCTGCAGGTAGAAGCACAGATACAAAAAAATTGTGATTAGTCGTATTTCCTTGATAACAGAATTGTGAGGTGCCCTTTGTGCATTGCTGAGCAGAGCAGGGGCTGCCATCTGGTCCTCCTTCATCTCACTGACCCCAGTTGTGAGGGGCCCAGGAGCCCTGTTTGGAGGCACAAGTGCCTGGGTGGAGCTGACCCAAGGAAGTCTGTGCCTTACTTGATATGGTTTGGTGTGAACTGCTGGCTCCCTTCACCAGCACTGTCAGACCAGCATTTCAGGGCATCCAAAGACTCCTCATCCTGCCAGACCTCAGGATCTGGGTTGCAAAGGCAGCATCAAACAACTACAGCTGCTTGGGCAGAACTTGCAAAGGTGGCAGAGCCAAACTCTTCCCAAGAGCAGCAGGCAGCCTCACAGGAGGGCAGAGGGCACACAGGCAGCTTGGGAGGCTCTGGCTGGGTACTTGGAAGGAGATGTGCACTAAGATTGTGGCACAGCTCCACAACAGATGGCCAGAGAGGCCATGAGCTCTCCATCCTTGAAGGTCTCCAGGGCTCAGCCACTCCAAGCCATGGCTGGTCCAGCATTGAAGATAATCTTGGAGATAACTGAGAAAGGAGCTCACTTCTGCATCCAAAGGACAGCAGACTATCACCTTCCTTTCTCCTCAGTGACATGCCTGGAAGAGACTTGGCACCCCAAAGTGTTGTCTACTTGTGTGCTGAGTGAAGAGCCAGGCTTGAAATGTCAGCTCATTAGAGCTGATAGGTGAGATTTGTCACAGAAAAGGAGGGCTATCAGTCTCCTGGCTCCTGAGGGGATGAGCTCTTCAGCCAGAATGGCTGGGGGATTGTAATGGAGTTAACTGAGATTGCCACCAGGGAGCTGAGACGTTGGCATTTAGCTGAAGAGGAGAAAACATCTAGTTTTCTTTGTGGAGAAAATCCCTCAAACCCCAGGAAAGCAGCGTTTTCTCAAAGCAGAAGGAAGGAGCTCTGGCCACATCAGATTCCTGCCTGGAGGCTGCAGGTCTGTGATGATGAGTGTGGTCATTCGAGATGACAGTAGGTGGATCAGCCCTTTCCTCTTGTGGAGGGTGGTCCAGTTGTCCAAGGTTACTCTGGGTCTGCCAGGACATCTGATGGACTTCCATGGAGCCAGGACTGGCATGCAGCCATCAGTCTTCCCCTTCTCTCACCCAGTTGTGAAACCCTTTCCAAATCAGCCTCCATTGTCTTGGTTGCAGTGGGAAACTGATGGAGAGAAGTCCTTTACTGGGGGCAGGTTCAGGTGCAGGTGAGATTTCAGCAAATAGCTCTGAACCTCTGTGTTAAACAGCACCATTTTTTGCTGCAGATGCTCCCTCCCTGCTGCAGAGGTGCCCACCTGAGCCCAGACCCAGCCCTGGCCTGGCAGCTGCTCTGCCCTGAGGGTCCCCTCTCCAGGAGCTTTGCTTCATTAACTTCCTGTTAAGTTGAGAGTACTGAGTCTTAAGAAGTTGGCAATAATGCCAAGCCTTCATGCAAGGGTAAAAATAGCCCTAATAATTTAGGCAATTAGTTAATTAGCCTCATTTACTTGAAAGCACAGAGTGGCGTGGGAAGACTTTTTTTTGCTGGGTTTGTTATGCTTTTCTCATTCACTTTGTTTGCTTTTCTCTTGCCATTTTCTCTGCTCCCTGACACAGACACAGGGGCCCACAGCATTCCAAAGTGGTGGAATGCCAGCAGGAAGGTGAATGCCACCCAGGAGAGGATGCAGGGCAGTGCTGCAGGGAAGCAGGACTGGTTCTGGAGCCCAGGCTTAATGTGTCAAATGGGGAAGTGGGTAGCTTCTTTGTGATGTTGTTTAGTGGGCATGGTGGTCTTTTCCAGCCTTCATGATCCTGTGATTCCGTGCTGTACCTTCCTCATCCCACTTCTGACCCTTCATTGCAGGTGGAGATTGTGGCACCTTCAGGATGTCTCACAGCTCTTGTCAAACACCTCAGGGGCAATACCCCACTGTTCATAGCTCGTTGTTTCCCAGTTAGGGAATTCCCATCTGGTCCTTGGACTAGAACTGACTGACAGGTGAAAGGAGGCAAGATAAACCACGAATTTACTGGGAGGAGCTGGGGTGCTGGAGCAGCACAAGGCTCAAGACTGTGTTGGTCCTTAACATGCTGGCAGAGCAGCATCCCACTGTTGGCCTGTACCTGCCAGCCCCAGGGCAACTGCATCCCTTGGTCCTCACTGCTCCCACCCAGCCCCTCTGGAGCACGTGTGGCCTCCAGTCCAGCTGTCCAAAGCCTTTATCTTTTCCTTAAAAGGCTGCACAAGCTCACCTGGTTTTGGAGAGCTGCTGGCCAGGTCCCCTCTGTCCTCATCTGACTCACACGAGTCCCATTCATTATTGACCTGGGCACCTGAATGAATCCTGCCTCCCTGAATTATTTCTGAAGACATTAGATCTTCTCAAATTGTTCATTTTCCCCAGGAATGACAGCTTGCAGGCACCTGGGAATAAATGGTGCCTTGGAACAATTTCATTGTTTCTATTCCAGGCAACAGGAATTCCTCAGATCTCAACATCAGTCCCCAAAGCCCGGCATGTCAGCATAACCTCCAGACAGCTACGAGTTTCTTGACCCAGAAAAAGGATAGGATTTATTATGAACCCTGGGAGACCAGTGTCCTTGCAGCTTGTGTACCCTAATGGTGTGCAGCATATCGTGTGCTCCTTTGGCTGGAATTTTCTTGTCGAAACAGTTCTCTGTCAGCAAATGCCACTTCCACCAAACAGGCTTATGTGTGTGAAATCAAATCAATGTTGATTAATTTTCAGTTTGGAAAAGGGGGGGTGGGTAGGAAAACCCGTTAAAAATGTCAAGATGCCGTCTCCTTTCATTCTTGCAAGAAGAGCTTCAGTTCTTTATCTCTTAATGACCTTTTGTTTAAAGCCTTTGTGTTTTGTAAGAAGTGTTCAAAAAAGGACAAAGCAAAATGAAGTGTTAAATATCTTTTGAGGGAAAATGTGTCTGTTTCCATGAGCTTTTTTTTTTGTAATTATTATTTAAAAGGAGGCAGAAATCGCACTTCTTTTCTCTCTAATTTCTTGCCATTTTTTCCTAAACCAAGCATACTTCCCCAGCTCCCTGCTCTGCCCTGGCTGACAGGTACCCCCTGTGCTGTGCGCTGTGGGAATGCTTCTGACTTGCCTTGACCCAGCTCACATTGCCAAATCTCCCTGGAGGTGATGATTTTGGGGCCAAGCATCAGGACCAACCCTTGTAGCCCTGCTTGAGGCCGGCCCTGCTCTCTGCAGCATCAGTGACCTGCAGCCGTGTCCCCACTCAGCTCCCAACGCTGCTCACTGTGTTTTTGTCAGCTTGGGCTCCCTTGCTTCACCCAGTTGGGGTGGTGGCATCCCAGAGCAGCAGGCACACACAGGGTCCTGCCTTCAAGCCGTGGCTGCACCCCTTGGGTCAGTGCTGAGCTCAGCCACCCCGAGCAGCTCTGAGCTCTGACTCGCTGGCCCTGGCAGCCCAAATCCTCCCCACCTGCTGTGCCTTCACAGGGACCTCGTCTCATGCTGAGGGCAGCATTGCCCAGCAAGTCCAACAAGGCAAAAAGCTTAAAAAAACCCCCAAAACAACCTTAGTTGCTCATTATTATTTTTTATGCGAAAGATGGGGACAAATGTTTTAGTGGGGTCTGTTGTGATAGGACAAGGGGTGATGGTTTTAAACTAAAAGAGGGTCAATTTGGATTAGATAAAAGGAAGTTTTTTAGAATGAGGATGGTGAAACACTGGCACAGGTTGCTCAGAGAAGCTGTGGCTGCCCCATTGTTGGAAGGGTCCAAGGCCAGGTTGGATGGGGCTTTGGGCAACCTGGGATGGTGGAAGGTGTCCCTGCCCGTGACAGGGGGTTTGGACTATGTGACCTTTAAAGGTCCCTTCCCACTCAAAGTCTTCTATGATTTTATAATTCTATGATTTTTTTGCACAGGCAGTTGGGGCAAAGGTTTTATATAGAGCTGGTCCGCATTGTTTCACCCACATTAAGGGTTTTTGTTTAGGCTTTTTTTTAAATCGTGGGAAAAAGTTTTTTTGACCTACATAAAAAAGTTTGCTTAAAGCTCTTGCATCTTTCAAATTCACTCATGAAGCTTAAAAAAAAAAAAGTAATTTTTTTCAAGTTTTTTGAAACTCATGTAAAAATTTCACTCTGGTTTTTCTTAGTTTTTCTTTCCTCATCTCCTTTTTTTTAAAACTCAAAGTAAAAAGCAGAGTAGTGGGGGAGAAAGGAGTCATTAAAGAAAACTGAATATTTCTACTTGAAAGAACAAGAGTTGAACTGGAAAATGTTCTTTCAACTTAAAGAAAAATATCAGGAAAAAGTTTTTTTTTCTGAAGGGTAAATATAAACGTTTCCAGTGAAAATGTTCTGAGGGGAGAATGGTTATTTTGGAGCATTTCTCTTCCCCAGCCCCATGGGATGCCCTTAGTTGTACACTTAAAAATCTGAGCTGCACAGATCAGAGCCAGCAACGCCCGGGTTCCTCCTTGGAATTGTGACTTTCCTGCTGTTGCTTGGGGGCATAAACTGGGTGGGGGGCTCAGAGTGAGCACGGGTTTGCTCCCAGACTAAGGGACCTGCATGGACAATTTTAACCTCTGGAGCTGGGATTTTCCCCATGAACAGAGCATGAGCACTCGCTCTTATGGTTGATGTACCCTCCACTCTTAAGTGGTGCTGTGAGGGGAAATCTCAAAGTCATGGAGCCTTTTATTCAACCTGCATCTCTTTCTGTTGCACAGAGCCGAGCTCTGTGGATGCATCACTTTTCTCTTTCCCAGCACCACATCCCTCTCAGCCTTCTGACACATATGTCTCTTGCTGGAATTTTTTCTCCCAGCCTTCAGCACTCAAGCAGCTGAGCAGCATTTGTGTGCCTCCAACAAGTAGCCACGGAGCCTGAGAAATGCATTAGCTGCCTGACCTGGTTCCAGCCAGGTGTGAAAAGATGCAGTGGCTCTGGCTCCGCTCCACCTTTTCTGACCATGTGAGGAGAGGCAGAAGGCTTCTCCTCTCTCCACCAGTTTGCATCATTCAAGTCTATTTAAAACAAAACAAAACAGGATAGGAGTGGTGAGCAGATAGAGCCAATCATGGGGAAAGCTGGGCAGATTAAAAGGCATTTCCTGGGTTTTCTGTACTAGAAATGAAAGAGAAACCCTTCAATTAGCTGTCTGCCCGAGGAGCTGAGCAGAAAGGGATGAAAGCTGAGATGCTTTTGCAGGAGCAAAGGGAAATTGCCAGCCAGGAGACAGTTCCTGGGCTCTGAGTCAGGCATCATCGTCAGAGGGGTGTTCAATGTGTGGTGCTGCTAAGTGGGGAGCCTCCCTCTGGCCAGCTTTTGTGCCCTCCCCTGGTTTCTTCCACATCTGTCCTTCTTGGCAGTGTTTCTGCAATCCTAGATCCATACTCAGAGCAGAGGAGCTTCACCTTGTCAAGTGCTGGTGCTCGTGTCCAGAGCACTCAGCTTGTCTGTGTGCCCAGGAGGGTCATGTGGGTGCTGAGCAGCAGGATTACAGCTCATGGTCCTCATCCTCCTCAGCCAAGCCCCTCCTGCCCCATGCCTCTGTGCCCCATATATCAGCACGTCCAACCCCCCCAGGCAGAGCTTTGGGTCACTTGTCACCATTTTGTAAAGCAAACAGGTCACCTGGGAAGGGAAGCAGCAGCTGTTCTGCTTCCTGGGGTTTCAGGCATCTGCTCCTTGCACACACACACACACAGAGGCTGCCTTTACCTAACAAACAATTATTTAACAAAGTATGCAAATAGTATAATTACTGTTATTTGTTTAGCTGTTATAAGTGTTTGAAATGTAAATGTCAACTTTGGGATTATTTTGCAGGGTATGCGTGTGTTGTTGGCTTTCTCTCTCTCTTGTGTGTGCTCTTCCCGGATTGCAATTTGATGAATTTCTCCTTGTCCTAGAAAAAAAGCTAATGTGATTTCTCTGCGATTACAGCCGAAGACGCCGAAGTGGGGATTACTCACAGTAACTCCTCTTACTTAGCAGATCTGAGTGGGAGGCAGGATTCATTACACCGAGCAGAGGAACAAAGAGGAAATGTCTTTCAGCCGACTGCTTGTGTCTGCCGAGGCAGCATCCTCACCAGTGCCAGGGCTTCCCTGCCTGGAAGGCGGAGGGTCAGGCAGGGCAGTGACAGTGATGCCAGGATCTTGGCAGCAGGCTCTGGGAACCTGTTCCTGGCCTGCCACAGCTCCTCCATGCACAGGAGGAGCAGCAAGTCTGAACTCTGGTTTTCTAAGGGATGTTTTTCCTTCTGAAGGAGACTGGAGAAAGAGAAATAACATTGCAGCCACCACCATGCTTAAAGTAGAGCCCTGGTACTCAGTACAGTGACATTTTCCAAGGGTGTGTCCCACTGTCACCCATCCTGGCTGGCATTCAGTATCAATGGAGCTCTGAGGAGGTGGTCATCAGTAGGTCACAGCCTGTAGTTCAGGCAATCAATCCAAGGCTTGTTACCATCACCTCAGAGTCAGTCTGTACTCTTGGTACTGGCTGGCTTTGCAGTCCAGTCTCAGCAGCTGGTCCATGCTGGGAAGGCTGTCATGGATGGAGCAGCGTCTCTGGAGCTGCAGCACCTCTCTGGTATTTCACAGCATCCCATACCTGCTGGGCAGAACCCAGCCGTGCTTTGGCTTTAGAGCTTTCTCAGATGCACAGCTCCAAGATGAATCCAGTTGGATTCATCAGCTGGCAGCAAGCCTGGCACCAGCTTTTCCTTCAGTTGGCTCGAAAGCCAGCGCAGGAGATGGAGTGAAAGTGGAAAGGCTGCATTGCTGCTGTATCCCATCCTCCATCCTCTCTGTGACGCCTGTTCATGCAGAGTGCTGGGATGAGGAGCTCATGGTTTTTATGGGAATCCCAGGGCCACGAGAGGGGGAAGAGGTTTTCACCTCCAGTGTGAGCCAGAGGGACTGGAAAGAGCGAGGCAGTAAACACAACTAACAGCTTGGCTCCTGGAGGAGCAGGGGGAGCTTTGTGCCCAGCTCAGCACCAAGGTGGCACAGCCAGGGCACTCTCTGCTTGTGGCAGAAGATCAGGATTTCTCCACGAGTAGATGCTGCCACTGAACCAGTTGTGTCTGTGCCCAGCAGGGATCTGAGTCTACTGGGATCAGTGGCTGTGGTTGAGGGTGTCTTGGGGCATAAGCCTGCACAAGGTGGTGGTGGGGCACAAGCTGGGCTCTGTGGCAAAAAGATGCTGAGCCAGGCTTTGCCTTTGTTTGAGGTTTCCCCTTGCTTTCTGGCAGGTCTTGAGTTGCTGGCACAGGAGCACTTTGGCATGCTGGCAAAGTGCTGAGACTCGGTGCATGGCTCTGACACATTCATCTCCTAACTGGGGCTGTCCCTGCTCTCTGGACCAGCTTGTTAGTGCCCTGCAGCCTGTGCAGGTATCTTCAGCCATCAGCAAGGCCACTGGTCCCTGGACACTCCCACCAGACAGTCGGGCCATGGGGTGGAACCAGCGAAGCCACTTGGTTTTTAGTTGCAAAGACAGGAACCCAGTGACCTTTGGCAGATTTCATAGCCCAGCAGGCTCGTGTAATTGAAGCTGGTGATGATTTGTCATGGCTCTAAGCTTTCCCTATCTATTTCATTCCTCGCTCCCTCAGTCTCTCTTGTTCCCTCTTTCACTTTCCTTCTTTGTGATCTCATTATCTCCATGCCTTTCTCTTTTACTCTCTTCAACCGTAGCATAGCCCAGCATGGAGAGATACCTCAGGATCTATTCGTCTTCGAGGGATTTAGCTTTTGCCTGTCACAGTATTTTCTCCACTTCACATCCATTATCCAAGAAAACCTCTTTCTACCCATGACCAGGAGACCTGCACCTGCCAGAAAAATCTAGCCCATTCCATCATCAATAATGCATTGCTGTGGTCAGTAACCCCAAGCAGCCATGAGCTCCAAATCCCAAATTTCCACCCCTTGTCAGGTGAAGGTTGAAGTGACATTATCACTTTTATTGAAATTCCCTGGTAGAAGGCAGGTTCAATGCTATTAACATATTTTAATTCAAGCCATTCTTATTTTAATTAGCCTTAAGTAATTAGTTCTAATTCATTGCCATTTTTTGCTCTGCATATTTTGGGTTATTTACTTCCCTTGCTAAGTAACAATTTGATGTAATTATGTGCTACTCATTCTTTCTATTTACATATGCTCACTCACTCAGATTTCCTCGTTGAAATTTCAACAGATCCTTTGAATTCCCTTTTGAATTGTTTTCTGAGTTGTCAGCGGTGTGGAAATTGTGGGGTGGAGAGAGAATTGATCCTCTTCTTTGGACATCCCTGGTGCTGAAGGCAGTGACAGTGCCTGTGAGCACCTGGGCTGGCAACGGGCTGCTCTTGGCAGGGAAGGTCCATTGCCAGGCTTTGTTCCTGGGAGTCTGGATTCCCATTTGAAAGGAGTTTGGGGACTGTATCCAACTCTCTCTGTCTCCCTCTTGGGCTGTTTTAGCCCAGATGCCAAAGGGACCAGTCAGTGTTGCCGCTTCCTTTCATTTTCTTTGTGCAGCCAGAGCTGCTTTGGCTTTCCAGCGTGGAAACGCCCTGGCATTCCAGAAGTGTAATGCCTCCATTGCTCAGAAACTCTACACCCTTGCAAGTCCTGTATTTTTTGAGATGTTTTGATTAATTGGTTGCATTTTTATATGTCAGTTTCTCATCTGGAAGGTATTTTTATCTCAGCAACCATTTTTCTAACTCCTCTGAAGGACCATATTCTTCTCTCCTTCTTTTCTCAAGGATTGCCCTTCTCTTAGCACCTTCTCAGTAGCTGAGATTCTCAGAGGGTTGTGGTTTATCCATCTGAGGCTGTTTGCTGACCAGCTGCTCTGAACCCATCTTTTTCATTCCCTTGGAACTTGATTCTGAGCAGTCTTAACATGCCTTCCTGCAGATCCTGCAAAAAACATGGATTTCATGCTCACATGGAGTGTGTTTATACCTGTGTGTATATGCCTCACAACTTTTAAGTGCATTATCCAACTCCAGCCGAATTTAATAGAGGGTAGCAGTCTCAAAAATAGCAAGTTCCCTCAAGGTTTGAGCAGACAGGCAGAGGTAGAAGAGAGCTGCCCTACTTCTACTGAGGAAAAAGCTGCCATGTTGTGCTGAGCCTTTATTTGATGCCGGTGAATCCATCTGGGAGAGAGCACAAATCTCAGCACCTCACACATTGGAAGGACTTCAATCAGCACATGCCCCTTCTCCATGCCCAAGTCAATCAAGCTCAAGGAAAGCAGGATTTCATAGTTCTGGTGCTCATGAAACTAGTTTGGTTTATTTTTTTTTTCAAGTAGCTTTTTCACTAAAATCTTATCAGCCCTTTGAATCCATGTCCCATTAGCAAATCCTACTTGCTTCATGAATATGCACGTTCACAATGTGTAGCATTGGCTTAACTGCTCCCATTGAAGTTGGTAATAAAACTCCTGCTGACTTCAAAGAGAACAGAGTCAGGCTGATGCCGAGTGCTTTGGAAAATCCCACCCCTTGTTGTTATTTTATTCTTAACACATCCACTCAGGAGTTGTGGGATGAGACTAAATACTCCAGAATGAGTAAAGAGGAAAAAAAAAATGAAAGAAAAGATAAAAGAGCCAAAAATGAAAATCCAGATTCTGAGGTAAATATTTCAGGGCCTGTCTTTAAAGACTAGAAGTAAGAGAAGTTCTACTTTTGCTTGAGGAAGGGTCACAAACTGCTGCCTTGAGGCAGGAGAGTCGCTTCCCTCGTGGAAGTTCAGACCTGAATGACACAAAGCGTGGGACCTCCAAACTGCATCAAGGCTACACATGATCATGAGCTGGAGTAGAATTGGTTCCTTTAATTCTGCCTCTACACTTCAGTTTTCCATGTCTAGGAGAGTCCAAAGAGGTTCTGGTCCCCTCTTCTGGCACCAGGACAAGGCAAAACCCCAAAATATCCCTTTGGGTTATCAGCATATGCAAGTGAGCAGATCCATCTTAAATGATCCATTCCTCTGCTCCTCTCTTGCTGTGAATTATGCAGGGAAAAGGAGTTGCAGAGCTTTACAACTCTTCAGTTTGGTTTTTTTTTTCCTGATGAATTACGTTTTCAGGTCTTTGTTTTCCCAGTATTTGGTGCCATAACTTCTGAACTGCCACGGGAAGGGGAAGGTTCCCTACTACAGCCCAATTTAGTGGAGCATTTTGCATTGAGCTGACTTCAAGGGGACATAAACAAAATTGTAACAGATGAGTGATTTCCACTGGGCAGAACTCCCTTGACGTGAACACATTCTTACCTGTTTTGCTGAATCAGGGCACGTTCTTCTTACAGGGACTTTGTGTTTTAGTGTGGGCTATTTTGGTATTTTCTTCTCCTAAGATTATTTCCACTGGAAAAAACACAGTATTTTTCATTCCAGCAGTATTTTTGGTAACAGTTACTATTTCCTGACAATATGTCTGTATTTTAGGACAAAACCAAATTACATGTTGGGAGTGCCTTTCCCCACTGCAGTTTCTCCAGCACTACTCACAAGCCAGTTACATCAAGACCACAATCTGGAGGAGGCACAATAGAGGCTATATTAAGTTTTATACAGACTTGCCATCAAATTACATGCAAGAGCTACTTGATCACGTTGTATCAATCCATTTTTTGCCTGGCCATTTGGAAAGCAATTGCTTTTATCTTGATGGCTTATTTTTAAATTCAGACCTTGCAAGGATTTTACCAGGAGCTTTTGTCAAGTGACTGCAGAATTCTCCTGGTCACATGGTTTGGTACAGTATGACTGTTAGTGCACAGTTGCAGGGTAAGGGGTATTGGCAAAAAGGACCCTCTCACTGTTGTTAATTTTCATTGCTTTTCTGATTTTTTTTTTGTCTTTTACATCTGTTCCTTGATGTCTGTAAAAATCTTGACAGCAGTTAGAACTTGATGTGGTAAAACAGGCTAGAAACAATGACAAATATATTTTTTTTTGCTCTCCTGCCTGCCACTATGCTCCAGAAGGCTGTGAATTTACCATCAAAGTTCTGCAGAGTTAGAACCTCTCTTTTAAGCTTAGTAATAATAGGTAAAATCCTACTCCCTGGCTGCACCGTATAATCATTATTATCTTACAAAGTACTTTGTGTAATCTTCAAGACTGTGTTCCTAGTACTGTGCTTTAGGAGAAAATAAGAGGATCATCATTGTGGAAAATGGCATTTTGTTGCATCTTTTGCCAGTTCCCTGAGATCAAAAGGGTTAATTTCCCCATGCTCTGTACCTTGTACAAACTTTGAATCTGTACAATGAAACAGGGCTTATACTGCAGATTTTTCTTGTTGGTTGATTCCTTTAGCTTGGTTGTGGAAAGACCTAAAGAGGTTGAAAGACTCTCTAGTTTGGATTAGATACAAATTATTCCTAATTTGCCTCCCAGATATCTGTTGTTCTTCTGGTCCATACTTTAACTTGAAGCTTAATATTGGTTTTCACTAAAAAGAGTTGCCAGGTTGATTTTTGACTCATTAAGTTTTACAGTTAATAAAGGCCTGTATAGCTGTGGTTGTACTTTATTTTTTTTAAGTGCCAAAGAAATGTTGGATAGCTGCAGAAGTAACCCAGAGAAATGAGTAGAAATGATGAAGAAAGAAGTTCATACAAATGGTGCCTGGCTGGAACCTGTGTACTTTGTTCTACATTGCTGCTTCATTCTGAAACTTATGTAAAAGCACCGTATGGGATGAAAGTTTCAGGTGTATTAAACCCATCCCATAATGCTTATTTTTGTATATGGACAAGAGATTACAGCTTTTCCATTGAAGTTCCAAAGTCATCATCAAAAGTGATCATTATTCTGTGAACACTTTGTAGTCTGGTCTCTGTCCTACCCTGGTTAATTCATGTGAATCTAAAGAAGTGGTTGCAGGCAGGGTGGCATCAGAAATATGGAAATAAAGCATCTGGGTAGAAAGGGTAGGTTTTTGCAACGTTTCCATTGAAATTATTTTCTCCTGCCAAGTGAACAGATGCAGTGGAAACAGACAGTCTTATCGGCAGCTTTTCTTTTGGGGAGAATAAATGAGTGAATGATCTATCAAAACATTTCTTTCATTTGATTAAACAGATGATATTTATAGCATTTCTAAATATAAACCAAACTGAGGCGAAAAAGAGGAAGGTTCACAAAGACAGGCCATTCTACAAAGTCAGGTGCTCTTCCTGTACCCAAAAGTATTTTTAAATTCCTGTTTCTTCACCTAAGCTGAGTGAATGCATTTCAGTGCACTCAGAGGGTGTTTAGCAGACTTAGAGTCCTGATGCTCATATTTTGGTCTGATGCTGTGGGCTGCAGATATGTTTGCTTACAGATTTCCTTTTGTTTCACGTTAGAATAACAACAACTTTCCTAAGAGTTTCAAGAGTCTGCCTTTTTCGTATGTTACAGTACAAGTTCTGGAATAAATAGCTGGAAAGGCTGAAAATTTAGCAAATGAGATAATAGAAGAATCTGTACCTTGCAGAAAAATACAAGATTTTGACATTTGGTTGCATTCTAAATAGAATAATAAGTTATTATTAAGATATAATTCAGGTTAATTTTAATGTCATTTAGATATGAATGTTTAAAGATTTTGTAATATGATAAAAATAGAAATGAAAAATTCTCCAGAAGTCTTGCAAATGAAATGTTTGTTCTATCAAAACATTTCCTAATTCTTTTAAAATGTGATTTTCCCAGAACTAATTCATGTAATGAGAAATTTCAGCTTTGTTGAAATTTAATTTTCTGCTGGGAAAGTGAACCAACACCTGACCAGGGCTGCCTGACTACAGAGCCTGCTGGTCAGATTTAATTCCTTTGTCAGAAATTACATGGGTTTTAACCCACTGACCATTGGTATGATACTGTAATGTTGGGCTTTTTTGTTTTTGTCTTTTTCCAAACTGAGCTGCATCGTCTTATTAAAATAATTTTGCATTTGTTCTGAAAAATTTCCATATTTTTGTATTTTAAATAAACTCCCTTGTAATAAGGCAAGGCAAACCCTTTTATGTTGCTGTCCCTTTCATGGAAGTCTCCTTTGGCCACTTTGATTTGTGGTTTTTCCTTTTCCCTTGATTATGTATTGAGATTTTTGTTAGACTCTTTAGCATTTTGTCCTGCTTTTGGGTTGCAGTGTTCATCTTTGGAGCCTGTTGTCTCTGTGTTTCTTTATCAAGGGAGGCTTGTTTTTTATAACTGCATTTTCTTTACATTGTTAGCAATCCCAAAAATTCTCCTGAAATAAGAGTTTTCACTGCTTAATGTAAGATTTCATCATGAGTAATCCTGAGTCATTTAATTTCATATCTTTTAAAATGTCTTATCTAAGATGGTCAAACTGACATTTGTGTTCTCTGTCAACATTGTATTGGGTCTAATATTTTGTGTTCCCTTCTTTCCAGTGAACAATCTGAACCCAAAAGATGCCATTATTTGAGTGGTTTTGCTCAGATATTTAAATGCTAGTACGGAAGATGATTATTGACTTTTTGCTTAAATGATGTAGTCTTCTGCAAAAATCAATTTTCCTTATATATTCACCAGCTGTACTTAAGAACTAGCATTTGGCTAGCACTTTTCACAATTTAAAATAGAAAAATCTCTCATGTGGTGGCTTTCCTTAAGAGATCTCCAACACTTTGCTGTCACATTAATCTGTTTTTAAATAGAGGAAAATTGAGGCAGAGATGTAGAGATTTGTCCCAGGAAACTCAGTGGTTGAAGCAGGCAGGAAAAGAGAAGACAAACCAAAAAGGAGAAACCAACATTGCTGTCTGTCCTGCTGGACTGATAGTGTTAAGTGAATCTGTTCAATTCACAGGAGGCTGATTTATGTCTCTTAGGCTCTAACAATCCTGTGTGTTCCATGTTTCTGGATAGACAGATGGATGCTCCCTTCACTTGTCTGCGTTACTTTTGGTATCACACTGTGAGCTGAAGGTCCTGCTCCACCTTGTCTTGAACACGTTCCCATGAGCACTGTGAATAGCCTGTTAAATATGCATGATCCATCTTGATTTTTCCAGATTAGTCAGGAAAAAATACTGGGAATTTTTTTTTTTTGACAGGTGTAATTGGTGCAGAGAACTGAAGGCTCCAAGGCATTTCCCTGGCCCCCAAAGGAACCCTTTGGCTTCCAGCCATTGGCTTTTTGCCATCAGCTGCATCCTGTTCCTGCAGTAGCACGCCCCAGGAAAGAGTACAAACCTCTCTCCTGGTGAATTAGCACAGCTCTTCCCCCACACTGGTTGGCTTTGGAGTAGAGTTCTGACATACTTTTTGCAATTTGTGTGCCCCAGCTCAGAACCAGTTGCAAACATTTCCTTTGGAAAGCTGTTTACAGATGGCAGCCTGCCCTTCCTCTGGTGACTTCTCCTGCCATTTAATTCCCTATTTGGTTTTCTCATGGTGATCTTTGAAATGGCAGTGTCTGGTTTTCCTGTAGAGTTCCTGGGTCTTGAGTTCTGGGTTTTGCACAGATAACCTGCCCCATGTTATATAGCAGAGGTGGAATCTGGAGAGGTTTTGTCAGGATGGCTCTAAGAGTTGGCTTAGATGGCTCTAAGATCTAAAAGCTTAGATGACACTAAGAACTTGGTCTTCTAAGAGGACTGAAACTGGCTCCCACTGAAGTCATGGAAGGTAATAATCTCATTTATTTATGGAAGACATATGGCAAGAAGCCTCCTAGAACACAGTAGGATTATTTTTGCAGTGCAGGTTATTAGTGTTGACCCTGGACTACAGCAAAACAGAGACATGAAACCTTCTGTCTGCAAAATTGCTCTCAAGGTTGTAACCAAATGCTTCAAATTGCAAGAAATGGCTGTTCAAAACTGGGAAGTTGAGTGCAAGGATACAGCTGATGTCTCAGAAATAAATTGATGGTTTGCAGAAGTTTGGAATTGCTAATCTCATGAAAACCCAAGATTAGTAAAAGGCCTGGTCTTTTAGAAAGGCTGCTCTCATTTGAGACACCAGTCCCTGCTTTCCTCCCAGGACTGCAAAATTACAACTTTCAGGTCACACTTAGAAAGCAATTGGATGTAATCTGCACCTTCTGCAGGACAGAAAAGAGCTAGATGAGATAATCAGGCACCAGCATGTCCTCAGGTCTTTTTCAAATACCAAGATCACTCCAGGGTGTGCTTAGGATGATTTCCCCTGCTCCATCTCCTGTCTGCTGAGGGAACTACTTCTCTTGTGTCTGTTCATGAGGTGTTGGCCAAGTGCTCCCAACCTACCACCACTACTGGCACAAGTTGAGCTGTCTTCTCTGGTGTAGCACTCCCTGTTTTAGCACTACAGAGGTGAAGTGTCTCGGCCAAGTTCATCATCCGGACTCCACAGTCAGCGGAGAAAGTTGAACACCTCCAGAGTGTAATTCATCCCATCCAAAAATAGATGTTTAAGACAGGAAGAATGAATCACTCTCTGGGGGTTGGTGCACGTCTCTCTGTTCACTGATGATAAAAGAAGTCTAGACAATTACCTTAACCTAGACATCCAGCTGCAAGACACCTTCGGCTGCATGAGATCGAGCCGTGCTTTCAGGTCCCTAAGGACTGATTTCCACCCCCCTGTTCAAATGGGAAGTAGCTTTCTGATTTCACAGCAGCTTTCAAGCTGAAGTCACTGACAATCAGAATCTCAGTGAGCCACATATGGCAGTTTTACCATAACTGAATAGCTTTTTAATGAAAGGGTTTTTACCCTCAGTCCCATCTGGGAGTTATCCATGAGAAGTTGATGGTGTTTTGAGGAATATTTCTTTCTATTACTTGCTGAATCATTGCCACCATTAACTATTGCTGCATAATTTCCTCCCAAGGAGTCTGTTGCATGTAGATAATATTCAAAATGTGGTCCCCATTGATTACTTTGATTGAACATATGCCACACATGATATTCTCCATGAGCAGGAGCACAGCTCTTCAGATGGTGGTTGCAAACACTCCCATTTGTGAGTTCATTTCTCATGGTCTGAAATTCATCTCTCATCTTCTCTCTTGCCTTCCTTTGAGCTCATTTGTTAAAGCATTTGGGGAAAGGCAGACAAGGAGGGGCAATGGATGACTGCAGAAGGCAGCAGAACCAAGACCATAAGGAGCATCCACAGAGCCTTGGAGAAGGAAACCACAGTGGAGGCAGCTGAGAGGAGGGAGAGCCTCCAGCATTGGACAACCAAAGAGCTGGAGTTGCTGCTTCCCAGATCCATTGCTGCAGTTCCTCACTGCCCACCTTGCCCCATGGAGGTGACCAGTGCAGGAGCAAAGCTAGCAGAACAATCCAGGGTACTTGGATGTTGGCTGCTCTGCTTCCCAGCCCAGAGCTTAGGGCAAAGCCACCTTCAGCTCGTGTTCCCAGGAAGAGACCAGGCAGTGAGCAGCAGCCAGCACAGCCCAGTCCAGCCCCAGGTGGTTGCCCTTGCTCCAAGGACAGTGATTCCTGTTCCCATTTGATTGCAGAGCAGATATGTGAGGATGATGATGTCTCCAAGGGGACAAATGGTTCCCTGGCAGAGGTGGGCAGATGTGTAACTCCATGGGCAGGGTGAGCTGGTGGAGAGGAGACTTCAGGGTGCCAATCTGTGTGCCTAAAGCTTCCATCCCAGGCAGGTTAAAAGGTTTGGAAACTACACACCTTTTGCATCTCTGCAGAAAAGAACATCTCTGCTTGCCTTGAAATACATAAAGATTCAGTTCTGTTGACCTTGGTGTTTTAAAAATTCAATTCAACGTGGAAGCACAGTCTTCAAGGAAAATACTTGAGAAGCATAGTGACCAGCATGGCTAATACAAAACATTCCCTTTTTCAAGATGTGTTTTGTCTCTCCCTTTTTCAAGATGGCAGTAAGTTTAGATGAATCCTCAAGTGTTTGGGTTTTGGGTTTTTTTTTTGTATGTGAATAAAAATAATTTGCCCAGTGATGTTACAGGTGCCTCTTCACTTCCCCTGCCAAGACATCTGCCCAGTGCTGCCTGCAGGAGCCCTCAGTGGAGTCCAAGCTGAAGCACTGGATGTGTTTCTCCTGGGGAGTTCCCTGCTTCATCCCTCGCTGTGTCAGAGCTGAACACATCCTGCCAAGATTCAAGCAAATATTCCAGCAAAGGTTGAGATATTCACCGAGCTCAAACTCTTGTACAAGAAGTACCCTGAAGCAAAAACAGAGCTGTGAGACACCATCACACCGAGTCGCTTCCCCCACCCCGGCAGGCACCATGCCGTACCAGACAAACTCCTCCAGATAGGATCCAGGCAGAGATGTTTGCTTAACACAGCAGCTCTTTGAAAAGGCAAATAAATGGACAGTGAAGCTACACAGACGTGTCACTGTGCAGCGATTTCCGTTTAGCATTTACGTTTAGTGCCAGGAAACCCTGACTCATGAATATGAAATCAGAAGGAAAGGAAGAAAGCAGTTGTTCATTATTAGAGCTTCGAATTGGGCATGTGGTGGAAATTAGCATTAAAAAAGACACAGGTTTAATAGAGAGGGGCTGGCTCTGATGGTCCAGGAGGCTTGAAGAGCCTGGCTCTTCAGCCAGGGCCCTCTCTGCTCTCAGGCTTTGCTCGTGGGGAGTTGCTGCTAGAGAAGAGTCCTGGAGCTCAGGATTACCCATGATGGGGCTCTTGCTCATCTTGAGGTGCGAGAAAGCAGGTCCTGAATATTCCTGGAAATCCTTCAAATTTACCTTGAGGTAATGGTGAGCAGAGGCAGGGAAGAAATGCCTCTTAATTACCAGAAATAAGAGAAATAACCAAGAGGAACATCCAAGAAAGCAGATCAACTTCAGATAGAAATCCTGAGGTCCCTAAAGGAAGCTCACATTTAATTGAGACTCAGTGGGGTAGAAATGAAGGAATGCACAGCCCTGATGCTTCTGCAGGTGGGATGCCTGTCTCTGCCCCTCACCTGCACTCTAGAGCTGAGAAAAGCCTCTGTGAGCCTGAGGTGAACCTGGCCCCCTTCAGTACAAGTTATCTTCCTTCCAGCCATGAGGGTGGGACACCATCCTTCTTTCTGTACCTATTTACCTCAAAAAAGTGGAGCTTGTTCTGCCAAGGAGGGACGTGGGTCAGAATCACAGAACCATAGAATATCCTGAGTTGGAAGGGGTCCAAAAGGATCATTGAGTCCAGCTCCTGGCCCTGCTCAAGACAACCAACCCCAAGAATCACACCAGGCACCTGAGTGCATTGTCCAAACTTTTCTTGAACTCTGGTAGGCTTGGAGCTGTGATCACTTCCCTGGGGGATCCTGTTCCGGTGCCCAAACACCCTCCAGGTGAAGAACCTTTTCCTAATGTCTCTAAGAAGAGTGATGCTATTGCAGCAAATATTTTTGGTGCTACTGGGAAGGAAGAAGCAAATAAAGACATTGCTGCAGGGTGGCAAGAGGGCTTGATTTCCAAAGCAGCTCCTTGCATCAAACCCTGGGAGCAGCTCAAGGCAACGAGGAACTGTGTCATCCCCTCCAGTGTCTTCATCTGAAGCTGCCCAGCTGTGCTGCACAAACACCCCTCGTTTTCCTTGCATTTTGGTAATTCCAGTGCCCATAAAATATGTCAAGAGCTAATCTATCAGTATGGGGCACAGCAGCTCCCAGTAATAGCAAAGAATTTGGCTGATACCCCTGGTCTGGAGGATGCAAGGTGCCAGGCAGGAGGTTGGGCAGTGGGCTGGGTGGCAAGTGCCCACGGGACCGGACAGATCTGCCAGGGTGCTCCTCTCTGTGTCCCCTGTGACCCCTCTGCCCTCAGTGACAGCACTGGATCATGGTGGTTTTGCAGACCCAGGCTTTGCCCCAAGGCCAAGCCATGGGGGGCTGCTGGCAGGGCTCTGCTGCAGCCCGTGCAGCTCCGACAGCTTCAGAGAGTCGTTAGCAAGCAAAGCGCGCTTGACGTGAATAATTAAAATACCTGCTGTGCTTTTAAATAGTTCAGAGCCAGCCTTGGAGCTGCATGTGTGAGCAATGGCTGCTGTCTTTGGAGGAGGCCGGAGGAAAGAGGAGGGCTGGTATCCAATGGAAAATTAAGGGCTTGATGTTGCTTCTGGCAGGAGGAGGCACGGTGCTGGCAGCTTCCACAGGGATGCAGGCAGTCCCTGCTCCCGAGTGAGGCTGGAGGCTGACACAGCTCTCCTTGCTGATGAACAGACATGAGGCACAGAACTCTCCAAAGTCTCCTCTCTGCCAAAAATTTGAGCAGCAGTGGAGCTCAGTGCCCACCCTTCCAGCTGCCCCAGGGCTCCCATGCTGGTTCAGCTCTCCAAACCTGTGGGATGAGGATGTGGAGCACAGGAACAGGGGCAGCCCCACAGCCTTGGGGCTCCAGCAGCACTGGCAGCGTGGGGCGCTTCAACTGAGCACACACAGGTGGGGTCTGGGTAGGATGAACTGTCTTTTGCTAAGATTTCCCCAAGATATCAATTAGACACTGAAATCAAAACAGTTTCTGCATGAACAACTAACAAAGAGTTCCCTGCAGTCTGTCAGCAGCCAGACTCCCTCTGTTCCTACCCCCAGCTGCCTTGGAGTTTGTACCAGAATAGCACTGAAGGGCCCCAGCATGGAGGAGCTTCATGGAGCAGGGGAGGATATCAAACACTGTGGCTGTGTCAGTGCTGCTGGAGCATGGAGCTGGGAAGCTGTAAATCAGCTCTTCTTGGGAAAAACTGGTTTCGGGGCAGGGGATGGAGGGAAAACTGACTATCCTTATGAGTTAGTTTCATATTGAATTAAACCATTGTTTGATCATAGATATTTATCTTTTTTTATATCTATATATATTTTTTTTCTCCTGTGGAAAGCCTGGACAATTCCAATTTGGGGTCACTGGGCAGTGATATTTTTCCTCTTTTTTTTTTTTTTTTTTTTTCAGTTCAGCCAGTGAACCAATAAATGCTTATTTTCATAGCTTTGCCATGATTACCCCCAGGGCAGATGAAAGCAAAATTTTTAGTAGAGACAAAGAAAAAAAGTCTGTTTGGGGACTGGCACGGTGAGGAGAGAGGAAGAGCTGTGTGCTGACAGCTTTGCAACAGTGTGTGAACATCATCCTGATGTTTGGTCCATTCCCTGGTCCCATGTGGGGAGTGGGAGCTGCCACCTGCACCTCTTTCCTGTGGCCCTTTGCCCATGAAAAACCAGGGCTCCTGAGCTGAAGATCAACAAATTAGTCTTCTTCTCCCTCACTGCAGAACGTTATCCATCTAAAGATTTCCTTTAATTTCGAGCTGTGTAGAGTTTGAAAAGCCCTTCAAGTTCACTTGGGCTGATGAATTGGTAATTGAGTGTACCTGGATGTCGGTGCCGGCTCTGCCTCTCTCTGCATTTGTATCAGTCCGTGTTTGTCTCTCCAGCTGTAAATCACTCAGAACTTGGAGAGGCTTTTATCAAATCCTGCTAGGAGCCAGTCATTTTTCTTTTCACAAGCACATTGTTAATGCCACGTGGAACACACTGGCTTTGCTGTTCATTTAAAAACAATGAGGATGGTATTAAATGGGGAAAAAAAGTCCTTAGCAATGGGGGAGAAGGAGGAGGAAAAGAATTGTTCCTGTCTCTCTGGAGTTTGCTCTTTTGGTCTAATGTCTGTCCCATTGATCTCCTAGTATGCTCTGCTTTGAGAGCCTGATTTATTGCCCCACATTCTCTTATCCCTCTGTGTGTTACAGCCCAAATTGTTCTCAGTTTCTTCAGCCCACCAGCAGCTCAGCTGCCAGCCTTGGTCCAGCCCCACCAGTGCTTCCACCTCTTGGGCTGCTCAGCCATGCCCCTTTCTCCACAACCCTGGCCAGCACCGGGCATGGAGACTTAAGCAGGTGGTTTTAAGTGTTTAAGGGAGTTGGGGTCATCATCTTAATGTCTCCAGGTTGTCCAGTGTGTCCTTGGTGTCTCCCTCTCCAGTGGCTTTGATGCTACCTGGCCCACACCATCACCTGTAGAGGGTCCCTTCCTGCATTGCCCATATCCATGGCTCAGTCCAGTCAATGTGCTCCAGCACTGACAGATTTGACAAAAGGGAATTTCAAACAAGAGGTAACAGTCCTGATTTGCATTTTTTTTGGAGCTGCTCCAATCCCTCACCCAGTGGAAGAACTGGAGGAACAGCACCACATCTGCCATAACCCATCCACCCAGCCTGTTCTTGAATGTTGATTTTTCAATGAACTGTTACGTTGCTATTTGCTCAGTGGAAAAAACCAGCAAGTTATATCCATTGACAAAGAAATGTGAGGACTTTGCAATCTGTGTGTGAGTGTTTCGTGAGCATAAAATGAGGTGAAGTTTGTCAAACGATTATTCATTAGGAATTGTTCATTTAGCTCTACCTGATTGGGTCTAACTGTTCTTAGAAGGACTCTGTGACATCTTTGTAATATGTGGTTAATGTCAGAAAAGTGTTAGTAGAAATGACTTTGTTTTAAGTGAAGCTTTTCTTGGGGTGTGATGCTGCTATTCTTGCTTTGCTTAGAAAGAGCAGTAAATGATGCTGTCTGGTTTCCTGTCGGGCCTGTGCAGCCCAGGTAGCTAATGGAGGGTGAGTGGTGCCTTATTGACTCCCACTTTCTCTGTGGAAAGAGTAATTAAATTCACCTGCAGAATCCCCGGGTTCTCATGCGTGGCAGTGTGCAACTTCCCTGCATGTCTGCTAACTAGATTAGAGATTACGCATGCTGATGAGAAAGCACCAGCTGGAAAGGATCTGGCCTGGCTTTCAGATCCCAGCTGTTATTTGCTGGACTTAAGTTTAGGAAAAGCATCGCTTTTTATTTTTTTTTTGCTTCTAACCTGACAAACTTTGTCTGGAAACCCAGAGAAACCAGGGAGCCCCACAGTCTGTCTTCCAACAGTGTTTTCTGAAATGCAGCAACACTTTAAAGTCTTGCCAGCTCAGCCTTTCACTTCACAGAATATGTGCCTGTCTCTAAAATACCAGGTTATTTTTCCTTACTCCCATAATATTCCCATCCAGCATTCACTCTCCTGGAAATCACCAATCCAACGTTCACCTACCTGCTTTCAAACACCTGTCACTGTTGTGCTGCTGCCCTTCTGCTTCCAATTTAGAGATTATATTTCATAACTGACCTCCAACTACCTATTGCCTCCCCAGTGACACTTCACCCTTGTCTGCCTGATTGATTAGTCTATTATGCTCTCCACTCTTCCTGATGGCTTACAGATTGCCCAGTATCTGTCACAGGCTTCCTTTTGTTCTCTAATATTCTTGGAGTCTTGGAACATCCTCCGGCTGCCATTCTCTCTCCATATTCCCTGGCCACCACCTGCCTCCCTTATGAATGTCTAGTTTGGAAAAAGGAGAAGAAATCTTTTGCAAAATAAACCCCTGCCTGCTGTGAGTTCACACATGTGCTGGTAAAACACACTTCTAAGACACTGTCGTTTTCCATGGGGCTCTTTATTCCCTTTGCACTATTTGGAGGTATGAAAATGTCCCTAGATTGGGCTGTGATCCCTGACATGGCTTGGAAGGCAGCTTTATCATTTCCTCACCTGCATAAGTCAATGAAGCAGTGACAGAGTGGGAGCAATGTTGTGTTTAAAGATGTGTGTGGGTAGGAGGGTTCTGCCTCTGCTGCTGGAGAGGTCTGGGACGTGTCCCAGTTCCATCCATCTCCCTGCACTTGTCCAGCTCTCTGATATTGTTCCAGGCTTGTCCCAGCTCTGTCCATCACTCTGACATTTAATTAACTGCCCCATTCTCCTGGATCTTGCAGTGGATTTGTGTTGTCTTTCTGAAATCCCTCTTAGGTCATGTCTGAATATTACTAACAGGAATAGTAACAAAATGGTTGTCACTAATATTGCTATTATTGTTACTGTGTAGATGATAATAAAACAAGAGATTGACTATCACAAAGATGAGTGTTATACTCAGTGTCGCTTCTTCTTGCTGTGCTGGTTGTTTGGCAGACAGGTGAGCAGGAACTGACAGCAGTGGGAAGCAGAGAGAGCCCTGGCCAGCCATGCATCCAAAAGTAATAGAAAAACAACAAGGGTGTGGGAACTGGCCACTGAGAGCAATAAAATCACACCTAAGATTTAAAAAGACATTTATGAGACCAATCTTCAGGTGTTACGAGGATTATTAAGCTTGTTAAAACCTGCACATGCTGGGTGGTTGGTGCTGGTGGTGGCAGTGGCTCCTCACTCCTCCAGGAGCTCTGCACTGATGTTTTGTACCATCTGTCCTGGGCATGCCCAGAGCTATCCATCTTCCTTGCATCTTTTTCCATCCCTGTCTGGCATTTGTCCCATTCTTTCTACTTCAGTCCCAAGTCCCCTTCCAGCATTTCTCACAGTCCCTCTTCCACTGGCAAGTGGATTTCTTTTCCCTTTTAGTTACTCTGCTGAGCAGCTGCTCTCATTTGGACCTCTCTGTGGTCTTCTTCCCCTTCACCTCTGGTCTCTGTATCTCTGTGTTTGATCCATGGCTTAAGCAGCTGTTCTGTCCCTCAGATGTCTTGGTGTTAAACAAGCCACCATCCAGTCTTTCATCCCCTCTGATGAAACTCCCTCTTATGCTTTCTCTTTTATCCTTGCAGTTCAAATACTGGGCTTGGTGACCACCTCGTGGGATCCTGAAGGCCGTGTCCAGTGTGCCTCCCAGCCCCTGAGGACAACAACTAGGAGACATTCAGGACTGTGGCTGGAACCAGCAGTGACACTCAGGCTCAGAGGTGAGGGGTGGCCTTGTCCATGGCATCTCTGCAGCGAGAGGAGTGGCTGGTGTGAGACAGCTGCCCGTGGGAGAGAGCTGGCAGGGACAGAGCAAGTCTTTATGGAGAGGGCTCCAGCTCTGGAAATCCTCCCCAGGAGTGGATGGTGAAGGGGAGCCTCATGGCATTCATTCCCAGTAGGAAAGAGTCTGGTGCAGCCATGGAGGGTGAGCCAGGGCTGTGTTTCTCACGCTGCTGTTCTTGGGGTGGTTCTTGGTGGGACTCATCTCGGAGTGCTGACCTTCCTGGGGAAACCCTGAGTGGCTGAACTGCAGCTGCTGCACTCCTGAAAGTGTGGTAGCAGGGAAAGTTATCATGGTTGCATTTTTAATTTTTATTTTTTAAAGATTGAGTTCACATTCTTGTATTGAGATTTAAGGAATGTGGAACAGGACATTATTTCTCCCCCACAGATGAGAAGTGCAGTGTGTGCCTCCATCCCAACTTCTACAAAATTCTGTTTTACAAAGCAGAAAAAGAACATCAAGTTCATGTGGGAGATGTAGCTCTGTTTTCTAAGACCAGATTTTGCCCCGTGTTCCCTGTTCAAATGACTAGCTGTGCTGGGCACTTAGAAATTTTCTCCCTCTTCCTCATCTCTACCTTGACATTATGAAAAGGGTTTTCATCAATCCATTGAAAGAAGGAGATAACTTTTGTATAAAAGTGCACGGTTGACAGGGTTGAGTTTTTTGGGTAGTATGTAATTTTTTTTACACTGTTATTATTTAAAATATGCTTTCTAAGAGGACAAAAGGGAATAGCTTAATGGAAACAAATTTCTGTAGCAGAATGTGCAGCTGGATAAAAAAAGATTATTTCTGTTATTGCTTGGTTAGACAGGTGAATTTCGAATTTGAGTACAAAAGGTGCTAAAAAGTGTGCTTAAACTTCTCTTCAGTGTGCTGTTGAGATTGAAAAGAATAATTTTGGAGAAAAACTTTTCTCTGAGCCTCTATTTCCAGCATTGTCAAATCTTTAGCAGCGGCCTTTTCCCACAGCCATTATCATGTTTTCACCTTTTCTTCTTCCACCTCATTTGTCCTTTTTTGAAGAAAATGTAGCGCTGGTGAAAGGCGGGCAGGTCCGTGGGCTGGCACTGATCTGGAATGGAGGGACAGCAGAGCTGGAGGTGCATGGGCATCTCTGGAAGCCAGACCAGACCAGGGATGCAGTCACAGGGAAAGATGGACAGCCTGGCCCGGGGGTAGTCATTTTGAAAGCATCTTCAAGCCTACAGCCCTTAAGACCACCTTTTCAAAATGACTTTTAACCAATTAGGAGCCTAAGCATCAATGAAGATAAGCCGAGCTTAGGTGCTCAGGTCCCTCGAGGCAGACACAAATATCTCAGCAATGCAGACAGATAGACAGTTTGCCTGTCCAGATGGATCCAGACCCAGAGCCAGGCAATGAATTACAAATATAAGTGCCAAAACAGCCGGCTTGGGACACAAAGGATAAAAGACAGTTGTGTTATTTGAGCTGATAAGCTCTGTGTCTTGTCTGGAAGATGCTGGCATCAAAGGCTCCTGCAGGGGTTTCACAATGGAGTGTTACACCATCCAGCACTGAGTTACCTAAGATGTAAAATGGGCCTTGCAGAGAAAGCTTCATGCCTGCCACAAAGGAGCAGAATAAGAGTTTGTTTTGAGAACTATTAGGCAGAATAATTTGCAATTGATCTCCATGGACACTGTGAGATATTGCTCCCAACAGAGCAATGATTGCCATTAGTGTCTCAGCTCCCTGCCTTCTCCCTCCTTTTTCTCCCCAGTCTTTGCAAGGGCTGGGTCAAATGCTGCACAGGCAGCATGAACAATATTTCCTCCTTTTTTGGTAATCATTGTCCCTTCTATTCATTCCTCAGAAGCCTTTTCACAGGCAAGAGGTATTTTCAAGGGTTGTAGCATTCATCTCAATGTACGTTTTTATGCCTATTCTCCTTGGAAGAGCTGGAGAACTCATTTACTTTATTAGATCAAATGAAAGGAGCTTATGGAGGTAGCCTGGTGTAGGAGGTCAGGAGCTAGAGAGGAGAGACCTCTGAGACTGCTATGGAATTTCTTGCAGGAGCTGAACAGTAGCTTTTGCTGCTTAGATTGGTGCTGTTCCTCCTTACATTGTGCTGGCTTCGTGTCCAGCACCGAGTGCTGAGATCTGTGTGGTCCCACCCAGCACTGGTCCAGCCACAAAGGCTTAGGAGCAGTAGCATCTCTCAGCACCTTGGATTGGCAAGCCTGGAGGTGGCCAGGCTCGCAGCACTGGGCTGCTCAGCCAGGGAGGAGGCGCCCAGGGGGCTCTGGTGAAGGTTCCCACCATGGGGAGCCCCAGCCAGCCCATCCCAGGCGACACCTGACTGTGCAAACCCTTCTCCAAGCAGCTTCATGTGGTGAGCAGATGACTAAAACCCATCTCCTGGGCAATTCACTTCATTCATCAATTAAATTGTTTGCTGTGAACGGTTTGGCCCCATCCAGCTCCAGGATTTCAGCCTTGTAATTTTGCTGGCAGAGGACAGTGGTGCCATGTCCGTGAAATCTGCTTGCCAACTGCTTCCCCTGCTAAGCATTTTCTAGGCTAACGATCCTGAAAACCTTGCCAGCAGCCCCAGCTCTGTCCCTTTCAGGGCAAGCCACTCATTTAAACGTGAGCACATCTAAATGACTCCATCTGCTAAGTGACGTTGGTAAAGAAAAGATTATAGCAGGAGTTAGTGCTGTGTCCTCGGGTTGTAACCCTCTTAGAAAATGGGCTGGGAGAACAAGGGGACTGTGAGGAGCTGAGGCTCAAAACCACCTGGGTGACTGTCAGCTTGATTTATTTTCTTGCTCATTAGATAAATTAGAAAACTGGCAAGAGAAATCATCTCCCTCTCTCAGCTGCTTGGTAACCTGCCACGTGGCACGGGATGCCAGCTGCAGGGACGTGCAGCTCCTTCCCACCTCCCTGGCCCCTCTCCCCAGGGACATGGGAAGGGATTTGGGTCTGCTAGTGCCACACATCTCCTTGATGGTCCTGCCACCCTAAACCACCTCATTGACCCATCTGGCTGATTGCTGGCAACCACTAGAGTTTCACTTTTCTCTTACACTGTTGATTTTTGAATAGCAGCTATTTTCTAGGTGAAAACAGCAGTACCAAATATTGCTTTTAAACACTGCCTTTGACCCCAGAACTGTTTGTTACCCTCATTTCACACACACGACAAGCTAAAGCAAAATCACCTGGATTGTGGCTGGATCATCAGGCAGGATCTGCTGCCCTTCAGAGATGTTGTTCAACTCTTTGATCTTGTGGCTTGTGACCAGTCTGCCTCCAGCAGCTGCCCCCCTTGCTTACGAACCAGACTAATTTTTGTTTGTCAGAAGGATGAAGCTTAATGGTCAGACTTGATTTAAATCCCTGGGTAAAATTCACTGTTTAGGAGGTCAGGCTCCATTTACAGCGCCTTCTAACCTAAAAACTCACTGCAATATTCAGCCTACATAACCAAATGTTAAATCTGGATCATTTAAGGCATCTTCAGTACCTTTAGCTGCATCTGATGCACTCCTATAGTGTGAAATGAGGCCACTGTTCTACACATTGTATTTACATACGAGGAAAAGCTCCCAGCCAGGATGAGCTATTAAGAGACTGCAATGCATTTCCCAGCCGACGTGGAGGAATCCCCGCTGCAAACGGATGCTGAAACTGGGGGAGAACCAGGGCAGGACCTCTTGGGAAGGAGACCTGGGGGTTCCCAGCACTGCTGTGCCAGTGCAAGGGGGTGGGGCAATACCTGCCCTGTGAATGGTGGTTGGAGCAGATTTCCTTTGCTGTCCGTGCCCCTTCTGCCCATGGGACTTCTGCACTGCCTGCAGGGATCCTTATCACCCTGTCCCTGGTCTGAGCAACGTGTCCCTGTGGCTCAGGCCCCTCCAGGTGTGTGCCCATGTGTACAAACGCTGCTGGGTGGAGTGATGGGGCTAATTCCTTCCTGTCATAGGCAAGGAATCGGCTTATGGCCCAGAGCTGTGATTACTCTTATCTTAGCCTGCATGATGCCACATCCTGAAATTACCCAGATTTTTTCAAAACTCAGAGGATGGTTCAGAATCACCTGAATGACGTGAGCAAACTCCAGCCCTGCTTTCAGCCCTGGCAGGTTTGAGGGGCTGCGAGTCAGTGCAGAAGTTGGGACATGTGGTTTGAACCTCCAAATGCACCCGATGGGAAGTTCCTGGGTGTGATGCCCAGTCCACCTGAAATACCTGATGGAGCGCCGTGTGGAGCAGCACCAACAGCCCCTTCCCAGCCTCTGTGCAGAGCTGATTGCTCAGGCAGACTCCCCTGCTGGGATCCAGGCAGATAACATGCCTCTGAAATGGCCAGCCAGGGAGAGATGCTGTCAAGCAAAGCCTGGAGTGAAATGTTTGGCTGCCGGGATTAAACCGCAGGTCCCACCTGTCTGCTGTGACACTGGCACCGCATGCTCCCACCCGCCACTGTCCCCCTTCCCTGCCACTGCCTGCCAAGCCCACCCCGCTTGGAAATTAGAGTGGGGAAATCAAAGTCCTTCTCCACCCACTCCTGCTGTGCCTCTCAGCCACTGACATTAACACTGAACTGGCTGACATTAGCTTTGAATGGATTTTAATAACCCCCTTGCGAGCCTGAATTACCCACACAGCGTGAGGGCCACTGTGAGTTTGGAGACCTGGCAATGAGCAGGGCATTGGGGGCCAGAGCAGCTCCCCAAGCTGTGGACACAAGGCCAGACCCACTCAAGGATCTGCAGTGGCTTCTGCCATGGCAGCTGCTGGCATGGCACCCTGGCAGTTGCCTGGCCCCTGCAGAGCTGCTGCTCTGGCACCTGCTGCCCACAAGTGTCCTGCCACCAGCAGGTCTGCAAGGGGCTGATGAGCTTCCCTGCACTGGAGATGCTGGTCTAGGTGCCCACCCTCTCTGGGGCAAGGTATGGCTGCTGCAGGGTGGTGAGAACCCCCAGTGCCATCAGTGGGAGCATCCCCAGCCCCTACCAGTGCACGGGATAAAACAGCAGCCTTGGTTTAGCTGCCTCTGTGCATGGAAGGCTAAAGGAGATCATGCCTGGCGTGGTTGGGAGTCTGGACTAGGGTATGAAAATCTAGCAAGAAGATTAAAAGGTGTCCCCAGGCAGAAGAGGGTATTTATTGCTTTCTTTGTGGCTGAGATGTGCATGGCGTGGGAGTCATGGGGACAGTGACCTCCCCTGAGCACCTGCACGTGGGCAGCACCGTGTCCCTGCGGGGACTGATCTTGGGGACAAGCCCCTGACCAGAAAAGCTCCTTCTGAGATATGGGTGGACACCTCCAATCTCCCCTCCTGCACCAGGAAAGTGCTCTCTGCCCTGGATCTTCACTGCCAGCCCTGCAGCTCCTCCACAAAGGGAAAACCCCTGATTTTCCTCTTCTTTTACAAGAGAGAAAGCTAAAAGAGATGGTCAGGTGGTTCTAGCTTCTTCTGGAATATGCAGGGCCTGGAGACATGCTCTGAAGTTACTGTTCCTCAATTACAGCTCAAAAGATCTGAGCAAGTGCTCCTCCTTGGCCATTCACAAAGTCTCATCACCATTCGGGTGGAGAGTGATAATTTCTAGCTGCCATTGAAATCCACAGGTATTTCCAGTATGGAAACAGGAACATCCACAGGGATATGGAGAGGAGATCCCAACTGTGGTGGGCCAGCAGTTTCTCCAAGTCAGGCTCTGCAGGGGCTGTGAAATCATCAGGCACTTGCAAGAACTGAGTACTGAAAACAACCCCTGAAAAGAAGTCCATGATAATGATTGAGTTATATTTAAGAGTCTCCTTCATACTAAATAAATGCAAGTAGTTTACTCAGAAAATATTTCCCACTAAGATCATTTCTACATAAAATGCTAACAGATTGAGATTATGACTCTAATGATTATTTTTATTGCTGGTTTACATTTAAATGGCATATATTTCCCCCTACTGTTCTCTCTTTGGGTTAAATCAATAAAACCTATTAAGAAGGTTCTTCTTCCTCTAAGATTCCTCCCTCTCTTCTTTCTTTCTTTCTCATCTCCACTGGTGCCCTTTTTATCCACCCACCACCAGAGATTTTTCAGAGCTGCCTCCACGATATTGGTGCCAAGGATTTGAACATCCCCTTTGACAGAGTGGAGTGAATCTGGTCTTTGCTGAGATAAGGGACTACAGAGGAACTCCAGTGCTGTTCCCTTTCCTCATCTCGGGCTGTTTTGCAAGGAGATGAAGTTGGAGCCTCTTCCCTCCTGTTCTAACATAGAAGCTATAGCTGTCTGTACTCCTGTCCCTCCTCAGCTATGGATGTTCTTGTGCTCCTTCAAACAGAGGCTGTGGCTCACCAAGGAGGTGCTGGATTTCTGTTTGGAGAGGAATTATCCTGGTATACACACAGCGAAAACCATTAAGACGCTGACCTTTAAATTGGGCTTCTTCCTGCTCGTGTAGGGAGGAGGTGGGTTGAGTGCCCAAATCTTATTCATTTTAATGACAAATCCCTCACAGAGAGGCTTTGAAATGCTCGGCATTAATGCAATTCGCCTCCCTCTGCTGCAGCTTGGCTTTGCTGAGCAGAGGATGTCTCTGCTTCCCTCTCACACTGACAGACCCTACAGATTTGCTCCATAACTGCTGTGCCCAGGTACCACTGTGTATGGATCTGTGAGCTGAGGGCAGTGCTAACGCAGGGATCTCCATGCTCCTTAATCAGTATTACCAGTATCACTGACCTTTCTTTCTTCCATTACTCTCAGCATCACTTTTTTTTTTTCCCCAGCTTAATTTGCATAGGTCTCATGTTATCTGTGTTTTTGCTTTGTCCCTGTTATCCCATTACCCTGGATAATCAAAGTTGGCTGTAATGGAAACAGCAGAAACAATTTGCTTACCCTTCTATTACAAGATATTCCCTCTACTAAGTCTGAGAATACCTGCAGTTCTGTGGTAATGCTAATTAACTGTGCATACATATAGAAAGTAAAGCAAATGGCACCAGGATCCTTTGGGATGGTGGGGATTAAAGAAAGATGAGATATTATTCTCCTCTTTCTCTGTGCTTCACTGTCCCTACCCTCAATGGAAATTGCTTTGCACTTATAGAATAAAATGTAATACATGGTGGGGGAGTTACTGACTCTGCAGAGAGATGGAGTTGGAAGGAGCAGAGTTCTGTGCTAATAAACCCACTATGGAAGTAGTGATCCTCCCTGATGTCTCGCTTCTTGTCTGGTCCCAGAGTGGGATGGGGTCTTTTCCCCATGCACTGCCGTGGAGCCCAGTGCTGACTCCTCAGGGCCACAGCTATCCCCCAGAGCAGAGCTGCAGCAAGCTGTGGGTGGAAAACCTCCTGCCCAGCCTCAAGGATTGGTTGGAATGGTGTCTGTAAATGAATGCCCGTGGCAGTGCAGGGTACCTGGAAGTGGCTGTTGTGTCCATCAGGATGCTCAGGTGTCCTTCACTCATCTTGGGTGGCTGAGGCAGCAGCAGCTTCAGAGCAGGTGAAAGGCCTGGGGAGAATAAGAGAGATGATAATGAGAAAAGTAAGATTGCTGGGAGAGGGGAGAGTGTCCCCACCATCCCTCTTCATTTTGCACTATGAAGTGCCTCAGGTTCTGCCCATCTGTGAAGGTACAAGGGGCAATCTCCCACCATTAGTGTGCAGCATCCTCTGAAAGTCTCACATGAGGCTCTCTCCTGCGTGTCAGCTAAACCAGGAGTGACTGACACAGCCAGGCGTGTGTGGAGGACTGCCAAGCTCTCCATGCAGGAGAAATCCCACTCAAATCCACCCACCAGATCCTTGCTGAGTTCCTCAGCTCCTCTGCCAGCAGCATGGACAGACCACCTCATTGCACCCCCGTGGAGCATCTCAGACTGGCCCTGACTCACTGTGCCCCTGACTCTGTGCTCTGGGAGGGTGGTTAGACAGCCCTAGCCCCTGAAATTGTGAGGGAGATGTTGTTTGTGCTTTGATAGCCACAGAACCTTTGATGCAATACTCATGTTTGGGATTTTACCACATCTCATCCTCCAGGTCTGTCAAGGAGCTTTACGCAGCCGTGACTCAGAGAGAGGCATCAATGGAGAGAGTCTGTAGATGCAGCCAGCAGCTGTCATGTGGAGGGCATTAATAATGTATATGCAGGTATATATGCATGACCTACGAGCTCAGGACCTTCCCTCCCTGAGTGGTACCAACTCCTTTAAATGATCCCTGCACCATGCCCTGGCTCTGGCCATGCCAGAGGGCTGGGATATTACACAGGCATCACACACACCTGTCCGAGGTAAATGGGCAATAAAAGGGCTCCTAGAGGTGAGGGCTTGGTGCTGCATGTCTCTCCTTTTCTGCTTGGAGCAATGAAATAACTCTTTCCTTGTCATTGAAACCTTCAGTGCTTGCTGCTCACCATGACCCTGTGTGGGGCTTTAGGACTGTGGGTACCACAGTGCCTTGCTCTGCTCACAAACCTGCTGATAATTAAGATGCTTTGGAACTGCCCCCGTGGAATTAATCATTTAAAGCAACCCAGGTGCAGGTTGTTGGTACTAAGGGCTTTTTAACGTGCCTGAGTGAGGCCAAAGGGATTTTTAGGAGCAGTCAGGGCCCAACTAACTGTGCACCAAGGGCTTGGACAGAGCTGTGATGTGCCTTGCAGGTGCATTATCCCAGCAAAGAGCTCAGTCCTGAAACACTTGAACCTCAGCAGAAGTGAAGAGACTCAGATTTGAGTGCTGGCTGCAGTCAGTCCCAAAATCCAGCCCAGCCATCTGAGATGTTTTGGTTCTGATCAGGCAGCCCAAGCTCTAATTGTAAGGATGGGTTTAAAAATGAAAATAGGAGTTTGACTTGCAGGAAGGGATGCTTGGGATTGGAGATGGAACCATGTATCACTATGATCAGTTGGGAATTTCTTGTTGATTTTACTTAGCTGAGTCAAAGGTAAACTTCTTATTAACTTCCCTGAGAGAGTCTGTAATAATTTGATCCTTAAAATTAAAGATTTGCAGTTACCGACTCCAGCACAGCTGTGCTGGTGGAGTTCAAGAACCACACTGAAACAGCCAGCAGCTTTCAACAGCAATTGCACTCAGCACTGTTTTGTCTCCTCAACTCCTGACATCATTTGGGAAAAAAAAAAAGGCAAAGGTTGAATTCACAGGTTTTGTTTCTCTGCAGTTCAAAGGATAGAAGAGCCTGGTTTTTAATTGGCAGCGAGTTCTCCCAGCTGGTACACAGGGCAGTCCTGAGTCTGACACCCAGCCAGGCAGGAGGGGCAGCAGCTGAGGGGGGGAGGTTGTTTGAATTCCTGGGTGCCTGCCACCCATCTGCAGGGGCTCAGGAGCCTCCTTGCTAGATCTGGGGGCAGAGGAGCGTTGTTCCACTTCTGATCATTAATGCAATGGTCTCTTTTCTGTTTTCTTCCCACTGATCTTCTCTGTTGAGAAGCCACATGTTGAGTGGTTTGTGCTGGAGATCCCAGCGTGGAGATAACAAAGCTGTTTTCTTACCCTTCGTGTTTCCTCTCAGTGTGGCTCAACCTGGTCCTGTGTCTGTGCCCAGCCTCAGGGCTGCAGGAGGCAGATGCCCTGCAAGAGTGGGCTGCATGGCCCTACAGAGAGAAGCAGGAGCATCTCAGGCTGTGCACCCCCTCACCTTAACCCCAACACCTTGGCCAAGTGGAATTCAGCAGTGCTGACATGCGGAGTCTGTGGAGTGCAGGAGCTGCTGGGATGGAGGGAGTGTCAGCCAGGAATGGAGAGGTTGGCTTTGTTAGGGAAGCCCTGGGGTGTCAGATCCCAGTGAGAGTCAGAACCCCTCTGACAAGAGTCACAGGGTGTCTGTGTCACGTGGAGCACAGCTGGGGTGGGGAGCAGAGTGACCTCCTTCTATAGGCACTGTCATCTTCCACTCCAGTGGGACTTGAGAATCCCTTCTTGACTGAGATCTAACCAGAGCATCTCCCCAGGCTTCTTTCTCCTCTGCCCAGGAGAAGGAAGGCTCTGTGGCTCCTACAGGCTCTCTGAGCAGTGCAACTCCTGTTGATGATATCCTTAATGCTTATGGGGTCCCACCTTCTTCTCTGTAGGTTCAGCATCGCTCCCACCTTTCTGGCTGCCTGCTTTTCTTGACCTCACCTCTCCTTGCTGAGCTGGCTCATGGTTTTGCATCCTGCAGACTTCCTCACTCCTCTGTCTTTTCTGCTCATTTGTGATTTGACCTCAGGAAAGCACCATTACAGGTGCCCTCTGCTCCATGCTCATCGTGCTCCATGCCCATACCTGCTTTGCCCCAGGTGCCTTTATCATTTCCACCAGCACAGTCTCAGTAAATCCTCTGCAAGACAAAAACCTCAGCAAAGCATTGTCACTCCAGCTGGCCCGTGCCAAGCTGGAGCTGTCAGTCCCAAAAGCTCAGTGGGGTGGATATACTTATTGCTAGAAAGCTTTGTATTTACCATGGCCTTTCTGACATTACAGTAAATGCATTTCAGAGCCCAAGAAGTATAAAAATAAACTGCAAGAAAATCAAGACAGCTAATTAGCCAAAGGTTACTGCTGGGCTCTCTGACTGTCAGCCCTTTTGAAGTTCTCCTTTACACAGGCAGATGTGTGTGCGGTGCTGCTGCTCCTTTGAATAAATGTCTTGGTTTCCAGAGTGGCTTCATATCTGGATGTGACTGAACACATGTGAGGCCTGTCACAGCGAGCCTGGGCAGGATAATCAGCATCCTTTAACCCTGCACTTCTCCAGTGCTGAAGAGTGCCTCATCTTGTGGAGTGGCTCATCAGTGCTGTGCTGCCTCCCAGCCCCTCGTGAGCAGGGGTGAGCTGGGAGGTGAGGAGGAGCCAGAGTGCTGCCTGACTGCACAGACAACCCTCTGTCCTGAAGGTGTTCCTTCCCCTCTGTGTCCCTGCCCTCTGCACTGTGGTCACAGACACTGATCATCCAGGGTTTGGATGGGGCCATTGGGGTGCAGCTCTGTGGGGATGGGGAGCCTGGGGAGTGCTGGAGCAGATGCCCCAGCACATGATGGTCTCACCCCACATGTCCATCATTCCTCAGTATCCAGTATTTTCCTGAGGATGTGCATCTTGTGTGGAGCTGCAGGTACACCAGATGGTACAGGAGGAAGGGGAGTGGGGGGTCCTGGCTGAGCTCAGAGCTGAGAGAGGGGTGTGATTGCCACGCCAGAGGAGAGAGGCTGAGATGGTCATGACAGTGGCCCTGGTGGACTTGGATATTGGGTTCAGAGGAGTGTTTTGTTCATTTTTGGGCAGGAGGGCCCTGGAGCAGTGAAGGACCCCTTGGACTTTGAGCCATGTCCCTTCAGCCCAGACATCCCCTGGCCACAAGCTGTGTGAGCTTTCTCTCCCTGTGCTCTGAACTGCTCCACACAGGGATCAGTGACAGTTTGGGCACAGTGACCTCATAGGAACCATCTTATAAGCATCATCTGTGCTGTCCTCTCCCTCTTCCTCTCCGTTTTTCCTCCTTCCCTTGTGCTGCTTTTTATGGGCCCCGTTTTCCCCTTGGAAAACCCTTTTTGCATCTCCCTCTTCTCTCTCTGCCAGCTTGTGCTCTCTCCTCCTGCTGCCTCGCTCCTGCTCGCAGCTCGTGCCGAGTGTCGTGTTTGCTCAGCATCGCTCCTCCTGGAACGTTAATTTGCTGCTCATTTCCTTACAGACTTTACACCACGAGCTGGGGCTTTGTGTGCATGTGTGTGTGTGATTCAATTAAAGAAAACACAATAAAATCAGGGAAAACAGAGGGAGACACAGACAGATAGCAATTCCCTGCTCTCTGAGGGCTAAGCTTGTCTGCCTGTGAGCTTGGCCCCAGCATGGCTTCCTGATGTTGCCACGTGGATTTACTTATAGCAGCTCTCTGGATCTCATGCTCGGGGTTTCCATCCCTCTGCCGGGACCCAGGGACAGCAGCTGCTTCTGCTCTGCTGTCAGGAGTTGGGGCTGCACCGTCACATGAGGTGTACCCTGAAGGAGCCGACTGTTCATTTTAAATAAGCCCTGAAATGCTGAGGCATCTCCAAATACTCAGCCTCCTCCATCCCTCCTTTCCCTCTCCACAGCTCAGTCCTGGCAGTCCTCAAGATCCTCCAGCCCAGAAAATTCCCTACCCCCCCTCCTGCTCTACCCCTCTGGGGTGGCAGATTCTCCCTGTTCCAGGACTAAGCTCTCTCCCACATCACACTTTTCCTTTGCAGTGCCACCTGAAAAGAAGCAGCTGGGCTGTGCAGGGTTTTGCCCCTGGTGAGCTTCCCTTCCACTGCTCTGTGCCCCTCTCTGTCATGCCCTCCCCTTGCTCACCTCCTTCCTACCTTATTTTCTTCCCCCTTTTCCCCTCTAATCCATTCATACTGTGAACTTGTGCTTTCTTAGCATCCTTCACTCCCTGCCTTCTCCCTGGCAGGTTTCTCGCCTCTCCGTGTGCGTGCAGCCGTGGGTGTCTCTCTCTCCTGGAGAGCCTGTTCCTGCTCACCCGGCCCTGGCTGGCTCCCTGCTCTGCAAATTTATTCTGTGAATCCAGCCTCTTCCCCCAGGGTGAGCCGCTGGGCTGCAAATCTGATGCCTGAAGTGGGTCAGTGCAAGTGGAAGGAGGTGGTCCCGGGAAGGGCAGAGGGAGAGCACGCATGAGAGGCAGCCCCTGCTGGATTATAGGGCGGGTGGGAGAGGAGCAGATGCTCTTAAAAAGTGAAGATTTCAAGGGTTTTTGAAATGCATGTAAAATGTGATTAACGAAATCCTGGCACTCAATAGCCTCTCCTTAGGAAAAAGCGGTGACAGCAGAAGTGACCCCCTCCCCTTTTCCCAATAGCAGCCCCCAGCACACAAAGCCCTCCCAGGGATGTGAAAGGTCTCACTGTGCCATCCCCGCTGGGTTTAACACCCCTCTGAAGTCCTGGGAGGGGCCTTGTGCTGCTGAAAGGGAAACATCCCAAGGAGGTCATTCCTGATCAATGTGTTAGGGCTTGTGCCTCTTACCCCGACACCCACCAGCCACCTCAGGGTGGGCTTGGGAAACATTGCAGAGAGATGCTCCATGCTTTGAGCCTCTGCCCTCTGTCCTTTCCATGTAACCTCAGAGCTTTTTCTGTCACAATGGAGCGCTCCTTCTAGCCTTAAAGGGCGATCCTTATCTCTGCTTGATCCAATGCTTTCCAGAACAGCAGGAAGAGCTACTACTCCCCATCCTCTGTGTCATGGCAGCGGTGGTGGCTGTGAGGTGACACTGTCCCTGACTCCTGTCAGGTGTGACAGTGTGCCCAGCAGGGGCAGGATGGATGTAATGGCACGTCCCACCTCAGTTTTGGCTCCTGGCTTCCACAGGCCAAGTCTGTCCCATCCCTTAGGCTGTGTGGACCTTCTTGCTGAGCAAAGTCAAAGGATGGGGCCAACTGTTCTGGTGTGCAAGAGAAGGGAAGGAGCTGCCTTGTGGAGCAAAGAACCAAGGGATTGTCCACCTTCCTCCTAAGCTTGGCAGATGCCTCCATATGGGGACCCGTGGTTCCCAAGCTTTTTTCCTCATGGACCACATGTGTCCACAGCACAGGAATAATTGTTAGCTGACAGCAGTACTGCAGCATTTCCTGTGAGTGTAGCCAATGCACCTGGAGCCTTTCCCAGATGTCTCTCCTCATTAATGCCCCCTTAGCAATTTTCTAGGGACCAGCATCCATCTCCAGCATTAAAAGCAGTTCCTTCCTCTTTGATTTATGGATATTAAGCCATGCCAGCAGCAAGAGGCATGACATGTCTACATAATATATTCATTATTAAAGTGGTTTTGTTCCTCTCCTTTCTCCTCCACCTCCAAGGCTACACCTTTCTTATTTCTCTGTAACATTTGAACCTGCATTCTGCCCTCAGAAAGACAACTTGCAGCATGGAGCAGTTGGCATCCCTTGGTAGATTGGCCTTACAAGTCTGTGCTTCCTCACCAGTGACCACAGTCAGGCTCCAGCAGACTGAAGACCCACTTAGCCCCTTCTTCCAGGGACTGGCTGCTCCAGAGCTCTGCTCAGGGTAGCTGCTGCTGTGGCCAGGGCTGTGAAAGGCTGTCAGTCCCACATCACTTGTGCTGATCAGTACACAGGATAGGCCAACTGCATGAGCCCACTGGCAGCTGTGCCTGAAACAGTGCCCAGGAAGGGCTCCAGTGAGGGTCGGTTTCTTCTGCAGTCATTCAGACACTGGCTCCAGATCAGTGATGGCTGATGCTGTCCAGCCCTCTCATTCAGGGATTGGAACCCAGATGAAGGAGCATTGCCTCCACCAGCTCCAGTCCTCCACCTGCTCAAGCCGTGCTCCTGGCTCTGAGTTGGCAGCCACCTTTGCAGCTCATTGATGATTTCTGTGGTGCTATGCTGTTCCCAACGTACAGGATAGGTCAGGTTTAGCAGCCAGCTTCTAGTGATCTCACTACTATGGCCTGGGAAGAGAGGAAAGGAAGATCTCAGGACCTTGGCATGGGGCTGCTTTAATTTTCCTTTCCTGTGCTGTGCTGTATGAGAACTCAGCCTGCTCTGCACCCTCAGAACATCCCATCAGGGATGCCTGGCAGCAATGCCCTTCATCCCACTGAGATGCACCCCATGGCACAGTTTCTGCCAACCCACCTCCCTGCCCCAGTCCCCAGTATGGTCAAGGAGTGGAGGACAGGAAGTTTTGTGGATCCCATTCCTTCACTTCCCTCAGTGTATTCATTGCCCACCTCCTGACCTTGCTATCAGCAGTGTGACAGCTGTGATGGGAAAGTGAGGTAGTTATCTCTGTTATCCCCCTTGCTAATCCAAATCCAAGGAGTCCCTGCAGTTCAAACACCTGCCCACCCAGCTGCCCCTGGACTATTCCTTCACCTCTCAGCAGTGCCTTCACAGGGACAGCTGCCCACTGTGTGTTGGTGGGCTCTGTGCACACCATGTGCAACTTTAATAACAATAAAGTTGTGCTTTCCTCTGCTCCTTAAAGGAACAGAAAGACAGGCTTGCCTGAATGGCTGTGCCCCTTGAAGCACAGCCTGTCCCATGCCCCTCATCTCCACCCAGGCGTAACCAGGTTTCTCCACCCACGTTTCTCCAGACCTCCCGTCTCCCTGCCATAAAACAGCAGTTAGAGGAAAAGAATGCAGCTAAAAAACTGATGGCATCTCTCTTTGTAGCCTGGCATAGCTAAGCCTGCCCCAAATCACCTTCCTCTCTCTTTCCTACAGCTGAAAGGATTGTCCCCACTTTGCACTGCCCACGGGTCCCTGCTGTGGCTCTCTGTCACCACTCCTGGGGACCTCAGCGAGGGGAAGCAGCAGGACATTAGCAACTTAAGGAGCTCAAGAGAAGCTTAAAAAATACTTGTGTTCTTTTGGTAAATATGAATTTGTCCCAGTGGTAATAAGGCTGGTTTTGTTCAGCAGGCTCTTAGCAGTGATTATTGTTGTTTTTCAATTTAAAAACCAGACGGTCTATTTATAATGTATAGTATGTGGACTGAGATTTTTTTTCTTCTCTTTAACCCAGACTTTAAAACGTGCTGTCATTTCCACTGCTGCAATACAAGGAAGCAGAGGGGGCATCTGTCACCTGCAGACCCCATGAGTGGAATGATAAGTAAGACATAGTTAACAGAGCAAGGCTGCAGCAATGCTTTGGGGAACTGGTGCCAGGAGGGAAAGGTCTGGGGATGTAGCTGGGATGTGCTTTTGGTGGGGTTGGAAGGGCTCTGGGCACAGGTGCTGAGTGTTTGGACTATCTACGGCCACATTGCTGTCCATCTTTATCTCCTTGTCCAGAGCAGGGGTGATCAGAGCTGACATCAGCCCCATCCCCAGCAGCACAGAGACTGGGGGAACAGTCAAGCTCTAGCCTTGGCCTGGCACTGGCTCCAAGCTGGCTGAGACCCCTGAAGAGTAGCCAATGCACGTGGATGCTGGGGTGATACTGAGAAGGATGGTGGTCCCAGGGGAGCGTTAAGGGATCCAGCAGAGCACTGCTGTGGGCTCTGGCCTGCACTGACAAGCTCCTGCAGACATTATATGAGCACCTCTGTGTGCTTTGGGCATTGGCCCAGCACTAGGCTGGCATGGCCCCTTCCAGGCTGAGCTCGCCAGCCCTGTGTGCTACTCAGCTGCAGGGCTTGCTTGGATTTGCCTGTGACAGGCATTAGGAGGCACTGGCCACTGTTGTAAGACTGTTGTGGCAGCGTTGAAGGCATCTGTTGAATGCTCCCATACAGGACGTGGGGGCTGCTTTGGCCCCTTGGTGCCTTGCTCTCTGTGCACAGTCCAGCATCACTGAACAGCAGGAAATTTCCCCTCTGCATAGGAATGTCTCTCTGGCCAACTGCAGCTCACCTGTTGAGCCAAGAAGCTTCTTGAGGCAGACTTTGCTGCAGACAGGTGTTCTGAAGGCCAGGTTACCTCGTGTTTGCAGCCAAGCTGGAGGCCTCAGCTCTGCTGCCTCTACCACGCTGGGGCTGCCTTTCTTCCCTTTCTCACTGCAGCTTATCTGACAGTGTTCCTCTCTCCATTTCCCCACACTGCCCCTTTTACTGCCACCGTTTAGTTATTTTCTTAATTAAATATAGATTATGGCTCTGGGAATAAGGGATTATTACTTATTCATAAACTACTTAAAGTGTGTGCAGAGTAGAGCTTATCACACATCTGTGTCTGCATCATTACCATGGCAGGAGCCAAGGTGAGCTCCTGTGGCTGCCAGGGCTTCACCCAAACCTTGCTCCTCTTCTGTCCTCGTGACCTCTGCACCCAGAGGAGCTCTTCTATCTCTTCCTTGCAATCCTTTTTCCAGCTGAGACTTACCAACCTTTTTCCAAGGAAACCATTTCCACTGCCCTCTCCCAAGCTGTTCCAGTCCCTCCATTACGCCTCTGCTTTGCCTCCTCCCCAGGGTTGTTGGCAGCTCTCTCCCAATGCTTTCCCAGCCTTCCCACTGTGCCAGCAGCTGTTTCACCTGCCCTCCACAGGAGAATGGGGACTTATCAGGAAGCAGCTCTGCAGGAGGTGCTTTTTTGCAGAGTTTTCTAGGAAATTCCTCCCAGTATGTGGGCAATTGTTGACTGAACTTCAGCCCTCCTAAGGGGCAGGAGGAGGAGGCAGAGGAAGGGGCTGCTGGCGAGCTGGTGAGAGAAGCAGAGGGAGGGCAGTGTGGTGGGAAGGTGGATGCTGTTGTAGTTCCATAATGTTTGTCCAAGGCCTCATGCTCCTGCAGTGTGCCCAAGCAGAAGGGTTGGGAGCTGTTCCTTCCACCCCAGGACAAGCAGCAGCTTCCCAAGAGTGTTTCTCTGATTTAAAAAATGGAGAACTCCAACGTCTTGAGTAATATTAATATCAACGTTAATATTATTATTATTATTAATAGTAAGAAGAAGAAGAAGAGGAAGGGTAAGAATAAGAATAATAGTAGTAGTCATAGTAATAACAATAAAATCATCTGACCTGGTTTGTGTGCACCAGGGTGGATTTCTGTCTCCATCTTACTCCCCAGTTTTGCTGTCCCCAAATAGTGCCATTAATGCCTGATGCTGCAGGGCTTCTCCTGGTCTGCTGGCGAGCCCTCAGGTGGGGACAGGGCAGCTCATCACACCCTGATCTGAAAGGAAAGAGGGACCATTAAATTCCAGTGCTCATCTTCACTCCCTCCTCCTGCTGCAGGGCTGTCCCCAGGGCTGCAGCAGGGTCCCAGCATCTCTCAGCAGGTATCCCTGCTCTCACCCTTGGGGACCCATTAGCATTTCCATCTTGCTCTTTCTGTCTCCTCCTCTTGCTTCTGCTCCTTTCCTGGCTGAGATGGCAGCGTGGGGCTGTTTCTGGGTGAGCCAGGCTGTCATCTCCACCCACCACTGTCCCCATGCCTCCCATGTGGTTCTTTCTGACTCTTTTCAGGACTAATGCAAAGCTCTGGCATGATAGCCCTGAGGTCTAAAGACCTTTTGTCAACAGAGCAGATATAAGACAAGTGCTGCCAGATTTCTCAGAGCAAAATGATCTTGATAAATTGGAGAAATGGCCTGAAATCAATACACTGAAATTCAATAAAGTCAAGTGCAAAGCGTTGCACTTAGGAAGGCGATATCAAAATCACAGATATAAGATGAGGAAGGACTGGCAAGCCAGCAGGAGAGTGGCTCAAGCAGTGGAGTAACCCTCAAACTGAGCAGTAGACAATAACCTGGTGCTTGAGAAAGGGAGAGCAAAGGCTCATGTTGCTCACAGTTGTATTAATAGTTTCGGATAGAAGGCAGAGAGGTAATTTATTTGGCTCTATTTAGTGCTAGTGATGCATCAGCTGGAGATATATATCTCCAGGCTTTGGCATCACAACTCTAAGAAAGATTCAGACAAATTGAGTGAGTTCACAGAGTTTTGAAAGCATGCCCCAGGGAAGATGGACTGAGAGAGCTGGTTTGTGCTCCAGGACTGAGACAACTGGAGGTAGGATGTGTAACATTCATCAGTGCGGAAAAAAGCAGTTATAAAAATGATGCTGATCAATTGGTCAAGGGTTGGACAAGCTGTAATAAGCTTAAACTGCAGCCAAGAGGTCTTGGGTTAGATGCTCAGGAAAAACTTCCTAAGGACAAGGCAGGCTGAGAGCCTGTGCAGGCTGTAAAGGGAGTGTGTGGGAGCCCTGTCCCCAGGAGAGCTTCAACAACCAACTGAGGAAGCATCTGCGTGGAGGTCACCTCCACAGCAGGGATGAAGTTTCACCCCAAGCAGGATTAGCCATGTCCTTGGGATTACCAGGTTGAGACAATTTTCCTTCTCTTGTCTCATATCCTTTTAGCAGCCATACCAGGGTCACCTAGATATATCTACACACCCATTACATTTATCCACTTCTCTGGTTGCCTTGCACCACAAACTGGAAGATCCAATAAAAGAAACCAGAGACTGAGATGGTTAAGCCACGTGTCACTAAGGATGCTTCTCTGTCTGGACCAGCCCCACTGATTTGGTGTTTGGTAATTTGGTGGCTTGCTGCCACCCTCCTCCAGATCAATCCTTCTCAGTTGCATTTTGTGATCATAACTAATGTTTCCTGTGTAATTACATTGATTTTTTTTAATGTGCTCTGAGAGACGAGGGGAATTCTTAGCCCGAACATGTGAGGGAGGAGGGGGCGTGACGCTGACGCTGTGCTGAAGGGGAGAGCAGCGGGGGCTGCTCCAGGATGTGCAAGGGGGAATCTGCTCAAAAAGCCCATGTTACACGGGGGTGTTGCCAAGCTGCAGTGAGAAGGGGACAGGACGTGGAAATGTTTGCACTGCTGCTCCTTTATTCCCTGCCCAAACTGCTCAGCCGGCCCCTGCTTTCTACCTGCCGGCCCTGCTTGTCTGCAGCCCTGGCAGCACTGTTGCCATTACTGAGCTCAGCAGGGAACAGGGTTTTATTTATTTACCAAGTCACAGTGGGAAGAGGGATTTCAGGGCAGCCTGAGCTTCCCAGAGCTGTGAGTAGTGGATAAAACCTCCTCCAGCTTTGTACAGGGAGGCTCCTGCAAGGAAAAAACCTCAGCCTGTGCACAGCCGGAGCTGTGTCCCTGCTGCTCCTTGCTCTCTCATGCTATGAAGCAGCTTTGTCATGAGCATGTAGAAATGTGAGAGGCACCTGTAAGCCTCCCAGGCTGCTCTGTGCTTCCTCAACAGCCCAACTGTTACAGCCAGCACCTGCACAGCAAGCCCTGGGAGGTGCTGCAAGCAGGCAGCTTTCGGTAGGCAGCACTCAAGGCTGTCAAAACCATGAGGGTTTGGGTGGCAACACCAACAGTGAGCTTCAGGATCTCTGTACTTTTCATAAAAACTACCTGGGCAGTGCTGGGCCTCCAGACCTAGCAATGAAGGAGAAGGATTGTGGGCTTTGAGCCATCTGGGGATGTTTGCTGCCTTCTGGGTTCACTGTCCCCAGCTGGCAAGGCTATGGCTGTGGCAGCTCCTTGTGCCTCGTGCCACAGCACGGGTGGTGGCATTTCCCAGCCACATCTGGGATGCTGCAAATGTGCAAATGTTTGTCAGAGCAGGGATGAGCAGGGCAGGTCCCCACAGCAGCTGTGTAAATGGCAGAAGGGCAGTTTGTATTCCCGCTGCCAGCAGCCCCTTGGGCTCAGCAAATCCCGGAGCAGTAAATCCCTGCTGTGGCACACGCTGCTGTAAGAGGAGGACAAGCTTTGCCCGTGCCCCTGTCAGGGAGCGGGCAGCTCCTGGGCTAGAGCTGGGGGCAGCCACAAAGTGGATTCCCAGCAAGAACTGGGGTGCAAACGCTGCCCAAAATGCTGATGGAAAGGCCAAATTCCCTCTGCCACCTCCTCATACCGTAACACCAGCTCTCCATCTGAGTGCCAGCAGCATTTGTTCAGGTGAACCATTGCAAACTCATCACTTGCTCATCCCGAGCTTTCTGCTTTTAAAAGGGATGTCTTTCACATTTTTTCCTCAGAATCTTGTTTTCCATCACATGTTAACTACGTGCTCCCCAAGGATCGTTCTTGCCTGAGCAGTTCAGAGGAGGCCACACAGCCCTGACTCAGCATTGCCCAGATGAGAACGCTGTGGCAATCGCTGCTGAAAATCAGCCTTGTCGTGCACAGGTGTTAGGAAGCAGCCACAGATGTTAGACAATTTTTTCAATTAAAACCCCATAAATTAAAAAAAATAACGAGGCAGGCGCTGTGCTCAGCAGAGACAAAGGAACAAGCTGTCAGTGGCATTGTGCTGGGCACGCTCGCCACTCCGGGCAAAGAATGCTCAGCTGGTCACACAGTGCAGTGGCCAAACACCTGTGGGGACTTTGTGTTACACGAGTGGTGCAAGGAACATTTGATTTCTCCACTGGCAAAGGCTGCCCAGCCCCGCTGCTCCCCCCTCTTCCTGGCTGGAGTTGTGGAGAGGTAGGACCAGTCCTGGAGCTGCAGCCATTGGTGACCACTCCTAGCATTGAGGGGATATTGCAGGAACTGGGAATTAGCCCTTTCAGTAGGCTGAGAGCCCATTGGTACAACAAAAGTTTTGTCTTTGGGGTTTGAGAGCTGTGGTGAATGGAGGTGACTCTCCCTTTTGTGTTGTGTGCGTGCCCCAAATGCAATTATTTGGCTCCTACCATGTCTGATATTATTATTGTTCTTGCTATCTTTGGTACTTTTATGGCCCCATCACCATAGTAACTGAGCATCTCAAAACCCTGAGAGGAGGGAATAAGATTATTCCCCTTGTAGAGTTGAGGGAAGAGAACAAACGCAAGGCTCAGAGCTGCAGACACAGGAGGACTTGAGTCCATCCATGGCCAGGGACTTGGGAGTCATACTCCTGCTACTTCCAGTTTTAAGCAGTCACACTAACTTTTCCTGGTCAGCCATGGGCCACATTTCCATCTCTTCCTCCTTCCCTGAGTTAGTCCAATACCAGCCTCCCACCTGGAGCTACTCCCTCCTGCTGCCCCTTTGCCCTGTGCACCAGCAGCTGATGGGCACTGCCCAAGGCAAGGGAAGTGTTGGTTTGCTCTGCTGAAGACCTTTCCTTTGCACAGACTATTTGAATGCTCAGTCCAATCCCCTGTTCAAACACGTCTATGAATATTGAATGAAAAACAGAGTAACGTCAGAGCCAGGCATGTCAGATTTTCTTCATCCCTGACCTATTCCAGACTAATTTCCACCCTGGGGGTTTAGCTGTTTTTCTTGAGAGACAGATGATAGAGAGTCAGAAAGAGGGATTTGAAACCAAGTCCTCAGCAGCACAAACTAAAGATTCCACAGGAAAGGGGAGGCCAATGTGATGGCCAAAAGATTGACCTGGATTTCCACCTAGCTGCCTCTGGCTGTTCTCCCCTTCCCTGGGCACCTTCTCCCAGTGTGATGAGACTGCTCCCTCCCTGGCTTCTTCCACCACTAGTTCATGGTTTGTGGTGCTGCCATCACACTCCCCCAACATGTCATCTCTTCACTGCCTTCCCTGCCTCAGGTTGTTCTGGAATAAAACAATCTTCAATTATTCCTCTCCCTTTTTTCCCCCCCTTTTATGCAATACATCATTTTTTAATTAAAAAAATGCCTTGTGGAAGTGAAACGGGCTATTAAATGTTTTGGTCCATAATTAACATCAAACCCTTGACTTAAAATCTTTATGGATTGAGTGATCTTCATTAGCTGTCACATGGATAACCCTGCACAACTCTTGGTGGTCCAGGGGCTTTAAATCACCCGTATTCCCCTGCAAAGGGGAAATAACCCCAGAAAATCCTCACCAGGGACTCTGCTCCTCTCCCAGCATTGTGAGCCACCCTGGAGCAAGCGACCCACCCTGCACCCTGCAGTTTTCCCTGGGGAAGGATATCAAAGCCCTGTGACAGCCCTGTCCCACCCCTTTGCCCAGGGGAAGGCAGGCTGCTGTCCTGGAGGGAAGTTCTCCATCTCCCTGCACAAATTGCTGCCTGGCAAATGCAGCAGCAGCGGTGCAGAAAACACCGCGCTCGCTCCCCTGGGATTTTTGTCACGGTGGTGGCGAACCCCATCGCAGTGACAGGTGGCTCAGGGGGGAAATGAGCTACTGGGGACTTGCAGCATGTTTCTCACCCTCCTGCCCAGCTCCCAGGGGAAGGGTGTCAGCTGGCAGGCTGCCCTGTGGCTTTGTGCTGGTGTTGCGACCACGCTGTCACCGAGGAGGGGACAGCAGGGACCTGTGTGTTGTCCCTGCAGCACAAGCTCAGCAGGCACCACATTTCAGCTCGTGCTGGAAGTGTCTCCAAATCGCTGCCCAGGGCAGGCTGCTTCCCAGCTGCAGCCCAGGGGTGGGGTGCTCAGCTCCAGCAGGCCATCGGTCATCGTCACTGATCCATGTCCCGGGCACACGCTCGCTGCCTTCTCCAGAGGACTTGGGGGTTGAGGAGCTTTGAATCCCCTGATGATTCTCAGCATTTATAGCATTTCAGAGCCTGGATCACCATCCAGTATTGGCTCTCAGCAGAAGTGACACATCTGTTGGGGCTGCTGGCAAATTTCAAATTTCAGAGTGTTTCTGTCCACACTCTAAAGGTGGAAATACCATTGGAGTTGAAGAGCTGGTCTTTGTTCCTGCCAGATTTTATGGATGACCAGCTCTTGTTTGAGCTGAGGAATGCAGCTGCCACCTTGCCAATTTATGGTATTATTCTTTCTGGGCATCTCCACTGGCACATTCATTATGGACATTGTACACCAAGTGACAACTTCCCTATTCTTGGCTTTCTGAATGAAGCTGGAGGTAGGAGATACTGGTGTTCTCATTAGGTCTCTGCTGTGTGCTTAGCTGTTAGCCTGCTCTTGCTAAGCAGCTCTGGACTGTCTTTCAGGCTTTGCTTGTACATGGAATGAGCTGTCAACTCAAAACCTCTTGGCCATATTTCACAGACTGGCTGTCACTCAGGCACTTCATCACAGTGACATCAGAAGCAGGCACTCTCCAAGGTATGAGAAGATGGTCAACTTTCAACACTTTTATGTTTTTCTTGAGCCTAAAATGAATTTCTCCTTGAAGGACCTGCAACAAGGTCCAAATGTGGTCCCCAGTACTACACTGGCTTGGCAGCTTGGCCATCCTCCATAATCCATCTTCTTCCAGCTCCAGCTCTTGAGTGAGGAGGAGAACCTGAGAAAAAGGCCAGGCTGTGGAGGAGACACTCATCTCCCCAAAAAAGACCTGCTTGGGACAGCACTGCCCCATGAACATGAACAAGCAAGGTGTGCTGCCATCGTGTCCAGAAGTCAGACTGTGCCACAGGCACAACTAAGGATTCACAATGTGGGAAAAGGAAAGCAGAAGCAGGCTTGGCTCCATGGGCTATGTTAAAATGACTCCAAATTCCAGCCTGCTCCTGTTATAGTGTGGAAAAGAACTGGCACCATGTTCCCCATGGCAGGGCTTGCCTATACCAGAGCATCCTGGGAGAACTGGAGAGATATTTTAATAATCTAAGTATTAGTTGCATCCCCAGTCCCCTCCTTGAGACTGATGCTGGGCAGTGAGGCTGAAAATTAATTGCTTACAGGGTTTTAATTTTTTTCATTATTCCTTCCTTTTTCTTATTTTTATTTGATTCTAATCTCAACTGTATTAAACTTTAAATCAATAGAATATGGGATATACAGCAGAGGTTCTGCCAGCTCCCTTCTGCTCTCCTCCACTTCAGTCCCAGCCCTGTGGGTCAGCAACAACATTTGCTGCACACAGCCAAGAGCCTATGGAGAAAACAAAGCTGGGAAGAGTCCATTTTCTGCTGCTTTGTTTCCAATCCTGCCCAGGAATGGAATAAACTCAAACAGGCACTGTTTCAATCAAGTTAGCTTCTGCTGAGTCAGCTCCATTTAAAACTTGGCCTTTCCAAAAACCCGCAACTCTCAGAAATCCCGGCCAAGATTCTAAGGGTAAATATAAAATGAATTAGAAGGCAGGTTTTTAAAATAAAAGATTGCTCTTGGAACCCAGGGGTAATAATAATTTTTCAGGAGAGCACAGAATCTCTTAATCTGAAGCCCAAAGTATATGCTCAGCAGCACAGTGGAGGTGCTACTGAGTCGAGGTGGATGGAGCTGCTCTTGCACACTTTGGTGGATCCCCCATCCTGGCCACTGGCACAGCAGCTGCTGCCCAGTGTGAGCACAGCTGGGTTGGAAGGGGCCCTCTTTTTATTTTCTTCTTGCCTCTCTTGTAGCAACAATCCTCTGAGCTGGCTGAAAAACATCTCCAGGCAAATCTATGTTCTCAGAACTGGTGATTCAACCCCACCTGATTGCCTGGAGGGGAGAGATGGGTTTCATTGTTGTTTTCAGCAAGGACATTATCCAACAGGTTTCATTTGGATGGTGTCATTTCAGCTTGGCTGTGTGGCGGGCTGGGATGCTCCCTTTCATTTGTGTTACAATCAAGTGACTGAAAGAGATGAGAGGAAAAAGGAAAATCAATTTTGAAGCATTTCTTTACTGCAAGAAAAATAACCCCAAACGTTGACTTGTGCCCCCAGTCTGCTACCAGATCAAGTTCTGCTATCTTGAATCTTCTCACAAGCTGGAATGGCTGGGATTTGTCCAGCCAGCTGAAGGAACTGCTGCAGGATGATCTTACTTTGGACAATCCAGGAGCTCCAGATACCGTGTTGAAGGCACCACAGGGGCATGGAGAGGGTGCAGCCCTGCCCCAGGATGTTTGCTAACGTGTCCCCAAGTAGCATTTGTGTTTGCAGTGACAGAGCCCCTCCACCTCCCAGGTAACCACTGCCTTGCTCCACGAGCCTTTTTTGTCCCCAAGTCTAACCTGATTTCTCTTGCTGTAATTTAAGCTGATTATTTCTTGTCCTGTCCACCATGGACATAAAGAACAGATTATTCTCTTCCCCTTAGCAGCAGCCTTTTAAGCACTTGAAAACTGTTATCGCATCTCTTCTTCCATCATCTCTTTTAGGCTAAATAACCCAGTTCTTTCAATCTTTCTTTGTAGGTCATGTCTCACAGACCTCTGATCATCCTGTTTGCTCTGTGCTGCCTACGGCAGCACCACCTCCTTTCTGATATGAGCTGCCAATACCAGAGTCTACTCCAGTGTAGACCTCACCAGCCCTGAGCAGATAAGAAAGATGATTTTGTGAGACTCCTAGGCCACGCTGCAGCTCATATATTCCAGGGCTCTGTCTCCCTCCTGATGCAACACAGATACTTCATGTTCAGCTTCTGACCCGCTAAAATTTGTAGACCTTTTTCTGGGGAACTATTATTTGTGAGCTTGGTGTTTCCCATGAGGTTTTGAGGTGAATAGCAAAAGGCAGGAATGAAGCATCTTAAACCAAACACTGTGTTCTCTTGTGTTTGTCAGTCTCTTCCAGGTCCTGGTTTTGGTGTGTTCATGCATTTAAAGCACACTTTTGGTCACACTTTTGACTAGGCTGTGTGATACCTGGGTTAGATGTTATTATGTCTGTGCTGAAGGAGCTTTATTGATGATCCTTTCAGTCACTGACTCCCATTGCCTCATAGTTTCTAGTGTTTTATCTCTTTCGTGCATGTCCTTTTACTGCCTAAGACATGCTTGTGTTTAGCCCTGGTTAATCAGCATTTTATGCAAAAAATAGGAGATTTTCAATTTTCTGCAGCAACCAGAGCTTTGAAAAGTCTGTCTCCATCCCTCAGGAGCTGTTTTTAGAGGGAGCTGAGCCTTTTTCCATGACTTGACTTTTTTCCTTAGAAACTGGAGGTTTCTGTGCAGGACTCTGTAGTGGAAAGCTGAAGGCTGGTCCCTGGGGCTCAAACCTAAAGGGACTCAGTGCAAGGACTCCAGACGATCCCAGGAGAAGCACTTGCACCACCCAGCCAGTCTCCAAAGAATATTTAAATCGTTTATGCAATGTGGAAAAGCCCGTGCCCCAGAGATGGGGCAGCATTGATGCCACTGCTCAGTGAGGCAAGGAGTGAAGGAAGGGAAGGAGCCCCCTGTGCTGCAGGTGAGCCTCTGAGCCTGGGCCAGAGCCAGCCTGTCAACAGACCTGCCTGATGGCCTGTCCTGCTCCCCGGGGGCTGTCCTGGTACCAGCTTTGTTCTCCTGCAGGCAGCAGCTCTGGAAATCGCAGCCATGCGCAGAGTCTCGAGGGATGGAAATGCAGGTCGCTGCTGGGACAGGCGTTCCAGGCAGGGGAGCCAAGGTACTTGGGCTGTGATAGTAATTAATGTGGACGTTGCTGGTAATGGCAGAGCTGGTGCTGCAAGTAAGTGCACAGAGGCAGGAAATGAACCCCATCAATTTTTAAGGTGTCAGCTGTTTCACGGAGTGGCTGCAGTGATGGGAAAGAACAGACCTTGTTTATGGGGCAGGTCCTGCCCACAGCTGGCAGCTGGATGCAAACACACTCCTCCCATGCCATGGGGTGGATCTGCCTCACTGCCTGCAGGGAGAGGGCCCTAGGAAGCTGGAAAAGGTCCCAGTTCAGTGAGTGTGTTAGCAAGACTGTGGGTGACAGGTGGGATATTCAAGCATTTAACCCAAGGGTGTGATTGCAGGGTGGTGGTTTAGATGGGTGTCTGTGTTGCTGTCTGCAGCCATTCAGTCCATGCTTCCAATGGGTCCCAATTCAGCAAAGCACGTTTGACTACAGGTGAGGGCATTTCTACACCAAACCCTCTCTTGCAGTGGAAGAACCACTTTTTGTCTAGGACCCGAGTGGTATTTCTAACATTTGGGAAACCATCCTGTTCCCACTGAAAACCAGTTGTGTCTTGTCCCCAGTTCCCACAGAATCAGGACAGAGATTGTCGCAGAGTGGGTGTTTTTATGGACTGGCTTGTCTCTCCCTTCGCAGTTCTAATTAAGTTGTATATTTTGGAAGTAAAAATGTCCTTTTTGATTATATCGGTCAGGAAAGCTCTCCAGCATCTCCAAGTAAAGAGCGGGGAAGAGGCAAGTGATCAAAGGCAAGCTGTAATGAGCTATCAGAGGCAAGCCCAAGGTCAGTGGAGGCAAAAGGGCCATTTGTCACGCTGGCTCGTGATGCTCAGCTGGTTCCCAGCTCCCGCACACTCCTGTCTCCATCATTGTAGCTGAGGATTTGGGTCTGCACTCCCTAAACACACTCTGGTGGGGAGACACTGTCCCTGCCACATGGGCAGCATGCTTTAAATACACATTGTGGAGAGGAGGGATGCTCACCTCACTTTAGGGAGGGGACAGACACGTGCCACGACCAACGCCCTTCTCCCCACAGGGGTAAGAGCATCGGGTTGCTCTGGAAGAGCTGGAAGCGCTGCAGGAGTTGTCTGCCAGGAGAGGCTCTGTGTTGGCAGCAGGCAGAGATCTGGGGCACTGATGAGAGGAAATCTAGGGCATCAAAGAGCAGAGATCGGGATAATCAAGGAGAAGAGATCTAGGGCATGGAGGAGCAGAGATGTAGGTAATCAAGGAGCAGAGATCTAGGGCACCAAAGAACAGACGTGTATAATGAAGGAGCAGCGATCTAGGGCATGGAGGAGAAGAGGCCTAGGTGACCAAGGGGGAACAATCTAAGGTATCGAGTGGGGTTGCTGTGGGACGTCAAGGAGATGGGATCTGAGGCACTGAGGAGGGTCGTGCAGGAATATGGAGACAGGACTAATGTCCAGCCCTGACCAGCATTTCATAGTCCAGGGTAGAGGGGAGCAAACTTCTGCAAGAAACATTGTGCAGCACAGTAAGCTCCCAGGGTTGTTCAGGACAGCTGAGCCTCGACTGGCAGCCCCAGGCTCCTCCAGGGAGGAACCATGGAGCTGCTTCAGCCAGCAGGAGGGAACCTGCCTCCCCATCAGCAGGCAGCAGCAAACACCATCTGTCTGAAAAATAGAGCCACGTTAACAGTTATTGATCTATAACTTTTAACCAATTTCTTTTTTACAATATTGGGTTGCGTGCTAATATTAGCTTTTTATGGTTGGCACTAGGCAAACTCCACTCCATCAGCGAAAAACAGCTCCTGTGGGCCAATCTGCACCTCCCATTGAGCTGAATGATAGAGGACTGGAACAATATTTTTTGACAGATCAGTTCCTGTTCAGGGTAGCGGTGGCCATTATGCAAATCGAGCTATAAGAAGTTTAAAAGTCTGGAACCATTATATTTCTTTATTTCATTAACATCAATGCAAGCAGGCAAGTTAATACAACAGAGTGATCCCATTCCAGGGCTTGCACAAAATGGTCCCCCCATGATTTAACAGGACTGATGATTTCCCCTACAGGTGCTGCCAGCAGCTGTACTGGGGCACTGAGGCATTTTTTTGCATCATGCAGCTGGGAGAAGGGTGGGTGACAAATGTTTCTTTGAGTAGATTAGTGCACAGGAATCCTCTGCCTGAGCTGGCAGATGGCTGGGAGGGCCCTGCTCCTGGCAGCAAGCAGACATCCAGGAGGATGCAGGACAAGTAGGGGATCCATTACAAGGGCCTGATTTCCCACTGGTCCTTGGGGATCTGCTCCCCCACCTCAGAGCGTGTGCACAAAATCTCTTACATGGCTCCCCCACCCCTAATTCTCTGCACGGGCCAGGAGAAGCTGCTGGGGCAGAGCTGCCCAGGACTCAGAAAGTGCACAGAGGCATAAGCAATGTAGGATTTGGGTTTGCAGGGCAAGGCAGCACGAGGGCACAGTGTCAAACCCATTTCCTCCAGCTCTGGTGCTGGACACATTTTCCCAGCACAACAGCAACATGAGGATCTAAGCACTGATATAATGCAGGCATGATGCTGTGAGGAGCAGAGATTTGTGCTCCAGCACATGCCCTGACACCCAGGTGGTGGCCACCCTCCTCCTCCATCATGTCAGCATCATATCAGCACCACCACTAGACCTTCAGAGGCACCTCTGTCCTCCCAGGTACCCCTCACCCACCGAGGCACAGGGCAGTCACTAAAACAGCTTTGCAGGACACACATCCCACTCCATGGCTCCCTCCAGCTGAGGGTATCAGTGCCTCTTTACAAATAAAAAATTAATATACAGTGCTATCACACCAGCGAGGAAATGATGGGGTCCTGAGGCTTAGCCTTTGCATTAGTGTCTTAAGGAAGGGAGTGAGGGATGTCTGGTCACCCAAGAAAGCCAGCAACCCTGTGAGAAGCTGATTCTTTCCTACACCCTCTTCCCATCCACTCCACCACAAGAGACACAGCCATGTGCACACTTGCACTCACATATTTGCATAAATCTGGAAAATAAAGATCACAGCGTGCCACACTAATGGATCCCAGCACTACAATAGCTCCATTATAAATGGCAATGTCTTGGAGAATTACTGCTAAAGACTCTACCTTTTAGTGTTGAAACTTTTAATTGATTTTTAAAATACACAATCAATCACAGTTAATCAAGGAATCATGAAGAAGCTATCGTACACAAATACACAAAGACAGCATATAAACTACAATTAATGACCACTTAAACAATGGTGGGAATGAAAATAGGATTATTTATTAGTGTTTATGGACAGTAATGGATAAAGTAATGAAACAGTAGCATGGTGGTGTGTTAGAAGCCAAAGTTGGTGATATTTAACACCAATTGGCCATAAGTGACTTTTCAGTGAATGGGTCAATGACACAATTTAGAGCATTTTTTTCCAAGGAAGGAGATGCTTTTCCCCCCTCCTCCAAACACTCCCATGGCCCTGCAGCTGCTGGTGGAGGTGATCCATCCTGAAGAAAAGATGTAAAAAGTAATTCCTGGGTTCTTACCACAAACCCTGCCTCTGTCCTCGGGCCAGTCAAACCTGTCACATACAGCTTTGCTCCATGGCAGGGGGACCTGTAGCCCCTGACAAAAACACCTCTGGCCTGCCTTTAGCCAAATACCCATCTGTCACCTGCCAGGGAGCTGTCTAGTGCAGCTCTGGCCTTAGCTTTAATGGTTAAAAACCCAGCTGGGTGCCCTGTCCCATCCTTGGAGAGGCAGTTCTTTGTGTCTCAGGGTGGCAAGCAGCCTGATGGGCCAGGGAAGGGCGAGCAAAGCAAGGGCTAGGGTTATTTAAGCCTGAGCCAAGGACAGTGAGCTTGGGCAGGGCAAAGGAGGTAAATTCCATGGAGGCATCTTGAGCCCCCTGAGGTCTGTCCTTGTCCACAGCTCAAGGTGGTCTGTCCAGGATTTAGTACAAAAGACTATTTTGTCTAAGCTGGCTTTATTCCCACCCACGTAGCAAGAGCCTTGCAAGCCCAGAGCCAGGCATTGCTGAGGCACACACTGACACAATCCCTCCTGGGCTGCCTGCAGACCCAGTTTGCTTTTTTGCTGTGCTGGATCAAGACCTTCCTGTGCCTCCAAGCAATGCCTGCTGTCCCCAGGGACAGTCAGAGGCACAGGGCTGTGGAATTCAGACAGGGAGCAGTGGCAGAGCCCCATAATGCAGCCCTTGCCTTCCTGCTGTGCAGTTTGCAGCTTTGCAGCCAGAGCTATTCAGTCCTCTAAATTAATAAGCAGCACCCAGATCCCCACTCCTCCCTGCCTGGCATGTGGTGCAAGGGATAGAAAGTGATGAAACAGCTCCTGGTAAGGAGAAAGGGAGAGTCCAGAGGAAAGTTTGTCCTGTTGCATCATTCCCTTGGAGGCCAGTGCCATCTAACTCCAAAAGACACCACCAGCACAATCTGCTTGCTGGTGTCCCTGTGGGAAGGTGGGGACTGTGTGAGTCCTTCCTTCCATCCTGGGGCAGGGGCATGGGGATATGCTTGTGCTCAGACCTTTCTACAGTGAGGTGGAGGCCTCATGCTGGACCGACGGCTGCTTTCAGCACTGGACTTAAACTGCTATCAGTCATCTCAAATCTCTGAAAAGGAGCTGAGACCAGGTCAGCCCCCATAACCACATCTTCCCTGGGGCTGTAGTGGGGGCTGAAGATGCTGCAGCCCCTCTCTTCCAGCCCTGCCTGCCAGCAGCCTCCCTTCCCACAGTGCTTGTGCTCACTCGCATGGATCAATGTCTTCCTCTCCTCCACCGTCTCTTTTATTGCCTGGCAAGTTGGCCCCAGGATGTTTTATCACACCACAGCACATAATACAAATGAAAAACAAAGGGGAAAAGTTTGAATCATTTTTTTAATATATTCATCCCTGTGCTGGGGAACAATGATCCATCTGATTAAATCCGCATGCTAGAGTTTATTAAACCAGGTTGGCCTCTCGCTTTCTCTCTCCTTTAGGCAGGGACAGGCTCATTAAAATGAACATGCTCTGCTCCCTCCCCAGTGCAATCCCGCTTCACACAGTCCCTGTGCTGCTGCTATCTCGGAGACATCTCCAGGAGCTGATGAATAGGGCTCTGCAGCTCAGTTTTCCCTGGCAGCAGCACAGCAACTGAGCCATGGAGTGGCTTTTTGGCAAAGGGCAGGAGATGCCTTCAGCCTCAGGCTGCTGGGAACACACATCCAAGAAAACACCCCTAAAAATTGGAGGGAGGTGGGAGGCCAGGGACTGACCACCTCACTCTAGCCCTGCCCCAGCACCTGATAGGTCATTTACCTCCTCCTGGGCTCTGTTTCCCATCTCTGAAATGGGTTTCATGGGCACTGCTTCCCCTTTAGGATAATTAATGGCTGTAAAGGACTTTGGATCCTGCACTAAGAATAAACCCATCAACAATGACAAGGTGACAAGTGGGCATCTAAAACACTCTCTCCCTGGGACCATGTCCCTGTGTAGGCTCCTAAGTCTGCCAGCAGCTGCTGTCCCTGCAGCTCCAGCTCTCCTTGGGCTCCCTCAGGTGGGGCCCCAGCTCACCCAGTCACCCTCACCAGGAGGCATTTCCAGCAGGCTGGTATTTGCTGCACCTCCTCTTCTTCCTCGGGAGCCCTTCTGAGGCAACCTAAGTCTGTTCCACCCCGGCAACAACAGTGGCTTAGGCCCTGTAATCCCTCCTTTACTTGACTTTGGGTTATTTTGAGCAGGAGATTAAAGGAGATTATCTGCATCACCTGAGATGCTGCACTTTCCATCTCTACCCCCTCTCCTCCACCCCCAGGGGCTCACCCAGGCCCAGGCAAATAAACCCCTCCCTCCTTCCCATATCCTCTGCCACACTCTTGTCTCAGGACAGCTCGGGACAGTCCACAGGGTGCTGCCATGTGGTGGTCCATTATCAGCCTTGCTTCCTAGATCCAGCTTCTCACCTGGCTACCCATGTGTCCTGCCTCGTGGGCCAAGTCCAGAGATGCTCCACAGGAGGGGAAGATAAAGGAGGGCACCCCAGCTCACTGTGGCACTAATTGGGATTAGTTCTGTAGGCTTCTCGGGTGGGAGGTGGTAGCAGAGAGGATAAAGAAAGCCCTCCTTTGGGCACTAGGAGCTTGGCAGGGTGTGCTGAGTTCAACAGCAGGCACTTGTTGCCATAGCCAGAGGATGGTAGATTGTCTATTTGGGACATCCTACAATATTAAAAAAAAAAAAAAGAAAATCCAAGTAACAGGAAAAGCGCTGAAAAATGTCTGTTCCTTGCCCAAGGAGGAACCCCCATCACCTGGCAGCATCCAGCCATGGGCAGGGAGCTCCTTTCCATGTTCTGGAGACCCTGTGCTGCTCTCCACTTCAGCTTGGATTTAGCAAAGCACTTGGTGCTGGTTTGAATCCCTCCTGAACCCTTGCTGAAATCAGCAGCTTTATTAAATGAAGGTCTAAAGAGGCAGAGCTACAAGCGGTGACCAGAAATGTTAATTTACCTTCCTTTATGACTGAGAGATGCTCAAACATCCCCGTGGGGGGGAGCAGGTACTGAGAAGCAATTGTTCCCTTGGGAAGCAAACTCCCACACATGGCATCACACCAGCATGTGTGACCTGTGCACACATTCACGGCAAGCTCACACCTTCATGGGCTGTTTTTCCTCATTTCAGACTCCACCAGCCTAGAATCCATCTGCCACCCTGGAAATTAATAGCAATCATTAAACAAAAAGAGCTGGCAAAAAGAAGCCTGAGGTGAAAAGCAGCTATTTCTGCCAGAAAAAAAATTAAAACTATTTAGACATACAGAAAGTCATTTATTACTGTGAAGTCCTCCCTCCACCTGGGGTTTAAATCTCATTACAGTTTGTCCAAAACAGATGTTACCCTTTTAGCAGTAGATTATTAACAATAAACTCCAATCCTCCAAAGAGGGTAGGTGTTTTGGGTTCACTTGCTTTTTCGGCTTGGGTAACCTCCACAGGAAGTGTTTATGAAAAGGACAGGCAAACACTGGCACAGCTCCCTCCTTCTGTTGTCTTGGGCTCCAAAGTTTCTTTCCACTTTCCAAATATTCTGGACAAGCAGGGAAACACAGAAACTCAGAGGTGGATGCTGAGGAAGGGCTCTGTGTGCTGCAAGCCCACACTAAACCTTCCAGTAGCTCCTACTGCAGCTTTTCCACCTTCAGTTTGGCACTGACCATGTGTCCAGACAAAAACACTTTCTCTTGAAGTCTAGCATGTGCACAACCCATTTTTTCCCAAATTTCTCTGCATCTGGCCACACACTCTCAGGAAGAAGGCTGTTTGGTTGAGCTTTAGGCTTGCTGACACCATAAAGGAGACCCAGTGGCCCCTCATACCTGTAACTGAGTATCCTCTGTGGGCAAAGATGGGCTTTGCTTGTTCCCACCAGTGCATGGGCATACTCCAGTGGGAAATCAGCCAGCCTGGAGAGAAGCACTGTCTGGCACCATATTTAACCTGCCAAGCCCACAGTGGAGTATCTTTGTTCTGTTTAGATTTAGCATAATAAAAGATACCTGCTCAGGAATCTAGGAGCCTTTAAATCATGCTGTGAACATAATCAAATGAGACATTAATATCAGCTCCAAACACACATGGCCATCTGGCTGCCCAGCCACCTCCCTGACCATCTCAGGTTGCAGGAGGCACATTCCCAGTGCTCTCCAGAGATGCTGCTGAGTAGATGCTCTCAGGGTGCCTCTCAGCATGCCTGGAAGGGCAGTGAGAACCAGCTATGCTGGGATTGTTGATGGTGAAGCCAGTACCAGCATCTCAGGGCTGCCTCAGAAAACACTTTTTGCTATCAGTACAATTTTTCCTGCACCCCAAGGGAAGCATCAGGAGCTCTCCTGGGCCATGTATCTCTGTGAGTACTTACTGTTGGAAGAGAATCTTTCCCTCTGCACAGCACAGCACATTTCAGGCCTTCAGGCTTTACAGCACAGAGCCCTGAGGGGCCCAAGGGAAGCCCCAAGAATGCAGTGTACTCACCTTCCTACAGATGCAGGGCATTCTTGGGATGAATCTGTTGCACATCCATTTGCGTTCTGTCAAAGGTATGACGGAATAACTGCAGAGGCTGCACTGGTGGGAAGAAAAACCTGTAATTCATGGCTGAAATTAAGCCATTAAAGAGCAGCTGAAGTGAATAAACACACCCAACCATCTTGTGGACTCTAGAGGGTACAGTCACTGCTGTCTCACATCCCTGAGCCTTCTCATGTGCTAATCTGCACCAGCCCTTCATCCTCTCCCATCCCAGACCCAGCTGGAGCACAGATCTGCAACATCCAGGCCACCACCATCAGGCTGAGATCAGCAACCCAACCCTCAAATATCCAAATAAATGGATATTTGTTTGTAGCCTGGGCATCTGACCCATGAGGAGTATCCTACTAAAAAAAAATAGTGAGTGAGAATTTCCACTGCTGAAACAACAGACCCACAGCCTGGCAAAGTGTTTTTCTTTAGAAACACAGCATCTGTTTGGGTTAAGAGGGTTGGAAATGTTGATGAGGACCTGAGCTGACCTAGGGAAGGGTCTCCTCCAAGGGTGGGTAAACCTGAGCTGCTCCAGCAGAGCCACGTGCAGGAGCAGGGCCATGATGGGTGAGATGTACATGGAAGGTGGTCATGCTTGGTTTCCTCTGCAATGCTGTTATCCTGAATAAACATTAGATTGGTTTTGGAGGGCTGCCCAGATGATCATTAACCTTCTCCTGATGTGACAAGAAGCCAGCCTGCAGCACTGAGCTAAAATTAGGCTTGTAGGGCACTGGGGCTTGCCAGATATAGCAATATCTGGGCAGAAACCCCCTTCAGAGAGTGGACATCCAGAGGGTCCAGCCTTAAGCTGGGCTCCTCAGCTCCAGAGGACAAGAGCTACATCATTAAAATCACAAGGTAACTTGGATTGGAAGAGACATCTGAAAGTCTCCAACCAGAAAAGCAGGACCAGCTTCCAAGGTGAGCAAGTCAGTAAGAGGTTAGCAGAGGCATTTGCTTACAGCACAGACATAACAATTGCTGTGTGCAGGACACGTGCTGATGGAAAGGTGAATCTGCTCTGCCAACCCAGAGATCACAGATCATTGCCATGAAGTCCTTCATGAGCTGTGTATTTTCTTGTCCATCTCTCAACACTCAGCTTTATAGCCCACCTAGAAACTGTGATGTTGCAAAGATCCCTTCACAGGGGAAGGGCAGGGCAGAGGGGCAGGTGTTCTTCTGCAAATACAACCATTAAAAGCTCAGAGCAAACAAGACACTTGCACCTCTAAAAGTAACTTCTAGCAAACTCACCATTTCACAGATCCATCACCAGAGTTTCTCCTGTGTAAAGGTGGGTTTTCCCATCTGGGAGGCAGAGGGTTATGCAGGCCTCCTGCAAAAATAATGAATGAAAGCAGCAAAACCCTTTTCCAAACAGCAGCAAAGATGTGAGTGGGGATGACAGTGCAGCAGAGACAAGGCTCAGCTCAGATTGTCAGTGCTGAGGAGCACCAGCAGCTCCACTTCCCAGCATGGGGCTGGCTCCCTCCATTGCAACAGTGCTGGAAAAACATCCTTTGATCTTTAGGACTATTTGCAGGGGAAAATGGGAGCCTTGCTTCTACACCAGACCTCTGCTTTTCCCCAGCCTACCATCAGCTTAACCATCCCATAATGAAGCTATGATTCAGACTGATTATTTCTAAGGAAAAAATCCTATCAAGCAAGTATTAGAGAGGCTTTCTCTCATGGAAATACACTTTCCTTATTGCTAGGGTTGTACCTGATCAGAGCTCTTACTTCTCTACATCCCCTAAAACCTTTTTCCTCTTCACCTTCCTCTAACTCTGCCCCTCTCATCACACTCCTCAGCTCCTTGAGGGCTCGACTGCACTGTCAGAGGCTGGAGCTGATGTTCCACTGCTGCTCGTGCCGATGTTTTGGGAAGCTGGTTTCATGCACAGGTACCCCAGCTGGGCTTAAGAGGTTGCTCACCAAGAAGATCATTTATGCATTCACTTAAACTCAGCAGAGACTTCTGCTCAGCGGCCCGCAGCAGCGTGAGATGGGGTTGTCATCTCAACAGACCCTGGAAACTAAGCAGCATGAGATGGATGTAAATGCCTTCAGACTGCAGCTGAGTAACAGCAGAACAGTCTTATTTTCTGAAATCCCAAGAGTTTGTCTTGAAAATGCTGTCATTTTAAACCAGAATTTATCCTGCCATAGAAAAAAAGGTTCTTAAAAATGTTTATGCAAACAGGTCTGTTGTTGCTATTCCCAGGTTGCAGCTGTGGCCTCATCCTGGCTCTTGGAGGCACAGTGGCTTTGAACCAGGGCTCCCCTCAGACACTGCAGCACCTGAGTTAACTGACAAATCAAATGGGATTGACCACCAACTTCCAGTAAAGATTATAACATTTTCAATCAAGGTTAAAATAAGTCAAGGAGAGATTGGCCCCAGCACCATACAGAGCCCATGAGTGTTGACACACTGGTAATATTGCTGTCCCTGTGTAGAGACCAAGTGTGTCATTTCTCTTTGTTTCTCCCAGTGTCTCTCAGAAAAATTCTCTCTTCGCCATCCCTCCCACTGGATACTTGTCATACAGTCTGTGACCTCCCAGAGTCCCAGTAAAACCTATCCTGGATGCAGTGCTGGACACTTCTCTCTCAGCCTGCCCTTCACCTCTCTGCTTCATTCCTTCTTAATCTCTCCTCAAACCTCAGTGGAAAATATATCTCTTCTCCCTTGCCTGTTTTTCTTAAATAATAAATAATAGCAGGAGAGAGAGTAGAATTGACTGGAAAACTCTATTATCTAATACTGTGGGGCATTTGGGAATAAGGTTGGGATGCACAAAATGCTGCCTAAACCCTGTCAGTGAAGGATATTAGGACCAGGATGTCTGGATATAAAATGAACTTGAATTTTACAGGCCTGAGCATCTTTATTATTCAGGGAAGTTGTGATTCTGACCAGCATCACCCAGCAGGAGTCATGGAGCAAAGACCAGGAATATGAACGAGGAGAAAACCTGCCTGGAAGCCTCCTTTCCCTGCCTGACATGTACAGGATGGACATTAGTTATTTAGGGGTGATTTCATCATTCTTAAAGATTTTATCTGCCATACTGGAGCTGCCTCCCTAGATTATCTTACACATCATGAAAAACCAAGGTTCACTTTAAAATCTTGTTCCTGTTAGCCAAATTTTCCCTCCCTACCTGTTTGGGTGGCCAAATACTCATGTTTTTAATGTACCACTCCCATTTTCCTCTGGCTCTCTTGGTAGTGGGGATTGTTTTTTGATAAAACAGCCCAAGTGGCTGTGAAAGGGGATGTAAGAGAAGTTGGAGATGGAGCATCTAGGCAGAAGGAAGTTGTGGAGATGCAGAAATGCCAAGGAGAGGAGCGCTGCTGTGTGTATACACACACACACACACGGTAATCTTGCGTTCCCTCAGTAAATGTAATCCACAGTTTGAAATAACTCATTCAGTAGAATAACAAAATTAGGAACTGAGTGCCAGCTCCCTTCCCAGCCCCCACGGCTGCTTTGTTTGCTTCCTTGCAGCTGCTGCTCTGCTTTAATTTTCCAAGATGCCATTAGCTGGGAAATGGAAGCAAAAACTTCCCAGCCAGCTTGCACTGGTTTTTGAAGCTCCAGCTTTGCCTTTTCCTTTCCATCTCCCTTGCTATGGGTTTTCAGCCAGGATGAGGATGCTGCTGCTCATTCAGTGCAGGCTGCAGCCTTGTGGGCATCCCAAAATTCCAGCCATTCCTCTTGCTGCTGGGCTGGTGACAGGGAGCAGGGCTGGAGAAGCAGAGATGGGTAGGAGGGGACCATATCACAGTCAAGACTGGGGATTAGCAGGGAGAAGCATGGATCTGGGCTCCAGCAGAGATACTGGATGTCAGAGGCAATGTGCAGGAGGAGCAAAGAGTGAGGGAGTTGTCATTGTCCCTTTGCTGGCCTCTGTTAGCCACAAAAACCCAGCATCATCTCAGCTGGTCAAACCATTCTGCCTCCTGAGAGCAGAAGGAAAGGGAATTACAGCAGTGTCTGCAGGGCCCAGGTAACTGTGCAGGAATGGTATTTCCTGGGTGGCTGCCATGGCCTTGTCATGGATGTGGCCTGTTGTCACCGTCACCGTGGTGCCACACTTAAGATATCTCTGACTCAGATTAAATCCGTCATTCCAAAGCATTGTTGTTGTTATTCCACACTGTCTTCATTCCTACCTTTTGCTTCTTTCTCCAATAGCAAAAGAGACACCCAAATAGCCCCTTTCCCAGTTGATGTGAGAGTTTTGGTGGTTTCTTCCTGGGTTTTCTCAGCTCTGTGGGGGTTCAGAGGACTGGGAAAAGCAATGTGCAATTGGGTTACCAGGAGAATAAACTCAGGGCAACTGGGCAAAGATAAAGCAGGCAGGCAGGAGAGTTAAACCACTAGGTCCTTGTGGGATGCTCAGCACTGGTGTTGCTCAGGCACACACCCACACCCAGCACGGGCTGGGATGGGCTCTCAGAACCCAACAAGATGAGTAACTGTGCCTTTTGTGCAAAGCAACAAGACCCACTTTTCCACTCACCAGTCATGTCCTGGCAATCTAATAAAAAGGGAGATTAGCCCCTATTTCCTCTCTCACATCTCCTTAATGCTGTCATTTTATTCACACTTTGTAAAGCAAATAAACCAGCAAATTGCTTGCTTTAATGAGCTGAAATTAAACTTGGGCTGCTGATAAAATGCCATTTCTCCTTTCTGTTGTTGGGAAGGACTTGGCTTATAGGCAATGCATGGGACAGAAGAGAAAACATACAGTGGGAGCCTTACTGAACATGTTTGAGTCATTTACTTCTGCTCTTCTTCATCCCCAGCACCTCCGATTAGATGGGGGAGGCACGTGGGTGCTATAGGGGAAGGGTGTAGGGGATCAGCCAGGCAAGATCTGTGGGGTCTGCTCTTTGCTTGCAGTTGGTCCTACTCCACTAATGCCCTGTGACACAGGCTGCTGCCCACAGCCTCCTCAGGGAAGAGTGACAAGAACCTTCCTCTGCGAGGAAAAGGCTGATTTTGCTCTGCAGTGCCTTCCCAAACACAGATTTGCCCAGAGAAGCTGGTTGGGTCACAATGGGAGATAAAGGAGGCAGAATAAGTGCTTGCTGAAGAGAATGTGCCAAGGTGCATCCCTCCCTGTGCTCAGTTTGGCAGGGCTTCCCTTGCCTGCAGGACATCCCTGGAATCCAGAGGTCCATGGAGGAGGACAGGGAGGTGCTGGAGCCAAGTGCCACCCCAAAGGGATGACTGGGGCAAGCCACTGCTTATGGCTCTGCAGGCCAGGAATGCCCTTGTCCCCCACCCTTATGGGCAATATTCATCCCCACAGCATGCAGGAGGAGCTGGACACCCGGCTGCTCCCTGTGGCAGAGGAAAGTGGGCACACCTAGAGAGAAAGTGTCCACCTGCAACACAGTGTATGTGCTGGGATTTTCACCCCAACAAGAGGAGCTCAGGGCACTTTGCTTCAGTCTCCCACCACCCCACGAAGTGCTATCATTATCTCACGGTTCCGGAGAGGAGGCTGGAGTGCAGAGAGGTTAATTGAGTTGTCTAACACCAGAGGGAAGCAGCAGCAGGCATGTTCCAGTCTGGCACTGCAGCCTTTGTCTCGCTGTGGGGGTGGCAAGGGGAGGCACTCACCTGCAATCTCCCAGGGAGCACAGCCCCCCTTCCCTTCCTCGCTGGCTCCAAGGACTCAGCTATGCTAAAATGGATGGCCTGAGCATCCCAGGGCAGTGGCAGCACATGGAGGACAAGGTGGGCAGAAAGTCTCATGTGCAGAGAGCTGATGTGAGAGAAGGTCTTGTTATTCATGTAATGGAAGCCCAGCTGTCACCAGGGAACAGACTCATTGTTCACAATCCAACCAAATAAACTGTTTCACTGCTTATTATTACTGGCCTGTTTACCAAGGTATAAACTGAATGGTGAACAGGGATCTCTTGCAGTCAAGTATGGTCTCCTTCCCTGCCTGGCATTGTGGCTGGAAAAGAACCTGGTTTCTCTGGGATTAGGGTCAGAATATGGCATCTGCCTCTAAACAGCCTCACAAGATTTTTGGGTACGTAGCACCAAGAACAGTCCAGCCTGGGCACTGCAAAATGGTTTGGAAAACTGTTTCTGGGTTTTTACTATTTCCCAGTTTTAATGACAGACAATTTAGGTGTAAGATGTGGCCCTGTCTCCTTCACAACTTCCCAAGAAACGTCCAGTTCTTAGCAGCTTTGTTTTCAAGGAGTATTGGTGGTGTCTTCCCTGCCCTTGGACAAGGGAGATGACCAAAGCTCCTGTTCCCAACAAAAGTTCCAAGAAGGACTTTTCTAGATAGGCTGTGATAATTTCTCCCATTTGTGGGCAACTCCATCTCTGCCACAACATTTCACTGCATCCATCCTACTAGCCCAGAGTTCTGTCTGGCAGTAGAGATATCCATAGATGATATTTTCAGTATCTTGTGGAAAAGTGTAACCCATGAGATGCTGGTGCTAATGCAGTTCCCACCTCTCCACTTTTCTTGTTTCCCTAAGAAATTAGAAAAGGAAGTAAGTCCATACATATTTATGCTTAGTGAGAAATTTAGGGTGAAAAAATGGAAAATGTGATCCAGGAATGAGTTTTCCTGTGAGAAATGAGGCTGCTGGCAGCCCCACAGGTTTGTGCCTAGTGAAGACTTTTCCTGGTCCTCAAACAGCTGTTTCTGGCTAGGGAGGGAAAGTTTTGTCCCATCCTCTGCAAATGCTCTTGTTATGCCACTGAATGTTTGCTGGTCTTCCACACCTCTGCATCATTTCACCTGGGAGGGAGAGGCGTTGAAGAAAGGCAACAAGCCCGAACAGTGACAAGGACACTGGGAGGTTCACAATCACACCAGTGGGTTTGCAAAGAGTGCCCTGAAACTACTGCTCAGGTTCCCAGAAACAGGACCAGGGTTTGATGCTGGGCTGTATCCCAGATGCCACATGGCAGCGCAGGCAGAGAGACACGGTGTCCTCGACCAGCACCCCTTCTGTGGGCACTGCTGCTGCGCACACCAGCACACGAGACAGTCAGGATTCCCCTCAGCAAAACGCTGCAGCATCAAATCTACATCAGAGAGAGTTGTCTAGACTTCATCTGCTCTCAGCGGAGAGGAACAGACACTTCTGGGGCATCACTCCTCTCCTCCTAAGGTAGACAGCTAAATAGGTCAGACAGACGGTGCACTGGATGCATGTTGGTCTCTCAACTGCCAAAAAAGTGATGCTGGACAAGGGCTCAGAGGGTGACCTCAGTGGCCAGTGACCACCTCCCCTTGTGCTGCCAAACAGTGCTGGTGGCAGCCAAATAAACCAAAGGCCCCTGAAAGGCAATTGCCAAAGCGAGAAGGCAAGGGCCTGACTAAGAGGGGAGTTGGATGGATGTCCAACACCTCTGGCTGCTGACTGTCTTTCCTTTGTGCTCAGCTTGTGCTTGTGTTTTGTTTTGAGCAGGTGAGCCGAGGGACTGAGCAGGGACAGGCAAACGCACGGAGGCACGGGGAGATGGGGACCAGCGCCGCGATGGGCAGCAAAAAGAAAACGAGGAGAAGTACTATAAAAAATGAGAGGAAGGCTTGTCTCTAAGCCTGAGCAACTCCTCTGCACCGGCACTTAGCTTCATGACTCCCTCCTCAAGATGCCAGAGACCTGGTGATGTGGGACCAGCCTCAGCCACCAAGGCCTTGGTAGCAGCCCCCGGCTGCTGGCTGCTGAGTACCGTGGGCACCGAGGCTCGCTTTCTCCACGGACGCTTCCCTCCCGTCTCCGAGCCATGAGGAGAAGGGAGAGGCGAGCAAAGCTGCCGAAGGAGCACTAGCCTACACCTTCCCAGCCCCTGTCCTGTTCCCCGCTTCCAGCAGACCAGGAACCCCTTCTCCGTGCTGCCCTTCCAGATGGCAGGTCGCCGGTGGGCCGCGACGTCAGCCCTCTGCATGTGCGTGGCGGCCATGTCTCTCCTGCACGGGGTGCGGGCAGACTGCTGGCTCATCGAGGGGGACAAGGGCTTCGTCTGGTTGGCCATCTGCAGCCAAAACCAGCCCCCCTACGAGTCCATCCCCCAGCAGATCAACAGCACCATCGTGGACTTGCGGCTGAACGACAACAAGATCAAGAGCGTGCAGTACGCCTCGCTCAGCCGCTTCGGCAACCTGACATACCTCAACCTGACGAAGAACGAGATCTCCTACATCGAGGACGGTGCCTTTTCAGGACAGTTCAACCTCCAGGTGCTGCAGCTGGGTTACAACCGACTGAGGAACCTCACCGAGGGCATCCTCCGGGGCCTGGGGAAGCTGGAGTACCTCTATCTCCAGGCCAACCTCATTGAGACCGTCACCCCCAATGCCTTCTGGGAGTGCCCCAACATAGTGAACATTGACCTGTCCATGAACAGGATCCAGAGACTGGACAGCAACACTTTCCGGGGCCTAAACAAGCTCTCTGTCTGTGAGCTCTACAGTAACCCCTTCTACTGCTCCTGCGAGCTCCTCGGCTTCCTGCAGTGGCTGGAGGCTTTCACCAACATGACACGCACCTATGACCGGATGCAGTGCGACTCCCCACCCGACTACGTGGGCTACTACTTGTTAGGCCAAGGCCGGACTGGCTACCGCAATGCTCTGAGCATGCTCTCTTCCCTTTGCACTGGTGGCTCCTACACTGTGATCCCTCGTTTTATCCCTCCCAGGTACCAGGTGACCACGGTGCCCTCCGAAAGCCCCTGCTCCGAGGAGGAGTGCTCCTCTGGTGACGGCACGACGCCGCAGTTCTCCCTGTTCACGCCCATCGGTGAGACAGAGGTGCGCCCCAACATCCAGGTGAAGCACCTCAACCACAACTCGGCCGTCCTCACCGTGCAGATCCCCTACCCCTTCAGCAAGATGTACATCCTCTCCCAGTTTGAAAACGGCTTCTCCTCCATGATCACCAAGCTCAGGAAGAAGGAGGAGAACATCACCGTGAGCAACCTAGTAGCACAAAGAGATTACACCTACTGTGTAGTCTCTGTTCACCAGTACTCCAAGTACAACCACACCTGCGTCACCATCACCCCCACCAGACCCAACCGCAAGGAGCCAGTGCCCACCCCTTCCACTGCCACCCATTATATCATGACAATCCTGGGCTGTCTCTTCGGCATGGTGATTGTCCTGGGCGTGGTGTATTACTGCCTCCGGAAGAGGCGCCAGCAGGAGGAGAAGCACAAAAAGGCTGCTGGCAGCATGAAGAAGACCATCATCGAGCTGAAGTATGGGCCAGAAATGGAGACCACCAGCATCACCCAGCTGTCCCAGGGACAGATACTGGGTGGGGAGACAGTGACCCGCATCCCCTACCTACCTTCTGCTGGCGAGGTCGAGCAGTACAAGCTCATTGACAGCAGCGAGACCCCCAAGGCCACCAAGGGCAACTACATGGAGGTGAGGACGGGTGAGCAGGCTGAGAGGCGAGACTGTGAGCTGTCCCTGCCACCAGACACCCAGGGCTCTGTGGCTGAGATCTCCACCATTGCCAAGGAGGTGGACAAGGTGAACCAGATCATCAACAACTGCATCGATGCCTTGAAATCTGAGTCCACCTCCTTCCAAGGGGTGAAATCGGGGGCAGTCTCCACAGTGGAGCCTCAGCTGGTGCTCTTATCAGAGCAGATCCCCAGCAAGCATGGATTCCTTTCCCCCATCTACAAGGAAAGCTACAACCACCCTCTCCAGCGACACCACAGCATGGAGGCAGCCCCCAAACGCTCCAGCACCTCTTCCAGTGGCTCTATACGGAGCCCCAGGTCCTACCGCTCCGAGGGATCGGGCCACAAATCCGAAGCCAAATACATCGAGAAGACATCCCCCACCACCGACACCATCCTCACTGTGACACCGGCCGCGGCCATCCTGCGGGCAGAGGCGGAGAAGATCCGCCAGTACAGCGAACACCGGCACTCGTACCCCAGCTCGCACCCCGGGGAGCAGCACGACAGCATGGGCGGGCGGAAGCCCTCCATCCTGGAGCCTCTGACCCGTCCCCGCCCCAGAGACCTGGCCTACTCTCAGCTGTCGCCTCAGTATCACAACCTGAGCTACACCTCCAGCCCAGAGTACACCTGCAAACCATCGCACAGCATCTGGGAGCGCTTCAAACTCAACCGCAAGCGGCACAAAGACGAGGAGGAGTACATGGCAGCCGGCCATGCCCTACGCAAAAAGGTCCAGTTTGCCAAAGACGAGGATCTTCACGACATCTTAGACTACTGGAAGGGCGTCTCTGCCCAGCAAAAGTCCTGAGTCCTCACACAACTCGTGACTTAACACACTAACTGGACCAAAAGAAATCCGCAGCAGCTATTTTTATTCAGACTGTCTTTGAAACAAAATAAAATTTAAAAAAAAAAAAAAAAAAGAGAGAGAGAGAGAGAATCAGTAAAAAAAAAAATAAAACAGAGAAAAAAATAATGAAAAATCTATAAATATTCTATATAATATATAAAGTGAGATATTAAAATGTCCTCACGCTGGTGAGACATGCACCAAATTTGAACACAAACTTTGCAAAACAAACTGTGGAGTGGAAAAAAAAAAAAGTTTTGTTTCATTCTGATTTTTTTAAAAAATATAAGAAAAAATTGAATATAAAATGAAAATTAAAGAGCGGGCAGAGAGCTGAGGTCTGGCGTTTCCCAATATTGCATTGCATGAATCCCTATTCCGTGATTTTGTGGATTCTTTGTGAACAGTTTGTGTTCTTCCTTCCTTCCTTCCCTTCCAAAATCAACAGCGACAAAAACAGCAACAAAAACCAAAAAGAGACCAGAAGGAGCTCCATCTTTTGGGCTGTTTTTGCAAACGGAGTCTTCCATTTTAGACATTTTACCCAGTTGAAGGCCCGTTCACATTTTCACTCACTAAAAGGTTTTACCACACATTGCATTGTAAACCGAAGTCATTAATTGTACAGAGAAAATTTCTATATTTGCAATGTTTGCTGTATAATGAGAAAGAGAGAGGAGAAAAAAAACAATACTACATCTACTAAAAAAAAATATATATATATCTATATCTATATTCACCTGTTTGTACCAGGTTTTAATCATGGATTTTAGAGAAAGAGATGGAGTTTTGTTTAAGGACTTTTTTGTTGGTTGGTTGGCTGATGGGATATCTTTTGGAGGGGGGAGTGTTTGGATTTCTAAGTACTTGGTTTTGATTTCTTCCACCAATTGTCTGTGTCCAAGTTGTCATCACTTCCAAGTGCATTGAAGAAAAAAGGCATGTACCCAGGAAAAGAGAATCCCTCACCTTATTCCAGGTGGGAGAACATCACTACCAGGAACTGGGAAGGGGATGAGAAGTGAAGGGCTCTGGGTTGAGCAGGTGCCACCACACAACAGGATTTCTCCTGAAAATTAAAAAGTATTGGTCTCTGCCCCTAAACAGATGTGTCTGGCCAGTGGTGGTGGCCCTTGGCACCAGCCACTAAGGGGTGGATTATCCCCCTACTTTCAAGCTGGGGAGCCAGTGATGAGTTAGAGCATGAAGCCTCTTGCTGCTCTGTGGAGGAGAGAATGGAGCAGTGATTTTGCTTTTGAGGTGCAAGACACTCAGCATTTACAGCTTGCCCATACAGAGACATCCTGGGGATCCCTGACCAGCCCTTGGCACTCTGAGACTGGAAGGGAAAGGGATGGCTCTGTGTCCATGGGTCCCCCAAGCAGCCACATGCCCTTCAACCATTGCTGTCCAACACTGGTCCAAGACTCCACAGCTCTTTCCCCCAGCTCTAAAGTACTCACAGGTGATGCCTTACTCATGAGGTGAGACTGGAGGTGTTGAGGCCTGGCACTCCCAGGCCACACTGGTGGCCAAAGGTCACAATCTTGTCCTGATGAGCTCCAGCTGAGTCACAAGCCCCTGTGTCTCACCCATCCCATGACCAACAAAAAGCAAGGGCTTCACGAGGGTCTGAGAGCTGCCCTGCTCCCAGGTGAGTGTGTGGGAGGCCAGGGAGCCAGCACAGTCAGGTGCCAAGCTCCCCAAATGCAGCTCTGTGAGGTCCTGCTGCTTGCCAGAACTTTTTCCCTTGCATCCTGCTCGTGAGTCACTTTGGATGGACATCCTGAGCCCTGATGGATGAGCACTAGGGCCCAGGAGCAAACCATATCCCATCCTGTTATTTCAGTATTTCAAAGTGATTTTGACAGGTATTCTTGCAAAAGGTTATGTTTGCTCAGAAAGGAGCCGAGGCAGGAAGACACAGAGCAGGCTGGGTAGTGCACGAGTTCATTCCCCGTGGTTATTTGTGTAGACAACAAAGCATTTTCAGGATTTCATAATAAAAGGCAGGTAATTTCTCCAGGAATACATCCATTCTGGCAGAGCAAAGGCACATTCCTCCACTTCTTCCAGGTGCCCCAGATCCTGCCCACAGCCTGCAGGTTCCTGTGGCTGTGTCTTGTTCACCAGGTGGTGAACAGGACCTGGAGGGGGAAGTTGAGGGCCACCCCTCTCTTGTTTAGTGCCATCATGGCAGATCCCTCCCCAAATCTCAGCTGTAGCACCTGGCACCAAAGCAAACCCTTCAGGTGAAACAGCCTTTCCTTGCAAACCCTGAGTGCCTCCTCATAGAACCATAGAATGGTTTGGGTTGGAAGGGACCTTAAAAATCATCTAGGATTACAAAACAAAAAATCATCATTTAATTCCAATTCCCTGGCCATGGGCAGGGATGCCACCCACTAATTCAGGTTGCTCAAGGTGCCATTGAGGAGAAATAAAAGTTGGTCAGCAAGGATGTGTGATGGACACAGTAATGGGACCTCCTGGCACTGTTTCATGGTCTCACAGGATTCCTTATCAAGACACTGGGGTAGTCCAAAGTGGTGGCATCTCATGAGTTAACTTGGGCTCAGATACTCCAGTGTTGACACTAATACCCAAAGAACTGACAGATACCCAAAAAACTTCCTCAGTTGCTCCCTGCATTGAGACCATTCCCACACCAGTTTGGAAATGGCATCATGACCATCTCCCTGGAACTGGGAGCAGTGGCCCAGCCAGTGGAATGTGAGGCCTCGCTGTGGAGGCAGCAGCCAGCTCAGCTCTTTTGCTGGGGCCACTCAGTTTGCTCCTCTGCCTCTGTTTCTTCATCTGGAAATGCTTCCTTGTGGCACTGAGGGCACAGGCGGGCTGGGGAGCCTCAGTTAATTAATTGCCTGTCTGTGAAGCCCATTTAGCTCCTAGAATAAAAGCTGCTATCGAAATGCAAAGCTGTTAGTGGTGTAAAACAGCAGGGGTAGATGAAATCAAATCCTGATTCTGTTTTCACACCAGGATTTCACTGGTCATAAACCAACAGAGACTGACACAGGAATGTGATACAGCAGTGCTGGTCTTTCTAAATTAAACACTTCCCACATGCAAACTGTCTGCAAGTGGAAAAAAGGAGGGTTAGAAAAAGTCCAGGCCCCTCTACCTCTGAGGAATCTCTAAGGCATCACTCAGTACCCCATTGCTGGTGGGGCCTCACCACAGATCTCCACATGGCTCCTGGGCTGCTGAGCATCTTCCAGCCCCTTGCCCTCCCTCCAAAACAAGGTGCAGTCCTGGCAGCTGTGGTCCACATCCCTTGGCAGGAGATGCCATAAAATGAGCTGTGAAAAAAGCCAGACAAGAAAAGGGAAGAAGTCCCACTGTCCCCAGGGCCACCACCCCATGGATGAGCTCCAGGGGTGCCACTGCACAGGGCCTGGAGAATTCTGTCCACAGCATCTTCCATCCCTCCAAGGCAGCTTCTTTACAGACCCTTCTGAGGACAGAGCGGGGATTTCATCACCTGTGACCTGCTGGGTGTTCTTTGTTTTGTCTCCTGTTCAACCACCAAAGCTCTCAAGCTGGTTCTGCAAAGAGAAGTGTCACCTTGTCCAGCCAGGCTGCTCCTGCAGCCCTAAACTCATCCAAAAGAAGAGGATTCCCCACCAAGCAGAAAGGAGAGGGCACAGGAAAGGCATGTTGGAGTGAAGAGGAGGGGAAGCTAGGGGAAAAAAAAAATCACAGTTCCCTGCAGTGCAGTCACAGCCCTGGGGCCATGGGGAAATGCATTCAGCTGATGCCCTTTCTTGTAGGGTCTGATATACTTTCTGTACCCACAAAACTGCTATTGTCTCAACCACCTGTCTTCAAGGGCAAAACCAAGGCAGCACAAAAAACCCCTCCTCTGATCCCACCTCCAGCAAGGACACCTTCTAGTTGGAGAGTAAATCCAAGCCCACATTGCCTATGGCTCAATCCTCACTCTGGCCCACAGTCAGCAAAGGACCCTGCCACATGTTACATACTCTGTGTGGCATCTAGAGCCTGGATATTATTTAAAACCCTGTAAATTAGGAGAGAAATACCTCTTCATATAGACATGCACCATTTAAGCCCAGGATTCCTGAGGGCACCTGCCAGCCCTGGTGTGCACACAGAGTGTGTCCATCTGTTCCAAAGCATGGCCTGTGGGCCATGTTCACAGACAGAAATGTGGAGTGGCACAGAGTGGCAGTGGTGGCAGGCACTGCCTGCCCAGCTACCTCCCCGATGCAGCAAGGCACTTGAGAGGGGAGGTAGCTGGGGGCTGCCTTCTCCTTCCGAGTTCATGGGTGTTGGAGGTGTGAACTGCCCCCCGCCCAGCATTTGAGCCTCCTGATGGCTTCAGCTGAGTTTGCCATGAAACCAGGTGCAGATCCCATGGGAGGGGTCAGTGAGGATGCACGGGGGCCCTAAGAAGGGAAGGTGCTCCCATGCAGTGCCTTGGCTCTGCTCAAATCAAGCCGGTGACCTGCCGTGCTTCCTGGGTGCTGGCACCTTTCCTAGGGCTGCCAGGGAGCCACCTCTCTTCCAGCCCTGCTGATGCTCATGGATCAGCCCATGCATCAACCCCTGGGTGATGGCAGAGCCGGAGCAGAGCCCGGGGCTCCAGCAACACAGCCAGCTCCTGCATGGGACCTCACACCCTGCCACGGCAGCCTCCTCCCCTCCAAATGCTCCCCTCTGCCCATTTGTGAGGCCAGTCCTTCCCTGAACCAGGGCTGGGGCTTGGCGAACCAAGAGCTGCCCGAGATCCCCAGACTCATCTCGGTGGTGGATGCGGCTCTGCAGAAGTCGGGAGCAGCCACACATCCCCCTGGCCGGGCGCCGGCTGCAGCCGGGCTGCCTGTGGGGCTGTGGAGCAATAAATCACCTCGTCTGCAGGAGAAGGGGTCAGCAGGGGTGGAGGACAGTGCGGTGGAGGTGGCCTCACCGCACAAATCCTTTGGGCGAGGAGGGGTCCGGGCAGGCAGGGGAGGGATGCGCTGCGGCGCGGCTGGCCCGGACCCAGGAGCGCGGATCGATGAGGGGGATTGAAGCCAGCACGCACTGCGTTGGGCTATTTTTAGCACAGCCAGCGGAGCAGGAATTTGGGAGCCCAAGTCAGAATTTATTTGCATCTGTGAATGCTCGTCAGGAGGAGAGGAGCGATAACAACGCCCCGCCCGGGTGCAGCAGCGCCCTGCTGCGCGTTTTGGGACCTGCTCACCTTGGCTTCAGCTCCTCGTCAGTGCACATCCTGTCCCTCTCCTCTGCAGTGCCCTTCGGGGACGGTGTCTTCCCCCCCAAAGCTTGGAGCTGTAAGCACGTGGATGCACATGGACACGGTATGGGGACAGAGCAGAGGCGAGGGGAGGGACTTCAGGGGATGAAGGGTTTATTTGGGAAAAGCATTGATCCTACCTTAACTGCCTAGGGCGTGTGAACAGGTCTTGTAGCATAGCTGCAACACTGCCAAGGCCAGGCAGGTGTGGACTTCAGAGGTGCCCCAGCCTCTCCTCCAGCTCCTCTCTCCCCATTTCCTCACCACAGGCCTTCCACCATGGGCCCTGGGTCAGTTTTTCTGGGTGAGTGTTCTGAGAGGAAATTGTTCTCCAGAGAGAGTTGTACAGCACATTTCCTTCACCTCCAACCCCCTGATGCCAGCAGTACCCAAGGCATTGAAGGTGGTGAAGGTGCTGGTGGGCATGGCCAGTGCTGCTGGAGAAATCAACCCAACTCCTTGTCTTGGAGCAGTGACTTTGGCCTCACTTGAATTTACTCAGGCTCCAATTTTCCCTATCTCCTCTGTGTCACAGCCTCTGTTTTACCCTTCTCAGCCAGCTCACCAGCACCACCAGAAGGGTGGTACAGGCGATACAAATGCTGCCTTGAGACTTGTGTTCATTCTCACCTTCCCCCTGCCCCAGCCCAGAACTTAATGGAGGAAAACCACCCGATCCAGAGTGAAGCCAGTTATCTGGACTCAGTTTCCTCTGTGCAAGGGATGAGAAGACAAAAAAGTACCAGGGATGTGGATTTTCAGCACGTGGGAAGTAGCCGAGCAGGATGTCAGTTTTTACTTCAGTTTTGCTGCCCCTTCTTTTGGTTCAAATCGGATGTGAACATGCCTGTTTCCACCCCTCTGCAACCTCCCTGTCCCTGCAGAGTAACCAGAGGAGCCTGCCAAGTCTCCAAGTTTGTGTGTGCCTTTTCAATAATTCAGTGGGAACACTAATCACGCTGTTGTGCTGTTGCTCCTGCAAGACCCGATTGCTTCTCACATCCCACCAACATCTGTTTTTTCACACTCAGCTCAGCTGTCTGGCAATAGCTGTTTGCTGCTCACCTTTACTTGCCTTGCCATTAAAGAGCTCATTAATGTACTCCATCCTTGCTTTCTTTGGGACGAAAAGATTTCCATTTCTGTCTTTTATCAGCTTTCACATGGCTGATAGCCTGTCCTCCCTTCACTATGCAATGCCCTTTTCTAATGAGCTCTTCTCTGCTGGTCCATCTCATCCATTAAGATCTGTGAGTGCTATCCCCTGCATTGTCTTGCTCATCTCCTGGGCTCTGCTCTGGGTCTATCATATTCCTTAGTGTTTTCAGCTGTGAAAGGAAGCAAACAGCCCCACATACAACATCCACATTTCCTCCCACCTCACTCGCTTTCCTAGCAGCCCTCCAGTCTGGCTTATCCCACCACAGCATCCAGCCTTGACAGAGTCCTCCATCCTTGCAGAAGCCCCTGGCTGGCTTGACCTGATCTGCAGAAAAGTGATGGAATGCCTCACTTTGTGTGTGGTGCCTGCAGTTTGCCTCTGCTGGGGGCCTCTTAAATCTGTGCCTCTCCCTCAGGATTGCTTTAATGCAGCAGAGCTCTCCTTGGGCATCTCCTGCCTTGCAGTCAAGAGCTCCCAGCCCATCCAGATGCAGGAGGCCTCTCTGGGTACTGCAAAAGCTCCTCTGTGGTCTCACAAGTAAACACTGGCACTCTTCACGCGATGCAGCTAAATTAATTAATCTTGTTCCACACATTTGGAGGCAAGACACAAAGGTTCCCATTCCCTGAAGCTGGAGCTTAAAATCTGCTTCTCCCAAAAGTGCCCTCCTGCCCCACCTGGGATTTGTGTTGCAGTAAGATTGGAAGAGTGGCAGCAGAGAAGCTCTTGGGAGTAGCTCCAAGGGGCTGGCAGAGCCAACAACCCCCTGGAAAAGTGGCCATGGGCACAAACCATCTGCCACCATCCAGCTGAAACATTCCTGATGTGTCCAGCTCAGAACAGGCTGGCATAGAGCTTGTGTGCACAAAAACTCGTGTGCTTTGGGTTTCTTCCCCAGCCATCTCAGATGCTGCAATTTATTACCTCTCCATACAAACCTTATCTCAATTTTATCCTCAGATCATTCTCGCTATAACAACACTCCCACCCACCACAGAGGTTGCACACACACACACATCTGTGCCTGGGAAATCCCAGGCAGACGCATGGCAGCCCCAAGCATGACAAACTCTTCATTCACTGACAGCTGACAAGCCCTGAGCTGCTCCACAGCTGCCTCCAGCCTTGCAGGGTGATCACAGCTCCTGAAAGACAGATGCAGACACTGGGGCTCTGGGTATGGTGGGCCAGGAGGCTGGCAGCAGAGGCTGGGGAGGGCAGGTGCCTGGCATGGCCACTCCAAATGTATTTCCCTGGCAGAGCTCACAGCCTGGGAGGACAGTGAGCTGAGGGGTGGGCTGGCTTCTGGTCTCCCACCATCTCACACTTCGGGAGCTGAAGACCAGACATGTCCCAGCACAGCTGTCAGGAGTGGAGAAGCAGAGATGGAGGTGCTGGAGCAGAGCTGGGAGCTCCAGAATCCACCCGAGATGGTGAAACCCTTTTGGATAGAATCATGAGGCTCCTCTGGCTGAGGTGACTGAGAAGTCCCTGCCCCAGGGTGGCTTTGGAGAACAGCACACCCAGAAGAGCCCACCTGTGGCTGTGAAGGACTGGTCCATCCATCGCTGCTCTGAAGCTGTCAGGAGATGGATTCACCCACTGGTGTGAAGTCTGAGCCAGTCCCACTCTTCTGCAAAGCCACAGACGAACATGGGTGGAGATCCCCAGATCTGATGAGAGAGATTGGTTGGCAGCACAGCACAAAGCCCTCACAAAGAAGAAGAATATACCAAAACACCACAAGATGCCAGCAAGTGGGAGGAGACAGCCTATCCAGGGAGCTAATATAGCTGGAAGGAAAGGAGAGGATGCGAGATGTTCCCCTATTCAGAAAGAAAAATGGCATGCAAGAGCAAGGAGCTGAAGGTTGAAGTGCCTGATGGAAGGAGATGTGGATGCATTTGAGTTTAAAAAGCCAAAGCAGAGCTGGGGCAGATGCTGGACCCAGAATAAAGGCTGTGTCAGCCCAAGCTCAAGAGGCAAAGGTTAGGATGAGACTTGCAGAGACCTGGAAGCCACCGAGGTGGGTGAATTGTTAAGTGGCACCGTGTTTAATCTGAGCAGAATGCATGAAACCAGATAATGTAATTGAAAGGGTTATTTAAAGTGAGTATTCAGAGGGAAAAATAAAGCATTGCAGGGAAAATAATACTTAGCACTTGTAATGTGCTTAGCATCTTCAAAAACTGGTCAGCCATTACCTGATTGCTCCTCTGCTTGGTCCAAAGGCTAATAAAAAGGGATGGTTCATTTAGTTATTTCACAGCTGAGCTTCTCAATAAGGCATGAGGAAGTGATCACTGCTCTCCAACATGTTGGTAAATAAACAGCTGGAAGTAGGAAAATACAAAATCCTCTCAGCAGTTGGTCACAGCTTCGTGCCCAACTCCTTCCTTCCTCACCTTGAGTTTGTCCAGACCAGATCTGTGACAGGGAGTTTGTCTGGAGGACTGGCTGGGGGCCACATGAGCAAGGATGTGGAATCTGCAGCGCACTTGTCCGTGGGTGGATGGGGTGGGTGATGTGGGCTCAGAGAGATCCCACCTGAGCAGCCTGGTGGCCTTGGCAAGTGCAGAGGCTGAGGAAAACAGGCAGCCTTTTGGACAGCAATAAAGAGGAAAGCATTTTATATTTGTTTTACTTAAAAAGCAAACATTCCTTCTGTCTTTGATGAGCAAGCGATTTCATAAACTGCACAGAGAAAACATGGCACACTTGCACCTCAGTGATTTCCAGCCTCTTTTCCTGGCAGCAGCACTGGAGGAGCAGAGAAGTGCCCAAGCAGCTGCCCCACACACACTCCCCCAGCTGTCTGGGGGTGGCCAAGGGTCTGAGGGCTGCATCCTGATGGGAAGCAGCCAAGAAGAGGAAGCTCTTGTCAGGATGGAGCCATTCAGCCTGAAACGTGTTCAGTCCCAGCCTGGGTGAACAACAAACTCATTGCATGTCAGGTGCTGCCACAGGCTTCACATTGTGCCCCAGGTGCAGTCACTCACTCAAAACAAGCAGCCACCAGTTTTGCCACCTGCTTTGTGATGGTTTCTGGCCTTATCAACTTAGACACCCACTAAAACCCTCTTCTCTCCAGGGAAAGGGAGCTGTGCAGATGCTCAGCTGCCCCCATACAAGTGCCCTGTTCTTGGTGCAGTGATGCTCCAGACCCTGCTTTGCTGGGGCACAGCTCTCCCAGAGACCCTGCTCCAGGTGTCCCAGACCCATCCCAGGGGGACGTCTCCATGGGGTCCCACCAGACTGTGCAAGGTCTCAGCTCACCCTGAGCTGCTGGGACAGCAAACAGGAGAAGGAAATGGTTCACCCACGAGGTGCCCCATCCCAGCAGCACAGACAAACTCCTAGAAGATGTTAGGGAGCTATTTTTCCATCTCAGTGTTGGGTGATCCAAGAGGGGTCCTGCTGCTTTATAGAAGAGATGCAAAAGAATTAATCTCTGTGAGCATTTTTTGGGATAAAGTACACCCCCCAGGGCATGAGGCTGAACTTGGCTCTTCTGAGACATGTCCAGCAGCAGAAGGGCCATCATCAAAAGCCTTTGGTGGAGACTGGGGTTGAGGGGTCTTACTTTTCGCCCCAGGCACTGCCTCCTGCTCTCTCAGCTGTGCTTGTGGGCTTTGTGCTTTCTGTTTCTTCAAGTTTTCTTCCTCTTAAATGGAACTTTCCCCAACTCTGCTGTGAGCACGGCCCTGTGGATCCTGTGCTGAGGGCATGAGCCAGGTGAGAGCAGGAGGAGGTGAGCAGAGACTCCTTACCCCTGAGTGCCTCCATCCCAAGGCAGGTTTTGCTTTAGGGCGGCATCAGGTCCTTGATGATTTGCAGCACAGGACGTGTCCTCCTTCCTCATCATCTGGGGGACCCGGGGAAAGCACTGAGCACAGAGGCAGCAGCAGCCTTGAAGGGTTGCTTAAACACCTTTCTGACGGGAGGAAATTCAGGCTGTGGTGTGCTAAAGACGCCTCGTTAACTTCTGTGAAATGCTCAGGTACAGACGGGCAGCAGCTCCACGGTCTGTGAAGGCTCTGCCGATCCTCCTCTGCCTGCTCCTGGCATAACGAGGCCCAATGGGTGTGTGTAAACAAAGCAAGCATCTCTCTCACTGGACCTCATGCATCATTTATAGCCAGTTTTTCTGTGGCACAAGAAACATTTACATATGCCAGCATTAATTCCGAATGCCACTTCAAAGCCATCTCTGTCTAATGAACCCCGTGCGCTGTGCACAGCAAATTCCACCCCAAAAATAATTAGCAGCACACGCCACCAAAGCGTTACAAGGGGAACGCAGCACACCACCTGCTGAAGCAAAATGAATGCCTGATTTATTTATTTTTTGCCACTTTTTAGCAATATTCAGGCACTGACTCAAAGCTGTGCTCTGTTCTCAGCTTTGTAGGGCCCCGGGAAGTGTAACGTTCCCACTCTGCATTCCAGGCTGAGAAGAGATTTGGGGGTGTTATATAGAACCACAGAAAGGTTTGGGTTGTAAGCAACCTCAAATATCATCTAGTTCCAACCTCCTCCCCCAGACATGGGCAGGGCTTATGTTTTTCTTACATCACAGCTGGACAGAACTGTGTAAGACCCTGCTGATTTCTCTGTGTCAGAGGTGCCAACTGGGATTTAGGGTGCAGGCAGCTCTATGACCCTTTCTCTGAAGCTGCACAAGCCCCAGACCTTTGGGATGCTGTCACCAGCTGACCAGTCACAGACTGGTGACTGGGAGCAGGACAGGACTTGAGTCTCACCCTGGCATTCCCACAGAGCCTTTAACCCCAGAATGGGATCAGCCTCACTGTGAAAAAAGGAAATTGGAAATGAGATCAGGAGTCAAAGGTTTTGGTGCCCCTACCAGCCATGGTGCTCCCACCCAGTGCTGGCTACAGGCAGCCCTGCTGTGAACAGCTCAGGGGACAGAGCTGGATGCTCTGAAATCATTTCTTTAATCTGTGTTAGAGCTGCCCAGCCCAGCTCACAGCGGGAGGAACAGCACGTTTAGCTCAGAGCCTGAAGGGGTGGCATTACCGTGGGAGACCCAGGTCACAAACCACCACAGCAGAGAGATGGAGGCCGAACCTGGAGGTGGCTGTGGGCACAGGGGGACCAGCTGTGCCAGGATGATGCTGGGATCCTGTGTTCTCCTCGTTCTGTCCTCCTGGAATGGAAGGAAGGTGCTCTGCAGGGCATTGCTCTCAGCCCATGTATCTCTCCAGCATCAAACCATGGAATTCAAATTGTCAATCTCTGCCTTGTTAGGATGCAAGGGGTTAAACTGTTCTTCCTATGCAAATTAAGCTTAATTAATCCTTTTCATCAGTTGCAAATATACCTTCTGAACCCTATTAAAAACATGAATATGCAAATTCAGACCTTTTTTAATACTCATTTTCAAGGACTTGGAGTCAGGCTTGATTATTCGATTCCCATTAACAGCCTGTAAAACCTGGTGCAAAATTTAATTTCCATTTTAAGTTACAAAAAAAAAAAAAGAATCTGTTGGTAATTAAGCTAATTACAGTGTTACTCTAAAGAGGAGACAAACAAGGAGGACAAGATCATTCATTACATTTAACACTGGTTACAGGACCTGGGGACTGTCCCGTGTTAGCTGAGAAGCCAAGAAACAACAGTAATGGAAACAGGGTGTGTGTGAGGAGACTGTGGCTTTTGGGGGGCCTGGTGCTTTCCTCACCTTGGGAACAAACCTGCTTCAGTCCCATGAGCCATTCTCCTCCTCCTCCCAAGGAGAGAAGCAAGGAAGAGGAGGTGCAGCCAGGCTGGAGGGGTCCTGATGGTGGTGTGGTGTCTCTGCATGTGTCAGGAACATGCTTGGAGCTGGAGTTTCAAAGTAGCCTTATCTGCCAGAGCTGAGCATCCTGTGCAGGTGGGACTTCCATCCTCCCTGAGCACCTTCTCTGTGTGTGGGGAGCAGAAGGGAGGTTTGCTGACAACTCCCTTTGCACTGGCAAAGCCATCAGGGACGACATATGACAAGACTCTGCAGAGGCATCTACAAACTGCTGCTCCACAGCCCTACTGGGGGAAAATGAGGTACAGGATGTGACCCCCTATTGCTCATGCCTGTGGCCAGCACAAGTTGGGCAATGCCAGCAAAACCAGCTCAGCCTACACCACTCAACCCTCCCTTGTGGTCACCCATCAGAGCTTGGCAGTCAGTGCTGGTAGCTCTCAACTTGTCTATCAACCATCCCATGCTTCCAGGCTTTGCCTGCATGTAATTTTAAAAAAGTAATGCTATAGGCTGTTAATTATGGTTTACCACCACAGTGTTCTCTTAAAATCAGTCCAAAGGATGCCCAGCATCTATTCTGCACTTGCTGCTTTCTAGTGAGTTTGCAGAGTTAATGTGTGCCTTACCCAAGCTGTAATCCTCACCCTGGGATGGCAGCACGGCCTGGTGGGCTCAGGTGAGGTGTGGGGTGGCACACATCACACAGGGGATGCTCAGTGCCCAGGATAGCGGTGCAGGACACTCCAACACTGAAGCAGAATGTTGGCATTACCCACAGACTTACCCAAAGACCTCCAGCACCGGCAGGATGGACCCACCCAAGGGATTTGTGCTCTTCTTGCTCCTCCTCAGCACAGCTGTCAGCACGAGCAACTCGGCTCCCCATGGATTCAGTTCATTCCTCGCCATCACCTCCTCTCCAGGGCTGTTCCTTGCCCTGCCAGGACCCACGGCGAGGGGAGCTGTCACTTCAGAGCACGGCACTCACGGAAGGCTCTGCCTCGCAACAGCGGTGTCAGAGCAGGAGCTGATCACACCCAGGGGCTGCAGTGTGACTGCCAAACCGAGCTGGGGAAGGGCTCAGGCACATGGAGGAGCCGGGAGAGCTGCGCTGGGGAGAAGGGGTGAAGGAGGGACAGTGTGATTCGCCATCACCCCACCGTGTGCGAGGCTGTGCACGGTCAGTGGGGAGTGGGAGGCACCTCCAAAATGAAGGACCCAAGTGACATCCACAGTTTGTGTTTCTTTTTAGCAAGGCCACTGCTTGGCACTGGTATTGGGGCAGCCTGGCAGATGAACCAGTCACTACCAGCAAAGTGAAGTATCTGCCATGGCATGGCACAAATGTCACCCAGCAGATGCTCCTTAAGAGGAAAGGTTCATCTGCCAAACTTTCATCTGCCTGGAGAACATTTCCCACCATGCTGATACCAGAAGTTTCTGATTATCATCAATGGAATGTGACAACCGAGATGATAAGGGAAATTCTCTCACCCTCTATCCAAGCCCTTTGACCTGCCTGGTGCATCTTGTCAACTGTATCATATTTTGGGGGGAGTCAGAGATGCAGAAATACCTTCTCAGTCCCCACAGGCAATCAACTTGCTCCCCGAACCATGAGATATGATTGCCCTTATTACTTTAGCTTGCATAGCAGCGAGACTTGTTAATGGTCATAAAATTATCCAGTCCTTATTTAAATCCTACAGGCGCCTGTGTTTCAATGACCTCCTGATGGTCTCTGGCTTTGCTCCAGGCTGAAGAAGCATTAGAAGGACCAGGAAGGAAAAAGAGACAGTGGGAGGATTAAAGAAAAAAAAAACAAAACCACAACAAGCAACAGTCAACAAAGAGAATTTAAAGTGAAACAGGGAATATTAAAGAGAGCTCAATCAGTCAGCTGGAGAGTTCAAAAAAACACAACCTGTCATGAAGAGAAGGAAGCAGCATCAGGTAAAATTAGCAACACTAATAAACTCATCAGCACTGGAGCCTGGGCCAGGAAACAGCATAGGGAAGATGAAGGGGTTGGTAGAGGCTTGATCCCATGTTGGGGAAGCAGAAGAAAACTGACACAACCTAAGGGAATGTGCCTTGGTGGAAGAATGTGGTTTGGGTGGAGACAAAAGACATGGGCTTCTTCCAAGACCTCCAGAAGCAAGAAACTTTCTTTGTACTCCTTAACTTATATGGCAGCATTTTCTTTAAAGTGTATTTTTCTTCTGTTTTGTTCCTTGTACTTGCTCTGAGGGAAAACACGCACAGAAGGAAGGCTGGAGACACAGACACCGTGGGTGGAAGGAACAGGAGGAGCCGCTGGGATGGCCTGTCCTGGGCTGGGCTTTGGCCAGTGATCTTTCTGGAGAAAAAATCTCCTCTTTCTTTTGGATAAAACACTGTTCCCCTGTCCTTTCAAATAACATCTGCAAACTCCCAGAGTACCAAAAGATTTTACAATAGCAATCCCCCAAAAGAGAAACAAGAACTGGAAAACCCCCAAGCAGCTGAGAACTCCTTTAATGTAACCAAGCTCCAACACAGATTTCCATCAATTTTGCAGCAAACCTGAGTCATGAAATTAAAAGTAGCATCAGCATATTTGCTATTAGCTACAGTTCCTTTTTCAGAACAGATCATACATTCCTACCCTATTTTTCTAGACACTTGTGTCAATGCGATATCATCAGATGCCGTTCAGTCTTTCCTCTTAGCCTGAAAAAAGCTTTCCTGTTGGGAAGGATGGGATTTTAATATTTAAAAAAGACTTCATGAAAAAGCTTTGCTGATTTTTTACTTATTTATTTATTTATTTATTTAATATCCCTCCCATGATCAGAGTGGGTGTGTTTTGTAGCTTTTAAATATCATGCAAGTTTTAGCAACGCTGCTATTAAACCCAAATCTGCTGTCACAGCAGGCAGCAGGAATGTGATTCACACCAGCACAGAGAGCCTGTTCCGTCCTCCCCAGCTCCTGTACTTAGCTACAGTCACCTGGCATCAGACACCATCGTTTTCCCAACATCTCTGAACAGCTAAAAGCTCCAACAGAACCAATCCTGCCCTGGCTGTGCCCTCTCCCACCCCGAGCTGTGCCCGATCCCACAGCCCGACAGGGTCTGGCATCACCTCAGTGATGCCTGAGGAAGGCTCTTCTTGCCTGTCACCCCCTGGGGTTTATTTTGACACATCCACCTGTCAGCACAACTCACAACATTCTCAGCTGCCTCGGAGCNGCAGGGGTGCTGCTGGCTAAAGCAGGACAGTCACCCAGCAGCTTCCCAAGCCATGACCATGTGCTGCACCATGCCAGCACATCCAGCCAAGCACCCCTCCTCACCACACACCTCTCCCAGCCACACTGCCATATTAAACTTAGTTGAACAAATCAGTCTTGCTGGGAGAACAGGGAGCAGAGCAGTAATTCATGTCTCCTCCCCACCGGAGGCGTCTCGGAAGCCTACTGTGTGTTCTCTCCCAACTTATTATCCTTTCCCTCTCGGGAGGCAACTTTCCAACGGGCAGAACATGTTTTCCCTTGTCGCTCTCCAGCATCGCTTCTCGCCTCACCTGTGTTTTGCTAAGATAGAGGGTTTATTGTAAACTTATTAATTACTTCATTTCTCCTGCAAGGAGCCAGGAGAAAAATTTTCCGCGGCAGGCAGGATCTGCTATTGTGTTGGCGGCGGAGCTGAATGCGGCTGACGTCATGATTCATTTTCCCCATGACTGGGGAAGGCGACTCTCCGTGCCATGCCGTGCATATGAATCAGGCAGCCTTCCCCTGGCACAGCATGCCCAGCAATTCATCTTCCACCAGGACTTCTTCAAGCAGAAGAGAAAATGACAAACTTTTGCTATTGCGCTTCCCTGCAGAGAGCAGGGTTGGGGAGATGGGGGCTGCAGCCTCCCCAGACCTCATGCTTGTCCCTTCACCTCTGCTCTGGGGGTTGAGAGCAGATGTTTTCCATGCCTGTAGACACATCAACAGGTCCCCAGCAACCCTGCAGTGGCCAACCCTGCAGTCACTGCAAGTATCTCAGCTAACTTTCTAGCCTCATCATTGATACCTTCTCTCCAAGAGGAAGTTCCTGCTGAAATCAGGAGGAAATCAATATACACAGAAGTTTATGGCAAACTGATTTGGTTTAAGGCAGCGGGGCTTGGAACTAGATGATCTCTAAGGTCCCTTCCAACCCAAACCATTGATGATTCTATAATTTTATAATTCTGTGAATGAGACTTGCCTGGGAAAACAGAGATAATGAGGTCCTCCCTTTGCAAAGCACTACCAGCATCAGACCATTGATGTGCTCATCCTCTACCTGTGGGAGAGCACGGCAAGGCACAGTGTGCATCCCAAAAAAGAGTCATGCACCCAGTTTGGGAAGTGACACTTTATTGTTATGACAGAAGAGCTACATCCATTACAATACAAAATGTCAGACTTCTGGGGATGCTCCACCCTCCGTGGAGGAGACAAGGAGGGACACCTCCCAAAACAGATACCCACAGGGCGGTGGCAGGCAGCAGGCTAAAGCCACCAGCACTGAACACAGCCCAAACTACTCCCTTCCACTTTCTACAGTCCTGAGATAACCAAGAGCCCTAAAGCCTTGGTGAGGAACCAAAAGCATGGCAGTGACTGAACAACAGAGGGGTAAACACAGGTAGAGGGGCTTCAAAGGGCCATTTATGCCCATCTGCTGAGTGATGGCAGATTGGGGTCACTGATATCTTAAAAATAATTTCAACCTTGCTGAGTGATGAGATGTTTGCAAGAGCAAGAGACTTTTCCTGGGTCTCTGTCCCGGGGGACAAGCCCTTGGCTCCCATTAGAAGAGGACAATGATGGGGCAGGAAGCATCAGCCTCATGCAGGTTTGTCTTTTTGCTGGGGCCCAGATTTGGGGGATATCTTTGGAAAAAGCTGCGAATGGTGGTGCTGGGGCTCCTCAAACCAGGAGTTCCCACCATATTCCCAGAGAGATGCTGAGAATCTGGGTAGTGATGAACACATGGCCCAGTTCAAATGCAGGGATTGGATCTTGGCACAGGAAAGCCCTGGGATGGAGCTGGAGTTGCCCTCCCACAGGAGGAAAACTATGCTTTCCAGAGGAATTGGTGAGATGTGTGACTCAGCATGAAAGAAAGAGGAAGAAGGGAGTTCCCTGCAAAACAGAAGCAACACAATACTACAAATTAAAGGTAGTGGACATGAGAATTTTTCCTTGCTACCTCAAGTGTCCTGCCCAGGAGGGCCAAACCCTGGCTGGCAGTGGGACACTAAGCAATGGTCTGGCGGCTGAAGAGGTCGAGGGTGAGGGCGCTGAGGAAGGCTGGGATGCTGTCCTGCTGCAGCAGGTGGAGTTCGATGAGCTCCCGGATGGTTCGGGAGAACTCTGTTTCCAGAAGCTGCATTTTCCCACCGGAGGAGCTGGAGGCCTAATGGGAAAGAAGAACAAGCCCATTAATGCCAGAGGGTTTTAATTCACCTCCTGTGACACAGGAGCAGTGTCACCCTGAAGCCTCCTTTGGCACCGAGGACGTGCCATCTGTTTGGCACATGGCATTCCCAAATCCTGTATTCCAATGTCCCCATGCAGGACCCCCATGTGAGCCTTCCCCAGTGACAAATGTGGTGATGGGCAGGTGAGGGGTTTGACCATCCTGGAAAAAGCCTCTGCTGCCAGCACACAACAAGGGTGCCCACATGAGGGTCACTGTCACCAACACCACCCAAGGTGGCAGGAGCTCTGCACAGGGCTTTTCTCTCCATGAAAACACTTACCCCTGAACTCACACCACTTCTGTAGGAGGAAGCAGACCTGTTCCTAATTAACATAACTCCTTCCCAATGAGTACTGATCCACCCTGCATCCCTAAAGTGTTTAAACCAGCCTGGCATCACACAGCCGAAACCTCCAGAGGAATTATTCCAGAGATGCTCTCAAGAAAATAAGGAAACTCAACATGTGGGAAGACATTACAAATCTCCTGTAACATATAAAACAAGCAAAAAAAAGGCTAAATGCAAGAGAAATAAGGAATGCTTGAAGCCTCTCCTGCCCCCAGAGGCACAAAAGCAGCTTGTATATTAATAAACAGCAAAAACATCACAGTGCAAATGCTAATTTTTTTTCCCTTGCTATTTTCCTCTTCAAAATACTCCCATTCCTAATTGCTTTGCAGCTCTGCTTCCTGCCAGACTGAGGTGGGACAGCACAGGTGGCGCCAGGCACAGCCAGCAGGCCCCTCCTCAACCAAAGGATGCCAAGATCCAAAGTGGAAGATTGCCATGTGAGGGAACATGGCTTTACCTGCAGAGAGCCCCAGGGAACCTGCTTCCTTCTGATTTCATGTTCTCAGGTGCCTGGACACATTTGGTTATGAACTTCCCATGTCTGGGTCCCTTGGGATTGTGAGGAGTGCAGGGTAGAGAGGAGGATGCCCATGTCATCCCCGAGCCAGGCAGGGAATTAAAACAAAGTTTCCATGTGGAAAAGCGAATTAGCTTTTGTTTAAAGCTTCATTTTGGCTGGGTTGTTTTTCAGCAAATCCTGTGCTTTGATCTGCTGCTTACTGGAGCTACCTGATGCCTCCTGTGCACCTGAGGTACCACTGAGGGTACACAGATCAAAGAGGGAAGCGATGGCAGATGAAGGAGCCAGTTGGAGGCATCAGCCAAGACGTAAATCCCCATCCCACATAAAGCCAGAGGTGCCTGCCATGTGAGGCTGTAGCAGAGCAGCAAGCACAGGGGCTGGGTGCTGTGGCAGCAGCACAGGTTTTATTTTGCAAATCCTCCCTGGATTCAGCTGTTGGGAAGTGCCAGTTTTGGAGGAAGGTCCGAGTATTATGAACGCATCGCTTGTGTCTCCAACTCTCTCAGCGCCGAGTTGGATTCATCTGAAATGGGAATTCAAGCTCTGTATGAAATACACAGCCTCCCTCGTAGATTTAAAACACTCTTTGGGCACAGAATTAATTTTCTAACAATTTACAAGCAAATCCATTAATTGGTTTACTAGCTTAATTAATTAAATTCCTTAAGAAATTCAGCATCCAGTGCCAGACCATTTGCTTGTGTTTTATGACCTCAGAAACGAGCAACATAAATATTTTAAATTTCCTCTACTTTGAGCTCACTAGTGTCGGGGTGAAGGCTACATTTGAATATCTTCTCTCTTTTTTATGAGATTAATGGTAGTTTCTCCCCACTATTCTTCATAACCAAAGTTTCCTCCTGCAGCAGAGGCAGAAGAATAATGTTCAGAGAAAGTTATGTGGACAAATATGTGCTTCTGAGAAGATTGGTATTTCCCACTGAGTTTTCTCAGCTACCAAGGGAGGCACCATCCTCCCTCTCACCCCCACAGCCTCTGTCTCCCCAGGAACTCCAAAAAATCAAAGAAAACCCCCAAATGCTAACAAACCCCAGACATCTCACCCAGGTTTCTTATGATTGCTTCTGTAACAGGCACAAGGCGAGAAGGCAGCCACTTGGAAAAAAAGCAATTCTTCCTCTGCTGGGAGATGTTTACATGTGAACTTAGAGGATGGATGCACTTGCAGTGCAGCTCATTCAATCTCACACTGCTTTTTAAAAAATGGAGAAACTTTTTCCCCCCCTTTTTTTTTCCCTAGGAGTGTTTTAAAATTGCTATCATTGTTACTTTTCTTATTATTTGTTTTTATTGCTTTTTTTCTTTACCCATCTGTTCATAATGTAGTATAGACTGGGATATATAGATAGATTTGCTGCTTTGGATTCAACAGCGGGAGTACCTCTGCAGCCTGTGCTTTACAAATAAAGTGATTATATGAAATAATAGCAATATGTTCCCATTAATTCACAGGATTTCTTTTCAAAAGGCAGCCTGCACCCTGCCTGGTGGGCTTGCTGGCAGAGAGGGAAGTGCCCAGGGCAGGAACAGGAGCGTGCAGGGGATCATGGCAAGGCAGGGTGTGCAGGAACACTGAGGGGGAGCACATGGGAGGGATGCTCTGCTGAGTGAACGCTGCAGGGCTGGTGTTTCACACCATTCTGGATCAATGCAGAGCATGCCTGTGACTCCAGCTCTAAAAAATGAATTTATGAAAATAAGAAATGTGAAATTTCCAGTGGTTCAAAGCTGCAAGGGCACTCAAATCCTCCTCTTCACTGTTCATAGCTAGGATTCCCTCAACCCATTTTTAATCAATTTTTTGGAAATTAAAAATAGTCTCAACCCTCAAAGGCAAACCCCTGGACACAACTCCTGCTGACAAGAACTTGCAGGTGCCAACACAAGCCAATTATTCACAGCACACTCCATGTAACACAATCACCATTCACTCTGCTGATGCAGTCCCTAAAATTCTAAATTTAGATGAAGCCAAAAGCCACCCCAACCCATCTAGGAATAAAACACAAAGCTGAGAGGAGGATAAACAAGTGTCACTGATCCATGGGGACAGTCCATGAGTAGGAATGGGGTGAGAGAGACCAGAGCATGTTCAAACCCAGCCCTGACTGCTCTGTGCCCAGCACTACTGACATCCTTGCCACAGCAAATTGCTCTTAAAGAGAGGGGTGAAGATAAAAGCATCAACATTTAGAGTCAAACTGAATACACGGCATGGGATCGAAGGAAAAGCTGGACCTGTGAATATCCCCATCCACCCCAGAGTCACCCCAGAGAGGTGCCAATGCAAGAGGACACTCTGGGCACCACCATCACGTTTCACTCCCCCTTTCCCCTCTGTGCTGAGCCAGACAAGTGCAGTGCTTCACTAGAGATGTAAATATTCCCTCCTCAGCCTCAGTTTCCCCAAGCACAGAGCAGCCTGGGATGCTGAAACTAAGCACTATGAGAATACCATCTCTCAGGTACTCTGTACATAGCCCTATATTGGTTTCTTCTAATTCATGGGAAAAGTCTGTCTGGCTCACTAAACTACCAAGATTCAGGTCTCTGTTATGTTTTATTCAGATCTCAAATACTTGCAAAAGGAAAGATATCAGCTTTCACTAAGCTCTGTTGCCAGTTCAGTCTGATTTAAGGACTACAGGGACCTTTTCTAGAAAAGCAAAGGAAATCACTCTTTGCCCAGTCTCACTGCACACCCAGCTCTGCTGGGGTGGGTGGGATGTGACTCTGATTGTAGATTTGAAGGGTGACACCCTGTTGGTCTCCTCACAGGCTGTGCTACCCCACAGCAACCAGATCAGGGGGCAGACCTCTCTGTATTGGAAACCACATCAATACTGGTCTATTTCCCACAGAACAACATGAACTTGGAGGAGCTGCTCTGAGAAAGGAGCTGTTAGCACAGCTGTTTCTTCAGGGGAATCGAGATCAGCAGCCGCCTGCCAGAAGGCAACATCATAAATCTTCCTCTTAACCCTGGAAACCAGTAAATTATTCAAGGCTTTATAGTTCAGATATACATGTAAAAAATCTCTCAAATAACCACCAACGTGGTAGAAAAGCGGGTTCTTCTCCCTGACAAATAAGGAGCAGACAATGCAGATGATATGGAGGAGCAATAGGCATTCCCAAATGTCCCTCTTGGGGGATGGATCTGCAGCTGGGTGAACCAGGCTTGTAAAACTGCACCATACAGACTGTAACAGCCTCTCTCAACTACTTCCATTTCAGTGTAACATGTACAGGACTTCTGTCTGTGCTGGTCCTGCTGAGATGGCTCTTTGCACCCGTGCTGCTTCCCTGAAAGCCAATACCCAACACTGCCTTCTCTGCTTCTTCCAGCAGCTGAGGGGCAGCTATGTGAAAAGTGTGACAGTGTCTCCTTTAGTCACTCACAAGCTACCATGGTGTGGTTCAGAAGTGCACTCTCACCCAGATACACTCAGGTTTATACCTGTTACCTTCTTCTCTCACATATTTTGGTAGCTAAAAACAATGGCTCCAAAAGTGCCAGCCACTATAAACTGGCAGGAAGCGTGATTTTAATCACACAAAGGATGCTTCTTGAAAAATACAGGTTGAGCATAACACTGCAGGTCATGTAGACCTTCAGACACTGGAATAAGACTGAAAAGGGGGTGGTTGCATGCCCCAAGGAATGAGCTGACATGGGGATGTGGTATCATGAGAAAGTATGGAGTAGAAATGCAGAAATAGGGAGAAAAGGGCTTCAGCATTCTATATAACTTGAGATTTCAACATGAAGTGAGGATTTTCTACCTCTGATTTCCAACTGAGAAAGCACAACTGCCTGTGGGGATGCAATCCACACAGGACATGTGTTCCTGCAACTTCAAGCACACACCTCAAGTGCCGCAGGTGGAGTTCCTGAATGGGTTTTGGCAAGCTGACAACGGGGATGGTGGAGCTTTGTGCCAGGCACAGCAGGTGAGACAGTTGTGTCTCAGCTTGGGAACAAAGGAGGCTCAAACACCTCCACAGTGTGTGGAAGGATGAAGTCCTGGGCTTTGGCAGGGCTGCCAGAGCCACCCCTTGGCGTGGTGACAAACCTTTGCTTTGCAGATGCCACTTGGCCACGCTCAATGGTAGACAGGGCTTTCCAAGGCTAAGATGTATTAGGGGTCAAAAGGAGCAAGTGAATCATTGCCCAGTGACATTTACCCAGTGAATGTATCTCGAAGGGCCCATCTCATCTGCTCTGCTCCTTCCATAAATCACTGTTCGTGCTGTGTCCCCACGGATGCCAGTTCTGAGCACACACAGCGACCACCCCGTGTGTGCTGAGGGAAGGGGCACCACGGCTTCACACCCAACACTCCACTCAGAGCTTCTCCCTGCTCTGGCTGCCCCAGCACTATGGGCCATGCTGTGGCCCCTGTGACCCACTTCTCACTGCCCTTTCCCTTCTCCTTGTGGTGTTCCCCACCCTACCCTGAAGGGCGCTGTGCCATCCACTCCAATGAGGGTTATGCACATCACCCCACCAGATCGACCCCTTCAGCAATTTGCCTTCATCACATGAATCCCTCAGAGCTCCTCCTCATGTGGGGCAGTCACTCCCTCTTCCCAAAGCCTTCACATGTCAGCAGAAGCCTTCAGGGTTGGCTGTTCCACTCAATCACCTCCTGCAGCTCTACTGCCGTGTGTGCCTCGGAGCCTTGGCCACACTGCTGGTCCTGAAGCCCCCTCAGCTCCCTGACACCTTCCCCACGGCCTCCCTCAGCACCCCCTAACACACACACAAACCCTGCCACAGTCCAACAAACCTCTTTGAAAATTTCCTTTAAGAAGCTGCTGGCTCTGACCTTTAAATGAGAAAATCCTTTTGTTTCTGCCTCTTGCTTCAGATGCTGAGATTTTTCTAAATGTCAAAGGCCGCCTTGTCCACGTGCAGATGTTAAAGGGGGAAGCAGTGATGCTGAGTGGGCTGGCACCCTCTCTCTGGGTCTGCAGAGCTCATAAATCACCACTTCAGATCACCCCAGACAGACAGACAGACGCAGGGCAAACCACCATGCACAGAGCCAGCCAAAAAGCTGGACTGGCCAGAAAAAACCCAAGGAAAATATGTGTGTGTGTGTGTGTGTGTGTGTGTGTGTGTGTGTGTGTGTGCACATGCAGAAACTGCCTGCTGAAGTTATAACAACCCAAACACGAGGTTTTGAGATTTAATTGCTCAAACTTGGCTCTCTCGGGTGATGATATCATTATCAAAATACCCCAATTGAGTTATGCCTCACCAATCAATCTCTCCTAAGCATCATGCACTGCTCAAATACCAGGTCCCCAGGTAGCCTCTAAATCACTTTAATTACAGGCCGTTCATTTAAAATTAGGGAAATATTAAAGAAAAAAAAAAAAAAAACAACCACAAAATTGAACCACAAGACAATGCTTATGGCTAGAAATATTTATGAGGTTATTTAGCAAACTGTTTGCTGGTTTCCTTCTTTTTTTCATGGCAACTGGCAGGTTCCAGCTGGCCTCACAGGACGCCTGCCCATTGTGGCTCCCGCAGGATGTGCAGCACTTAATCAATCAGGTCACCTCCCTTTCCCAAATGACCATTCCTTGTCTGCAGCAAAATTTCCCCCCACCTTTAATATCCTCATTGTAACCCAAAGAAGAAGAGCACTTCTTTATAATAATTGTTTCTTGCCAAGACCTCTGACCTCTGTGTCACCAGCCTGGTATATAAAGTGAATTTATGAGGCAGACAAGGATGGATGCCTGTAAAGGGCCTTCCAGGAAATGTAATGAAAAAGCTGCTTTTAGCTGCTGAGCAAAGAAAAGCAAATGCCTGGCAATGCCAAGAAGAAAATTGAATGCTGGGATGGGGTAAGAGAGAAACAGCCCTGTGTGCACTGAGATTTATAGCAAACATTTCCTTTCTCTTTCTTATTATTCAACACTGAGATGAACCACAACCCCAGAATGTCTTTGGAACAAGAGGTCAGCTCCTATACTTCCATCTTAATCAGAAACACGACCAAGGCACTGTGTACACGAGTGGCAGCAGTGATGGGGTCCTGGAAGCTGCACCAGCTCCGCAGCAAAGGAAGGCAGAGCGGGGTGTGCTGTGCCAGCTTCTCCCCACAGCTCCCTGTTCTGATCTAGGTGAGCTCTCCTGCACCTCACGTCAAAAATGAAACATGAAAAAGAGCAGGGACATGTGCTGAAGGGCTGCACCCCTCTCCATGGGCAAAACCTGCTGGTATTAATCCTGGGGGACAGTGCTCTGTGCAGCAGAGGGCGAGTCAGCACCTTTTTTCAAAAGGTTTCCCCTACAGGTTAATGCCCTTTAGACTGTCAAATGCGATGCCATAAAAATAGGATCAAAGGCTTTAAAATAAGGGAAGAATATTTTTTGATTCATACTATTACTATTTTATATCTGAATATTCCTATAGAGCTTTTCATCCTGGAAGACAGGTCTTTGAACTGCTGTGATTTCACCTATCACTGAGGAACAACCCCCGGGGTAAAATGTGACAGCTATTATCAGGGTGCATTAATGTTACTGAACAGTTCAGGACAGACAGAGACAAATATATCCAATTTAAATCACAGGTTTGAAGTACTACTGCTCAATGTGGATTAATACCCATGCATTTTCCGAAAGGGCTTTGAGAGTTTTTAGAGAACAAGTGCTGAAACTAAAATTCCCTGTCTCATCTGTAGGATTCATTCAGGCTCCCATCATTATGCTGCAAATTGAACATTGTCACAGAGGGAAGATGGCAATGTAAATGATTCACTCATAGTGTCTACTTTTGCATCTACAGATTCTGATGGGATATCCAAACCAGCCACCAAGGAGACTCACCCTGTGGAGATCTGCTGAGGTGATACCTAAAAATGGTTCCACTGAACACATGGCTGGTGAGAGTAAATCAGAGCAGATTACTCACATCACAGAGAATGGAAAATCACATGGGATGTCACTCTAAACTAATACTGGCAGCCGGCTGTAGTCGGAGCTTGAGGTCATAAATTATAAGTTTTTAACAGACTCAGATCTGCTAAATAGTGTTCACCAGCCAAATATGCTTATAAGCATCAAGCATGGAGGAGTAGAGATGGAACAAGGCACAGAGCTCACCATTTTTTCCAACCCCATTCCATATAAAAACCCAAACTATGACATTAGGCCGTTAAGGCCAATACCTCCATAAAATCTCAGGATCTTTACAAGTCAGTGCATCTCCTTTGATACACAGCAAAGCTGTGCCAACCCCCAGCCATGGCTATCTCTGACCTACAACAAATCCCTTTGGAAAGAGCAGCCAAACGTGGGTTATCCCAGCTGCTGTCACACCATGCATGGCAGGGCTGGACCGCTCCAGCACCCCGGCTGCAGCTTCCCAGCCATCTGCGAGGTGACCGTGTTGGACTGGTCAAGCTGCAGAATGAGTAGCTAACAAGCATTAACAACATCTAGCCCATGTGTTCTGTCTAGTAAAATGCCAACCCATCTGTCTGTAACATCAGTGACTCTGTAGAAGCCATATGCAGGAGAGACATAAATTAGGGAGAGAAAAATCTCCCGTTACTTTCTCTGCAGTGACTCTGCAGTTGGCGCTGGGAATGTGAGGGACAGGGTGTTTTTTAAGTTCTGTTTGCCCAGCCAAATCTCAGGCTCATGTAGCTCTCCAGCCCTGTCATCCAGAGGAAGTTTCTGGTCTGCACCTGACCCTGGTGAACAAGTTTTGGCACTAAGAGAAAAGTAGCTGCAACTCAAAGCAGCTTCCAAACCACTCCTGCAGGAGAGCCAGAAGACAGAAAACTTGAGGGAGGTACCAGGGACTGGTAAGTGAACCCAGCATACAAGAATCCCTCAGTTAGACAGGCAGCTCATTAGCTGCTCGTCACATTCCTCTCCATCTCCCTTGCTGGAAGCTCTCTGAGCTGGAAGGAACAGACAAGCAATAAACCAAGAACATGGAGTTTCCAGAACATGAGAAGGAAGCACCTATGGGAGAAATGCAAAAAAACCCCAAACCAGAAACATCTGTGTGGGCTGTAATTAAGGTAGCCTGTTGCCAAGGCAGGGAGATAACTCCACTTGTGAACTGCAGCTGGGAGCATGAGGTCTGTAAGAGAACACGAGCAGCAAAGTTTATCAAACCCTGCATCAACAAGAGACGTCTGGAACCATGGAGAATTTTGATGGCAACTTTTGAAGCTGTGGTGTTGCCTGGGAGATAGGCACCCCCTCCCCAGAGCAAACCACTGCTCCTCAAGAGGCAGAGCTTGCTGGAGCCTTCATCCCTCACTGAGTCACACCAGACATGAGCTGTTCTGCTGCTTGGCTGCTCCTGCTTCATGGTCCTGCTCAGAAGCCTCTGCTTTCCTGTCTCTGGATTGGAGCAAATCAGCAGTAAAACCCAAGACTCCCCTCTGAAGTTGGCATGTGACACAGAATGAAAATAGGTCATGCAGACTTCAGGACTCACCAGCTGCCAACTGGAAATGAATCCCTGAGTTTGGGAGCTGGGCATCTCACTTTGCATGAGATGGAGGGAGAGTGCCTGGGGCTGGGAATGAGCAGAGAACACATGCCTGGGAGGCACATCTGGAGCGACTGCTACTCTGCCACACTGCAGATGCCCTCCTGTGATTAGTACATTTATCCTTATCATCTTTTTGGTATCCTTCTCCAAGTCTTGCTATAAGTAGGGTGGACAGAAGGCTAAAGAACTGAACAAGGTCCTGTTACCAGTAATGGCTCAAGGGACTGTAAGTGATAAACTTAATGACAAGCAGACAATTAGACCTTTAGCTCTGTGGCTGAGGGATGGGGCAGTATATGGAGCATGCTCCTTCCTGGCTCATTGAGTTTGCAAGGCTTGTGGGGGAAGGAGTAACAGATGGACCTGATGGCAGAGTACAGCTGAAATTCTCACCATGTTTATTCATTACCCTCTCCTAGCTCTTGTTTGTCATAGTCTGGCACCCCGGGCTAAAATGCAGGTTCAAGCTTTACATCAAGGAAATAGGTGACACGTATTAGTCACCTCTGCACAGAGCCAGCTCTGCAGCGCAGCCAGCGCTGCACAGACCAAAGCCACCATCTAAGGGCAAGAAGAATTGGTCAATAATTACCCCTTCCTGTGGGACCGTGTGACTTGCTTACAGTTATGATCTACCAAAGTGGAATTTAAGTGTTGGCTCTGGGAATAACGTTAGTGGCCATTGCAACATCAATAACCAAATGTCACAACGTTAGTGTGAGCTGAGGAAGGTGCTTTTACTGCTCTTGCTTTTTTGCTGGCTCACATTTTCTTCGTTTTTCTTCATTTGAAATCGCTGCCATCAGCACGACTGTCAGCAGGACCAAAGTAAGCCTGAGTTGTCAGTACCCAGAAAGTCAAAGAAGGAAGTTGATTCTGAACATGCAAAATGATTTTCTTGTGTCAAGAATGAGTTTTAACCCTTAACAGGTCACAGCCCCACTGTGGGGAAGCACATTTCTCAGACTGCCACAGTAGAAGTTTATACTAAGAAGAGATGTTATTATTTTTTAAATGTCAGCATTTCTTTCTCAACTTCAAGACTTCTGAGTTCATGGAGCTGATGGTTACCAGTAACTCTGTTTGCAGAGTTGCTCAACCAGACTCATAGTCCACAGGCAGGAAACCTTGAAGCACAAGTCACCTGGCCTGAGCAGGTTGGGTGTACCCAGCTTTCTTGAAATGGGGTTTTAATGGTAAAACCCAATGTGAAACAAAGAGACACAGGACTCCTCTCTCCTTGAGCAGGTCTGATCTCACTGTAAGAAGAAAGCCCACGGCTCAAGAGACAGAGGTAGCAGCTAAGGAGTGAACAAACAGGAAGATTTCAGTATTCACTGCAACAGCAGGAGAAATTCTACTGTACCCCTTGGGGGGACACTCGGCCCTTTGGGCTACGACGCATTTGCTGAAAGCTCCTGCTGTTGCTGCCTGTGCTGTCATTTGGCACTAACCTCCTGAAGAACATGGCAAGACAGCACTGCTGGTTCTCATGTCTGGATGAACATGCTCCTCTCCCCGAAGGGAAAAGGAGAGGTTTTGTGTTTAGCGAGCGCGCCATGTTCGAGCAACCTCCGAGGAACGTGCCTGGGGCCCCGGGCCTCCCCATCTGACACACATCTGACTGGTTGTCTCTTCCTGCTGGTGTTCTCCCACTGATGTGCTGCCATCCGCCAGTCAGCTCCTTTTGCTGCAAGTGCAGGGGGGGAAGAGATTTATGCAGACACCATGTATGCAATTATGAAAACAGAAGACAAGACACCCGGATATCACATAAATTGATGCATTTTTGCTGGCAGGCTTTTTGCATGATCCAGTAACAGCTGTCATGCTCCAGCTTCTCTCATCTGAGCTCTGCTAGCACTTCAGCATCCTTCCACATCCTTTAAGAGGGCTTCCTTCCCTTCCTGGTGCAGCCTGCTCCAGATGCCACAGCAAGGCGGGCACTAGCGTGGGATGCAAAGGGGAGACAGTACGGCTGCTTTTCATAGCAGCACTAAAATGAAATGTTCACTTCTTTAGGCAAGATGCTGCTCATTAGCAATGACCTCGAGGCATGCAAGCTGCTCAACCAGCAATCTCTCCCACTCTGGAGCTCTTTAAAATGTGCCCTTTTCCTGTGCCAAGTCTTTCGGCAAGCTTCCCTAACGCCCAGTAGTGATCTGCAGAGATACACACACATTGCCCAGTGCTTTCTGGAGAAAGGGGAACTGGTATGGAGCTTGGACTTCACATCCTGTCCCCTACTCAGCACAGCATTAAGGGATGGAAAGGACAAGCCTACAAGTTTCCCTGCCAAGTCAGCTCCTGCTGTGAACTCTAAAGCATGGGAGCCTGTTAGTGCCCACATCCTCCTGGTTTTCAGCACTCCATGCTATGTTTGCTTTTGTAAATAGATTTAACCTTTCTAAAATTAACAACAGAAGAGAACTTCTTTTGGCAGAACACCAGTTTCAGAAAGATGGAGGAACGCAACATTTTCCAAACACTTGAAAACTGCAGACTGAAGATATGTGTTAGCCTCTGCAGTGCATGCTGGTTTTGCTCATTATTCTGAATGCTAATACATTAATAGATCCTCTCCTGATTAACGGCTGCACTAGGCTCTCTTTCTAGGAACACATATGGCTCCTTCTTGCCACAATATTGGAATAGAGAGCCAAAATATTTAAACACTGACACTAAAAAAAGATTTTGTCACCCCCATCCTGATGTAAATAACTGAGGATGGAGCCAGCTCTTAGCTCTATATGCCTATCTTTCAAAAAGTTCTTAATCAAATATGAATGAACTGGCTGAGGCCCATCTGAAGTAATTGGGCTGTCTGTGGTTACAACACTGCATCAACAAAACCACTGTGACATCCTCTCATCCCACAGGATGCTCTGGGTCTGGCTGAAAGAAGCACATACAAGTTGGGGTTTTAGACCCAGGTGTGTGTGCAGGGGCTGCTTTTGCCTGCAAGAAAAGGGAACACATTTTTTCCTTCCCCACACCTGCAAGGTTAAAATATTGTCCTGAATTAAGATGATTTTCACAGGACTTCAAATGCTTCTCTCTCAGATGTCTACACTCAGCAGCATTTATCCCACCTGCTGAAGGAATTACCCAGCACACAGCCCAGAGGGTATGGTAAAAATTCTGGTAGTGTATATTGGGCTTGTTTGGAGTTGTAGGTCAATTGCCAATGCAGAATTGCCTAAAAGATCTGTTCCTCCCTCATTTTTTCCCATGCTGTGCCATTACCTTTCCTCTCTTCCATAAGTCCTGCACTAATCCTACCTGTCTAGTGCCATCAGCTGCTAAAATAAACAGCAGTTCCCACTTTGTGCTGTTTGCCCTGCTGCTGATCAGACCTGTCACTGGCTAAGAGTGACACAACCTGACTGCTAGCAAAACCCTGAAATTAAAAAAAAAACCCTTTTCTACATTTCAACAAGGGAGACCTGCAAGGGGAGGGACTTTGGGTCTGTACTCCAGAAAACACTTACCACTGCAGAGCTGAAACATGGTGTGAAAGAAAATAAAAGCCCTCAAAACCTGCTTTCACGCATTCTCCAGCGTGCCCAGAGGTGTTCCTGCTATGACCCACCTAACAATGCTCTTGAGAATTGTTTTCACAAGCAAAAAAATACAAACAAAACAGCAAAAGAGTCAAGAAGTATTTCCTCAGACACCTCCAATCTAGGCTGTGCTCTAAATACATCGCAGAAACAGCACTAATATACTCAGATGTTACAGAAGGCCACAGGAAAAGACCTCAGCAAACACTGAACTGTAATACAGAGCAGGTCCTGACTTTGGTGTCAGGATTATTTGAGATCACTGACCTCGTCCTGCTCAACCAGACTATTTTACAACTCAATTACATTTATTTCTGTACATATAGATGTACATGAGATACTTAACATTCTTTCTTGTGCAAGAACCAGACAGAAAGCAGAAGATGCAGGTGAGAAAACAAGCGGATGAACTCCCTTGGAGGTTTCACAGACAAAGATGTTTAAACAAAGTAATTTAAAACCAGAAAGAACCTCACAAACAAAGTGCTTCCAAGCATCTCATTTCACTTGCTTGTTTTCAACTACATTTCAAAAAAAAACCTCAGAGGGAACCAAACCACTTTAGCTGCTGCTTCCTTGTTCCTGATGTCCTCTGGAGAACATCACCAACCTTTTTTCCTACCAGTTACACACCAAAATTTCTAGAACAAGTAACTCTACAGCAGCGAGGAGAATTGAAAAACACTATGTAGTCATTGCCTGTCACACCTCTGAAGGGCAGGGAAGCACCAGCATGGCCTGAGACTGACAGACAGGAAGAAATGGGCTTCCTACAGCATCAGAGCAACAAAGAACCCAAAGGACTCGGAGCTCGAGTCTTGCTGGCCTCCTGTGCTGCAGAAACCAGAGCTCTCCCAAACCACAGGGCTGCAGGGAGCATGCAAGATGTGGGATTCAATTCTGCACTAATCAATCCCAAACTTGGTGGCACGGTGTGGGAAGGGAATGCCCCCATAAAGCCGGCAGTGATGCCCAGGCACCTGCAGTATCCCCTGGGCACAGCCCCAGCCAGGGCTCAGCCTGCCTCGGGAAGGGCCCTTCAGTGTGCACAGGGCTGTTCCAGCCCAACAACCAACCCATTCATCCCCATGACTGCTCCATTCAGGACGAGCTGACACATCCTTCCCACAACAGAACCCTGCAAATGACTTTATTTAACCAGGAAAACAGATTTGTGTTGTTTCTAAAGACAAACGAATCTAGTTTTGGCTGCAGAGGGCCGAGCTGGGCCCCTCTCTGTGCCAGTGAAAGCATCAGGATTGTGGAGGAGACTTAAGAGACTGTGTTTACTTTCAGTCTCCCATGGATCACAACTGAACAGAAAAATGGGCTCACACAGCACAACAGATCAGGCTGTAACTGTAAAGGAGTTCTACACTTTGGAGGCTGTTTCTCTCAAGCTCTCAATGAATTTTTTTGAATTTAGTGAAAGACTTCCCACAGTTTACTGGTCTGCAGTGAGAGTGGGGCATTTTGGGGATGGTGAAGAAGCAGAAGATTTCATAGAATCACAGAATACTTTGGGTTGGAAGGGACCTTGAAGATCATGTAGTTCCAACTCAAGTGGGATGCTGCCCACTAGATCAGGCTGGTGAAGGAAGATGCTATTCTTTATTATTTTGTCACTTTTCAGCAATTACATGGCCCAAAATGTGGCTGAGCTCTGCCCAAAGATGCAAATACAAGCGTTTCTGTGCTGGAGGTTCTTGCCTGTGTTCTTCAGACAAAAAGGGAACGGGGAAAGAAGTCCCCAGAGAAGCAATCAGAAGTGCCCAGGGGCACAAAGCAGGCTGGCAGCAGAGGCAGGAGCCATAGACAGATCCTGCAAGTCCCCCCAGAACAGCCAGGCTGTGGGGAAATCTCTGCTCTCTGGTGCAAAGACAGAGGAGGATGCAATGACACGGATTTATCCTTAAGTTGCTATGCAAGGAGGCACAATCCTTCACTTTACAGTGCCCAGTTATTTAACCTTAATGCTCCACTGACATTATTTTTTGTATGGAATGTTATATATGTGTCTGTGTACAAATTTGCAGTGTATAAATAGCACGGACCAGAGGTGACCTTTAAGTTTGTGCATGTGGCTATTCATGCAGCATGAGGGCTAGCTGGGAGGATGAAGTCATTAAGACGTGTTCTCATCTAAAGTTCCTTATGAATTATTTGTAAGCTATTCTCTCACTTATTTTGTTATAATACCCCCACATACTCACTCACCAACCAGTAAAAATAGCTTACCAGTGAATACACGTTTCGGAAGTCACTTTGCCTGTTTTTCCTTTGTGCTGCAGCTGCTGTTGCCATGCTGTCGTTGCTATGTTTTCCTTTTTCTTTCTTTTTCTTAAGAACAGAAAAGGAAAAAAAAAAATCTATTCCCTAAACATGCTAGACTCAGTTCATGGAACAAAATACCTGAGGTAGAGCCTAGAGGAATATAACATAATCTGGCTGAAAGAGCATAGTTTATGTGTAGAAGAAAGCCTTTTTGACATTAATATACAGATTCTTCTCTGAAAGAGTTAATGAAACCACAAATATTATTTAGATCAGGTAAAGACCACTAAAAAAGAGAATTAATATGTTACAAAATGGTCAGGGAAAGGTAAAACTCCATGCCAAATAGGTTGATAAGGACGTAGAGAGAAAAAAAAAAAAAAGATTTAAAAGAGTAGATGTGGCCAAGTCTCATCTGGAAGATAAGACAATGAAGTTGCTCAATAAGCTTGTTAAAACAGTTCTTAAAGCTTGAAAGCTAAAATTTGTCTCAATGCGACAGCCCTGAGAAATACAAATGCTTTTTTCAAAGGCTGCAAGTCCAAGGTGGAACATTTGGGTCTGGGTTGTGGGTCCCAGGTTGCTGCCTTTTGCCTCTGATCCCTGGATGAAGAGCAGGCAGAGTTTGCCAGACTGGGGTTGGGGCTCAGCGATGAAGTTCTAAAAGACAATTTGGGTTGCCCATTCCTGCGTTGTCTCTCAGCTCCAGAGGAGTTTGGATGATTCTCCCATCCTCAGTCCCCTGCTGGTCTCTGTGGAGAACTGTGGAGAACAGTTGGCAATGTGATGACAAGAATCGATAGCTTCAGCCCAACTGCTGATGATTTAGAGCACAAGAACCCCCCGTGAGATGGCAAAATGACTTGGGTGGCTCAGGAGTGTGGAGAACTGTGACGGAAGACCTGTGAAATTTGGGTCACTGGGCAATGCTACAGCAGAAGAAATTCTATACAGACAAGTGCAATGTAGTGCGTGTTGTTCTGCCAATTTAAAGGACTCTTAACATGCTGATGTGTTGGAAATGATGTAACCTCTCAGAAAAATAAAAAGCCAAGTGCCACCGTGGCCAGCTTCTAGACAATTTCTCAGTGTACAGTGTCACTCAAAACATCAAGTAAAACATTAGATTAAAATGTGTTTGAAAATAAGGCTGGGAGTACCATGTCATGGTTTTATACAGGTTGAGAGCATGTCCTCTTCTGAGCAGTGAGTCAGCCTTGGTGAGTTCAGTACAACATGAGGGCAAAAGATAAATTAGGTTTTCCTTGTTTGAGGCATGTGCTGTTTAACCTGCCTTTCTTCTCATCACTGACTGCATCCCAGGGTCACTGGGAGAAACTTTAAGGGCTGTAACAATTTACTGCAGAATTAAGACAGGCAACACTAAACAGAGGATGGACAGGGTGGTGAATGCTGAGTCAGATGTTACACTAGAAAAGAGACTTCCAATATTTCGGGTACTCTTCAGCCATTTCCCTCCTTGACTGAGGTGGGTGAGAGTTACAAAGCGCAGCTGGATTCAAGATGCCCTCTTCTCTTTATGGAGTTTGGCTGCATTAGCTGCCATTTTTCTTCATGGAAAACCAAGTTTCCATAGGTCCAAACCCCTCCAGCCCTGACCTGTGTGGGGCAGGGGTGCTACTCCTGACTGTGAGCTCACTCAAGACCAGTTCAGCCAGTGTTAATTACTCCTGCCTTCACCCACGTGCCCTCAGCCCCAGACTCTGGGGTGTGACAAAAACCCCTTCCCATGAGGACTGCCACTTCCAGCCAAGCCAAAGAAATCACACAGAGCTACGTAGTCCCATGATTAAGAGCTGTGAGTCAGGAGCTTCCAAGTTTATTCCTCACTTTGAGTCCCAGCATGAACTACACAAGTAGCATCATTTCTCTGCATCTCAATATCCTCACCCTCCACTAGAACTAATAACAACTCCTCCACTGAGCAGCCCTGCTGTGAGAATCAATTGGTATTTGTAAAGGCCTTTGAGAAATGTAAGGCACAGTCTGTATGTGAAAATTATTGATATGATTCATTACCAGGCATTCATACTCTATTTATGCAACTCTCAGTCTATTACTAAATATATTGTCCATTTGAATATTGAAATCACTGCTGATAGTAATTTTGGTAATGTTACACTGGTCTTTCAGAGGTAGCTTTTTCCACTTGAATGGGAGAACTGGGGAGGCAGTGCAAAGGGGAACAAATGGCAGAAGAGGAATTTAAAAAAGGACAACAGCTCTGTGCAGGCTTCATGGAAAACAATAAAAAAATCCATTTAACAAATAACTTTGTGCTAACACTTTCCTGATTCCTCTTCCCATTCTCTCTTTCCCTCAGCTGTATTTGTGTGAAAATCTGATCTCCATTAGCCTGTGCCTGCAAGATGAAAAGGAGCAAACCTGAGTGCATTGTGTCTCTCCAGACAGACCACTTGCTCCTCACACACGAGCTCGTGTGATGCCTGAGACCACCTTTGTGACCAGTCTCCTTTTCACAAAGTGAGGATGCTCCATCCAAACCATCATCCTCCAACCCTTGATCACCAGCTCCAACTTTCCCCAGCCTTTTTCTTTGCCATGCTACTGAAAGCAGCAAAATCTGGGAGTACTTGGAGAGTTTCTGAGGAGAGAGAGCATATGTCTATACATTATATATTTATTCACACACTGAGACATGTTCTCACTCCTGAGACACACACGGTATGTTCTGACTTTCTCACTCCAGCATGTTTTGCAAATCTCTTCTCCACCCCCTCTATTCCCTTGTTTCACTTCATCAGTATCTTGTTTAGGGGAAATGCTGCTTACTGTAAACTGGAAATGTTACCACCAGGTCAACAGACCATTTATTAAGACACAGATGTGGAACAGGGAGTGATTGGGCACAGCTATTTTCCTGGCTCAGCTTCTTTTCCTTCCAGTTGGAAAATTTACTTCCTTGCTATGATCCTTCTACTCACTCTTGGTGCTGACAAAATGTTGCCAATATTCGTGGTGTGGGAACTCAAGGATGATCGATATTTCATTTGAATCAAATACAATGATTTCTTTTTGTTTGTTTTGTTTTCAAAGCTCAACATTTTGCAATTAAACATGTCAAGACATAGGGAAAGTTGAGGTGGGGGTTCTTTTGTGAAAGGCAGGAGGAAGCAGCACAGAAGTAGAAACCAGAGCAAACCAGCAGTGAAGCCAATAGAAATCTGCTGTGTTGTTTCTTCTTCCTCTTAATATATTTTTTACGAGAAGTGAGATCTTTGATTACATTTTTGATTAGGAGAGACAGGCATTGCCCTGCCCAGCTCACAGTTAGAAGGAAAGGAGCCTTTCATGTTCACAGATATCAGACATCAAAACAGCCATTCCCAACTCTTAAAAGGATCAGACAAAACTGCAGCTCAAACTGTGCCAGGGTACTTTGGTGCAGGCAGGTTCCCAGTGGAAGGCATTCTCAGAGCTGTAAGAAATCCTGTGGATGCTGACACTCCTGTTGAGTGTGGGGACGAATAGGGGAAATTTCTTCCAGAGAAGTGCAGGACCATTGTAAGGGCATTTCAGAATGAGCAGACTGAGAGCCATGACAGCCAGGCTGCCAAGAGAGCTGCCAAAAAGGAGCTCCTGGTTGTAAAGAATGGCTAGGTGCTCCATCAGAGGGTCTAGGCAGGACAGCTCTGTGGGGAAAGCAGCCATCAGAGCACAGCCAAGAGCAGGACTGTGCAGATGAATTACATCTCTCCCTCCTGAAGACTCATGGGCTCACTGAAACTCCCAAACTGATGCTGATGCCCAGCTGCAGGACAAGAGCAGTGACAACCAGCTCCACCCTGCAACACAACTGACCTCTGTTGTCAGAGCTGCAGAGTCCCAGGCCTCCCTGGTTCAGAGGTCACCTTGACACTGTGACAACCTACAACAGCTGAATTGTGTGAACAAGAGATCAGACCTCGGATCTTGCACGACTCCAGTTGAATACTGACAATGGCAACAAGGTGTCCTGGCTTATTCCTCATCACCACTGCAAATGGCCCATCATCTGGCTGTGGGATCTGCTAAAACTCAGAGGCTGACATGAGACAGGATAGCAAATCAACTCATGGATTCATTCAGAGTTCAGTTCAGCCTAGATTCAAGCACCTTCTCCTGCCACAGCTTGCCAGTATGCATGACAGAAATAAAAACCCAAATCCTTGACAATTTTTCAAAGTCCAAAGCAGGGTTTGTCTAGGTTGGTGGCAAACATGATGCCCATCTTCCCAGAACTTGGCTCAGCTGTGCAAACAGATGTCCTGAAAGCATCAGCTGCACCTGTAACTAACTTGGATCCTAATTCAGACACCTGAACCTTCTCCATGTGTCCCCAGTGCTGAATACTGACCCTCAGGCATCAAACAGACCTGCTGGTGCAGGACTAGTCCTATCTCACCAGGCATAAGTCCGGCCTCCAGCCTGTTCCTGGTCTTTCTCTACAGGGAAGTGTCCTTCAAAGCCTTGCAGCATCACTTCACCTCCACCATCATCTTCTATATTCCCTCAAAGTCAGGGTACAGAGAGAGTGTTGAGACTGCACAGCCAACACCAGGACACCATCCAGTCCAGCCTGTCTCTGTGGCCTCCATCTGGCAGCAAAGATCCAAATGTCATTAAGCTGGCTCCATGTTCAGACTGATAACAAACACGTTGCAACGGACAATTGTTCCTCCTACCAAGGCTGCCACAGATTTTTATCCTGTTTTTCCCTTCTAATACAGCAATAATGTCAGACCAAGGGAGTCTGGAGATTCCCACAACTCACCCTCAATGGTGCACTGACACCCAGCCCTACATCTACATTAAGGATGAGCAGAGCCATCCCTCAAACACCGAGTGCCAGAGTAAGGTAAGTGTGTGGATGACAAACAGCTTGTCTCCAGCTCAGGAGAGACACTGCAGAGCTGCTGCTGGAAAATTCAACCCCATCTTCCACTGAAGAGCCATATCTATCTGGGAGATAAATAGCCCTTATTTCCTTCTGCACACACGTCAGCTACTGACACGCACCAGCAGTGGCTGTGAGCATCCCTTCTGCTGCTCCGACCAGCCAGGAGGTCACAGCCTTTCACTCTGATGCAGGCTTAGCTTGTGGGATGCCAGCCTGTCTTCCTGAGGGTGTATTTCACAAGCACTCTTCCCAGCTGGATCAGCTGGCAGCAGCTTGTCCACTTAGCAGAGAGGCAGGTGAGAACACGCTGTACTCCGGCGCTGCCTCGTATCGGCTTGTCATTAAACAGCAGATAGGCTGCCATTGATTTCAGTTAGATCTCTGTTCCCAGCAACTCTCCAGAAACACTTATCCCAAAGCCTGAAGTGCTCCTGAACACACACCCTCCTTATTTTCTACTGCTACTGAGGCACTCAGTATCTCTCAGTGTAGAAGGCAGACTGGAGGAATGCTGCAATCTCATTTCCTCCCAACATCACCAATGGGATCAAAGCAGCAGTGGGAGCACAGCCATTCTGTTGCTCTTGTGGCTTTTTCCTCTGTGAGACATGTGGACCTTTGATGGTGTTTGAGGCTTTGATTTCACTGGCTGCACTGATCTGATGACACCACCAATTGTTATTTTTTAATCTCTACCAAACAACAGAGAGCTGCTGAAGCTTGAGCACAGCCCCATGCAGTGATTAGCTGCATGGCAGAGGAAAAGTAAGATTCTCCCAACACTGAGGCATAACTAACAATGAGGTAGATTAATTTTTCTAGGAATGCTTTCCTGCAAAGCACCCTTTAGAAAAATCCAAGGGATATTTGGTCCTCTGGATGACGAGAAGAAACCATGAAACATTTAATTCTGCAACCTGAAGAAACATTCCTGTGCATGATCTCAGAGTTAGGGGATGAACTCGAGGTATAGAAACAAAGAACACGTGCCATGAACATGTGCAAAAGTCTCTTCCTAAGTACAGCTGCCTCCTGTTGATCTCACCCCAGATCCTGCTCACCCATGTGCCTTCACAGCACACTAAAGCCAAGACCCCAAGCTCTGTGCATGGCACACCCATCAAAATGAGCTGCTCTGTGTTCTCATGCTACAAAGAGGGGGAGAGCAAGGAAAAATAAGGAGCAAATGCACATATCTAGATGTCTATGATATCTGAAGGGAACTGTGTTGGTGAACAAAGGAGAGAGGCAGGAATGGATGCAGAACCAGAGACTTAACAGGCACTGGCTGGGCATGCTCAGCTCAAGCAAGCATTATCCCACCCAATTTAGATGTAACTACCTTAGCTGAAATGCCACTTAATTTAAAACATCCAGGAAACAAAATAATGTCTTCAAGGTTGGGTGAGGCCAGTTTGTTAAGGGCAGGACAATTTTATTCCTTGCTGACTTGCCACCCATACTGATGGTCCCACCACAAGAGCATTGTCAAGGTGAAAGGAGCAGTCCACAATTTGAAACAGCCCAAGATGTGCAACCAAACCATTGGCAGCTTCCTTCTCATGACTGGTACTATCAAACAGCCCAGCTCCCAGTCCCAAATGCCCACCTGCCTGCAGGGGCTTCTGATGAATTGGAAATGAGAACAGAAACCTTAGAGAAGCACTTCAAAAGATGAGCCTGTGGTTCCCCTGCTCTCCAGCTGTGTATCTGGTGGTGGGCAACAGGGGAAGGGACTTCCCTCGACAGCACAGTGACACTCTGAGGACAGGGATTTACAAACCACATTGGATGCAAATGGCTTAGGAGCCCCTCTGCCCTGGGCTCCTGTGGTGCTGCCAGCACACACCGAAACACTAAGGAGGCTGGGGACAAGAAAACTCAATCCACTGGTGTCAAGGGACACCTGGAATCTCAGAGCAGCATGAGCCATCAGTGGCTGTGTGGCCACTTTCCAATGCTCTCCCTCCCTATTCACAAATGACCATTTCCACAAAGGCTGAGGAGGGATCAGAGAGAAGGAGGTGCCGAATGAAAAACTCCACAGCCATCAGGAAACAGGTTCTGCATAGCCACAGGACTGCACCTGGTGAGCAAGCAAAGCCCTGAGGCAATGCCCAACCTGATTAAAATAAAGACATACTCCTCCACATGCTGTGCTGCCTTGTACTCACGCTGCTCCTCTGTTTTTCAGTTTGTAAAATAGAGGAGTATTTGCTGTACCTTGCAACAGTCCTGGAAGGCTTAATTCATGTTTGTGAAGTGCTTTCAGATCTTAAATTGGAAGGCATGAGAAAGCACAAGTTGTTATTATAATTGCATTATTAAGTGCTGTTAAAAAAAAAAAAATCAGCTTATGTTTTGTAGAATTCAGGTCCTTCTTCAGACTAGCTTTGTCCCTTGACACATGTATTTGACAATAACCCAAATAAGCTTGATCTTTTATTCCCAGCAGGGTTTTCTTTATACCTTAATGAAGTCTCTTCTTAATCTTTTTTTTCTGAAGGATAAACACCTCATCCCAGTACAGCCAAACTCTCTGAGCTGCTGTGTGTGAGCCTGGTTTTCCTCTGCCAGACTGGATCTGCTTCTGTAACACCAGTCCAGAGAGGGGACAGACTGGTCAGCAGGAATACGGGTGGGATGTCCCATATCCCTCACAAGAGGCCACAGTACACTTGCAGACTAGCATCGGATATCTCTAATTTTTCAGCCACTTAGGACATTTCTCCTGAGAGCCACACCAGGTTTAGTCTCAAATGCAGCAGTACTTTTTTGCCTCTTGTCCATAGTACCTGATGTTGAACCTTATTTCTGTTGCATAGCAGAAGAGGCTTCCAGGATATACTCCTGGACTATATTTCTGTCTTGAGACTCCAATATTTCACTTCCCTTACCCTTATCATTACCAAATCACTCAGAGATCTACAGCCCTGTTGGTATTGACATTCTTCTCTCCTCAATCCTTCTCTCAGGTTTCCTTTTTTCTTCTCCTATCATCTGCAAATTGCATCATTTTTATCTTTCGCTATGCTGGAAATCTTATCATGAAAGAGAGACTTTTCTTTTTTCTTTTTTTAATTAGTACTTGGTAATATTACCAAGCTGTGAGTTTATGGTTTTGTAGATCTTATATTTTTGACACTAATTACTCACAAAGGCTTTTAAAGCAGCATTTCAACATAGCAACTGGCATGACTGTAATTAAGTAAGAAGCAGCAAATTTTATTTTACATTTCAGAGGAAGTCTCTAGCATTCCTGCCCTGTATCACAGCTCAGCCCCTGGTATTGCTCCAACGAATGAGACCAGATGTCAAAAACATATTACTCCCAATGCACACACAGCTCTCCCCACCCTCGCCCAAGCCCTTGGCTGATGTATTAATAGTGCTGTCAGCACAGAGGACCCACAGGGATTCACCACTTGCCTGCTGCCAATCTGAAGGGCTTGGCTAATTTTAGATTTGTGGTTTCTGCTACTTGTGGGAGAGTGTTTTCCCCCTGTTCAAACCTCAAAGACTCATGTTGGACCGACCACATGACTGTGCTTGATTTATTTCCTCCCCATCACATCCTTGCTGGGACCCAGAAGGAACACGGAGGGATGTACTGGTTTCCATACTGATGCTGGATGTGCTGCTTGGAAGGTGCCAGGGCAGCAAGTGCTCTCATGATATGTTTGTAAACTAGCTGTTATGGAGATGATCAATTAAAGGCATCTCAGTGGGGAGAGTTTCATTCCACTGGCCTAATTCATTTTCAAATTACTCCAGGATGCTGCCTTTTACTATTACATTATTTGTTCTGAAACTCCAAATTAAGATTTTATAGCGCCATTAATTTTTATGCAGAAATTACCATTAAAATCAATGTTTTCTGCTTAAAAGTTGACAGTTGGAGATGACTGATTGCCCAGCCTGTTTCCTACTGCTTTACTGCCTTGGAAGGGGATGGGTCCATCCTCATGTGCTTCTAACTCTGAGCAACGTTTTCACTGCCCCCTACCAACCCCCGAGCACATCCATCTGAGGAGCTGTGACATCCTCATCACCACGTGTGTCTCCAACATCACAGGTTGTTTCCAACACCTCCTGGAGGATGCAGATCTTCCTCCTACTAATGAGCCAGGGTAGTGATGGAGTTCAATACAGGCTGGAGTACTGCCCTCTCTTCTGCTCTGGCAGGGAGAGCTCAGGGCAAAGGGCACCCCTGGCCATGCCAGCTCCTCTCGCTGCATCAGCACGGCCACCCAAGCAAGGTCTGCACCTGGGGCACCACCCTGGCCAGGCTGCTGGGGTCACTGCATCCCTGCTCTGTGCAGTCCCTTAGCTGCCCATCCCATCTGTGGCCTCTTGTCCTCTGAACAGCCTGAACAGTGAATGGTTGGGTGCTTTGTACAAGCCCAAAGCTCTGACCTAGGGCAGAGTTCCCCTGCCCAGCAGTTACACCGGCCCTGGGTGGTGCTGGCAGTGACCAGGACTATTCAGGGACACACAGCTTCACATTTTGCATCACATCAGGAGCACTTCAGGCTGATGCTGGCAGAGGGAACAGTTGGGCCACTCCCAGGAATCACTCCCAGGAATTTTGTTTTCTAATTCTGAGGGAGCCTTTAGGGAGCTGGGCAGCAGGTAAGGGGCAGAGGAGAACACATAATAATTAAAAAATCATAGAATGGTTTGTGCTGGAAGGGACCTTAAACATTATCCAGTCCCACCCTCTGCCATGAGCAGGGACACCTTCCACTATCCCAGGGTGCTCCAAGCCCTGTTCAGCCTGGCCTTGAACATTTTTGGGAATAGGAAAAACACAGCTTTCCTAGGCAACCTGTGCCAGTGCCTCACCACCCTCACAGGGAAGAATTTCTTCCTTACATCTAATCTAACCCTGCCCTCTGTCAGTTTAAAGCCATTCCCCCTTGTCCCATGCCCTTGTAAGTCCCTCTCCTGTTCTTTTGTAATCCTACTTTACGTACTGCAAGCCTGCTATAAGGTCTCCCTGGAGCCTTCTCTTCTCCAGACATTTTATTTATTTCAAGACATTTTTTGGAATAAAGAGAAAATATTTGCCCATCCTGTGGCAGCCAGAGGAAAACAAAAGAATAAAACAGAGGGAAAGAAGTTTGATCCTCTAAATATGAGGCATATTAAGCAAACCTTAATGTGATATGCAGTGAGTATCTGTGACAAGAGCAAACCGATCCTGCTGTTGGAATATTCATGCAAATAGGAGCAATTTCACTATGATTAAAAAGGCAATTAACTGAAAAAAAACGCCAGCAATTTCAGAAGCAGCCTGTGTGTCAGTGAGGCCTCCACACAGTGCTGAACTGACATTTTGCTCACTTTCATATTCCATCAACGAGATACTCACTACTACAGCTTGAGAGTACTAATTACCCCAACTGGAGGCAGATGCTCCTAGAAAGACTCCCAACAAAGTCTCCACGAGGCACTTGATGCACCCTGCTCAGAGAGGGGGCTGTGCCAGCATCCTGCCTGTCCCACCCCCGCTCGCTTCATCGCTCCCATGAAAGGCACCAGCACAAAGAGCATCCACTGAAAGAACCAGCCCAGCCTAAACATTTTTAGCCTGAAACTCAAAAGCGTTCAGGGACTGGAGCACAGGCAGCATTGGAGCTGCTGCCTTCTCCACTGTCTGCTGGTGGGATTGAAAGCACTTTGCCTGCTGTGGTCACATCCAGAATAGGGAGATACTGATGAAAAATCTTCAACTACCCACGTGATAGTCTGCATAGGATGAGTGCAACAGCCAATAATATCTCACAAAGCAGAGGGATTTAGAGGCAGCATCTGCTGTTGACACCTGAATGCCCAAATAATTTGCCCCCACTCCAGAAGAAAGCTGAGACCAATGCACTGGGCCAAAATGCAGAACCACCCATTTTCAGAGCTCTTCAAATCCCAGACCACCAAAGATCTCCATGTGACCACCACATACCCCAAGCATCTGGGGAACTGAGTGTACAGTGGGCTGGCTGTCACCTTCCAGAACCAGGCAATCCATCCCCACCAGCACAGGCTGCACACACCAAGAGGCATCAGCAAATTCTTCTGCAGTGGCTGCTGCTCCATCAGCGCTCCAGCACCCGCACAGGCAGAGCCACTGCAATATGCATGAGGTGGCTTCAGACTTGATCCCTGTGCAAGCTGAGTGTCCTCTACTTGTCTTTGATGATTAACTGAGCACCAGGCTCACCCTCTGCTCAGGACTTTCTGTGGCTAAGGTATTTTGCAGCTACTCAGAAACTCCAATATATTTCCTGTCCAGCAGATACTGTCTACTCTTGAGAGCAACTTTTATTGGATTTGTAATCCCCTTTTCAGTTTTTTCTCTCCCCTTTTAATATTGTCTTTTAAGCCCTTTACCAGGAGTTCACTTTCTGAAGGCCAGCAAGGAACAGTGGACAGAGCCTTTGGGTTTAAAAAGAATATGCAAAGAATGTTAATGCAAGTGAAATATGCAGCACTCTGACCCCTTTCAATTAAGGTGTCATCTCCATCACCTTTGGCTGTCCTCAAAACTTGGATGTGCCCTGCAACAAACAAAGGAGAGACCCAAGAAATCAGTGCTATGAGCTGAACCTGAGACATTTAACCATTTATCTCCAAAAATGACATGTGCTGTGTCTGCCTTTACTTACACAACCTCTCTAGACCAAAGTCAGTGCCAAGTGCTGATCAAGGGCAAGCAAGCAATGAAACCGGAACTGTTAAACAGAAAATGAAAGGTGCTTATGCAGGGGTGGATCTCACCACAGAAAACTGCAGCCACTGGTACCTGGAGAAGCACTGGCACTTAGAGATGAAAAGTGGCTCTGAATGAGGATGGGCTACACCTGCCTGGATACACATGAAGGGCAAATCCCAACCATCCAAAGAAATTTTGTACATGCCCACACCTCTCCTCCTCAGATCCTGAATCCACGATGCACAGAAGATGGGTGGGGAAAGAAAATGTTCCTTTTAATCCACCAAAGAGTAGGCTGAGAGGTCACATAAACACAGGAGGGCAAGAGCAAACCCCTCACGTTTCTCTGAAGGAGAGGAGGGCCCTGCAGAGAGGAGGACTGCAGATGCCTTCGACAGGTTCTCCAGCCACGTGGGACTTCATTAAAACCAGGAGAGGCAGGAGGGAGCAGCAGCTCATGCTGAGGCAAAAGGCTAAGGAGCAGGCTTGGTGTGGAGCTCTCAGGAAGCATCCCTGTGGTTCCCTACTACACCTTACATGCATTCAGCTGAACAGGACAAGACTTGAGGTTCACTAGAAGCAAAGAAAAAGTCATTTTTAGACCACTCTAGCAGGTAGAAATACAGGATTACAACTCCTTTGTACCTCCAGAGTTTGGATGAACTACACTTCTCTCCTGTAATCAAGGGTTTTGTGCACCTCTGGGGCTCCTGGTGAAACATGTCTCCAGCCCTGCAGCTCATCTCAGTGCTGCAAGGCCCTCTGCAAATTGAGAGGTACCTGAGGTTCACCAGGGTGCCTCAGCCCTGGCTTAATTAACAGCAATGACAAAGGGAACGGAGTTTCCCTGGCTTGCTGGTCTCTGGAGAAAAGTAACCGAATGAAGTGATGAGTGGAAATCATTTTGTCAAAAAGGAAATGGAAGAAACTCTTTTCTCTTAATTAGCACCACGGGAGATCAGGCTGGTGAGGTCTTCCTGGCTGCACTGCTGATTGTGGCTCTGTGGCCCAGAGCCTGCCCTGGGTGCAGCAAAATAACCCAGCATGGACAACATGAACTCCACCATCCCACACACACATTCTCCTTCCACCTCTCCTTTGATGACCATTCCTGTAGGATCTCCTTTACAGATGAACAAAAGCTCCTTAGGTTTATTTTTCATTCTGTCCTTCTAATTCCTCATCTTGGCACGGGTCTCCCTGTACGGAACAGCGAGCAGGATGCTATAGCCTCCCTGCATCATTTTGCTTTATGTCTGCAAACATCTGTACATGCAATTAGAGGGCCAACTCCTTTTATGTCCCTAAATGAGTAGTCTTAATCACCGCCATAAGAAATTAAACCCTGGCTGGGCAGCACAGCTCAGCAATGCAATCCTGAGCCAGGCTGGCATTACCTGCCTGTAGGATCAGCCCTTGGGAGAAATCTCCCACCCAGGAGCAAGCTCTTCAGGCTTTTCTTCTCTGCAGAGGCATTTTCACAAGTCTAATTACAGGGAAGCAGTGAGATGCTTCCCTGCTGTGCCCAGTGCTTTTCAGCAGCTTTTTGGGGTGCTGAGAGACCGAGCTCCAGGCACTGGTGCTGCCTCACAGAGATGTTGGTTGGGAGCAAATTGCTACAAGCTGGGGTTTGGCTGCCACAATGCAGCTTCCTCTGGCACATCTAAGGGAGTTATAAAGGGAATTGTGTGATAATATTATAAAAAATGGTATAAGCAATGGATGCCTGCATTCCTCCAGAAAGATATTTCTATTCTCCCCTCTCTTCACCTTTGGCTTCTCCATCACCAGCCTTTGATGACTTGCCCTCTTTTTTCTCCACCTTTCTGTGTCATTTCTCCATCACCACAAAGCACAGACCCTCACAACAAGCTCACTTTCCCCCAGTGAAAACATCCATGCTCCACAGCCCACACCAAAAGAAACAGGCCCCAGAGGGTTGCTGGCACCTCCCTCAGCTGAGGAATCACAGAGTATCCGGAACTGAATGGACCCACGGGGATCACTGAGTCCAGCTGCTGGCCCTGCACAGCACAACTCCAAGAATTCCACCTGAGAGCAATGTCCAAACTCTTCTCAAACTCTGCCAGCCTTGGGGCAGTGACCACTCCGAGTGGAGGAGAGCTGGTCCCATGTCCAACCCAGCTCTGCTGCTGCACCATCACTGGCTTTCCACCACCTCCTCCTCCCACTTGTGCCTGCTTCTGCCTTCCTTCCACCCTTCCCAAAGTGATCTCTTGCTGCCACATCCACTTTCCAAGCAAGATTCCTCACTGAGCAACCTTCAAAGTCCATAAGGCCAGAAAACGTTATGGCAATGTAGTGCATCTGGACCAATGGTAGGAAGCATTTTGTCCCCTGGAAAGGAGCACAGTTGGTTTGATTTGGGTATGTGAAAAATATATTAACTCCACTTCATCAGCCCTGGTGCCTGCTTGAAACCTCTGCCCGTTCTCAGCACTCGGGTCTTGAGGAGTATTTTGTTCACCTTGCCATTAGATTTTATGGCATGTGTTCCAGTGACCATTTTGGATTCCAAAGGAGTGCTCAAAATACACACAGTCCTGATTTTTCTCCTTTAGATTTATGATCTGTTCTTCTGCTATGTAGCTTTAAGTCATTTTATTTCAAGCAGGAATATTTTAAAAGAGTAATCTGTATGTGCATGTCAGGGAAAAGAATTAATTATTGCTCTAATTAAAAGGGCACTGTTGAAAATAATCTCTCTCTTTTCCTGCTGATTTTGCCCTTTTTCTGTAAGCTTTACATTTTTGCATGTATATGTTTCTCAAGTAGTTTAAAATTAACAGTGCTTATTTTATTTATGCAACAGTATCAAGCAGGAGTTGTGCATCAGCAAAATGCACATTAAGCTGATGGCAAAGGCAAACATCAATGATTTTGTGTAGGTCCTAGCTAAGTAGTTGTTATTATTATTATTATTACTATTATTATTATTGCTGTTGCTGTTGTTGTTATTATTACATAAAATCCTGGATCCTTTAAAGAAGCCTAAAAGGCATTCCCTCTTCCCAAGGCTGCACTTCAGGTTTAAGACTCTGAAATGTGTCAATTAAATTTTGTGACTGCAATGTGCTTTAAAAGGCACGTCCCTGGAGAGCCTCCCCCTCCCCAGGAGCACAGCCCGGCCGCCAGGGCTGGTCGGACGGACCCAACCGTGGCTCAGTTCCCAGCCTGGGGACACCACTGCCTCAGGGTCCCCCTGCTCTGCCTGTTTTCCTCCCCACGAGGCAGGAAAGGTGGCTCTCCCGCTGTCCCCAGCCTGCCCTAGGTCATGGGGTCCCCAGGCAGGGCTGCTCAGCCATATGGGGGATGTTGGCTCCATGGAGCGCTGCTTCCACTGGGGATGGGGACAGCTGGATGGAGCCACCTGGCCCTGGGAGCTGGCGCCAGGCTCGAGCACAGCTATCAGAGATAATGTCAGCACAGCCTACATGCATCTCCTCTTGTTTTGCCTTAAGGGAGAAAAGGTTTCTTTAACCACAGCTTTATGGTAGTGATAGACAGGGAGAGATGGGAACTGCACAAGGCAGCACAGCACTAGTCCCAGACATCTTAAATTAAGGAGGAAAAAAACCAGATTAATCTCTGGGAAGATGACATTATATGAAAGTATCTGGCTATCAGAAAGCTAATTAAGTCAGTCATTTGAAACCAGAAAAAACTTGGCAACACAAGGAGGGGAACAAGCAGGAGTTCGTGGTGGGATGTGTGGAGCGCTCCACAGAACCCCAGGATTAGGTCACATGTGGGTAAGGTTGGAAAGGACCACAGTGGGTCACCTGGTCCAAGCTTCCTGCTCATGCAGGTTCCCTAGAGCACCATACCCTGGACTGTGTATCCAGACAGCTTTCAAATGTCTCCAGAGAAGGAGACTCCACAATGTCCCTTACCAACAGTATGCAAAGCCTCGACACACTGAAAGACTCGCCAAGGTTTACATTTTAAATCATAAAAAATCCAAAGCGTTCCACTCAATCTGAAAGGAAATCCTGACCTCCTGATCGATCACTGCAACTCTTCTTCCAGCAATACTTAAAGGAGAAAGAGACAGAAGGAAAGGAATGCTGGACCACTGCATAATTCAGCATGTTTTGACAGTCACCTTCGGGGCATGTCACACTCGACTGCTCATCATTCTCAAAGATGGATATGAAAGAGTCTGGAGAAAGAGACACTGGATGATATAATGAAGAGACAATTAAAGAGCACAGAAAACGAAAAGACAAACCAGCTGCATCCTTCTCTAATTTATAGGACATGGAGCAGGCAGTATGACCCATTCATATGCTTCTCATCCTACGGGAGGAGAGTATGCACGGGTAAGAAATGATGTGCAGTCTGAGGAGCACAAACTACATGGCCTCTGTTGACATGTCCCTTTGTGACACTTCTCCCTCTTCCCAGGCAGATGATTGTGGAAAAGCCATCAGGGTTTAGCACTTTCTCCAAGCACTGATGGTTTAATGAGACACCACAACGGTCGCAGTAAATGCAGACTCAATTTTTGCACAGAGCTCGCAGTACCAGGGGAATTGGCTGCATTAAAGGGTGGAGGGACTTTAGCACAGTGACCTCCACATGTAGGTTCAAACTTAAATAAAAATAATCTATAGTTCAGAGCTGGTAAAATACTGTCTGCAGGTAATTTGCTGTAGATCCTCCTCAGGTGATGCCTTGGAAGAACAGAGATTTATCTCATTTTCTCTTTCTAAATGTTCTTCAGGCAACTCTTCCTTACCTTATCCACTATCACCCCCTAGATGCTGACAGTTCACAGTCAAGTGTGTCAAACACATCTGTCTTTCCAGGGTATTGTAGCTGTATCCTGACTGGCTTGATCCTCTGTAAAAATGTTAAAAATACCATAAACACACTGTTATACTTAACAAGGAAACAGAAAACATGGGGAAAGCCAAGGATCAGTGTGAAATAGCTTGTACTTGAATATCTTCAAGGTGTTCTCTGCAAAAATACAGATGATGGAGAAAAGAAATCATGCTGGAGAGATCTGGGTGGCTGCCCATGAATCCAGAAGAAAATTAAGTCCCCAAAGCTCTGAAAGTTGCCATTGCTCTCCCTGAAATGAGCAATTGGGTAATCAGCGTTAATATTAAACAGCTTGTTCTGAAAAAAAAAAAAAAAAAAGACAGTTTGAGAGATGCTGCCTTCCAGCACCAAGAGACAGTAAGAAAACCTTGGACTAAGAAATGGGACACTTTGCTTGTTCCTGAACTCACATATGTAGCTCTGTTAACCATGATAATGAAATACCAAAAAAATGGGGGCCATGTCAGTGCTACCTGTCCCCTTGCCTGGCAGCATCTCAGCTCTGTACTGGAAGGACTGACTGGCTAAGGAAGCAAAGGGCTGGGTCACCCACAGCAGCATTGCCTCCTGATGCAATCTGCTTGGATAGCAGGTCCACCTTGAGCCAGGCTCCCACCTGCTCTGAGTGTGAAACATCAAGTTAAAAAGAAACAGGGACTCATAAGAAACTGCATATTCCAAAACCTGAGCTTACAAATGCGATGAAGATTGGACAATTTTTATTCCAAATACATATATACATAGAAATATATAAAATACATATCTATATATAAAACCCCTCTATGCTTGCCATGCCAAGTTTCCCTTGCTAACTTAAGTCCAGAGCCCTTTAGAGACCATCAGCAAGTAGAGTTTGTGTAGATAAACATGTCACTAAATTGCACTGCATTAAGTTGATGATTTTCTAGGCTAGATGCAAGTTCTGTGGCCTCTGGAAAGCAATGCATCTTCTATTCCCAACAGGATGAATATTTGTTTCCTGACCACTTGACACTAAAGGGAAGATTTAAAACCAGCTCGAAACAGTAAGATTGTCTATTTTGAAACTTAAACAGTCAAAATTACTTTGAGGGGGGCAAAGCTGGAGGCATAGATGAAGCAAAATAAGTTAAGAAAACCAATTTTTCTTTTAAAAATGGCATCTGCATGCCATGGCTGGAGCAGTCAGAGGGTTAGCATGAGTCCCTAGGGAAAATCATCAGGGAGAGCTCCTGTATCTCTCAACAGACACAGCACTGATTCCTACACCCCCATGGCTGCTCAGGCATGTTCCAGCTATCTCTGGCAAAACCAGGTGTTTGTATGCATTGACCCTCAGATGGGTGTGACTGTGGCATGTGGGTAACACACTCACACACACACAGCTCCCACTGCACTGTGTGGAGCTCATACAACCAAGCAAACATGGAGATGGATTAACTCCCTGCCTTTCCAATGGTTTCCTGCTGGAACCAGTGGGGCTTCTTGGTGCCTGTGAGCACCTGGGTTGGTAGAAACAAACCATCAAAAGCTGCCAGTGCATGAGAACAGCCTCCCTGGGGAGTACAGAGGGCTCTCTCTTGGACAGTACCTTTCAATGAGCGCTGGACAGGGAGGACAGAACAATGCAAGCACAGCAAACACCAGAAAGGTGGGATGCTGGAGCAGAGCCTGCAAAAGCTGCAGAGGTGGCCAGGATGGGCTCCAGGGAAACATGGGGCTGAAGCCAGGGCTGCTGGTGTGCCCGTGCCTTTCCCCTGCTGCCCACAGCCTCATGGAGTGAGTAACAGCAGCTGCCACACAGGGCACAGGCTGCTGCAAACGTCTGCTAGCTGGATAAATCAGGGAGGGTCTCCAAACGGGTCAGAACTCATGGGAGCCCACTTGAGACATGCTGTCATGAGACAGAGACACGGAGAGAGGGCCCAGGTTCAGGGCACATAGGCTACAGGGCTGCTGGTGGAAAGCCAGACCACCACAAGATTCCCCAAGATCCTGTGCTAAGGGCAGAGACACAGTTCCTGGTGAAATAGCATTTTGTGCCATTGGTATTTACAGGAAACCTGGAACTAAACTAGGCCTTTATCAGCAGATTGCAGCCTTTATCAGCAGATTATGGCTTCAGGGCCTGGGCACTTCTGAACGTGAAATAAAAATATACTGACTTCTCTGTCCCTTGCTTGCTCCAGTGGCCTTACAGCAGGTGCACTTATCCCACTCAGCTTTCTTGGAGGCTATTCATTTTTGGCTGCGTGCACAGGTCTATCACAGGCCCATTCATAACCAGCCTGCAGAGCACTTGTGACACCACCAGCCGTGTCCTTGAAAACAAAGGTCAGCTGCATCAGGACCTGCGAGTTCCCTGTGCACCACCATGACTTGGCATAACCCCGTGCCAGGGGCAGCAGCACTGCCCCACCTGGTCCATCAGCCTGCTAGAGCCAAAGGAGGCAACGCTCCCTTCCCTCTCTGCCTCTTGCTCAGGGTCCCTCCTCCTGCTCCCTCCCTGCACCCCTGAGCTCGGGTGTGCAGGCCCATTCCCAGCTCCTGCCTGCCCAGTTTCCCATTCACAGGCACACATCTGCTGCTCCTGAGGAGCCACAGCGGCTGCAAACGCAGCAGTACCTGCCTGGAATTGAAAAGCTGGACATCACCACCCCGGCCAGCTCTGCTGACTTATCATTTTGCTATCACCTGTGCCTCATTACCATGCGGTTTCTCACCAGGTCTTGGCTTTCCTAATACATTTCTCCGCTTCCTGGCTCTGCTCCTCTCTCTCCCCTTCTTATTAAACATGGGCTAGATGCTATCTCTCAGTCCTGCTCTCGTCCCTCACCCTCCCTGTATTGATTATTTCCTGGGAGCTCCTGCTGGCTGCTCCCCCAGCACCACGTTTGACCTTCCCCGGGAGGAAACAAAGCCCCAATGTCAGGGGACTCTCGATGCAGCAACGTGAAACAGCTCACTCCCATTTCACAGACAGACAGCAAAAGATGGAAAACTTGGTCAGAAAAGCAAAAGAGATCAAAATACAACATTTGAACTTAACAGCTCCTCCTTTGCTCAGCTTACCCCAAGCGTTTGCCGTGCCCCAACCCTCTTCCTTCCCTCTTTTATGGAAATGGTGGAGCTTTTTGACTTGCACATTGACTGGCAGAGAGAAATCCTGGCAACTTAATGGCATCCTGCAAATTCATCATCACCTGAGCTGGTGAGGGCCATCCCACATACTCCTGCAAGGATGACACTGGCACTACACACTAATGGTCTCAGGAATCTTTGGTTTGACTTGCATTTATGAAGCCTTCCCATTTTTAATGCATTCAGAGCACGGGGAAGAAAAAGGAAAAAAAGAAAAAAAAAAAAAAAGGCAGGAAAGCTTAAGAATCACTTGGGTTTCTGCAAATCAGATGAGCTGGAGGGAAATATCTGGGATGTAGCATCAAAGGAGGGGCAGGAGCACAGCAGGAAGGTACAGAGCTGACAGCAGCCCAGCTCACTCACACTGCTGAGGTTGTGCAGAGAGCTCACACACAAAAGGAGGAATTTTAAATAAAGATGAAGCGGATGCAGTGACATTGTTGCACGGCCAATCAATGCCACCTCCACCTCAGGGGTCACCTGAGAGAGAGAGACCTTTCTAGTGGCCTTTTCCAACCCTTCCACTTCTCACCAGCAGGTCTTTTCATACTCTTATCTGGTCTATTAACCCTTAAAGCCTCCCATTGCTCTCCTCCCGTTTATGTCCATGCACTCCTTTAACCCAATGCTGACTTCTCTGTTTCTTGCTCCACAAACCTTCTTGGTCACATCTATGCTGAGGGCAGCCCTGCTCTTGGTCTTCTCTTCTTTCAGTGATTTTTCCCTTTCTCATACTCAGCATAATTGACCACACTCAATTATAATTTCTATGCCAATAATTGACAGGTTTACTTCTCATCTCATCTGTTTTATGTCTTGGCTCTCTTGCTTAGACATCTCAAAGGCATTTCTCAACCATTTCTTTAAATGTGGACTCAGTGCTTTTGGGGCACTTTGAACTCAGAAGTGCTCAGAAAATCCCAGCACCTTCATCTTTTTGCCTCCTAAACATTCTGTGTTCCTCGCCTCCATCGGTACTAAAAACTTCATTATTTGGTTTGGGTTTTTTCTCATGGAATAATGAACATCCTAAAGGATTAGCCCTAACAGTTAATGTATGACTCCTCTGAGACTGAGCTTCCTGTGCACAGGATGGACTGAGCTCAGTGCAAACAGCCTGGCTGTGAGACACAGACCCCACACATTGCTGTCTCCTTTGGGCTGAGGGAGGGACTAGACAATCTTATGTTTTAGCTCATTCCCCTGCCATTCTGCTCTAAATACCTACAAAATGATGGATGGATGGATGGATGGATGGATGGATGGATGGATGGATGGATGGATGGATGGATGGATGGATGGATGGATGGATGGATGGAACCATAAGCATTTACTGGGTCTGACACAGCTAGCTCCTTCTTAGGGCAGGAGAATTGCCAGTACAAAGGCAACTTGTATCAGAAAAGAGCAAAAATTAATAATAAAGACTTCCCTGCCAAACAGTTTTAAGCACCATGGGACGCATTTTGCCTCTTCCTAATGCATTCCTCTGTCTGTCACTTGCTGGGTAAGCCCATCTCATGACCAAGAGCATGAACTGCTGTGTGGATACAGAGCCTGTGAAACCATCAGTGTAAAGTTATTCTGGACACTAGAGAGCTGCTTCAAGACCTGAACTCACAAAGATACCACTCAACATTAACTCAACAGCACATATTTTCAAGCCCTTAAGCTACAAGTCACTTGGCTTCAGCCTATGCTCTTTGAAGGGGAGAACATCTGTAAGGGAGGAAAGGGCAGAGGGGAACCCTGGAGCCTCCAGAAGGTGATTTTATCAAAGGGGGGAACTGAATAGAACTGCAGCTATTGCTGTCTCATGGGCTTGTCAAATTTAGAAAGATATCCAGGTGACAACGCATGATTTAAAAGTTAATTAAACTGAGTGATACAGTATAACAGCCCCAGGTGTTTATTTCAAGCTGCCTGTTCTGCAGCACTTAGAAGGAATGAATGGGGCAGGGGGAAATCTAATAAAAAACCTTCTGTGTGTTGCATTAAGAAATAATCATACTGTTAAATCATTCTGGTTCTGGAGCACTTCTAGGACCTTAAAATCCTGGCAATTCTCTCCAGCTCAGGCTCATTTCCATCGTTGTGCTGTCCTCCTTCCCAGAGCTGGCACGTTTTTCCTTTTAAGAACCCCAGGAGAGCTGCACAGCCTGGCAGGCAGGGCCTCGTGCATCGGCTGTGCCGGCGGCTGCGCCTTTGCTGGAGGCACATCAGAGCCCTTCTGAGCACTAATGGAGTGCCTGGACTGGCACCATCCCTCTCACACGGCTGCTGGGATGGAAACAGCCTGGACACAGCACTGGGCACGCAGCAAATGCTGACAAACCCTAGGAAAACCAAGGGAGTGGCTGGAATGTGAGCTGTGAGTAGGGAAGGGCAGAAGGATCCATAGGAAAGGACCTTCCATAAAACTGAAAGTTTGGGAGAGATTACTTTTCTTCCTCGAAGACATTTTGCATGGAAAATGTAATTGTAAGAAATTTCCCAGGGAAGACTGGGGTAAAACAGCTTCTCTTGTTTCTTGGGAAGTCTCCCAGCATGGGCATGTCTCCTTCACAGGCACAGATCTTTCCCCAGGACCACGCTGATGGAGAATCCTGTGTTGCAGGACATTTGTTCCACATGCCTCATAATCATCTGACACCAACAGCTGACTCTCTTCAGAGTTCATCACCTTTTCTTCTATGGGTTCAAAAGTCTTCTAAAACTTTTGAACTTCAGACCTCAACATCTGTGCATCCCTAGCCAAGCACCATCTCTATGCAGTGTAAATCCACCTCACAGGATGTGAGCAAGGACAGGGAGATGGAAGTCTCAAGGGTCTGAGATGAGGTAAAAAAAAAAAAAGAGGTTTCAGTATCATCAGTGTCACCAAAGGCCCTGAGTTATCTCAAAGGCATCGTGTCTAGGAAAGTTCCTCTGCATTCTGAGGAAAAGTCCACTTTTCTGTAATTCATCAGGTTAATAAATGACTCCCTCTTCTCCCTACAGCCTCTCCTGTTACCAATTCTCATGCAGCATTGCCAGAGCCTCCTTTCACTATTAATACCACTCACTGTGAAATGTAATTACCAGCTCTATCACAAAGCGTCAGGCACATTTATCCACTGTACACACTCGTTGACTCCAGATCACATCAGTCACTGGTTGGCTTGTTCTGACAATGCTGTCCAAAGGAAAAAGTGTCTGCACAGGCTCCCAGCTAACTTGGGCCACTTAAGTGGAGCATGAAAACTTGTTCTGGGGGGTCTAAAATGGGTTCAATAAGCAAACATAAAAACAAGAAGCAAAAAGAGATACTTAAATTAATACAGACTCATAATTTAAATCCAAAAGAATGAAGGATGATAAGCAGAGAGGAGTGTTTGGCTGGAGAAGATGGATTAGTAAGCGCTCTAGAAAGCAATTCAAAATGATAGAGTGAAATTAATGGCTCCTTCCTTTAGGCTGACACAAGCAAAATCCCTCCTTTGCTTTATGCTTTAGGTCTCCTCATTATGTTTGATTAAAACTGATACAAAAGAGCTCACTTACTATCCCTTGCTCATGGCTTTCTTCTCCTGCCTCCCTCTTTACACCTCCTTGCAGCTGTTTCCAGCAAGCACACAGGATACCCAGAATTCACATTGCTCATTTGTCATTTGGCAAAGCTGCAGCTCTCACAAAGGGCAGGGACTCAGCCAGACGTATCAGCTTTAGCTTTATTTAAAAATCCTATTAGTTAGAAGAGAAAATAATATACATTCCTACTGATATCCAACCGACTCTTCTGTTAAGTGCTTCTAATTCCATGGGGCTAAAGGCAGCTTTTCCTGTCCTGTCTGAACATCAAGTGTGTGCTTTGAAGGTGGTACCTTCACTGCACTCAGTATCCCTGGAGTTGTTTAAAAGCACACAGTCTATGCCTATAATGGGGAAACAGATAAAAGGTGAATTTTATTTACTGGTTGAGTGTTACCACGAGGCTATGAACACTGAAATAGAACCTGAGAAATGCAACTCAAAGTACTGCTGACAAAATAAAATAAGAATTATCAGCATACTCGAAGAGGAAAGAAGTGGAACTGAAAGAGGATTAGTTATGTTAACTGCTTATCTGTCCCTGAGTCTCCAGCATTCAGACTCTGGTGTCCAAAGCCAGCTAATGATCTACACACCAGCACTTCCCTAGGCAAAGACAGGGAAGAGATGTCTGTGAGAAACCAAATACTTTTTTTCTTGAGAAAAAAAATAAAGAAAACAGGAAAGGAGAGCTTGCAAAAACTTTCAGGTTCTAAAAAACCTGAGGATTAAACTGCTGCAGATGAGGAAGGAAATGAGGTAGGCGTCTTTCAATTAAAATAAAGCACAACAGTGTGACCTGCTACGGTGTGTTTGTCCTAGGTACACATCCCAGCAACACCTCCAGCAAATCTCCGTGCTCCCAGGACCATCACAGCACTTCCTGGAGCCTGGCTGAATCCAAGGTGTCTCTTTCCACCTGAATGGGCTCCTCAGTTCCAACCAAATGCAACTGGTGGGGGAGAGGAGAAGGAAACAGCTGAACTTCAAAGCTTTCCCATGCTCTCACCATTCCGGTGTCTCTTTCAATAGTGATGAATTTGTGGATCATTTTCTTCTACTCTCACACAACAACGATGTTTCATGCTTTGATTCAAGCCCTTTTAAGCGTGATGGTGGCAGATGGCAGGCAATTACACAGCATGGCCACACAGCAATGGGAGCAGGAAGGATTATCCATAGTGCCCCTTCAAAATTAAAAAGGTGAGGGCCCATGGAAGAGCTGTGGTTTTATTTTTACACCTCAAATCAGTTATTTGAATGCATTATGAATGCTGTAAATACACCCAATGGATATAACAAAAATACATTATTAATTGGCACTCATTATTAATGAAGTTATAAATTCACAAGTGATGGAGCCATGACGGTGTGAGGGAAAGGTCATGAATAATAACTGGAGATAAATAATATATGCCCAGTTAGTTCACAGGATACTATGTTCATATGTCTGTAGTGCCTCATGTTTATTTAACTCAGCAGTGCATTGACTTTTTATTCTTTGCTAGATAATACAAGAAAGAATTACAGGGACTATAATCTCTATTAATTCAATGTAACAGATCACAATGGACAGCTGATCCTTCTGCAGGGATACTCCTGCATCTGAAGTGATACTAAAATCCTGGAATCCCCCTCTCTTCTCTATCATGCTCTGCCTCTTTGACATCTTGCTTTGCCTCATTCATCCACTGTTGGCAGATGGAGAATATCACATCTAGAAAGTCACAGCAGACCCAGAGATAAACTCATGACCAGCCCAAGTGGCCCACAAGGGTGACTATCAGTGGGGAAATGCCAAAATCTCTGGTGATGTCCCAAAGTGACAAACAGCTGAAGGCAAGCTGTGTGCTGTGTGCACATACAGACAAATTTGTTTTGGTTCCATCTGTTAGGACTAATTTGTTAATTATTAAATAGATAATTTATCATCTCTGCTTGCTTGATCGGTGTTTATTACCCACGGTCTGAAGCAGAGAGTGCTGTGTGAATAAAGATGGGATTAATTAATTACGAAAAGTTCAGGTGACTGCAAACTTGCAGCAACTGCTTCCAGTCCCTGTCTACTCCTGAACAGAAAGGAGGCTGAAGGATGGAAAAAGCATCAGGAATTCAAGCCTTTGAATGTCAAATTTCTTCCTTCCCTCACAAATTAACCACTGCTGGATAATGAAAAGCAAACTCTATCTTTTAAGACTTCACCTCAGCACTTTCCAACCAAATTCTCCTGAAAATCTCTGCATCCAGCTCCCTTGTGAATGTGCCAGCCTATGCAACAGGCTACAGGTGAAGTAAACACCAACCTGCCTAAAGATACCGGACAGATCCTGAAATCCAGGGATGCTGCACTGCAGGAAACAAGAGAACATAATGCACATGCTATCAACTGATGCTACAAACACACAGGAAAGGGAGCCCAGCGTTCAACTCACCAGCTATTCAGTCTTCTGAAGGGAGACATCAAGGGAAATCAAAGGCAAGAGATGGTAAGTTATTTGATCAAAGACACTTTTAAGGTTAATGGACAGGCCACAAACAGCAATCACGACTCCAGTCATGCAGTCAGAAAAATAGATACATCATGTCTGGTTCATGGTAGGAAAAGATCTTCCCCACAGAACTCCTTCAGACACTTCTTTAGGGATTTTCAGGTGAATTTTTGGGTAACTGCTGCCCTGCTACACCTCTGTGTCACTGCATCTTCGCTCCCTCAACCGCTCATGACCAATTTAACAACTATTTTGTACAAACTAAAGTTTTCTTGCTAAATAAATTAATTATGACAGAGTAAACAACAACTTTTTTAAAATGCATGTTTTGATGTAATTACAACTTTAATTGGCTGGTTTAACATTTGAAATTTGATTTAATTTTAAACTTGATTATCCTCTCGGCAGGGTCAGGCTGCCAGAGACACAAACGAGCACCGAAGCCTCTGGGACTCCCTCTCCAGCTCCCAGTGGAGCCCCACTCTGTACTGCAGCATTCCTCCAGCCCCCTCCCCTCTTTTATTATTCTTATTTAAGAAAGGAAGATCAAATTCAGGCCAACAGCACACATATGTTTCCTAGCACTCCATTAGTAATTTTAAAATGAGATGGTGGCTCTGGAGCCCCGAATATTAATTCCAGCTCTGACAGCTCCTTTCCCTAATTGCCTCAATGAAATCTCCACCCCACCCCAACTGTCCTTGCCCATAAAATGAGCAAGGATAACGAGAAGCAAGAAAGGAATGCCAGGGAGTGGATAAATTATGTTTGGGAATTGCTTGAAAGATGGATGCTCCAAGCTGGGACAAAGAAAGCCACTGCATTGTCAGTCGTGTGTCAGAACACACATGCCATGATGAGTCTGATGAGGTGACATCTCCAGCCACCTCTGGAAAAGCCAGCCTAAGGTGGGTTTGCAGCCTGATTCCTACTGAAACACAGGAAAGCCATTTTCTTTCCAGCAGAATTACCAAGTTGTTAGTAAATGTTGCCAGAGATTTCTCTTTCCTGCTTCAAAAGAGCCTTTTGCACTATTCCACTACTTCCCAGTACCAGTATTTGTACTCTCAGGTGCTCTGCTCATCAGCACTATCCCTGATTTCTCATAGGTTCCCAAATTGTGGAGCTCAAAAGAACCGTAAGAATCAGCCAATCTAAAAACTGATGAAAAGCACAAGCTGGTGAATTAAGCAAAGCAGTTCCTGCATCAGGCTCATAATTACCAGCTGACTTAGAACATTTCTTGTACGAGAATATCCCATCTTCATTTAGACACTTCAAAGTGATGGCAAATCCCTTACGTACTGAGATAAATAGTTCCAATGGCTAATTACCCCTGTTGTAACAAAAGCATTTCCTTATTTCTAATCTTTTCGAGTTTCTACTTCCAGCATTTGATCTTGTTATGTTTTTGTCCGACAGATTAAAGAGCTCTTCACTAGCCAAAATCTCCTTCCCATATAGGAACTCGGACTATGATCAAGCTGCTTATTAACCTAGCCTTTGTTAAGTTAATTAGAAGGAAATTCTCCAGCCTCTCGCTGGTTTTAGATCTTGAGGTGAGGCAGGAGAAATAGAGATTGGTCACCAAGGATTTCCCCTATTTTTAGAGAAAACAGGTTAAGATAATGTGTTGCTAAAATAGAGGCCCACATACTACGTGCGTTATGCTTTCTATCCCATCTTTATGTCACCTTTCCTGCCTCCTCTTGTCCTGGTATAGGATGATGCAGGAAGTGATACTTAAAGTTGATTTCAAGCTAAATTTACACATCTTCATGATCACTGACCCCACCTCAAAGGAGACATAAAAGGAGGGAAGCAAAGACTGAGATGCCAGGAGATTCTGCTGGAAGACCCAAAGGAAGCACACTGCTTTTTGTCAAGAGGCTGCCTGCTAAGTCACCCCTTGTCTTCTTTGGCCCTTTACCAAGGGCTGGTGGCCCTTTACCAGCTCTTCTCTCCTCCCAAGGCTGCTTTGCTCTCTCCTGCCTGCATGGCAAACTACCTACACAGTCCTCTCTTCCCCTAATGCCAATGGCAACTCTTGGACTACTTCTCCCCTCTCCTCCTACCTCTCTCACTCACATGTCTTCCCTTCACTGTCTTTGCCAAACTGCCTGAAAGAATGCTTTCTCCCCTCCCTCCTTTTGCTTCACATCTTCTCTGTGGGAGGACTCATAGGGCTGCTGCTCTCCTCTGCATCCATACAATCCCTCTTCCCAAACCCTTCTCTGAACAGAAGCTGGTTTTCTTTTCCCTCAATGAAGCTGTTTTGGTTCCCAGCACTGGGAGTTTACACGAGCACAGCTCCAGTGTGAAATACTCCAAACCCAGATGAACCATGCCCTTTCCAGCCCTTTGCAACACTCCTGTCCAACTGCTTGGCCCTGCTGTACTTCTTGCTGCCCCCTGAGCATCACTGTAAGCACCAACACTCCAAGGCAGAACTGTTTTGCTACCAGTAGGATCTCCAAACAACATCATCTTTCTGTGAGTCACTTGCTGGGAAAGGGAGATGGGAACAGCTGTGCTGTTGCCTCAAGACTGATTCCTCTATCCCTGCGCTGCTTCACAGTCACAGAAATATTCCTCCTCAAGAAGTATCTCATTCTGACTTATGCTAACCACTGACTGACTTCATTCATCATTGATTGTCTCCTCTCTGAGAACCAAGAGTGCTGCTGCAGATGCATTTTGATTTGCTTTAAATTGAGTGGTGATGGGGGTTTCATTATGCTCGTGTTAGTGCTGAGCAGCAGCGTGCTGCTGGTGAGGGAGCAATGGAGGAGAGCTGGTGGGAGAACAGTGAGCATCATGGTGGAGATCTGGGGGGAAGCAGGGAGAGAGATCCACTGACATGCAAACCTAAAACCTTCCAGCCTCTGGAACTACAGACCAGGAGGTGTTGGGTCATCTAACAGCATCGTGCCACCATGAATGAGCTCTAAGTGGCCAGGAGGAGGATCCACTGTGCCACACAGGAGGAGGAAACAGGAGAGAGACAGCTATCAAGCTGAGGGGACTGGAAAGAGCTCACACTGTTTCCCTTTTAGCCCAATCTGATTTGTGGGATAAAGGCAGACTTGGGAGAAAAGGTTGGAGTCACCTTTGTATAAGAAAAGTAGGGGGAAAATTGAGGAAAAATTGTGTCAGCAGACAATAGAGGATGAATGCAGAAAGCATAATTCCTGCCCTTTATTTTCTGAACTGTCCTTAGCACCTTCTCCTGCAAAACAATATCCCAAAGTTCTCAGCAATACTCAGGAAATGGTGGGATTCAAACACTGCTCAGCCTGTCTGTGGAGTAGGACCCAAGGGTGCTCTCTCTCCATGGTTTTCTCTCCCTACAAGCAGTGCCAACCCCAACACACTGCTTCCTCCTGGTTGAGCAGTTTAATTAGAAGTGAATTTAGAAGGGTGGGAAGGAACTAATGGCAAGCAGCCAGAATGAAATGAGCCATCCCAGGAGAAGGGTGGTGAGACAGAAGAGCTGGGCTTAGCATACCATGAGGGGTGACACACCCCAGTGTCCCCTAGACAGGGAAGACTCAAGTCCTCTCCTCCTCAGAACAAAGATTAGCATGGTGGATCCTGGGCTGCTGGCAGCAGGACAAGGCTGGGATGGCTTCTGTGTTGTTCATGTATCTGCTCTTTAACAGGAACTAGATAAAGAGATAAAACCCTTCCTCATGAGAAAAACTACTGCTCAGTGCCAATGATTTTCTGTCACTTCTTGCCAGAACTCTGGGTGAAAAAGTCTGGCCTGGGGACCTCTGGGTGAAAAAGTCAGGTCTCAATTGACTTGGATTCTGGCAGTGAATGCTGTCTAGTGGTCTTCTGCCCACTGGCAAAAGACAATTATTCCCATCAGTTGGGGTTGTCATTTATTGGTACAGGGATTGAAATTCAATAAAATAAGCTCCTTCATCATCACCTCCCAGCAATTGTCTTGCTGCTCTGCTAATTTCACAAAGACAACCTGAGAAGACACCCAAAGCCCAGCCCCAGTGAGGCAGGAGGCTCTCAGGTACCTGTGTTTGTGTCACCACAGCCTGTCACTGGCTGTCGTGGCACCAGCAAAGGTGGCTGCAGAGATAGGGACTGTCCCAGGTGCAGAACCTGAAGTCTGTGCTGGTGGCACAGCCAAGGCTCTGCTGTGTCAAAATCTCCTGGATGCAGAGTAAATGCAGGAGGCTCTTAAAAGAGTCAGCACATCTCCCACTGAGGCCTTCAGACAACAGCAGAATGGGGAAAAGAGAGAAACCAGCTTCTAAGAGTTGGTTTGGACCAGTTGTGAGGCTACTCTGGACATAAATTTTGATGTATTAATGAGGCACAGCGGTCACATAACCCGCCGTTCCATCATTTCTTCCTTTCTAACAGCCCCTTTCGGAGATCTAATCTCAGTAAAATGCTGGAGGAGCCTCTCAAAAGGCCATGTTTTACTGCTGTCAGTCCATCACCAGTTCCTCATGCCAAAGGGCCACGGGGGAATAATCTCTTATCTCAGAGATCAAAGTCCCATATTAATGACTAGGAGCTGCCACTCATCCCATGCTCAGACCACCCGAGAAACATGCTGCTCTCCCCAGCTCAAAGCCTGGTTTGTTTATAGCAGCAGCATTAATCTGGAGGATGGCCTTTCACTACAGGCAGTTTTTATTATTTATTTAGTACCCAATATTTATTATTTATTTAGTGCCCAAAACGCCACAGGTCTTTGTGGTAACGTGACAGAGACAGAGCCCATTCCTTGAAAAGCCTCCAGGCTGATAAAGACCCTAAAAGAAGATGAATGGGGTTGTATGAAGGATGGGCTTGAAGAGATAAAATACTCAATTTCTCCTCACTACTCACACTCACAAAGCTATTTTATACAGCTTCCTGTATGCATGCAATGGGATGGCTCCTTTATTTGCATGCAGAATGGGGGATTGAAGGGAAAAAAGGCAGAAGTGGCTGTATGGACTCCAAAGAGAACAAACAGGTGAAGAGATGGGAAGGATAAAGAGCTTGAAGTCTCTTCCAGGCTCTCCTTGAGGTATTTGGCCATATTAACAGTGTCCAGTTTTCCTCTGGATCCAAGGTTCCCCATGCAAAGCCCATCCTGCTGCTGTACTTCATGTTGGACTGGCTGACACAAACATTTTCTGGCTCTTACCCATCTTCTGTGGAGTCACATTATCTTCCTCTTTCTCATATCTCAAAGATAAAATATCAGGGAAGATCAGCTGGTCTGGCACAGCCTTCCCCAGAGAACAATCCACACATTTGGACCCCATGAAAACAAGGACTTAGTCTGAAGCTCTCAAGACTTTTGCATTTATGTTCCAAAAAGTGCTTCAGAAGAAATTCCTGAGTATCTTTCTCTGTTTAACATGGGATGATGGTCTTTAATCTGCAGATCAGCAGACAATGTACAAAGATTTAAGGTAAGGAGCAAGAGGAAACATCATTAGGATGTGATGTGGCATGTTAGCAAAGGCTAGGAAATAGAGGTAGGCAAACCTGAAGGTTTTTGACTTGACAATGATCAGAATTATTACTGCTTTTTTGCTGAGGAAATCTCTTCTTTGCAATGGTAACTCGGCCCTCCCATGTATTACTTCCCAGCAAGATTCCCATCAGAGCTGCATTTTCCAGATGAGAAGCTGGGGGGAATGGGATGCTTTTGACACCAGGAGAACCTGCTCAGTGCAGCCCTGCTGAATCCAGAGGCTGCTCTGCCTCTGCTCCAGACGTGTGCCAGTGCACTGACACTCCACAAAGCACAAATCCAGCACAAGGAGAGGCTGCTGTACATGAGCAGGAGCATGAGCTCACCCAGAGAAGGTGTTAACTTCTGCTGGCATTAGGAAGGGTGCATGGAAAGCCATCTGCTGGGAAGGAGCACGTGCCTGGCCTTGTGAGGATGCTCCCTCCTCTTTGCCTCTGTTCTCATCACTGCTGTGCTGGTTTCAGACAACTGCCTCGCACTGGCTGCTGCTCTACAGGAGCCTCAACACCCCATCCTTGCCAGTCCCCTGCCCAGTGATGCTCATCCCTTCTTTCCTTCAGGTTGCCAAATGTCTCCACCCTGTCCTCCCACCCTGCCCTCTCCAGCGTGTCCTCGCTCTGCAGACAAGCCCAAGATCAATGATGCAAAGAGATCTGTGACCATGCTGTCACTGCCACCTCTCTGCCTCTCAGCTTGCAGATGGAAAGAGGCAGAGGAGGGATAATGAAACTGAAAAGAAAGGCGTTGCTGGCAGAAACTGTATTGCTTCTGCTCCAAATATAAAACACAACAGCCCACAGCACTTCCCTGGGGACCTACTCCAAATCCATGCACCCAGATTTGGGCACTTCCTGGATAAAAGCTTCCCTGCCTGGGTTCATTTCAACTCTAACAAGCCTATTTCCTAAGAGAGAGATTGAGCTAACAGAAGACAAGGTTGGAGGCTGCAGGCCTCAATGGATTTGGGAAGAGCTGGGGCATTGCTAGTCCCCTGGTCCTCTCTACCAGCACAGCACCCTCTGCTCCCACAGGACAGCCAGTCTCTGCTTTAAAAGGCCTTCTCCAGCCTGAGAGGAGGGAAGCTGTGGCTGGGCATACACCTCTCAGCCCTACAGAAGAGGGAGCAGAGCCAGCACTGATGGTAGCACTTAGCTGAGGATACCATAATGCCAGGCAAAACTGAGTGTTTAACTCTCCAAGGGAGCTGCGTGACCTTTCCTGTGTGCCTGGAGATGTTTAGCACTGCACAGTTTGGATGAAGAGGGTTTGTAAAGGGAAAACAACAACAGAAATCCCACTTGTCTACACTGACAAAAACGCACACAGAAGGCAAAAGAGCAGCAGCAGATTTTCATGCCTTGATGGAAAGACTGCATTTAAATAACACAGAGCACCACAGTTCCCCGTGGCTCCACGATGTTGAAGGAAATCCGTGTGGTTAACCAGGCAAGGAGAACACATCTCTGTGATTTTCACTGAGCTAATGGGAGCCAACAATGCTACCTGTAACTTGGAGGACAGCACTCCCACCCATCCCAATATTTGCCTAATAAAAGGTCGGCCCATTCTACAGCACCTATTTGCAAAATTAAGAGCCTCTCTCCAGCAGCTAAGTGCTTGCTTTAGATTTGGAATTGCTGTAATTAAAGTTACATTGTGCTCGGATTGGTGCCAATCACTGCGGAGCTCCAGGCGTGACCCGCGTTCCCCGCGCCATGCGCCTGGGCGTCCCACTCCATTAGCTCCAGGGAATTAGCTGTCATTAACGAAGAGATGCACACTCCTTCGTGTTGTCAAACCGCAATCAAGCGGGTCACAGGTGAAGAATAAATACTTTCAGAACAAGCCCAATTACACCATTTACATTTCATTACAGAACCTGTTTAATCCACTGATGGGCTCCCAAAGTTCTTCTGCCTAATAAACAGCATTTCAGAGGAATTAATAGGCCCTGCAAAACATGCTAATTACACTCTTTTGCATTGCATTTGCAATATTGATTTTAAAGTTGCCACTTCTCCCCCTCCACTCTCCTTTCCCAGCCCCAAAGCCTTAACTTTCAGCAAAGTACACTCAAACCAACCTAATTACTTGTGGGTTTGGAAGCTAATGCATCTCTCTTGTCAAAGCTGAGTTCCAGCAAAGGCCAACATACAGGGAGGGATTTTCACATCCATAACTTGTGCAAGTTTCTCCAGACAACCTCTGGAAACAGCTGCTGAATAGCAATTACAGGCAGAGAGCAGGCATCAGCAGAGACTTTGCCATAGCAACGAGCCTGGCTGGACCCGCTCCCCAAAGATGCCTCCTCCTCCCAAAGACCAGAGCAGTGGAACAGGTACAATGACAACACAACCACCACAGTCTCATTTTGATTTGAAACCCGAGCTGTTTGATGCTCTCCTAGGCACTGAACTGTTTAAAAAACAAAAGGAAAGTTTATTTTCAAATTGTGAGTCTCAGCTAAACCGTTCGGAAGAGAGGAACAAATCAGCCACGCTGGTGGAACACACCGGCTGGTTGTTTATTCAACCTGGCTATTCTGCCCAGCTCCTGCCACAGGCTTTCAGTTCTCTTCCTCCTCTATGTGTTCACTCTGCCCCTCCTCTCCACTTCTCTGAAATCCATTTTCTTTAATCAGTGGGTTTACTTCCCAACCTCTGACTTTCTGCACTGGCTTGGCAGCTGTCACTTACCCTTGGGGTTTTATCCCAAGCTTACTGACAGCTCAAAGCATTTGGAGGAGGAGATGGGAGAGGGACAGAGTGCTCGTGGTGTTTCTCTATAGCACCTGCAGATTGTTTAAACAGAGCCAGCTATAAAGGACAATAACCTGTTGTGTTTAATTCCTTTGCTAACAATGAAGCAAGAAAGGAAAGCCAAAGGAAGGTCTATCAGAAGACAGTGAGATACAGAGCAGCCATCCTACCACAAGGGCTGGTACCTACTCCTGCTCCTCAGAAACTCTCACCAGTAGCAGGTTTTAAAGGGAAGGGATATGAAAGCAGATACTGCAAGAATGGACATAAGAAACAGTCAAAATTTAATGAAGACCACACATGCTGCTCAGCCCTACTGTCCCCTTGCTAGGAACCTGGGCATGTCCCCAGCTGCAGCGAGGAACAACACAAGCACAACCCGTGTCCAAAGATTTAATCTCCCTGGCTATCCAGCCTGCATGAATGCTCCTGCAGGAGCAAGTCACTGCACGAGTCAGAACCGTTTGTGTTTGCCCAGCCATCCATGTAACCCTCTTTGTGAAGTCAGCACCAGGTGCTCCTCAGTGCCCCAGGTGATCCAGGGAGTGCTGTGCCCTTCCACCGTCTGGCCAAAGAACGGCCCAGGAGCCTGCACAGCAGGAGGAGCCTCCACCCCTACGTGCCCACACTTCTCTCCCAAGAACATCTTCCTCACAGGAGGCAACACATGCAGCAAGAGGCATCCAAGCCGTGTGGGAAGGTTGGCTGTTGTCTTCTACTATTTTGTACCATTTATTTGTCAAGTGTATGGAATTTCTTTTCGCTGCTCGGAGATTCTGTAGGGATTTACAAACATGAAATGCTACAAATAATACCTTGGGATCTCTCTTCCCTCACAGGCACCAAACTGGATTAGTTTGCTATTGTTGGGAAAACACTTTGAAGTATCACTTAATGCTACTAATCATGCAGCACCTCTTTAACATCACCTACCAACACTAGCACAGGCTGGAAAGGAGATATAAATACCAACCAAGCTTGGTTGCACTGGAAATACATCAATATTTGTGAAGAACTACTCTTAATCTCATAAAAATGCCACAAGAAATCAAGACCTATGAGCAGTTCTGTATCTCTTCTGCAGGGCAGACCCCTAGGCAATGCAACATCTCTTTGACTGCATGCTGTGCCCATGACTGCCTCAGACAAGGGTGTTTTTTTACTGCAAAACCTTCTGACAAACCTTTTACTGCAGGTTTTCCAAAGCAGGACTAACCCAGACCAGCCCTGCGTAGTTTGCAACAGCAGAGAAGATCACAGGACAAGGAGAGTTTGCAAGAGAATGGCTAAGACCATCTCTAATTTAAGCTGACAGAAAAGCAAATTGAGAAAAAGATATAGTCAACTATTTGAAGCTTGGCCCTTCTTAATCATCCACAGAAAGCAAGAGCTCAGTGTTGCCATCTCATTGCACAGGTAAGATTAAAGACAGGCAGGAGATTTTTACCCCGTAGTTACAATGATTAATGTTTCTAAACAGACATATAGTTTGAAAGCACTATTACTGGAAAAAGAAAAGTTGTTGCCTCATATTCCCAACCCACTATTTTCCCTGGGCACTGAGCCAGTGGCTGAAGAATGAGGAAAGTTGCTATTTTAAGAGTTTCCTTGAATTGCAAGGTTTTGTAATGAGCACGACTTGTTACCATCCCCTTTGCTGAAATCAGGGGCAAATGGAAAAGGAGTGGATGAGTGCTCTGCTGAGCACTCTGTCCTCAGTCAGACTTGGAGGAGGAAGGCTGGTGAGATGCTCCTGACAGCTGTCCCTCCATCCCAGCCTCTCCAGTGGCACCAGAAAAAACTTCACTCCCTCACTGTCCGCAAAGAAGCAGGAGCTGCTCTGCACAAGTTTGTCTGCTGCTGTCAAGAAAGATGCAAGAAAATTATTCAGAGAGTCCCAGAATGGTTTGGGTTGGAAGGAACCTCAAAGATCATCTAGTTCCAACCCCCCTGCCATGGGCCACTGAATTCAAAGAGCAGGACACAGCAGCTTTGACTTTTTATACAGGACAGGACACTATATAAAGCTACCGGTCTCACAGTGGTGACATAATGCACATTCTACAGGTGATCATGCTGGGAAAAGAAAAGGTGTGAGCTTCCATGAAGCCAATGTTCCTCATTAGCTGCTGCAATACTTCTGAGAACAACTCCTGCCAGAGCTGGGATGCAACATGTGTGCTGGCACCTTGTTAGGAGACACAGGAAATAAGTTGGAATAAGTTCCTGCAAACCCAGCTTGCGGTCTGGCTGGGCATGGTGTGTTGCTCTCAGTTCCTATTGTACCTCATCATGCCCCAATGTAATTTAAATAGCTCACTGTGGGAAGTAAGGGGAGAACATATTCCATAAGTTTGGTTTCCCGCTTAGTCTCGGGAACACTGATGTTGTGAGTTGTTGTTGTGAAACCTCGCTGACAAAAAGCCCAACGTGGCCTCCTGCATCCAGGGCTTCCTGCTATTATAAACTCAGAAAAACAGCATGCTGTGTCCTGCCCATGAGGCAGACAGACAACAGACTGTGGTCTAATTAGAAAAGACATGCTTCCCACATTATCCATAAAGCTGCCTCAGACTACAACTAAGGACAAATAAATAACTGTCAGGGCTAATAAGCACAGAATCATAAGAGGAGGGAAAAAAATTAAATTGGATCTACTCAGACCTCAGTTATGTGATCACAGAAAACATGTGGTAACAACTGTGAAGACAAACAAAACCAGCTATGGTTGAGCCAGCTCCTCTTCAGCAGACTCAGACATGCTCCACCTCAACAGATTGTGCCAACTCCTCGGCATTTCTCTGAATTTCCAAACTAATAGGAGACACAAACTGCCATAGGTGATTAATTGGAGTATTTGAGCATCACAAGAAGACCTTCTCCATTTCAGTATGAACACAGAACACAATTGGAGGACATGAGGAGATATCCAGTGTGGGGAGCTAGAGAGAACAACCCAGAAATGATGAAGATTGTGAGGTTGGCACAAGCTCCTCAGGCCAGTTATTTAGGACATTCTTGGGATAAAAGATGTTAAAGGGATGATGTCCAGAAGCTTTGTGTGCATTACCCATTTGGCTCACAGCCAGTCATTACACAAGTCCTAAATCTAGAGCCCTTCCATTTTGCATTCCCTCTCCCTGCAACTGCATAGGAAGGGACAGACCAACTCCAGGCACTCTTCTGAACTTCCCTGGAAGCCAGTTGTGTTGTTGGCACCCTGTACCATACAATTTTACAAACCAAGTTCCTCAGCTTCTTGCTGTGGTTGAAAAAATTTTAAGAATCCATAGAAAGGATTAACTCCAAGTGACAGCTTCCAGCAGAACACATGAAGAACAAGTTGGAGTTACCCAAATAGCCTCAGCTTAGTCTCTCCATTCCTTCCCCAGCCACTGAATGACAGCTCAGGAATCTGTTCAGAATTAATTTTCATCAATCTGTTTCACCTTTGTGCTCATGGATCTGATGCAGGGCATGGGCCCTGGACATCTGGAGGGTGTTGGAGCAGTTCCCACTGGGAGCCTGTCCCTGCCAAGTGACAGGGGAGCACCCACTGGGACAAAGCTGTGCCAGCTCCCAGCTATCAGCAGCACTGTGAGTCAAACGTCTCTGCTCAGGTGCAACCATGCTTGACAGAAATGCTGGTGTTTTCAGTGCTCTCTCTTATTTGGTGAGGGGAAAACAAGGGCTGGACTCGAGACCAGGAGGCTGCTCAGAGCTTTTCCCACAAGAACAGCGACAGCAGGAGCCACCATATGGGATGAGACAGGGAGCAACTTTGCCTTGGCCTTGTTGATTGAACAGGACTAATCAGGCTCAACTTGGGGCCCATCTGCTGACCACTGATCACAGGCTACGGAAGCAGGACACTGCCCATGAGCTGGCAGGACGACAGGCATGGACAGCTGGGAGGGAGCACCATCCACACACTCACCCTCTCCTTGGTTCTTCCAACTCTGCTCTTTAGCTCTGTCCTGGAGGGATCTGTCTCTGGAAAGTGCAAGGCAGTAACATGTGCTGCTGCTACCTCACATCACTGATCAGCCTGGAACAGGCATCTTTTGAATCAGAGAGCTATTTATCCTAAAAGAAACATCTCCATGCTGCAGAGACTCAATGCTCACAAGGTGCTCCTCAGCTCTTGGAGGCCACCAGATATCTCCTGCTCAAGGCTGCAGTGTTTGAAAGAAGCAGGAACCCTTTTGGGAGCCTGTGGAGCCCTGGCTTAGCAAAGGTCAAGGAGGATGGAGCTTCTGCTCTTCCTCAGCTTCTTCTGCCCTTGAGAAAGGTCTGAGCTGGACCCAGAGCCATTCTGGTGGGGTACAGGGAGGCAGCTCTGGGGCAGTAAGGGGACATGACCTCAAGAGACACAATCCCCATTGACATGCACTTCATTTCACCACAAAGGCAAGCTCAGCATGAAGCAAGGACTCAAAACCCTCTGGCTTTTGTCCCTTCCAATTTGTGGGTGCATCAAAGCACCATCCAGAAGCTTGGAAGCTGATAAGGTGGAGATCCATCGTGGAGAATTTGCAAGATGCACCAAGGTAGCAGATTACAGAAAAAGCCCTAAGCCAGACTTTGTGTAACTGCATCCTGGCCTCCAGGACACCTCTGCATCCTTGGCCCATGCTGAGGTGGCTGGTTGGGGTGCCTGTCCACGCCAGATCCGTTGATTGCTTTCTACAGACAGCTTATCTGCAGAGAACTGGACTAAACCCAAACTCATTTCACATAGGTCACTGACCAAGAGGGCAGCATGTAATGACTTCTCATCTCTACCTGCACAGATTGGATATAAACCACTGATCTATAGCACCATTGAAACTCCCCAGTTTCACCCCATATCCTCAGTGAAAGGACATCTCCTTCCCACCACTACTCCCCTGGTGCTTGTCAGAGCCAGCAGAGCTCTCCCTCTGCAATGCCTAAAGGAAAATTCCCCCTTCATGGGCTCAATTACAAAGGAAAATCTCAACATCTGCCCATGTGAGTCAGCTGTTTCTCTAAATCCCAACTACTTTGTCTGTAGGAGATGGCTGGGAAAGACAAAACCAGAAAGACAAAAAGGGTTGTGTCCTAAATAAAAACAAGTCCAAACACTTCAGGAAAAAAAAAAAAAAAAAGAAAAAGAAAAAAGATAAAAACCGATTTAGCTTTGTAAGGCAATAACAAGCAGAGCAATATGTAGCTTCAAGGCTACATAGCCAGGTCAGAAAACCCTCCAGAGAGAAAGAAGTAGGCCACAAAGCTCTGATATTAGCTGCTAAATCTGCCTGCATTACCCAAAATTTGTGGGGGAGGCCCCTCTGATGGCTGAGCCAGCTGGCAGCTCCCCTTCAACAGGTATTTATTCACATGCTGATGGGATGTGGAAGCAGCTCTCAACTCTCCAACAGAAGATGAGATGTGACCAGGACACCAAGAGCTGCAGGTGATGCCTCCACCTTCCCAGAACTCACAGATCACGTTGGGTCTGTGCCAGAGGCAGCCACTGCTCCAACAGCCAACATCTGGCTGCCATCCCTGCACTAAGGTGGGCAAGATCTGGAAATGTGGAGAGCAGCAATCCCCAGTCTGCTCCCTCTTGGATCCACTGATGCCCATGGTACAGGACCTTAATGACCATTTAGTTTCACCCCCCTGCCATGGGCAGGGACACCTTCCACTATCCCAGGTTGCTCCAAGCTCTATCCAACCTGGCCTTGGACACTTTCAGGCATCCAGGGGCAGCCACAGCTGCTCTGGGCACCCTGTGCCAGGGCCTCCCCACCCTTACATTAAAGATAAAAATTTACCTCTGCCTCTAAAACATGCACCTACAAATCTGGTGTAGTGAGAGATAGCTTTTACAGATGATTTTATGGAGGGAAAGTCTTTGAGGTTATTCATCCCTATCCCCCTCAAGGGAAATCATTTCAATATTATGAGCAACAGCACTGCTGAAGAGAACATGCAAAAAACCTGGAAAATGCCTCATTTTATCAACAGAAGCAAGGTCATCCAAACCCAGAGATGACGACATTCAATATTCATATCTCCAAGCAGGGTTTGAACCTCCTGGTAACCATCCATTCCCTGGAGAAACGTCCTCCAGTAACTTTGACGTGAATTAATTAGGCTTGCACAGCTGGTAAGTGCCATCTGCCTGCCACCACAGAGCTGCAGAGTCCATGGAATGGCAGAGGATGGGCTGTCTCACCCCACAGCACCTGCTGCTCCAGCACCCCTTCCTGCATCCTCCTGTGTTTCACAAGCCCCAGGCCATCCCAGCTTCCAGCAAATGCAACAACTCAACAGGGCACAGTGCAAAGACAAAGCTGCCTCCTCTCTGACACAAGCAACTTCCTCATTTGAGCCCTGGTTTATTCTCATTTCCAGGAACTCCACTTGTTTCTGCTGCTCCAACCCCAAGCAGTTGTGTACAACGCCCTAATGAGGTCTATTCCACTGATACAAAGGGCACATCGACCACACTGCTCAATTTATTTCTGCTTGGAGCATCTAAGAGCTGCTTCTCAAGGAGTTTGAGAAGATCTATTAAGAGTCCAGCCCTGACTGGTAAACAATGTCCATTTCTGGACTGGCATCATCAATCCAATCAGCAAAGGCATTTAAGGACAGGATGTACAATACTGGAAAATGAAATTACTTTGAAAAAATTCCTCCTTGCTTATTTGCCAGCTAATGACAGAACCAATGCCAAGCACAGCCAATCTGTGCTAGGGTGTTCAGAGAGACAGTCCTTATGCCGAGACATCTTTTTTTCCTTCTCATCCACCTAAACACATCCCACACATTGGTCCTCCCCCTCACTGGAGCCTGGGAACACCTCCAGAGGCTTCTCCAGCAGTATAGAGGCAGCAAAATTCCCAATGCTGCATGATCAGGTGCCTTGTTTTGTCTCTTTTTATAAAATATCCTGAACTTTGGCAAAGCTGAGGTGTTGAGTTGTCTTCTCCTTGCAAATATTTCCTGTGGAGAACCATTTGCAATGGGAAACTTCTCTAAGGAAGAGGAGAAAGGCTGAGGCTCTGCTGTATCTGATGCTATTCCTTCTGTCATCCATGGTGTTTCCCTTCTACTTTTATAGGTACTTTCAGGAAAGACTGGATGATATTCAGCATGCAGAAATACAAAAATAAAAGAGAAGAAAGGCAAGACAACTCAGCAAGCTAAACTCAGAGAGTTAAGCCTAAGTTTGGAAGACCCAGGTTTAGTTCCTTGCTGTGCCAGACTCTCTCCATGACCCTCCTGTTCATCCCACAAAGAGATTAACAACATTTCCTGACAAAGGTACAGCCCCACACCCCTCCTGACACACCTGAGAAAAGCTTCCAGAGGGTTTGTCCCCAGCACAGTCCAGAGGAGCACCATCAGCCACAGTCTTTGGCTGTCCCAGCTGTGTTCCACAGCATCATCCAATCACACCTTGCACTCTGCCCCATCCCTTCTCCCTGTGAACTTCCATATAATAACTGAAGAATGTGACAAGTCTAACTGTAATCATGTTTTAACTCAGGTTGGTTATCATTAATCTTGCAGCCACTGATAGGTAATTTAATTAGGGTGCATTTGTAATGAATTACAATCATCATTTCGTGCTATTGTTCCTCACACGAGCAGAGGGGAGTCAGAAAACTGGTACAGTTGATCTTCTTAATTACACTCACACACTCTGCAAGGGACCAGCAGCCCCAGCCTTTCAGTGCTGGTTTTATAGATAAAGGAACAACAGCACCAGGGACCTTCCACATTGAGCCTGGCAAACATCTCCAGGTGTGCTCCTCCACCAGCAATCTACCAAGCCTGGGAGATGGAACCTTTCAGGGAGGAGGTGTCAAACCCTAAGCAAAGAGCTCAGAGCTAAAGCAGAGAGAAAAGTACACAGCCAGAACAGAAAATGGGCTTCTTTGCTCTTTCTCACCCCCTGTGAACATCTGACAGACGTTAAGGTATGGCAAGACACAAAATATGACTAAATGGATGTATTATAAGTCCAGAAGGATCCCAGCTAAAGGATTAGATGTATTAAAACATGCTCTCTTCATGGTGTTGTGCAGTCACACCAGAGCTCCAGGCACACAAAAGGCTGTAGTCACTAACGACACTCTGATGGAGGAGTATTTGCCCCAGAGTTTAAATCTACCTCTACACAACAGTAATCAGAAATTTCCAGCCAAAAGCACTCATTTCTGCTCAGCTCCTCCACTGCTCCATGCAGGCTGCGTGGCAGTGAGTGCAGGTATTTATTTCAGACATGACTTCAGTCTGCAAACGAGGGGCAAGCTGTGGCTGTGGCCGAGAGCCAGCCCACTTCCATCTCCGTGCACCACAGACAGACCCCACCATGGACACTGTTTGTGCCATCCCCCCTGGGCAGCCAGGCTAACCTGCTTCTGAACTAAACCCTTCTGAAGAGCTGCTCCACTTTTGTTGCACTCGGTGAGGTGTTTTACACAAATTTGTATTTGTTTTTATACATATACATGTGATGTGTTTTACACAACAGGACAAAAGGAAAGCAAGCCCTTTGTATCTCCTCCAACAAGGTGGTCAGGACCCCTCTCTCAGTCTCTGCTCAAATGAAATCTGGATTTCCAGACCTCAGAGAGAGCAGAAGGAACTGCTGTTCCCCATATTCCCCAGATGGGACATCCCAGTTCTGGCACATTGCTATGGGGAAGCAGAAGCTAGGTCAGATTTTTAAGAGAGAAAAGAAACATCAGACTCTGGGTTCCATGGTCTGGGAAAGTGTCCTGAGGGCAACATGACTTTGTCTCTCTCCTCTTCAAACATATTCACTGAGGCTTCACAGAAACACCATCTGAAATTACCAAAAGTGTCCCAAAGTGCTTTTTTCCCCCAATTAATTTTGTCAGGTATCCTGAAGGACTCCTTCCTACATGTGTGGAATTCACCTGGAAACCAAAGGATTCTTGGGCAAGGCAAAACACTGAGGTTTTGTCAAACCTAGTTTTTAAATAAAGGCTTGGGAAAGAACTTATCAATGTGGAGTGACAAACCATGACCTTGTGCCAGCAAAATGAGCAAGGAAAAATTATTAAATACATGTGCAAATTCTTTGTGGTAGTGTAATAAGGTAAGAAAAATTGATGTGGCTCAGGGCAGAGGACAACCAGGCCTCTGTTTTGGCAGTGCTTTTACCAAGAGTTAGCAAAACTTGGATGAAGTGCTGGATAGGAATGAACAGAAAATAGGGAACAGTCTGGATTATACAGTAATGCAGCTTTTTAATTGGTGGCTTATACTGATCTGAAGCATTGTGCACTTTCTTTAAAACAGGCCCAGGAGACAGTGAGAAGCACTAGAGGAAGCAAAGAAAGAGGTTTTCATAAATCCCTCAGAAATTCTGGGAAAACTGTATGAAGGGACAAGAAACAAGAGGCTCATAAAAGAGGTCTGTAAAATACCAAGATTATAATAAGGGAACAAAAAGCACTGCTCTTTGTTCTGAAGAGAAGAACAGGAGAGAACTCAGCTGAAAAAAATACTATGTTAGGACTTTAATTTTCATACAACATGTATTAATTAACCTGTGCAATCATGGTTGTAGGGGAGCAGAAGCACAGAATTTAATGAAAATTAGAACAGACAACAACATCCCAATTTCTAAATAGTATTTCTGCCATTTCCATTTTGCTTTTGAGAGCGGGATATGGTCAAGAGGAACCTCCTTTTAATCATGTTATTAACAATGCAGTCGCTGAGCAGCATTTAATTATGTTTTCCTAAGTCACGAGGAACTTCTGCAGCACGCTCACAGCTGGGAGCTCAGATGGCAAAACCCTTCTGAGTGACTCTTCCTGCACAAGGTCCTGCCTGCTCTGCCCCTGCTCTAAGGGCAGGTGAGGAGCAGGATGGGTGTCCTGTCCCCTCTGCCAAGCACAAAGTGCTGCTGCATGTGGGGATGGAGCACAGTTGGAGATGTGTAACTGTGCTCACTGTTCAGCATCAAACCCTTCCTGTCGTGTCCCAGCCTGGGATGCTGCCAAGCCAGACACGCTGCAACTTCCCACAAGGTTTCAGGCAGATGCCTCACCTGCTCCCATTGCCTGCCATTATAAAAGCTGAAAAATACAAGGGAAAAAAAATTTTCTTTTTATCGTTGGGTTGCTTGCCAAATGCAGAGTCGGCATATTTGATATGTTACCATCAGCATTTCTTTGTCAGTTGCTTTTCTCCACTTGCTTTCACATAGAGAGTGAAAAGGATAAAATACCTTTTCTAGCAAAATGATTGTGAAGCCACTTCAGATTAGGGGAGGGATGCAGGCACAGGTGCAGCTCTCAGCTGCTGCACTTGAAGATGACGTTCTTCGGCTGCAGAACCTCCACTGCAGCAGCTCTCAGCCCTTCCACTCTCAACTCTGTGAAATCCTGACTTTGGAGAGCTGACATCACTCAATTATTTTCTCTGCTGGAACTGATATATTTCAGGGATGCACTGGTAAAAAGCACAGAGTGCTCATGAGCTGTGCTACCCCAAGTGTAATTTTCCGTTTGTAAATAAATTTTGGCCACCGCCCAGTCTGGGTGGGATGACTGGGAAGCAGCTGATATTTGAAATCTCAACCATAGCATGAAAATAGTCTTTAATGAACTGTGCATCTGAGGGGAAAAAAAAAAAGAACTGGCTGCAAAATAACAAGTGATAACCATTGGAAAAAAAGGCGAAGCATATGCAGGAGGAAACTCCATTAAAGCAGCAGCCATGCAATTAAAGATGGATGTGGGCAACGCGTGTGTGAGCAGCTCACGGGGCTGCTGTGACCCACAGGCCCATTAGCTCTGGAGCACTGGTAAGCTGATTAGCTCTGGAGATGGCAGAACTCATCAGCTAAGCTTGTTAGCTGCCACACAAAGTTGGTGTACCTTGGAAGCTTTGCAAAGTGATTAGCTCGGGGTGGGAGGAGGCAGCAGAGCCTGCTCCAGGAGATGAATAACCCAAAGCAGTCACTGCGTGGGCACGAGCTCCACGTACACATCGGCTGCCTGGGCTCCACAGCCTGGCAGAGCTGGCAGTGGCATCTGCCTCTGTTGGGGTGTGGGGGAAAAGACACCCATTCCAGGGCACAGCACGCCTGCCAAATCTGAGCCTCGGTCGCAGCCAAGGTCTGCAGCCTCCCTGCACAATACAGTTAAGCCCCCGTGGTCTGCAAGTCCCTCCAAAATCCCTGCCTGCCACGGCTGAGTGCATTCAGAGCCTCACCATGGGAGGTGGATGCTGTCCTCGTGCCAGCCCAGCCCAGCTGAATGTCTTCAACTCTCCCCAAAATACCTCTTGACCAAAGTTTTCTTTAAATAAAACCAGAGGAGCAGGATAACTCAAGCCCAATGAAAAATGACAATTTTCTGCCATCTGCCTTCAGCCTGCATGTCGATGCCCTGCAGCCATTCTAGAACAACTCCTGTTTCATTTGGGAAACAATTTCAACGAGGTTCAGCTCTAAACACCTCTCTTCCTTCTGTGGTGGGATTCCATTTCTCCCAGAGAATCACACAATCGTTTTGGTTGGAAAGGACCTTTAAGATCATTTGAACCCAACCATTAAGCCAGCATTGCCAAGTCCACCACATGCCCCCAGGTGCCACATCTATCTAGTGGGGAGTGTGACCTGCACTCCATCCATTTTTATACAGAAATAACCAGAAGTATCCATTTTATCCCAACTTCAAATGGTTCATACAGCTGCTTCACCTCTCCAAAAACTGCACAAACCTACTTCCACTGCATGCCCACAAGCTGAAGCAAAAAAAAGGAGCTTTGGTCTTCATGCCAGTTCACAATGGCAGCAGTCTTGTACATATCAGCTCCTGTTTGCCTTTTTTTTTTCCTTTCTTTTTTCCATAAAAACAAGACAGAGACAAGAATATCTGTGGTGGAATATAAATATTAAAAAAGCTTTAATCACAAACCCACAGATTATTTAGCCTACATGTGGCTGTAAGAGTGTAGCAAATGTCTATAAGGGTGTAGAAAGTTAATTCTTTAGGGTACAATCACAGAGGGAAAATACGTGTTTTAATTTAATGCTTTCTAATTTCCAAGTGCCTACCTGCAAACATTCATTGTGAATGCATGGAGATGTCTGATGCATTCATTAAGTCTGTTTAGTTAATCTGCTTTTACACAAAACTAAAAGAGATTAATAAACTTCTCTAAATGCCCTACCATTGCCAGAATTCTTCCCTTTCTGAAAAGCTTTGCAAGATATGATTTGATTAAAAACTTTTCTTCAATTTTGATATCCTAAAGTCAAGGTACTAGATAGCAATCTTTGTTTTTGTTTCAAAATAAAGAAACTTCACAGTTACAGAGAAAACATGATGCAAGTATAACCGACAGCTCAAAACCAGATGGCAAATAAAATTATCTCAAAGCATATTGTTATTTTTTACATTGCATTTACAACTTCCAGCACTCATATTTGGCAACACTGCTGTCCCTCATTTTATGTAGGTTAAAAGTGAGAAGCAGCCGTCTGCTCACTTCAAAGTCAAATATTTACCTCCAGGTAGGATCTATTTATGTGCATTTAACCAACTATTTATAGCCATTTGAAAACAGAAGGTTTTCATGAAAAGTGCTGGCACAGCCTTCACTGTAACAGCATTGGTAACATGTTCTCTCTGTTCCCACTGGACCTTCTAACTTGATAACTCCTTTGGTAAAGATGAACTGGAACGTGGGGACCTGTGATATTAAAATTTCTTTAAGCAACCAACCCCTCTGCCTCCCCAGATGCTTTTCTGCTGCTTGTAGCAATAAATCTTCCAGTCATGCAGCAAGGCACCAAGGCACTCATGGCTTTTATTAGATAGGCTACTAGGGCTTTGGAAGTATTAATAGTCCATCAGAGGAGGCACAGACACTGATCTCCAGGTAGCCAAGGCAGAACATCTCAGTGTGACGGGGCTGGTGATGAGCACAGGACAAAAGCACAACCAGAGTGTCACCCACTGACATCATCCCCCTTCATCCCACAGATTTATTCTCCCTACTGTCCTTTCTAAGAAACACAACAGTCACACCGTGAGATTTCTAAAATGAGCTCTAGCCCAGTCCCTCAGCAAAGCAGCAGCAGGAGCAAGAAAAACAATTCGTTTCTAGAAGGTGATATCCATCAGCAAACCCCACCTCTCTGCTCTGTTCTCTGCTCCACCACAGCAAACAGGGCCTTTCTCATTCCCAGGCTCGACTGCACAAAGATCCATTAGATAAAACAACATATCTAAATGAGAAATGCAGCAAAAAGAAATGAGTTCAGACAGCTCCTCCTCTCTGATCTGGGTTACAATAATTATGCCCACGTCATGCAAATTCATGACTGCACATCCTCAGCATAGCTCATTTTACCCATTAACTTCAAAATCCTCTTCCAGAGGCTCCTCTCTTTCCTCACCCACCTTTCCAGGTGTCCAACTCACTCATTTCTCTTCACCATCCCAGCTTTCCATGGCATGGCCCTTCCCTAAAGCAGGTGCTCCTTGGCAGCCACACATACACCTTGCTCTGCCAAGGAAGGTTTGCAGCTTTGAAGCCCAGACAGTTTCACCCAGGTGCCCTCCCATGCTTTTCCCCATACTAAAAAAGAGCCTGGAAGACACTTTTGGGAGCAATCCATGCACACATGAACACATTCTTCTTTCAAATGTTTCCAGATATCCTCCTGCAGAGAGAGCTCCAGAACGCTGGCAGTGGATCAGGACGGGCAGGTGACTGCCCAGCTCTGTCTCTCTTCCTCCTGCTGGCTGCCAGCTTCCTGCTGTGCCCTTTGACCTATCTCTACTCCAATTAACAAACCAAATGAACCAGCAGCCACAAGTGTAAACTCATGACATTGTGCCAGCCACAACCAGTCCATTTGCTCACGGGCTGCTCCTTTGATGCTCATTTGGGTTTGGCTGTTAGGCTGTGAGCTTTCTGCAAAAAGCATCTGTCTCCACTTATTTTTCCTACAAGAGCCAGTACTGATGTGGTTAATAACAGCAGCTAACCTTTGGCTGCTAAAGTATTCGCAATGCCACCCATAAAGCTGTGTCATATTTAGTGAGCTGTCAGAGCAGCAGCATCATTAAAAAGCCCAAGCACATAACTAATGTATGTAAAGCACTGCAAGGGATAATCATTTGGTTGGTTGGTGATTTATTCCAAAACTGATGGAAGCAAAGGGCTTGGCAGTGAGAACTGCTGAAGGGAGGGAAGCAGGGCAGGCTAACACTCATACTGGAACGGTCTTACCACCTGCCTTGCAGTAGCAAGTTCTGGTGAAAGCAGTACATGTGTTTTTTGAAACTCAAATGACCCTTCATGGTCTGTGGACTCACTCTCCTAATGACTTCTGCCTGGATTTGCAAGCTCTTTTTTTCCTTCTCTTCTCATTTCACATCAGAGGGATGTCAAGACTTTTTGCTGCTTAGTGTTAACTTTGTGTCTGTACACGATGTTCTCACTGTGCCTGCTGGGACCCGCGGGCTTTATAATTAGGGCCGGATTCAAGCAGCACCAAGCACACTTGCAAAGATTTTCTTCAAACCCAAACTTCCCCACTCCTTCCCAGCACTGTCCCTCCCTCCCTCCCAGTGCAGCTCTGCAGGCTGAAGGAGATTGCTGAAGAAAAAAGCCATGCCTTCCCCTCCTTGGCACCGGCTGGCTCTCCATGGGCAGCAGCACCACGCTGCAGTTCCCGAGCTCTCCTGCTCCTGCATTACCCAATCTCTTTGTAGCCTCTCTCCCCGTGGAGCTGAGACCTGCAGTCCTTCCCAGGAACACCAATTCCCTCCTGCACAGCCACGTCAGCCTCTCTGCACACCCGGCCTGACCCACAGAACCATCCCCAAGCCCCACAGGGCCCAGCCCGTTCAGAAGCTCCCACGGTGGGAAGACAAGACCTGTTGATTTCTGCGGTTTCATGTAAGTGTGAATTGATGAGCTACTTCAGGAAGCTAATATTAATTCCTAGAATAACGTGCAAGGGCTGCCTGGCTGATTACCCCTCATTCCTGTCTGCTTACAAACAATGATTACAGTCTAATCTCAGCACTCTTGGAGGAGCTGCGGAGAGTACCCTTCATCTACTGTAATTACGTTCCAGCTCCCTTGGAGCTGGAGCTCTTATTCACTCCTAGCATTATCTGCAGTCTAATCTAGTTGGCTGGAATGGAGGTGAAAATTACTCCAAAGAGCTGTAGTAAGCTCTTGCTGTAGCTCCAAAGCCTAGCTAAAGAAATCAAATTGTTTTGTGATGGTCAGACAAAGGCACGGGATGAAGGAGAGACGGATCCAGCACCTGGCAAAAGTGAGTGCTGCTGGCACTGCCGACAGCCGACATTGATACGACTCAATGAATCCTCCTTTCTGCAGGCATGTTCACCCTGCTGTATTTCCTTCAGCCTCTCAGCAGGATGGAGACACAGCAGACATCTCTGCAAGCTCTTTTAAAAGAAAGCCTTTTCCCAGTGGGACTGGGTCTTACAATCTCCCCAAGCTGCTCCTCCACACTTCAGTGAGGCCTCACACGGTACTTCGAGGCATTAAGTGTCAAAACATCACCAGCCTTTAGAATGAGATGGGAAGGTTTGGCTGCTTCCAGAAGTTTTGTTCTAAATATCAAAAGTCAAATACAGTATATGCCTGATTTAACCTTGCAAAGGCTTCCAGGCAACTTCACTTGGCCTAAAACCAATTCTAGGTAATGTGCAGGTCAACAACCTCTAAATCCACTTTCAGATCATTTAATTTTCTCCAATATCTATAGATTAGATATAATGACAAAATTGTTCCCTGTGAGGGTGGGGAGGCCCTAGCACAGGTTGCCCAGAGCAGCTGTGGCTGCCCCATCCCTGGAAGTGTCCAAGGCCAGGTTGGATGGGGCTTGGAGCAGCCTGGGATAGTGGAAGGTGTCCCTGCCCATGGAAGGGGGTGGAACGAGATGGTCTGTAAGGTCTCTTCCAACCCAAACCATTCTGTGACTCTGTGAAATTATATTTAACTGTTTCCCTTCAACATAACTACATTCTAGAACATCAACATTGCTTGCTGCTCTTGTTAAAAAGACACATGGTTTTACACCACCTCCTTGTGCAGGCACAGCTGAGACCCTCTGCTCAGCCACAGGAAAGACCTGTCCCTCCACGGCTGTGAGCAGGATCCTGCTGGTGGGGATGGTTCAGGATGATGGTAACATCTGCTGGCAACCACAGCAAGGGCTGTCCAGCAACCACAGCCTGCACTGAGCACTGTCTCTTCTTCAATACTGCTACAGGTACCTGTGAGATTGAACATGAAAGAAAATGTTTGCTCATGTTGCAATCCCATTTTGCCTTTGCTGGGGGGACAGGAAGCCACCCCTGTGAACAAAGCAAGGGCATGAGCTCCAGTGATGCCTGAAGCACAGGAGGTTTAACTGCAGCAATCTGGGAAGTGAGACATCATCCCCAAAGCCTGATCTCAAGGCAACCTGATACCTGGGCAGCCAAAGGTCCTGTGTTCTAATTAAGTGTTAAATCTAGTTTGGGGTATTTTTTAATTCTAGTGTAAGATGATTCTCCATCCTACAGTACCGTCACTCTTTGCTGTTCTGTAATTCAGTAAGGAGAACAGTTAATTAAGTTTGAACAACAGTGTCTAATGACTTCTATTTAAAGCTGTTCATAAAAAAAATACTAGAAGCCCTTAGAAATTACCCAAGTTTAGAAGCTAACATGGTACCTTAAGAGAATAAAGCATTACAGTCCTGCACACTTGCACTTTGAAGGCATTATCTTCTACCCCAAGCAGTGTAATGGAGCAAGGCAACCCCTCCTGCCCTACAACTGCTTATTTTATATTTAAGTCATGATGAGAACACCATGAAAATAACAAAATGTCCCTGGATGCAGGGATCAAAATGAGTGCTGGCAGCATCACTGTTAAGGGCAGCTCCATTTTAACTACTCTTAAATGCTGGAGTAATGCAGCAGCTTTGTGGAAACCTGTGGACCCTGGAGGGGAAAGTAAGAGAAGAAGCAAACAGGTCCTGAAGAGATGGGAAATACTGAACAACAAAATGAGACAGCCTAGAAAACCAGACCACAGTCCAAACAAAGCAGGATCATCCAAGATCTCAACAGGAGAAGGCAACCTCACTACAAATGGCTTGAGAAAGGAACTGAGGATAAGAGAAGGGGGAACAGAGGATTTTCTATTCTGTTTAACCTCTTGAGATCTTAATCCTTATGTTCATCTCTAGAATTCAACAACAGGCACAGAGGTTATGCTGAGACACGTGATGGAATAGGGACATTGCCAGCCCCTGCACCAGAGAAACTCCAAGAATAAAACACACAGAGATTTAGACACGTTACTGGTAGACGATAAACACTGGAATTAAGAGAGAAATTAATACGAAGATTGCTTAAATATTAGCCTAACTTAGCACAAAAGAGGAGATCTAGTACAGCATTAACCTCAGACAGACCCTTTGAAAACACATCCTGGGAGTTGTGTGCTCACTACACCCACTCACCAAAGTATCTCTAATGAGTTTCCTCCTACCTGGTGTGTTGGATCTGGAGGGAACCCCTCAAGGTAACTTCCTTCCTAGCCTTGCCTTCTGCTTCATGCACAGTCTGGGAGTTGTTTGGATTGCAAAAGGGAAGCCTTATTTTTCTTGTTCTTCTTGGCAGAGAAGAAGTGACAAAGATAACTATCCATCACTGCTGCTCAAGAGCATCACAGAGCCATAATGCAAGAATCACACCTGATTTATCTTCTATGCAGCCCAAATAAAAAAAAGATCTCTGGTCTGTCTTTACTTAAACTAAATCTTGCCAATGTAATAGATTTAAACATAAAAATGAAGCCTAGTTTCATCCTCCTTTTTGGAGTCAGCAAAGGGACATGCTGAAGGGATTTCAGTCTTCCCCTGATGGATTCCACAGGTGCCCCATCAGGGGGACCCATATTTACCTGCTGGCTGGCAAAACCATCCTGGGTGTCATATCAGCACTAAGCTCTCCCTGTAACTTGGAAAGTTTGCTCAATTCACAAAATCATCTGCAAGCTCCCATACCACATCTCTTATCCTCAGAGGATCATGAATCACCGAGGACTTGTAAGTATTGAAATTGTTAAAAAATAAATCAGCCTTAAAATTGGATGGATATACCAGCAGGCAAGAAAGGAGCAATATTGTAGCTTGACTCCAGGTTTTCAAAAATGAGGCAGAGAATATGAAGTCTTATTTCTTATTTCTTACAGAAACTTATTTCTGTACCAAATAAAACTAAACAAGCAATAATAAACCCCCAGGCAAAAATAATGCTAATAAATAAATACATAAATAAAACCACTCCCTTTCCATCTAGGATAATTCCCTAAAATTCTTAAGGGGAGGAGAAAAAAAAAAAAAAAAGAAAGAAACCCTGAGGATTAGGTTTAATTATTTGGATTTTCAAAGCCTCTGTGACAAAGCACCACCAAGAAGGCTACAAGAAACTGCCTGAGCAACAGAGCAAGGGATAAAGTGCTATTACAAATCCAGAAACTAACTGAACTAAATTAAAAAAGGAGGTATAACACACGATCAATATTCAACATAGTGAAAGATTACAGTGGCTGTTCCCCGAGGACCGGTTTTGTCTAACATATTCTTCAGCTATTTGCATAGGAGAGTGAGCTGAGATGTGGTGAGACTGCATATGACACGATTGGTTTGGGGGGCATTGAGCTGACCTTGGCTGCTCTGCCTCTCAGGAGCACTGAAATGCTTCATCTTCACTGCGGGTTGTCTTGGGAGAGGTTCACTCGCTTTAGTTACAGAAAATATAAAAACACAGCTGTTTAGCAGTTAAGGAGAAACCTGAGAAAGCACAGAATAATGAAGATATTTACTCTTTTCTTGCAAGATGCTAGGGAAATGATACCCAGAGGAACAGAATGGCAATTTTAAACAGATATAAAAACCTCTCTGTTCTCAAGTCCTGCATTGACCTCTACAGCTCACTGTCACAGGCTCTCTCTCAGATCAAGAGTTCAGAAAGTCCAAAACGGAATTAGACACATTCAGAGCAATAGTGGTGAAACACATTTACCAAAGCTTATGAGAAACATCTTTTATAAAGATACCACAGTAGTTTCCTGGGCAGGGTTACACCACTATGTGTTTTGAAATCTGAAAATAAACCATCTCTCTCTGTTTGAACAAGGGTGAAAAACCTCCCCCTCCCTTGCAAGCTATAAAAATTAACACTTTAACAGGAACTTGCACACCAGAACTGGAACACCTGGACAAACTGGCAGAGTCATTACTGCTCCCAAGTCACAGATGGGGAATGAGAGAGCAAGAGGCACTCAGTGGCAGTGCTGGATCACAGTCGTGGGATCCCTGGATTTCTTGGCTGTGTGCTCACCAAAAAACTGCCTTATCAGCTGACCAAACAAGCACAGAGAACCTCAGTGGGGAAGAAGAGGCGCCTCCTCAGCTGTTCTGACCTCCTCACCCATCCCACCCCACCCCAGATCCGCACTGCGGAGGGAACTCCCCAGGGAGCTGCTGCTTCATCAGCACCAGCGCGTACGGATGGGATCACTGCGGACACAGTGTAGGGAAACTTCCCAAACCCCGCTCCCTCAGTGCCCTCAGCTCCCTGCAGGGTGATTTCCATGCAGATTTTGCTGGCAGGCTCTGGAGGAGCAGCAGAGCTCCCATCCAATCTGGCCAGGAGCTCCAGCAATGCTCCCTCTCATTTTCACGCCAGGTTGCACACCTTGGTGGATCACTGAGGCTCGGCCTGCCTGCTGTCAGCTGGGCAGCAACTGTGCAGAGCAGGAGGTGGGGAGCTGAGGAAAGCCTGCCCTTCATGGTTTCCTCTTCGGGGTCAAGCCATCCCTGTGTCTAGCCACCAGCTCCATCCATAATCCAACCCCTTGCTTCCCTCTGGATGACCATATTTGCTTTTCTAATGTTCCTTTGACAGACAAACGTCCTCCCCCTGAGCTGGGCATTCCAATGTCTACACATATTCACTTATGATTAAAAAAAAATCAAAGATTAAAATTAGAAATTACTTTAAAACCTGTAATGGCTTGAGGAGTCTCTAGAGTGAAAGGGAGGAGGGGAAGGGGGAACCAGGGTTAATAAAAGCTGTTAATTAGAGTCAAATTTGCTGCTTAATGTGTCAAGAACTAGTGAGTTACGAGTTAATCAACTGTCTGAGTTCCTTGGGAGAGCAATAAAGCTGAAGCCTGAAAATGGAAGGACAAGGTCAGAGCCTTCAAAAGAGGTGTCTTTAAAACTGTTTAATCCTAAGGCCCAGGTTGTGAGACACAGGGACTCCCCCCCCTCTCCTGAACATCCTGTTCTATCACTGACCATCAGCATTCCAAGCCTTTCACAGTAGTCATCCTTCCTTTTTACCTTTTTTATCTGCTTTACTTGGGACTTTATAATATGGGACAAAAGGCACAGAAAAGATTGGTAACTCTTCAAACCCTTAATTTTTTGCTTCTGCTGTTCCCTTTCAAAGGATATTGCAAGAGCCCAAAGCAAAAGGCAGAAAAGAAACACAGAGGAGTTGTAGAATATCCATCCAGCCCTGAGTTCAGGAGCCACTTCCTTGTGCAAGACCTATCAACATTTCCCCACCCTGTGCAGTCAAAGGAGCTGGCACAGCAGGAACTGCCTTAGAGAATAAATTAATAAAAAACATCAGAGAGGAAAGAGTGAATAAAGCTTGTCAAAAAATGAAGGGTTCAGAGATGGAGCATTTCCCACATTTTAATGCATCTGGGAGATAGAAGGCAAATGATGGGTGATTTACTTTTGCCATTGAACTATGGAAAGATTTAATCTATTTTTACTCCAATTTACTCTTTGCAAGTCTAGCCTAGATGGAGCACATCCTTCTTCCCTGCAACACCCCAGCCACTGCACCACTGCCATTGCTAAAAGAAGAAAAGCTGCAGTTACTGTGGGACCTCTGCCATCACCCCAGAGCTTTCCCAATCAGGGGGGTGCAAAGGGAGATAGGAGAGAAATATTTACAGCACAGGACTCCACCAGACTTCCAAACTTCTGCTAAAACAGAAGGCATGAAAAACTGTTTTATTTTTTTGAGTGAGACACTCAGTTATGCACCTCCCAGTGGGGCACACACCCAACTCCAACGGAGCTGCTAATTCATGACTATCGTTCATCACTGGGCATTGCTCAGTGTGGGCACCACAGTGGGTCACAATTTCTTGCTCTTGCCACCACATCTCCCTCTCTCTTCTCTTCCCTGCTTGGTTGCCACTCTAAGTTTTAAAAGCAAAATACTTTTCCTGAGAGGTTTCTTCTCCTGCCTTGCAACCTCTACTTAGTTTAGGGGGCAAATGTGCTACGTAACTGTTGTGCAGACAGGACTCCCAGAGGTTGGGACTTGGCACAAAAAGGGAGAAGAACAGATGCTCATGGACTTCATTGCAAAATTATCCATAGTTTTAAACACTACATACAACATATTCCAGTAAACGTGAAGCAACAGGACGTGCCCTCTGAGTCCTTGTGGGCATCTTGGGTGCTCCTCCAGATCTTACCTGTATTTTCCATACTGCAACATTTCAGTACAGCAAGCAGCAGCCTTCTAAAATGTGGGGAGCATGAAGGATCATTTCACATACAGCCAAATAATCTTTTTAGCACTAATTTTCTCGTTCTCTACAACATCCAGGTCCTGAGGGAAAGCTAGCACTGGATGAAAAGATTAGTTGCTTCTGCATTAAGATGCTTGTAATGATTCAGCAACTTCAAGCCATCTTTCTACCAACAAGGAATCTTTGTGCATCTTCTATAATCCGATAGTTCAAAGTGACAAATAAAAGATTTTGACAGAAGTCATTACCACCTACAAAGCTGTTCTACATTTGTGAGTACAAATGGGTCAATTGTGCCCCAAACTTACAGCTTTATTCAGCTGAGGGAATAATCCCATCCTTTTTTTCTGAAAAGAAATCTACAGTTCTGCCTTCCCTAAAAGCAGTTCACCTGAAGCATCATCAGCAGAGCAAAGGCAGTGTCATGCACAGCTCTAGGTGTGATGGTTGCTTCCCAAAGAGCAGGTGAAGTGCACTGAGGACAGTGAGATCCCCTCATTGTGGGAGTGACCAGCTATCCCCCATCTGACTCCCCTTTCCTTTAAAACCAGGCACAATAAACTCCAGAAAATCTCAGCAAACCATTCTGAAATTCTTCTTTTCTGACAATTAATAGAGACCCTTTTTGCACCTCCTTCCACAGCTGTCTAGTGCAGAGGGAAGTGGAGAGGGTCACAACCTTAATTGTGGACACAAATTGTCTGCTGGTTCTTCTCTGCTGTAATGGGGAGGGGAGGTTGTGGTCACAGAGTAATGAGTGAGATTACACTGCAATCAGGGAACGAGGATGGGAGCTGGAGAGACGTGCTGAAGGCAGGGAAAACATCCCCTAAATTAAACCCCTATTGTTCACCTCATCTCTCTGCCTTGGTGGATAACCCATGAAACTCTGAGCTCCTGCCAGGAGCCAGTGTGAATAATTGCAGAGCATTTTTCCTACCTGTTGCTATCATAACTGTCGATGAGTGCACGAGCTTTACGCTCCTTTGAGCCATATGTATGGGAAGGTAAATTTTCTGTAATCCCTGGGAGTATCCTCTTCTCTTCCCAGTGAAATCTATACTGGGTTTTTTTCAGGATGAAGGGGTGCAAGTTGCACTGCTGAAGAATCACGAGTGCAGTACATGACTCCTCAGCACTTTGTGCACCATTAGAGCGAGGTTATTAACAGGATTATGGGGGCTGATGGCAACGAGCTCTCATCCCTCTGAAGGATGATGTGTGAAAGCAAGGAAGGCAAATGCAAATCTGCAGAGGAACCACACTCCATTCAAGAGGTGAATTAAGTGTTTCCTTCCCCTGAGATCCTCACACCTGAAGACAGCCCCATGGTCATAAAACCCTTTCCTGAAGACAGATGAAGAACAAGAATTCCACAAAGATGGCAAGACTAGAATCATCAGTGGTCATCAACATTTTGGGAAACAGAATCTGGGAAATACTGAGCAGGAACTGATGCAATGTGCTTTGAGATCTTCCTTTAGAAGCCTTCGTGTAAGACTGTAATGGCACCCTATACCCAGAGTGCTGTGATGCTAAATATAGCCATGCCCACTGAGAACAGCTTCAAGTCCTATCTTTGAAACTGCTATGGATATCAACTCTTCCTTCATCTCATTAGCACTGCTGTAAAGTGCCTGGCACAAATCTACATCAAATGAGTATAATTACAGGGGAAAGTACATTGCATTAACTTGTATGTCTGGCCTTCCCTTGCTTTTTCTGTCTTACCCCTGTACACAATTTTGTTTCTACTTTTCTTCACAATTCATCTTCTTTGTCCTTCTTTTCTTTCAGCCTTTCACCTACTCCTTATTTCAAGCCCAGAGTTGATTGCTTTCCTTTTTTTTTTCCCTAAGTTTGATTGATTTATTCCGCACTTACGTAAATTATTTTATACAAGGCGTATAAACTGTAGAACTCCCTGCAGAACAACACAAGCACTGCTCCCCGTGTAGGTAAGGAGACAAAAAAAAAGTTAACAAAATGCTAAATTAAGTAAGAATCTCTTACATCACACTTTAAAGCCTGCCAAATCTGACTCTTCAGCTGTACTGCAACAGCAATTTTCTAAGACACAGGTCTTTTTCAGGTAAAAACTTTTAGTGTGAGACAGAAAAAAAAATAGAGGTTCTTCCACCTGCTCCAGCAGCGACCAGGGGACAATAAACCTTTCAAACAAACAGGGTGTAAGTTGTCAGAAGGTCACCACTGCATGGCCCCAAAACAATGCCATTCTCTTTGCCTGCTATAAAAAAGAAAGGGAAGGAAGACAAGGAGAGGTATTTACTTTTTATATCTCATCTGAAACACCTTCAGGTAAGTGATCTCTGCTGAAATGCATTGTATTGCTCAGTCCATCCTCACTTAATTCATCTCATGAAACTCTTAAATGGTACCCAGGCTACAGGCTGGCACTCTACAGAGATGGGAATTACATCCCTAATTACAAGATATGGTACTGCCCTAATAATAAATCCTGTGCTCAAGAAGTCCCCACCCAGGGGAATGAGCCTTGACCTCTTTTAACAAAGACTGCAAAACAGTTGATAAGAACATTAAAGCAAGTTCCTGCTCCAGAAACCAGGCATTTGCTTCTTCCAAGCACTCTGGGGCTGGCTGCAGAAATGAGCTTTGAGCACATCTCTCTAGCTTGAGCTGGTGACAGTTGTCTGTCCTCCAGCTCAAACACAGATTCGGCAAAAAGCATACAGAGGTGCAGAAGGGGAACTAAACAGGCAGTGTTTCACCTCCACATAGTCACTTGTTTTACCCCACAATGCTCAAACAGCACCAGGACAAGCTCAGCTCGACAGGTCCTTTCCAGGCACTGCTGAAGAAATTAATCTGAATTTTCATGCATCTTCAGGATGAACTTTCACAACCTCTGGAGATGATGGGCTCCTCTATGAAATGCTCAAAAGAACTGGGCCTTGCTAACCTGTCATTATTGCTCCCTGCATTTCTTTACAAACAGCACCTCTTGCCCTAAGAGCTCTCCCACCTCACACTGCAGCAATCTCAAACTGGGGCCAGGTTTTCTTCTCCAGCACAGATTTGTAGCATTTAATAGCAAACCTTCAATTACCACAGTGCATGACCGTAAAACTTGCTCAACTGGAAATGTTCACTTATTTCTAACCTTGCCTTCAGTTATCTTCTTTTTTTTGCCCCCGAAGCCATCTCAAACAGTATTCTCCTGGAACCTCTGTGCAGCCTGCCTAGCACAAACCTAAACCATTAGTCAAAATGATTTAAATTATATGGAAATATATATCTCTCCTTCAACACCAAACTGGGAACGTAGCTCCTAATGGGACATCACTACACATTACTCATAAGGCCAAGACATGTGGCATTTCCCAGGGAACATGCACATTCTCCTTTTTATGCTGGATGACTTATAAGCAGCCATCAGTCTTTTCCTTCTAGGGGTGTGACTTTCATACACATAATTTGAGTCCTCAAAGTGAACCCCTTGATGTGGATTCCACCTGCCTCAGAGAAGGAAAAAAATATTAGGGAAAAAAAAACAACCAAAAAAAAGGTCTTGGAAATATATAGCAACAAGAAACTGGCAGGACAAACTCACACTCCCACTGTGCCAAATTGCAAGTTTAGTAATTCTGTTTTCTTCCTGCTGAGTGGAAGGTGTCATTAGCTGCTGTATTTAGAGCCACAGAAAAGGTTCTTGGAGCAATCCCCAGCCTTCCTCTGAACCAGGTGGCTGCTGACCACAGGAGCTCTCTGCAGCTGGGGACCTTCACCTTCATCTGCCTGCAGTCACCACTTCCATTTGGAATGGAAATAAACAGTGCAAGTGGAGCTGTATGAAGAGAAACACTCAGGCTGTGCTGTCCTCCTCAGGGCTGCAATTCATCCCTGCACCACCACGGCCACTTTAAAGCCCCTGCTCTGCATAAAGCACTCTTGGGTGCTTTTAACCCCAGAATAGCTTTCCTTCTGGGAGAGGATTTCTCCTCTAGGCTGGTCTCTGTGGAGCACCCATTGAACCAAATCCTCATTTCTGAAGATTATTATAGCAATTCAAAGAATCATCGTCTTAACTGCGGGAGCCTTGGAAAGGGAGCACAAAGGCTTTGAAAATGCCCTGCAAACCATGCAGTGTGCACCTGGGCTGGAGTCTTGTCTGCTGGCAACATTCCTACAGGCTTTTGAGAGTGTCAGCCCATCAGCCCAGGAGGACAAACGTGCCTACCCATCGCTGGAGGCTTTGCCATGTGATGGAGGAGGAATGGTGGAGAACGGATGGGATGGCTCAAGGGGATTTCAGATAAATTAAAGACACAGATCCATAACCATAGGGGGTGTCTTCATGATTCCTTCAAGGAGGAGCAAGGGGAATGGTGAGGAATTGCCCCTTTGGTGTGGTGACTGAGGCTGGGAGCACCCCATGGTTTCCAGAGTTGTTTGGGATGGTGGAAGTGAAGACCACCTGTGCTGACAGAGAATTGGGAGAATCTGTGCAAACATTCATTATTTATAAGACAGCTGTCCAGAGGCAAATTGCCTGGAATCCATTAAAGGGAGAAATCCCAGCTCCCTCTGGCAGTTGCCTGGCACAAGCCTTTTCCACTGGCAGAAAAGGGAGGGGGGAAAAAAAATTCACTTTCATTTCTAATTAATCTTCTGGTATATAATACTTTTAATTAGGAGGAAAAAAAACCCTGTGTGCTCTCTGAGAGAGGAAGGAAGGAGCCAAAAGAGAGGCAGAAAGCTCTGGCATCTTGGCTGTAGTTCAGACCTGGCCTTTAAACCTGAGGAGCAGGTGAGCCCCAGCTCCTTCTCTCCTCATGATGTGACCAGAGCCCCCCAAGGCTTCGGGGGCTGCTCTGGAGGAGTGAGACCCTGTGTGTGCAGAGCTGGCTATGTACCCTGGGAAAAAAAATCCAGGTGAAGGAAAAGTACTGGAAAAATGCCTTGGATAGAAATGAAGAAGACTCTGTTGGACACAGCATGGGCAAGACATGGAGAAAGGCCTGGGGAGAAGGAAATACAACCCATACATTATCTCTTCAAATTAATAACCCCCAAAAAACATTCCTTCCCCAACCCCAAATTTCCCAGCCCTTCTTTTTCCTAATGTCTCTCTTCCCTGCATTCATTATTAATGCCGCTGGGGGTACAGATTTGCACTTCGGTTTCTGAAAAATTAATTCAATGATTAAAATTTCAGTCTCTGAGTAATGAAAGCAGCTCAGGCAAGCTGGAGATGCCCCTTTGCAGTCTGAAGACTTTTGGTGTGATGCCCATTTACCCCCTACATAAGAAGCCTCCCTGTAGACTTGGCTCAAGGGGGAAAATATGGTAGGAAAATGTGGTTTTAAGTTGATTAAATTCTGGATTCGTGGAGAAGCCATTTCAATTTAATACCCTATGGAGTCTGTATTCACCACAGAGAGCAAACCCCAGGTTCTTCCAAGGCTCAAGTACTCATGGCTTTCCACAAGACCCCTTGGGTAAGGGCAAATCTCCAAAGAATGTAAATATTAATCAATGCTGTACATCTATCACTCACTGACAGGCTGATTGCAGGCTCAGAGACTTTTGGTATGGCTAATGACATTTTCTGTGACACTGTGCTTAAAATGAAAGAATAGAAGAGAAAGGTTCCTGGAGAAAGACATCATCTCAACTCATAAAAAATACCTATTTTCTCATCTGTACCTACACTATCAGCAGAAAGAGCAAGACTCCAGGAACCTGGTAACTGGTGAGGAAAGGGCAGGTGACACAGCACCCACTCCTGGATGGCAATTTCACCTCATTCCAGAAACACAGAGACTCCCACAGCAAATTCAGCTCAAGGAAGGTCCTTTCCCAGCCTGCAGCAGAGCTACCCTTCCCACCAGCTCCATGCCAAAGCAAAAAGTGGGCAAAAGACCTGCATAATTCTCCACCCTCAACTCCCAGCACTGTTATTTTTATTTATTTTAAAATAAATGTGAGAGGGATGTCAGAGCTGTGAGCAGCACAGGGAGCCAAGAAGCTCAGAGCCCTTCTCCAGGCTGAGATTAGAGGAGATGGAAGGGTTGGATTTAACCTTACACATCCCAATTTCTTTCCTAAAAAATAGCAAAATAGAACAAATATACATAAAAAACACCCTGCCTTTTCAGTAGCATTTTGCTTCAATATTTAGTTGGATTTTTACTCAGCAGAATAAAGACAGCTAAAATGAACAGAGTCCTTGGGAAGCAACATCTTGGGAATATGGTGGAATCACAGGGCAGCACTGGCAGGACACTTCTCACCAGCCAAAGCAACACTGCTTGTGCTGCCATCATGGGGAAAAGAAATGGTCAAAGAGGAACAGGAAGCTTTGCCAAAATCCTCCACAGGCAGGAAAATAGCAAAGCTGTGAAGCTGAGATCTGATTTTCTCTGAAGCAACAGGATTAGCGACAGCCCACACTGCAGTTCAGTGGGGTCAGGGTAACTGAAGGAACACCCAGCGCTGACTCAAAGCCAGCCCCTGCATTCAGACACTGCACGGCTGCTCCCGAAATATTTTATTAAAGCAAAGTTTCTAAAACTCTACTGATTTGTGAATTCTGGGGGAAAACCCAAACGTAGCTCCAGAAGAACACATGCTGTGTACATCACCTAACAAAAAGCAATGCACAGAAACCTACTTTTTACCACATTTGCTGAAACTTTGCCAGGTGAACGTGCAGAGCATCGACTGCTTGGAAAACTCGACACTTTTCTTCCTCAAGGTGTGGCTTTGTAGAGATTTCAGAATAGATGGGCTTTTATGTGCTGTTCAACTCTTGAAGCTATTCTAAGCTGAGCCTTTAGCACTCGGCCCTGTATCTACAGGGCAGACAGAGCATCAGGACATGCAGGATGAGCTCCCTCACAAGCTTTCATGTGCCAGCCTTCCCACCTTGGGACAGGTTAATTCATCTTGCTCTTGGAGTCCAGGTGGTTTTACTGAGCCTGCAGCTATTAAACTTTCCCTTCTGAAGAGGCTCCTGAGCAGGATCCATCCCAAGCCAAGTGATGACGTGCTGGGGGCACAGCCCTGACGCTCTGCGCAGAGCAAAGAGGAAATGGAAATGCTGGAACAAGCACTTTGGCACAGCTTCTTGGCTGGGCTAAAGGTTTATTCCTGGGATGCTGCTTTCCTGCAGACTAAGGAAAATTAAATTTAGCACTTTGCAAATAAATAGGTTAGGGCTGAAAGGACACTATTTAGGAATTTACTGCACACAGCAGCCTCAGAGATTATAGATCCATCACCGTCTATTACCTTGCTAGTTACTGCTTCCACTCTGTCTATCTTCCCTACTTACAGAGCGGTCCTTTCATCAGGTCTTTTTCTGTTCCAACTTGAAACTGTCATCATTCTAATGGGATTATATGAAGAAAAACAACTTTGGGCTGCAGTGACTCTGCCAAAAAGCCAAGGACAACTCCCGTGGTTCCCCAAGACAACGCCATGACATTCCTGCCTGACAGAGACATGCACAGATGTCTGACAACCTCCTGAACAGCACAGCAAGAGACAGCTGTTTACACACATGTCCAAAACCTCTGGGCCTCCCTGCAACTGTCAGCTGGGCCTTTTCACCACCCACAAAACACAGGAGGCTTCACAAGGACTGGCAAACCAACAGCTGATGGCAAATCCTGCTGCAGATTCATCATCACTACATGGCACGTGGCAGTCACCAAAGGCACCAACACGATTATAAACCCCACCTTGTACTGCTCTCCACTCTCTACTTCAGAGAAAAATCATCTGCAGACAGTTCCCTCTCCAGGGTTGGATGTGTCCCCAAAATGCAAAGTGACAGCCAGCACAGGGAACATTCCCCAGAGACTTCCATTAAGACAGACAAACCCTTCACTTAAAGGTTTAAATTTATGACAGCTCCCCAGAACACGGCTGAGATAGATCTACTGTTATCAGCTACCTGCTTTAGCTGAAACAGAGTAGGGGACAAACTAAAATTTTCAAGTCTTAGTTTGACACATTCCCTCCAAGATACAGGCACACTGGTTTGTTTTCTTTCGGAACTAAAAGATGCCATTAAAAGATAATCTTGGCAGTTACCAAAGCTGGAGGTCCTCCTCAGCTCTCAAATTCCCTACTTCCCTCACTACGTGATTTAAGACAGATTTGACATAAAATACTTTTCAGTACTTCTTCCTCAAAGGACATTCTCATGCAATTGGCAAAACTGAAAATACATTAAATACAAGGGCCTAAAACAGTACAAGTTACCTGCTCATAGCACTAACACTCACATGGGGCAGTGGGAATGGTTTTTGTGTGGAGTTAGAGTGATTTGTGGACTTGCCTATTTGAAGCAAATGGGAGAACAGGAGAGGGTTTTTTTACCATTTCCATGAATCTGAATGAAGACAGTTGTTACATTCTCAAATCCTTAATATTATCCTTACTATTAAATTATTAGAGCTGTATCCATGTGAAGTATTAATTCCTTAAGTATACAGACTGTAAAGAGCTGAGCTGCAAGCACTGTTGCTCTGTAGCATCAGGTAGAAATCCACCAGAATCCCAGCAGTCAGCCCTTGCACAAAGCTCTCCAGGAGGATTTTCAGGGTACTCCTGCTTTCTGCCACTGCTCTGTGGGCACAGCAACATTAATGGATTGAGAGTGCACCAGTGATATGATCTGGAGAGCCTGCATGGCACACCATGCTTAACACTCCCTGATGCTGTGAAGTGCATCAAATCTCCAGGATCTGCCCTGACTGGATGCCTGATGTGCTTCCAATCCTCCCCAGCAGTAACTGCCTCCAAACAGTGGTAGGATGCCTCAGAACAAAGTAGAAGGTATGCTCACAGTAGTTATCTTTGCTTTTCTACAAGTGGCTTCATAAAAAAACCCCAAAAAAACTCTGTTTAGATGAGGGTCTTGGGGGAAACCCAAACAAGGCAGAGGCTGGGATCCCATGAAGGAGAGCTGCCTAAAAAGCTTTGAAATATGGGTTCTTATCTTAAGCTGGCAAGCCAGTTTGAGAGAAAGCACATTAACTGGTTTATGCTGTGCCAACTTCATGGCTAAGAACCATGTAAGAATTGAGCTTTTAGACTGTCAAGTGTGGAAGAAATACAAGGATGATAGAGGAATTGTATGGTTGTGAGATGCTGGCTCCTGTCTCGCTCCTGATGGGGGCCCTTTGGCTGCCAAAGGGGATCTGTGACCACAACACCCCATTCTCTGCTTCTCACTAGTCCCCCATTCCATCCTTCTCCCTCACCTGCCAAATGTGGTGGGAAAGAGCCAATTGCCCCATCACCCAAACTGAATTTAGGCTGAAATCTTACAACTGAAATCCTACATGAAGGCACAACACAAGCATTTATGTTCACAACAAATAAAGGAGAAGACCTTTCTATGAGCCCAGACACACCTTTCAGATGAGGCAATAGATGTCCCAGGGCCACACCAGCTTGAGAATCTTTTGCTGTGTCTCCATACTTGTGAACAATTTTTATACACCCAAACACACACCCTCTTCCCTCCCTCAAGGTTAGAAAATCCTTTGCCCCATTCAAGAACAGGCAGAAGTTTTAACTCCTGGAAGAAGAGGTAAGACCTAATTATATTTGTATTTAAACAATGTGCTCAAGAGAGAAGAGAGGCAGTGACTACCATCCCACTGGTGGCTTTGTGCAGGCTGAGCTGTGCTGCTGTGACCTGGGCACTCACTGCTGGGTGCTTGGCTGGATGTTGCCAGCTGCACCTCAGAACTGTTTCCTGGAACTAACTGCTTTTCCTAGAGGTCCTCTCACAAACCTGTTCCCAGAACATGCAGGGAAAAGGTAAAGGAGTGGTACAAAAGCCATCTTGAAGTCTCTTGGCAATACTCTCACTGCATGCCCTCTGCACCACCACCCACCCCTCACAGCCAGCTGAAGAGAGGCTTCAGGGGCATCCATGTGGAATCACAAGTGAAGGAAAGGTCTGCAGGGATTGCTGAAGTCCCTGACAGCTTCTGTCACACAGGGATGGCACAGAAGATGCCATGACAGTCTTGCTCTGGCTGAACGTGCTGCCTTGGAGCAGACCAACACCTGCACAGAGACCCAGAATGGGCCCAAGGCACAAGAGCTGACCCGTCCCCTCCCTCCTGTCCAAGGACAGCAAACAACAGAGACTGTGAAGCAGCCAGGGAAGATGACTGAGATGCAGGGTACCCAGAAACTCCAGCCTTTTTCCCCCACAAAAGGATAAAAACCTCCAGCAATTTCTGCCGCTTTTCATGTGCAGCTTTGAACAGAATCATATGCAAGCCACCAGCAGGCTGTGGTTTGCTGACACGGCTCTGAATGTTCTGCAAAATCACAACAGAGCAGCCAGGGACAGTAAACAAGCATGCATCAAAAGCTGCTTTGCAAAACACCCATTTCGTGTGTGCTGCAGCGAGGCTTGGTATTCCCCCATCACCCAGGCTCAAGGCACGGCCTTTTCCTTAAAGAGTGCTGATCACACAACCTCTAAGTAGAACATCTTTTGAAACTACCAGAGACTCAAATAAATAAATAAACAAATAAATAAATATATAAATAAAATTATCTGAAGATATTTAATGCCAGTTGGGGGTGGTGGGAACCCACAGAAAAGGAAAGGAGCACTAGTGCAGCCCCAAGCCCCCTCAGGATGCACCATGTGCCTGAGGGATAATTTCCTGCATCCATTGCTGTGCAAGAAAAGCCATCTGCCCTGGTTACATCTCCAACTCATCCACATGCAGCTTCCCCACCACAGAACATTTTGAAAAGCTTCTCAAACCCATGAATTGTAATATCTGGGAGTCCATGAATTGTAATATCCTGCACCCAGGTGAGAGGGACAGAGAAAATCAGAAGGTTGAGTGACCTACAGCAGATTTAGCAGCAAAGATGGGAACGGGAATCCAGGAGGGGTTTTGCTTATGTCCCCTCTGCTTTATCCCTTTTTTAGCACTGTCTGTGTCTCACAGTGCGTAAACACGTCCCTGCCAGCCCACACAGTCCTTTGTAAGCTGCTCAAACACAGCAGCAGGCGGACACAGACATCCTCCTCTCCCGAGACCTCCCACAGCGACACTGGGCACAGCCAGCGACAAGAACAGCTCTTCTTCAGCAAATTCAATCACGCAGGTGCTGGGGCCATGGTGGGGGGGAGAGAGAGGGTTTTATTAGAGCAGGTAAGGCAGGCAGGACCTGCTCTGCCTCCTGCTCGCTGGCGCTGCCACCTCTGTGCTGTGTGGGGCTGCCCCGTGGCACCAGGATGGAGTCACAGGCTCTCGTTTGGGGCACAGGCACGACCTGCCCCATGCCCACCCCCTGTCCCTCCTGGGCCACACATGTTGCCACACCAGTCTGGATGGTTTAATTAAATTCTTATCAGTGACCTGTGCTCCTTGATGGTGCACATGACTCGCCCCAGAAAGCACAGAAAGCACTTGTGTTTCATTAAATTAGAGATTTCAATGAAGGGGATTTGGAGGGAGATAAATTGCAAACCTACTAAAAAAAGAAGGTGTGTTCCAGTAATTTTGTTAATCATTGTTAATGCAGAATCATAGAATCGTTTAAGTTGGAAAAGACCAACTGTAAATCTAATGCTGCCAAGGCCACCAGAAGCCTGAGAAAGATGGTGAGGTCCTTCAGCTGGGATGGCTGATGCCTGTCACAGCCTGGATGAGGCTATCAGCAGTTCTGACAGTGAAGGGGGGCTGAAGTCAGGTGAAGAATTTGTGTGGATAATTCCAAAGCTGCCTTTTTTCAGTGCCCTGCTCCTTTGCCAAAGGAAGTGCAGATGGAGAGGCAGAGCTCATGCCAGCACAAGGAGGGTGCTGTGGGGAGGGAAACCTGGGAATACCGCAGTGGCACTGCCATGTCCTTGAGGAATGAAGGAGCAAAGGGAAGGGAAAGTGCAAAACCAACTTGGTGGTCAGCAGCTGATGATTGCAAAACAAACAGGGAATTGCAGAGAGACAACCTGAAGCTCAGAGAGCCACCTTATGTTTCTTGTCCCAAACCAGGCCTGCTTTTGTGAAGTGACAGCCTTTGTATCTGCCTCAGCAGGGTAACACATCAGTCACTCCAACAGAGAGGATGCACCCATGAGCAAGACAAACCTCTGACCTTTCAGAAAGCCTCACATGCACCCTTCTCCTGCTAGTCAGGAAAGACTCTGTCGCTGGAATCATGCTCCAACATCATCAGCATTAATTACCTCCATGCCTAGGTTTACCTTGGCAGACTCACAGGCATGGCAGGAAGAGGAGCAAGTGGTCCCATCATACTGGAAACAGGTCCTGTGCCAGCCTGGCAGGTAACAGGGGAGGGTATTCCCCAGCCCAAAGGTGCTCTGTGCTCCCCACCAGCACCGTCCATTCACCCTCACAACAGTCCAGTGACACTGGCAGGAGCATCATCCACCTTGTATGGGTGGGGAAGAGAGGCTGACAAAGAACATTCCCTTTGTTCACTTGCAAGAAGGCTTCAGCCCAGCCTCCTCAGGCCTTTGCTCAGAAATTCTGCAGTCAAAAGAAAACCTTCTGTTAGATTTTTCCACTATACTCGAGGTGACTGGCTTCATTAAAAACAAAAAAAGGAAGAAGCCCTAATGTGCACTAGGGAATAGGCAGCTGTTCAGGGAGGCATATGCAGTAAGAGATAAACTGTGTAAGGAAGAAAAAAAAGCACCAAGAAGAGCAATTTGAAGACAGTAGCAAGAATTAAAGTTAGGTCCTAACAAAACAGGCTGCTACAATATCTGAAAAAAAATTACATGTGGGAAGTTTAAACACAGGATTTGATGCTGTAACACCACAGGTTGCTCAGCAGCTCCTTTTAGAGGCTGCTGATTAGTGCAACCCAAGATGGGTGCTTGCTGACCCTCCCAGGAATCCCAGCAATCATCCAGCAGGAAGGCACAGCGATGGCAGGCACCCCCGGAGCTGAGCCGAAATCAAGTCTCCAACAACCACATGGGCAAACTGAAAACAAAATATGAAAATTAAATAACCTGTAATTAACAAGAATGAGGAGTTAAGAGAGGCCTACAGTCCCTAATCAATCTCTTGCTGCCTGGCCTGCTCCACCGATGAGCCCCATTGTTAGTTTTGATTGTGTGTGCAAGAGTGCGAGACGATGGCTGGAAGAATAGCTCTCCATCAAAACTGTGATTTCCTTCCCCCTTGAGACTCATCAAGGGTGAAGAGGAGGAGAGGGGAGAAGATAGAGACACGAAAAGAAACAAACAGCTACAACAGGCTTCTCCAAGACACTCTGCTATGTTCAAGAAGGAATATCAGAAACTGCAGGTATGCCAAGAATTTGGACTCAAGAATCACAGCTCCCAACAGTGCTGTCAGCTTCAAGATGAAACAAGAGCACTCAGGAGAATAAAAGTAATCCCTGCATTAACCATCCTGCTTATTCTGAGGTGTACATCATTCACCAGTGTGCTCTGGCCAAACTTGTTCTCAGATTATGCTGAAATCTCAGCAGAACAAACTCCCTCTACACATTTAACCACACGAGTTCTGCCTCCCCCTTTCAGCCAGCAGTTTGTCAGCATCATTTTGAGTTTGAAAAACAGTCTCCAAATTCTTTCTTGTTCAATCCAGCCTCATTTCCCTCCTGAACAGAATTAAACTACTGCATCTTGTGCACACTGCTGCCCTGTTGTGTCTCATGCACCTGGTCAATACAAAATTGGCAAGAGGTCAGTGAGCTGTCCAAGACATGGGGCAAGCAAAGGAGGACCCAGCCAGTTAAAGGTGGTGTCTGTCCTTCCACCATACCCTTCCATATAAAGGAAAGCAATATCCCATATCCTTTTTTACACTCTTATGCATCTATGGTGATTGACAAAAGAAGCAAGTGTTCATTTTCATGTGGCCCCGAAGTTTGATAGTTACAGTTTCCCTCACAGATCTGCAAACTAATTCTGTATTTAACTCCTTACAGAGGTGTGCAAGAATGGTGTGTGTACACCAGCTTTGCACAGCTTTTTAATTTATCAGGTTGTAGAAAAGCTGTTGATTTTATTTGATTTTGTGAGTGTATTACCAATCCAACAGGACACCAATAAAGGTTTTGTTTTGCAGCAAGAAGTGCCAGCCATGGAACTGGTTAAATTCTCAGGCTCTGTCAAGATGCATGTGGTTCTGTTTGCTGTCTGGTATCTTGGGTATTCTCTCTCAAGGAATACAGCCTATCAACCTGGGGATGCTCTTCAATGAACTACTGCTGGTGTTTGGGTTTTCATTTGATAATTTTGACAGAAAATAACAACATGAGTGAGACCTGGAAGCAGAGAGAATTCTGTACTCTGCAGGACTAAGCTCTGAGGATATAGAAAATATCTGTCTAAAGCCAGCCTTTGGCCAGGATTGTTTATGAGCTCAGACACGTAACACCACTGTGACACTGGAAAGAATAAGTTTGGTTTAACTTCCTTCCCAAACAATTTAGACCCAAATAACTCAGGCATGAATTATCAAGAAATCTGATTACTCCTTTCTAAGAAAGCAGAGGAATCTGCAGTTTGGAAGACTGCAAACATTGACAATTACACAGGATCAGACCAATGACCTGTTCAGCCCAGGATCCTTTCAAAGTGACCAGCCCCACATTGATGCTGAAACACTGGAAACAGTTTACCTGAGCACTGAGGATAATCAAGAACAGATTGCTCCCTCTTCTTTACTCAAGTCTTCACTCACATTTCCACAAGATGAAGTTGAATGTTGCCAAGTACAGCAGCAGAAAAACCATTTCTATACCCAAGCCAAAAAATAAGCAGAACAAAGGGGAATTCTCTTCCTAACCTTTATAGTAAGGAGTTGCCTTTAGCCACCCAAGCAGAGAGCTGTGAATGTTCCTGCTTCAGGTAAATGTACATATTTAATGTAAAGCTAAATATTACTATTTGTCCACTAAGATATCTTAACATTTTAGAAAATGCACTGGCCTCCTGCTCTCAGTAGTTCCTTGAAGCCATAGGGTCTATCAAATAAAAGGATTTCTACTCTTTTTCTTTAAAATTGATTGACTTCAAATGCTTTGGCTGGGACTGTGTCCTTAGGCACACACAAAGACAAAAGCCTGCAATTTAATTTCTTTCCACTGTTTGTTCATTTGTACAAGTGTTTCCAAATCATCTCCTCTTCAAATTTGACCAGTCTTTCTGTTTACTGAAGGACTTTCTTTGTCTGAAACAACTGTCATTGCCTTTCTAAAGACCTCATTTCCTTACTCCCATTCAGGACCCAGGCAGAGACAAGGATAAACAGCACAATGTACACCTGGCCAGGCAATGACAGCCTGATTTGCCACTGCCTCATTCCGAGCCGGATAAGCTGATCTGGAGGCTCCCCTGCAATGCTTGTTTGTTTTAACAGATATCTTTAATGGCTTGTTACAAAGGGAGTCAGTGCAGTTCCTGGATATCTGACGGGTGGGCTGGTCTAGACACACCAGTGGAACATCACAGAGAACACAAGGTCTGTGCCATGGCTGGACACATCTAATGGAGCAGCAACGGGGATGGAATACGAACCTGTCAAGTGCCCCAGGAGGTACAGTGCATTACAGCCCACAAAAAAAATCATCAGAATCTAAACTCCTGGTGAGGAATCTGTGGCAGTGCTTTCCACAGCGTTTAATTGAAACAATAAAAAGGAGCAAACAAGCAGGAGCGCGCTGTGAAGCCTGAGATGTGCCTTTCTGCCCACGCACTCACAGAGGGGCTGGAAATCACTGGAACATCCTTCAAGCTGATGAGCTCATCTGTTGCACTGATAGGGATCACCAATAAATACTGGTATGGCTTCATTGGAATTCAGGGCTCATTTATGGATGCAGTCATTGCCATTCCCAGCACAGCACTGTGATTAACCCTTTCACTGGAGCTGTAATCCCAATTAATGCAAACTGGCTGGACACATACAGTAGGTGGATAATAAGCTCCACTACAGTGACAGCACACCTTGGCCAGGAAAACCAAGCATATCTTTCATCTTCATTTAGCTTTGAAGGGGTTACATTACAGGAGCTCCTACTGCATCCCTCACTTAAAATTAAATGCCACCAGCAGTGCTACTGAAATATGCTTTTAAAGTTTACAGCCAAACTACAGAAGCTTGTAAAGTGCCAAGGGACTTCTCTGGTTTAATTATATAGACCCTGTTCCATAAACTGCTTGAATAGAATAAATACAAATAGCATCCATGCTTTGTGACCTCTCTGGGTTAATGAAATGCACACAAACACCCACAGTCTGCTATGGCTCAGAAATTCCACAGCATAAACACACAACCCTGCTGGAAGCTGTAGTCAGGATTCAAGCCTTCATACATACATGAGAACCAGCTGTCTGGACTCAGCAAGGAAATAATTTGTTGTTTATATTCTACTACTACTCAAAGCTGCAGTCGGTGGGAATTGTCTGCGATCTACTGAACAGGGAGAAAGAGTCGGAAATTTTCTCGTTCATGTTCTAATTAGCAAATCTGCTCCTCTTGTCCAGAGAGGTGGTGAGGTCAGAGAGGCTGAGGAATTCCAAGAATCAATAAATGACCCACTCTTGGCTCTAGGAAATGTGAGATCTTCTCTACCTGGTGCCACTTACCTCCATCCTCGGAACATACTTGGGAATAAACACTTGAGGGAAGAACAGAAAGCAGGAAGAATGTGCAGAGAGAGAAATCTCTCTCGGTACTTTATTATCCCCTCTCCTGCATATAAGTTATTTATATTGCCATTTCACGAAGGACAGTTTGCTCCTATTAGAGAGAAGCTCTTGAGCTGCCAACCAGTTCTTGTTCATGTGGCCAGAATACAATTTTCTCACATTTTCTTAACTTTCTCCAAGCATGGTAACTCTCCTGGGGTGCAGAAAAAACTGCAATTTGTACTGTCCAGCCATGGCATCCAACAGACATCTCCAGGTGAAGTTTCATTCATTACATAATTAACACCACAGGTGTGAGCAGAGGTCTCTGGAGGTGTTAGGGCAGCACTGCACCATCTCAACAGAGCACTGGTTTTGGGATTCAACGGCAGCACCTTAAAACCAACAGAATTATTCTCTTCCCTGGGCACTGAGCTTTCTTTTGTTGCTGCCATGTGTCTCAGGTAGTCCAGAACTCTCCTAAGGCCAAACAATATGACTGTTTTGGGGATATTTTCCTAGTTTTACTAAAGATCCTATGTGCTGTCTTAGACATATCCTCACTTGCTTTATTTGTTGGGTGTTACTTTTTTTTTTTTTTATCTTTCCCTGAGGCTCTGAAGTTGCAGAACAGGAAAAGATTTGTCCTGGTATGGAGAGAAACAATCTTGCAGCCATCCACATGTGGCACACAGCTGCAGGTCTGCAGAAACAGAACTTCCCCACTTCCTGCTTGTAGAGTTCCCTCCTGTACTGAACACTTCCAAAACCTTTCATAAAGGAGGCTTGCCCTAGGGAGGATCAGTGGGAGGCAGGTATGATTTTAAGTGCTGTTGTGTTTGCCACAGAGAAGAAGAAAGTTCTCCCAGTGATCTGTAAACTTGGGCTGCTGGCACTTGAACCACCGTAAAGACAGGATTTAACAGCTTGGTGACTTCTAATGTCACACCTCAGCTCTCTAATGCATCAGCCCAGGTTTGCCAGCTGGAAGGCAACACAGCAGAAAAACAGCCCCTCTATCAAGCCACAACCTCACAGCCCACCCAGCCAGACCAGAACAGCACCCGACAGACAGAAGACAGACTGTTATTGCTACTCATCTGTGCTGTTCACATAAATGGCACTTCACACACACCAGGATGAGTTGCTGCTCAAAAGGGATTCCAATTTACATAAAGACAAGATGATGACAAGCAGACAAGCTAGAGGATGGTAAAAAAAACATAGGGACATATATCTCATAGTGAAGTAATGATGAGCCTTGATGGTTACATAAGGTTTTATTACTGCGGCATATAACTGATAATATAAAAAGGTGAAGTGCCAGGCCAGATGCCTGAGGTATTATGCATATATAATCTCTTCTCTTTACTCCAGACTTTGATATATAAGTGGAAGACCAGATGTCAAACCTCCTACTTTTTAATGGAAGAAAGGATCTTTACTTCCCTCACGAGGGACACTCTGCCACGTAGAAGGGGGCAGTGATTTTCCAGAATAATCACTGAGAAAGAGCAAATACACCCTGGCACGTTGAAAACCATGAACCCCAAAGAAGCAGGTGCAGCCAGGGGTGCACAGACCTACCTTGAAAAGCAGGCAGTCCCCCTGGTGCTCGGCGTAGATGGAGCTCAGGCGGTACTGGTTCTCCGTGGTGATGTCGATCTGGTACCCCGTCAGTGTGTAGCACACCTTGCGGAACTCCTGGATCTTGGTCTGGAAAACTTCTTTCAGGCGCTGGTTTTTCAGTTCTGCACTTTCCACTTGCTTCTTCAGCTCTGGGTAAGGGAAGAAAATGGGTACTTTCTTATATGGCACCGGCACAGAGCCCTTGTGCTGTACTTACAGCGCTGGCCAGACTGAGTGAATTCAAAAGGTTAATTAAAAAGTGAATTAAGCAGGCAGAGTAAAGAAATAAGCAAGCTGGATGCCTCTCCCTCTGGCCTCAGCAGACCAGAAGATAGCAAACTGGGGAATAAGGAAAGCAGACATGCCTTGGTGGGATGGATTTTCCTTTTGCTCAGCCCAGTCTTTTAACAACATACTACAAAAACTCAAAGCTGTAGCATCCACTGCCCCACATGCACACATCTTGTTTTCTACATGCAACCCAAGAGAAGGGTGTTCCTCTGCACAAAGCAATAAAGTGGAAAAACGGTCCGAAATACGCCTCCGTATGGCTGCATCAGGAGGAAGCTGCCTACAAGGGAAATCTCCTCCAATGGAGCAGATTTAAGTGCTCTGATCTCCAATTGACACACTGCTTTGGAGTCCCTCAAGGTTTGGGAAGGGGCTTTTATTGTGATAAAAAGCCCAGAGAGCACCAATGCCTCCTTGCATTTGCTGCCTTAACTGGACTAGTGCCTATCAGAGAGGTCCTGGGAGACTGCCTGCCACTCACCCTGTGTTTTACTGCTACAAAGGGAGCTGCCAGTACTGTGAATCCTTCAAGAGGATACACAACAATTACCATGAATCTTTCACCCAAGGTGCCTTCTGAGTAATTAAACCTCAGTTTATCATCCCATTAATTACAGAGATTGGCTTTACCCTAATATACACCAGAGATGCCTTCCAAGTCAGCCTGTTTTATCAACACTGCAGTCCAGGGTTAGGAAAAATCCTGACTCTAACAGCAAACAAATAGACCTTCTCAGTCGAATACCTCTTTGTCATTCTGAGGTTTAAGGCTTTGTGCTGTGATCAGGGACATAATTGCAGCATTTGTAGCCCATATGTCTTGAGTTTAGCTAGTTCAGGTCCAGCACTAGGACAGCAGGAACTCCAGTGCAAGGTGACTGCTGGAATATGAGGAATGTTTTTGGCTGGGTTTTTAGAGCCCATACTAAAACATTATCGCTTCCCAAGGGAGCTGGAAATTTTTTGCTTGAGTATTTGCTGGGAAGTGTTTCCATTGGCCACCCAGGCACAGTGCAGGGAGGATGTAGACTGGAAACTGCAAGGCCATGGATTTGCCAGTGATTCACCTCTGAGCAGCTGCTGGCACACCCAGAGAATGCCAGTCACCTCTCCTCTCCTGCACTGCTTTAGTTAGGCACTCTAGGTGGGACAAAACAACCATTCAGTGTGTTAAGTTAAAGTGCCCTAAATGCCACTGAGGATGCCCCTGCCCAGAGTTGAGTTAGCCTTGGTCCAACTCAATTTAATCCCCAGGCAGGGACAGGAACTCTTTAATGGTTAAAGAGAACTGCATGTTCCTTTATGTCTGAATGAGAGCATCCACACAGGGAGAGTTAACCCTGGCCAGCTCCTTACCTTCAGCTAATCCAGCTCCACCTTCTGAGCAGCTTGTGGGGGTGATGTACAAGCAATGACTGCCTTTACTCTGGGCCTCCCCACAGCTGCATCTTGCTTTATGAAGGGGAGCAAGCCAGTCATGGGGAACATCACTAGTTGGTTCATTAAAACCCTGCTATACAGGGAACCCCCAATTGTAGGGGGATGTAAAGTAAGCAGAGACTATCCAAACCACCCTTAATGGCCCAAAGGGTTGTATCTTACACACAATCCCTTCTCATGAGCTCAAAAAGGCTCTGTCTGACCACCCACCCTCCCACTTGCACAACTCATCAATGTGTGATTAACTCAGCCCTTCTCGGGATTGTTACAACCATTTCCCCATCATCTCAGCTGGGTCTGGTCTTTTATTAATCAAGTAATCAGCCTCTGAAGTTGGGAGGTTAATGGCTGGCTCTGACCTAGATATTCTCAGTTTTCATTCAGCTAGGCAACTGTTAAGGACAAAATCCTATATATGAAAGTAAAAATTCAGTGACCACACTGCAGTGGTAAATAACATTTCGTCACTGTCAGAGACAGCACTGCCTTTAATATATTGCCCATGTCCAACAGCAATATTTTTTTCCCTAATAAATGCAGCCTAGCCTTGGAAAAGTAAATCTGCCTCTTCCTACCGCATCTCAGAGGTTGTCTTTCCCAACTTTTATAACCTTGGAGGTGGATGGCACCCTAATTCATTAACTCCTTGAACAGCTTTCGTTATTCATGAAGAGTTAGTGCCTTTTCCACTGTTTTGTCTCTCAGACTTGGTCCTGCCAGTGGCCACCACAAGCATCCTCACCCCCACCCAACAGCACTGGCCTAGTTAAAGGACCCTCTGATTCTGCAACAGCAACTAAGTGATGGCAACTGCTTCCCTCCACTACCCTCAGGGTGAGAAAGGAAAAACTTTGACTACAATCAGTCTTTTATGCAAGAAATCTGGGACTTTCCAGCGTATCTGAAGTGCCAGGGAGCCTTCAGCCCCTGACTGTGCCCTCGCTGCCTCCCTGCCGCTCCTCCTGGCCCTCTTTCCAGAGCCTGCAGCAGTGTTGGTGTCCTGGCTGGAGGAATTCAGCTGCATGAAAAACTTAACTGCTCGTTAGAGATGCCTTGTGTCAGCCACTGGCACAAGGTGCTGAACTCAGGAACTGCTAATGCAGATGCAGCTGAGTGTGCCAGTGCCAGCCAGGGGTGGGGTAAAGCTCTGTCATCCCTTCTGTGCCTCCATCAGCAATTGCCCAGCAGGGCTCCTTCAGCTTAGGGACAGAGCAGAAAAAAACCCAAGCAGGCACAGGGACACAGTAGGAGTGCCTGAGTGTGCAGCTGCCCCCAGTGAAAGGTCCACTGAACCCTGACTGTAAAACAGAGATTGCTCTTCCTTTACGCCCAATTAAACCACAGCCCTCAGCAGCTCAGCTACAGCGACTGCTGGTGCCTCCCTCCTGCAGTGTTTATCCCCTGGGAACATCCAACCCCGGGCTGTTCCTGGTTTAACTCAGGACAGCATTCAGCACTGTCACTGCTCCCCTGCTTTCCACTGAGGGATCTGCTGACACAACCAAGAAAGCACACCATGAGCAGGATCCATGGAAGAGTAACTTGATAGGAAGGTAAACTGAGACTTGAGGAAATTCAGATGGGATCCCACTGCTCAGACAAAGCCATTTGAGATTTCTTTCATAACTTTCCACCACACTTCTGCAGGAAAGAGATTTCCTGCAGGTTCTGTGTGATACCAGCCAGCCCCAGCCCAATGTCTCAGACATCCTTGGGGTGTCTAAAATGGCACAGAATGTCTGTTTTTAGGCACTGGGTACCTATGGAGCCCCTTTGCACCATGGATCTGTCTAAGTACAGAACTGGCACTGCAGATTCCCTGCACCCAGCCAGCAGGACAGCAGCATATGCATGGACCTGGGGACACTAATTAATCTCTCTAATATGTGCCCCATCCAGTGAAGATGTTAAGCTAAGAGGCAGCTCATTGTTTGCTCTGCATCTGAATTCAAAGCTGTGACAACGCTAATTCTTAAGCCTCACCTAATACCGCTAATTCCCACCAAATTTCTAGCACAGTCAGGAAAAATTGATTTAAAAGTCATCATTTGGCACAGAGTGCAACTCAGCTGTTTCAGAGCAGTGCTTAAGGCACAGCAACATTGAACAGAAGGAGATCCTTTTGGGATGGGTCAGGGGCAGCCAGCAGAGCAGGGCTCTGGTGACAGCACTGGTGTGTCCACCCCTTTTATCTACCACATACAGAACACTGAACATCTTGATCCATTCAGATCTTTCCTGCCATTTGGAGAATTAGGTTTAACTACATCTTTAAAAGACAGTATTTGAAATCTAGGACCTCTGTATTTAGAGAACCTGTTTGAGTTCCTGTGTTGAACCTTGTTCAACCTGCACACAACAGGTGAGAGAAATTGCAGAGGCCATGGATGGGGAGAGTCACACCACAAACAACCTTTATCCTGAAAAATGGATGCCAAAGCATCTCCAGGTTAATGAAACAAATAAGAACTCAGAAAATAAGCATGAGGTTTGGAAGGCCATGCCTTGGTTAGGGGTAACTACTGGCCTGAAAAAAAAAAAGTAAAGGAGAAAAGAGAGAATGAGAAAATATATAGAAATACTCTCCCATCTCCTTTGTATTCAGGCCGAGAGTATGTACAAAAAGTTGCCTGTCCCGAAGAGTTTGATGCGGAAAAAATATCCTCACTGAAAAAAAAAATCATTAATCTGTTAGAGAATTAATATTGCCAAATGATTAATTCTTCCTAATGGTACTGCTCCTTGAAACACCTTGTATTTTCACACACTTACATTGACTTTAATGAATAATTCAAACTATTTTGGATAAATAAATAAAATATGAGTTGGGCTTTTTTGGTCTCATATTGAAAATGTCACTGCTTTTTATTCCATTGCTTTGACACTCCTTACATCTGAAACTGTTCAGAGCAGCCTGGAAATACCACAGCTTTGGCTCTTGCTCTGAGTTCAGCTGGGTCAATCAATAACAACAGCAGTCTCTACACCAAAGAAAACCAAATTCACGCTTAACCTTTTCCCCAGGGAAAGAGGAGGAAACAATGTGGCTCTAAGCATGCCAAAAGCGGCATGAAATTAAATGTATCGCTAGTCTTTTCCAGGAAAATACTAATCTGTTCTGCCCATCCTCAAAGATGCCACAAGCCACGTAGCTGCATTAATTCAGCTGCAATCCAGCTAATACACATCTCTCTCAGAAAGGCCTGCAGTCCTTTCTAACCCTCTATTAAAGGTGACTTTCCCTTAGTGACAGGTTTGGGGTCACTCACTCCCACACACATGGGATAAAGTATTTACACATCAACTCCTGTCCCTGCTGACCGTGCCAGGGTGCCTCAGGACAGATGGCACCCAGCAGTGCTATGGAGGATGCTGCATTATCACCAACTCTATTTAAACAAGAGATTGCTTAAATTTTGTTTCCAGCTCACAGAAGGGATGCCACAACCACCTTGTTCACACAAAGACCATAATGGGAAGAGGTTCCAAGCAGCAAGGCCACAATCACCTTTATTCTCCCCCATCTACAGAAGCTGCTGCCGTGCAGTGGCACCCCTTAATCACCCCCCTGCATCCCCAACTGATACTGGATTACACCATCCATTGCAGGTCTGTCCTTCCCATGTGACTCTCTGCACCTGGGACCCTTCCAGTCCTTCCCCTGCTCAAACCCCCAGCTGAAATTTTCTTTGCCAGCCTCAGTTTATGAGGAGCAGCACCTGAAAAGAGTTCTGTGATATTCTGTGAAGGGCACAACATAAAAATAAATTGTATCGTGTTAAATAAAGGCTAATAGGAGAAGAGCTGAACATTTTCTGATGTAGGCAAGTTTATGACCATTGCTTTTGAGAAATAAAATTCTCTTTGCTAGATTTTATAGGCGTGTTTTATGCCCTGGGGGAGTGGGACCACACAGCCCCACACCATCCCTACTCGACCTTACAGTCTGGCAGCCTCACACACTGCTCTCTGCAAAACTTGAAATTTGTGACATTACAGCCATGAATAATAACTTTTCTTGAAGGTAAAAACAGTTTTATATTCAACAGACTGCACTGGCTGCTCAATTTGAAACCTAAGTGGTATTTATTTGATCAGTCAACATTGGTTTATTTTTAAACCGTGTATGTACCATATGGTTCAATGCACCTCCCAGCCCCCTCCCTCCAGCCACCAGCTTGCCCTTCCAGCAGCTCTGGGGAGAGTTTTCAAAGGCAGCACAGCACAAGTAAAGGTCTCCACCACCATGACCAGCTGCAGCTCTTGCACTGCCCAAGAACTCTCCACTAAAAAAAAACATTTCCCAGATGTTTCTCTTCAATGAAGATGGCTGGCTGAAGGCCTCATTTCAGACAACCCACATACCTTTGCAAAGGTACCACTTCTTGGAAAGAAGTCTATAATTAATTATCCTCAGACAACTTGCAGAAAGTAGCAGAGGACACTGGAAGGGTAAGGCGAGAGCAGCAGGACACTGAGGACCAGAGAGAGGAAGCTGTGGAAAAGCATGAACTCTCAGGCAGTACCTACACACAGAACACGGATCAGGATCAAGGAAAGGGTGTTTTTCTTTTCCTCCTTTTGCTGAGGCTGAGATCACAACACCAAGGTGCAAAACTCACAAGGACACCTGAAGCTGGCCAACAAACCACCCCTGAGCAAAAGGCTCTCTCAGGGGATCCCAGCCTGGACACCGCTTGGAGCTTTCTCTGTCCTTGTTGGCAGAGCTGATTCGGAGTGGGGGCAGGCAGAAAACAAGTGGGCTTTTGGGAGCTCAGCTGAGCTCCTCAGCCACCCCTGCAGCTCTTCTCAGTGGAGGCAGCACAGTGTGGTGTGACAAGACCCCGAGCACTGCTAAAATCTGTGGCTTTAATGGTGTGAGCAGCCTGCTTGCAGCAATACAGAACTCGGTGGGGGATGGCAACACACACCCCAGACACAGGACAAATTAACCTCAGGAGAACTATTTATTGCCCAGGATGGACTTCATCAATTAGCATGATATGGCACAAACAGTTCGGAAATTAGGGTGGTCACACTGGTCATAAATTGTGACCCAGGCAGGAAGACATCTCCCTCCACCTCCCAAACGATGATTAAAGTCTTCCAGCCACATTTCCCTTCCATATGGCAATTACAGCCCAACAGCACTTCTCAGAACAAAGTGATGTCAGCCAGAGCTGGAGCAAGTCATTAACTTGGGATGCAAAAAATAGCCTCACCTTAAAAACACAAATATACTCTGTCATTTCAGTTTACTGGAAAGTGCTTAACTTCTGCTTCTAGAACTAGCCAGCAGATATCAGGCATAACTCTTCCAGCCCATATGTTTTCCAGGTAATATATTTGAGAGTTAAAAAGAGAAAAAAAAAAAGTCAGTGGGACTTTTCATGGGCTGTAGTTCAGGGAAGTCAGGTAGCAAAAACCAGGGGCATAACTCATATCATTTGTCAGATGAAGGAGAATCACTTCTCCACTAAGTTGCTTCCAAGAAAAAGAGTGCTTTGAAACCACCCAAGTGTCTAATGAAAAAATTAATACTAAGAACTATATAATTAACATATATCATATGCATTGTTAATTAGGGTGGTCTGCAGAAGCATTTAATAGGTTAATTTATCCCCTGTCCATCACCTCCCCTACACTCTGCCCATTATTTTGTTTCCATTGGCACGTCACTACTATCAGTACTGCCCCAGAACACTGGACACATTTAAACCTCTGAAACAGCACACCAAATGAGAAAAACAGCTCCAGAAATAGCTGTTTGTTCCCTCTCACAGTGAAGACTTTCTGAAGGAGTTTTAGTCATTCACAGCACAGGATGGACAATATTCAATCATGCATTAGAGAGTGCTTCACAGTTTATTAGATGATGATGTTCACCGAGGCTGTGAACGGGAGCTTTCCACTGCTGGCAAGAGATGATTTCAAGCCTTCCCAGGAGCAAAGCCATTCTGCTCTTACTCAAGGAACTTTCTATGCTCAAATTCTGATGCTGAGACTCATGGAAATGCTATTTTGACTCAGTGGTAGTGTCCAAGATTATGTTACTTACAGTTTCTTGTCTCCCTCTGTTCCTTGCACTGCAAAATCTGCGCTCACAACACAAAAATTTTGTAGCTTTGCGGGCAGAGAATCAAAACATAGAACAAACAAATGCCTGAAGAGATTCCACCCATGTCTGAAGTCACTGTCAAGTAACTCTGTGGTGTAAGACAGATGCTGAGATGGGGCAGGACATCATACAGATACCCTTTAGTTCTGATTCGGGACGCACAGACCGAACTCTAAACGCTGCAGACTCCCCGACTGTTTGGGAGCGTGGTTGCCAACAAGCCCTTCTGCCCATATAATAACTTCTTCATAATCTTTACAACCCCATTCCCATCTCCAGAAGTCCCTTTTTTGGGACACTGTGCCCTGTCCCCGAGGCAGGGTGGCTCAGGAAGGGCAGCCAATGGCCCTGTGGGCGCTGAGCGCAGCCTGAGGGGCACAGCCCGGACAATGCCCAGGCTTCAGCCAGCTGGGAGGAGAACACAAAGGCACTGCGACAGAGAAAGGCAAGGCTCTGCAGCACACCACCTTACTTGTGTTTTTAACGACACAAGATTGTGGGGTTTCTTTTAGGGCTTTTGTTCCAAAGGAAATTAAGCTCTAAAAAGCTTCCACTCACTCTTTCTGTTCAATCCTTTTTCCCCTCCCCTGTTTATCCCCCTAATAATGTTTTGAAGTGTTGGCTCTGCAAATGTATTGCCCTTGGCCTGAAAGCTCTCTGGATGCCAACTAGTCAAACCTTTCCCAAACCCTTCTCCCTGCTCTTTGTGCTCCTGCAGCAGGACCCAAAACCACTTTGCTCAAGAATCACATCAGATGTTTCCTCTGAGCACTCTTCCGAGTGCCCCAGACCTCCTCTCAGGGGATAGCAGGTTCTGCCCTGTTTTTATTGGCATATTTTTCATGTTCTACTTCATTATCTGGTGTCCACTTTATGAAAACAATCCTTTAAAGATGCTCGTGCTGGAGTGGAACGGAGAGCGGGTTCAGTGTGGAGCAGCAGCAGAGCAAGAGGGGAAAAAGGACTTTCAAACAACAGAACTGCAGGATTGTGACACAGATGTAAAGACAAGCAAACTTATTTCCCTGGAGCATGAAAGATGTTTGGAAACAGAGCCATCTCCTGGATAACCAGGCTTTCAATCACGTTATTCCAGCCTCTGGAGCTTTTATTTCCATTGCAGGAGTCTGATAGGTTACTACGGACAAGGGAGGGTTATTTCCCTTAACTTTGTGCTGGTGCTCTTGGCCAAGAGGTAAAGGCTTGACATCTCCAAGCAATGTCCACAAACTATGCCAAGGCTGGAGGACACCAAAATCATCTCTGGGCAGGGAGACAGGAAAGGTAACATCTGTCTCAGCCCAAATGCCAAGCCTCCTCTCCTGATCCTGAATTATTCATCACGTGCTAACTTCCAAGCCAGTTCAGTTTTCAATTTTTAAATATTTAATAATTGGGTATTAAATATTCATGCAATTTTATTAGAAATTTTGGAAGATGGGCACTAAGACTCCGATTGTAAAGTTCATCATTGGGACTGACTGCCTACTCAGAGAGACCTTCTAGCTACCTAGAAAGAGAGAAAAAAGAACAAAAAAGGTAAATCAAGTATTTATGGACCTCTCTGACTCTAAATCACAAGACAACAGAGACACCTACACCATTTGTTTTCAAAAAAAAAATAATCTTTTTATGAAAAAGCTGAGAAACCTACACTGGGAACATGCTAGTCAGCTACAGTTTAAAGAGTTTTTAAGAGTTTAATATCAGTGCCACAGAGAAAGATGGTCCACCTCAGACAGCTGCAGTGGATCTGGCTGGTAAAAAGAACCTCTGATTACAAGAAAAATATGCAGTAAGTCCTGGTTGTGATTTGGGGCAGATGCAGGGACGGTTCAGCTCAATACACCCCTACAAGGACACAGATTCCTCCCTTTTTCTGATGCCTGCTCAGAGGGGACATCAGGATGCATGGTCTCCCCTGAGCTGGTCTAATCACTTGGATTCATTAATTATCCAAGGCTGTTCCTCTCGATGCAGTTCCTGCAGACCATGTTTTTCAGCAGATGACATGTCTTTAACCCTGACTCCTGCTGAGAGCGAGCCCATGTTCCTGTCCCTCTGTATTATGAGCACTGCGATGGAAATTGTAAGGTTCACACAAAAGATGACACAAAAGGCCTGGAATTATATGCAAATGAATGGATCCATTCCTCACTTTTTACCATCACAAGTCTGATTTTCCAACAACTGCATGGGGTAATTTCTGCACCAGCTTTCAAACAAAGGGCATCTGTGTGTTATTAACAGCTCACTGTGGTGAGCAGTTTGTCACCTTTCACAAGAATTATCCGAAAAGACACCAGCAATTATTCCCAAGGAGCTTATTGGGTGGCTGTGTCCCAGCAAAGCAGCTGGAAGCTCAAGAGACATAACATCCACCAGGAAACTACTTTCTCAAATCAAGAGAACATGGAACAGATAAAAAAATGGACTGACTGGAAACAAACCCAAAACTAGAGGTGAAGTCATGCTTGTTGCCTTCAGTTTTGTTCAGCTCTATACCAACATCAGGAGCACGTCTACAAAAGAAAACCAGAAGCTCCTGATTATGACATGAGATAACAGGACATCAATTTTGGAGACTTATCCTGGGAAGGAGCTTGGTATGTTATAATAAAAGACCCTGAGGAAGAATGACTCCAGCACCAGCTGCAGAAATCCAGCTGATTTCTAGGTCTTGTACATTTGGGTTTTCCAATAATTTTAAACACCAAGGACTGGACAAACACAAGACAGCCAAGTGTTCTCTTCCTGGAATTGTTGTATAACTCCTGGTTTTATCTTACAATACAACCCAAGACCCAGCATTTGCTTGGCTCATGTCCATAAACAAAGTGGGGCAAAGAGCAGAAGTCCTGTGGAATTCCAAGGAAGCAATTACTCATGGCTCTTGACAGAATGAGTAAGTAGGGTCCCTGCCTGTGCAAGAAAGACCAAGAGATTCACTCACACAGATTTCTTTGGGGAAATTGGTATTGGAGAAGGTGATGTTCTCCGGGTGCCCTTTGAGGCCATTTCCAGTTACACAGAATCACAGAATGGTTGGGATTGTAAGGGACCTTAAAGATCATCTTGTTCCACCCAGGGAGGGCACTCAGTGGATCAGGGTGCTCAGGGGCCCATCCAGCCTGGCCTAGGGGAGGCAGGGGGAAGTAAATCCCATTAAGTGAGTCCAGCAGCTGCTAGTTCCACATTCCAACCAGAAATCATACCCAAGAAACCAGGGATGTAACCCTGGGATCGCAACCTTGGGATGTCAAATTTATATTCAAAACCCCAAAAAACAAACCACCACCAACAAAAGAAGCAACAGTGTGACCTTGGAGATAAAAGTAGAAATCTCTTACCCAGTGAAATACTTGTGCTAATGCTAAACCAGCTTGTTACCTTCAGCTCTGTGAAAAATGCCTCTTGTTACTTTGATGGAAATTCTTCTAAACACCAACACCCTTGATTAGAGATCTCTTTGGAGCCAGAGAAGCACAAGAAAATCTGAGCAAGTCTCCTGTTTGATGGTGGGAAAGAAGAACACACTATTGCTGCACTTTTGGGTGCATACTGTCAACAGCTCTAAGCTCAGACTTTTCACAGAACCTATAAACATATTAAAAAAATTATGAGCTCTGCTTGTTTCAAGCCCAAGCAACATCCATAGAGCACATAATGGTCCAAAATGGAGCACTTTAGTGTGTTCATTTCTTCACTGATGTTTTTAAAAGTTTCTCTGCATCATCTAGGAGATATTGTCCAGAGTCAGACTACATGTTTCTGCAACACATTCACACAGGGTATGAGTAATTGCTTCCTTGGAATTCCACAGAACTTCTGCTCTTTGCCCCACTTTGTTCATGAACACGAGCCAAGCAAATGCTGGGTCTTGGGTTGTATTATAAGATAAAACCAGGAGTTATACAACAATTCCAGGAAGAGAACACTTGGTTGTCTTGCGTTTGTCCAGTCTTGGGTGTTTAAAATTATTGGAAAACCCTCGTACATTTGGGTTTTCCCACATTCTGGGGACAGAATAGAGCCATCAGGAGATAAGGACACACAGTGACTTTGCAAAGTTAAAGGGTACCTCATAATAAGTAATTTAAAAAAAAGGTGGAGGAAAAAGATTTTTCAGACAGAGAATGCAGAAAAGATTTCAAAACTGAGACAACCACTCTGATATCTAAAAAAAAAATATATATATAGTAATAGTGGGATTTGGAAGAATGATAAAACAGAGATGGACAAATGCAGTCAGCCCACAGCCATACAGAAGGCTGTATGGACCAACCTGCTCAAGAGAACACCTGTGTTTCCAACAAGGCCAGTTTGAATCTAGCCAAATCATCAAGGAGGATAAAATTAATACAACTTTTAATTCTTATCAGCTGAGGAAGTGTGCTGGAGGAACAAACAGGGGTGGTGAGTGATTTCACACCTGCACATTTGAGTTACCTTAAGCAAAATGAGCAGGACCGTCTGGGAAGAACTCAAATCACACAAGAATATTTGTGGATAGATCTAATAAGACAGAAGCCCTTTCTTTTTTCCTAAGAAAGATGTGTTTTATTGGCCTATAAGCCTTTTTGTGACAGCAGAAAAAAAACATACCCAAATTAAAGATTCTACAGAAGGCTCAGCATCTTTCTTCAAAGGAAGGCTACTGAAAGAGTCAAGCAAAGAGACTTGAGAGTTTTAACCAGAGCTTTTGGCATAATTTTGACTGCAAATAATAATACAACTCTTTGACAGCAGGGGTTTGGGTGGAGAAGAAGGGTGAGGGAAGTAGAAACATATTCTTAATTAAAATCTCATTTAGCAAATTTTTTTTTAATGTGCTTAAAAATTCCACCGAGGTCACCATTCTGGAGAGATGACAAACTCCTGGGATAAAGGCTGGAAAATCCTGGTAGTCGTGTCACATTTAGCAAGTCAAAGATATGTTTGTATAAGGCTGTAGAGGGCTAAATCCATTTTACATGCCGTATGTATTATTAATTTCTGACAGTGGGCTTAGAAAAACCTAATTCGCTGGAATACGAGCTCCCTTTGAGCAGAGGGAAGCCTTTTCAAAACTCATCTTTTATTGACTGAGTCATTTTTGAGTCAATCTGTCTGCTTTCGGCAAGACAAGAGTTTTAAATCTTCTCTCTTTTTTTCCTCCTTTTTGAGTCGTGGCAAGTCTATTAAAACCTGCTAATGTATGCAGCAAGGCCTCTGATTTGAAATGTAATGAATTCTTCAGATAGTGGTAGATTAGGGGGAGAAGATGATAGAAACAGCCAGAGCCACCAAAAAAAGAACTCTCCAGAAAAAGAGGAGGAGAAGGGTGAGTGGGAACGAGAAAGATTAACCCTTTTTATCCTGAAGAAGAAAATCTTTAAGCTCCATTAATAGAATCAGTTAAAAAAGCAGAACTGGAAGAGGCAGAGCATCTTCAGGCTTGCCTGGGGCTGAATGAGACAGAGAATAAATGAATCTTTCCTCCTAGAGTCTCTTGTAAGATTAGGTAATTCCCTAAGTGAAAAATGAATAACTTAGAGAAAATTAGCTCCATCCATATAAATAAGCCTTCATATTCCAAACTCATCACCCAGAGCTTCTCAGGCAAATGCCCTGAAACGTTTCTGCTGTTGTGTAACAGATGGTTTCCTCCTCCCCCCTTCCTTGGGTTGGTTCCAACCGCAATATCTTTCAGGTGATCTTGTTTTAGCACAAAAATGAGCATTTTGGGTGTAAATCATCAATCCTGTTAGTGAAAGGAGACTTGGCAGTTTTATTGTGTTTGGCATCTTTGAGGTGCTGGACAAACCTTATGGAGCCACACAAATGAGAGATTAGCACTGTCTCCATTTTCCAGATAGAGGAGCTAAAGGAAAGGAAGTCAAGGATACTACTTAATTCGACAGCACGGATCTGGTGACAGCCCTGAGAACACAGAATCTGCTGAATCACGGCACAGACCTGGGATATCTTCCTGTTTAACAGGAAAATTCATAGCTCAGCCTTGAATGTGATGGCTTTAAAAAACAAAATTAGCTCCATAATAAAGTTCTAATGAAACAAAACCTTAGAGAGAACAGTCTGACGGAGTACAGGTGACCCAGTGGATTATAATGAAAATTAAGCTCAGCAGAACTGATGCAGGTGAGTAAATGTGGGAGACTGAAAAACTCATTCTGTCAGCCTAATGTCCCTTTGCTAATGAAAGGCATTGAAAGGCTTTAACAACTGAGAAATCCCAAATAACAGAGGCAAAATCCTTCAATTTAACATGCAGCAGAGATACGCAAGTCCATGCGTGTCTTGAAGGAGAGACTGTCTTTCCCTACAGATGCAAGGCATTCAGTCCTCTATCACACAACTCAAACTACAAAAAGCACGAAGTTTTAAGAGCAAAGTTAGCTCAAAAGCTTCTGGAGGCAGAGAGAGAGCTGTGGAAACTAAGCATGAGCTGGAAAAAAACAGCAGCAGGAAACCTTTGCAGTGGGATACAGGACACAGGTAAAAGGGTTATCTTAGAGGCAAGGAAGCCATGGGAGTCAGCCTGGCTTTTCAAATTGCTTCCAGGTACTATCTGCATTTGCTAGCAGAAACACATTTTCTTCCACCCTGGAGAAAAACAATGGCTGTATGCTTGTGCCCTCATCTCCTAAACTCCATCAGTCCCTTGATGTGATCCTCCCCAGTTGGGAAGCTGCCTTTTCCTACCTGTCTGTTTGCTTCCAACCCTGATGTGAGCACTGCAGAATTCACAGAGGAGAACTTTTACATTTCCACGTGTTAGTGCTTTTGGAAAGAAGAGGCTGTGCTTGCTTTCATGTACGTAGACACAAACCCGACCTTTAGCTGGGTCCCAGCCCTGTGATTCAATAGCTGGCACTCGCTCCCTGAATCAGTAATGAGCTAAAGGTTATGGCAGGGAACACACTGCTCTCTGGATACATCATTTTTCAGAGAAGATAAGAAACTCAGACCTGGAATGTTACAGAAGAGGTAAAACATTTTCCTGGCAGAGCATTTTTTATTTGGGGCTGAGGGCACAACCCAGGACTACGGCATCAGTCCTGTACAAATGCCATTTGGTAACCATGTTCTGCCTCCTCCACTTTCAAGTTAAAAAGGCACTCCTCACTTTCTGCCATCAGGATGGTTCCTGTGTGGCACTAAGCAGTTTCTGTACTTCACACTAGGCATGGATGCACGTTAGTGGTGGCTGAAGCAATCCCTGTGCAGATCTCCTTTTGCTGTGAAGCTGGCAGAGCACTTTGGGAATCCCCAGAAGCCAACACGCTCATTGCAGCAAGCTCCACCACACCAGCTGTGGTGGCAGGCTCAAAGAACAGCCTACTCTAGAATAGCACTATTTTTCTTTTCCAGCTGCATCCTGAATTCCCCCTGCACAGCCTCTACATCCCTTCTTCCTGCCCTACTTGTTGGAAAGATCCTCTTGCTTCCCGACACTGCTCGAACTCTTTCATCGCTCTGTCTCCTGAGATCTCTGCACCAAACACTGGCTTAGTGCAAGACTAGCCTGTTTGGAATAAGATCAGTCAAAAAATCCCATGCTTAGTCACCAAACAGATTATTTTGGTATAGCAAAAACCACAGCACTGAGGTAACCTTGGTTTCCAGTGATCCACCCCAGGCCAGGCAGCAAGTGCACACAGAATCCTGATCTCTTGCACTGCAGCCTCCCACAAGAAGGATTCACTTCAGGGTTAGGTTTAGAGAGCATTTTACTCACTGCTGGTGCTGCTNCAGATGCGTTCAGCAAGGGATGATGTGACCAAGAGATCCAGCCCTGAGCTGTGCCAGCTCTGCCTCTTCCCCTGCTCCAGCAGCCCCAGTGGGACCATCACCAAGTGGAGTTAAACAAAGGAGTTAATAAGTACAGCTGGAGAGAGGTAATAAAAACAAAAGACAACTAGAAAAATACCTTTGTAAGCAGGTGAAGCATGTAACTACAGGCAACTAAAGTGCTTTTACCACATTGAGTTTTTATAGAAATGTGTTTGCTTTTCCTCAACCACAGAAGTCAGAGACTGTAAACATCTGCTTGTTCATGCTGTCTCTCTCCCACAATGTTTTGATTTAGGTATTTTCCTGTAATGTCTGCAACTTAAACACATCAGAATTGTGCCAAGGCCTCAGTGACAAACAGTAAAAGGGATTCAAGGTATTAGAAAAGTGAAAAGCTAATAAACCCAAAGCCATATAAACAAACTGACAACAGCCCTGGCATCACTCAAGCATTCCAAAGCACAATTTCCTGAGCTGAAATTACCTTGAATGCATCTTTCCAGTAAAACTGAAATTACCTCCCTTTCAGCATGAGACCTATTGAAGTACTTGACCCTTTGGACATTATAATCTTCTTGGCAGCATTATCAACAGTTGCTTCAGAAGTCCATGAGCTGGAAGCCCAGCATGACTGTTTGTCATGGCTTAACCCCAGCCAGCAGTACCACACAGCCACTTGTTCACTCCCTCTCACCATCTTCAGCATCTCAGTGAGGTTTATTCTGCCGCTCTGTTAATTTTATTTACTTGTGTTTGGATTTCAAAACAAAAAAAGTCAATTATGGCTTACAAGGAATTATAAAGAACTTGTGTAATTGGGCTTCTGATTTAGTTACCAATCCAAAAAGACATTCTGCACTATGAAGTAAAAGATAAAGCCATGAAGCAAGGTTTGCATTACTTGCAGCTGCTCAGATTAAAAAAAAACCCAAAACAACAAAAACCAACAAACAAACAAAAAATTAGAAAAAAACCTAAAGATATTTTTATTAATGCTTTAGATAACTTAGAAAAAAAAAGTCGCTTAATCATAACATTGTAAACAAGGAAGTTCTACAGCAGTATTTAAAAATATCCAAAATTGTTTCAGGAGCCCCATTGATTTGAATTAGGCAGCTGCATAATCACAGGGGCTGCAATTTTAATGAACATTTCAACAGGAAATGTAGAACTGATTATATATATCAAAACAGGGACGATCCAACTGCTGCAGCAACTCTTTTTTGTTGTTGTTTTGTTTATTACTTCAGTGTGCAGAGCCAAACCAACTCCAGAACTGATACAGAACTTACCTGACAGCCCCTCTCTCCTCAGCTCCCAATGCTTCTGGCTGCAGCTCTGATCTTCCTGTCTTGATACATGTCATTAGGCACAGCATTTTGAAAAATAATTAGTGATTCAATCAGATTTTACACTTGATTTTGGATCAAGTGGCTGGAAACTTCAATGCTGTGCTGCAGTTTTCCCTTACCACACTGTAGGGCATGTTATATATACTTAATTAGATAATGTTTATACAGTGCTTTGAAGAAATAAGGAACTCTGTAAGGGCTGGGTCGCATTTTCAGAAAGGAAAAGAGCAGTGTTGAGACAGCACAGGCACAGAGGAAGAAAAAAGCTCTCAAAAGCTGAACACCACCTTGTTTTCAGAAAGGTTTCAGGACACTTGAGAAAAAAATATGTCAAGCAGCTTCCAACATGCAGGCACTGAGAAAGAAACAAAAGTTGTGAAACTGCTGCAGAGGCAGTGCAATGACAGTGCTGCTGATACCAAAGTGAGAACAGTGGCACCAGAGTCACAGGGGCAGCAGCAGCTCTCCAGAAGGAAAACTTTGCTTATACCCAAGCCCAGGGCACTCTTATTACCCTCTCTCAGCAATTTGCAACACAAGGATTCAGACAGAGCTGGATGCCTTGATAAAACAAAATACATTCCACTCCTGAGAACAATCTTATTCATAAGAGTGAGTGGCAACTAATGGAATAAAAGTATCTGGTTTCCTATTGTTTTGAGGGGAGGGAAGCAGGGCTTTTTTGTTAAATTTAGGGTGCTTTTGGGCTGCAGGCTAAAATACTAAAATACACTGCAAAACACAAACATGTGCCTTCCTAGGAGGAACAGGGAGCAGCACATGGTCTTCCCCTGACCAAGCTCTCCCCAGAGCAAGCACCAGAGGGGATGCAGAGCACAGAAAGGGTGAGGGCCAAGTTCTGCTCTGGATCAGGATGAGGCACCACATAAATCCTTCATCCAAACTGCTCTTAAAAGAATTTGGAAAGCAACAAAGCAAGCTGTGGCTAAATCCACTCAGAACGAACAAGAGATGCTGCATCCAGACATTTGGCTCCCTACAGGGCAAGAGGCACAGAGAGTGCTCCAAAGAGTTTCCAGTGAGCAATGAAAGCAAACAGTGTATGCAGGGAGCTTTAAAAATGATTGCAAAGAGAGCCCTGAGCTTCTGTTCTGTGTGGTTTTGGGTTTTTTATTCGCTTATAACTAAATTACATGATTTCTTTGCAAGTCTAATTAAGCAGTTAATTGATGCTGGTGCCCTTTAGCATCTGGCATTTAAGATTAAGTAAATAATGGAGAAAAGTGCATGCAGCACCCAGCAATAATTAAACACAGCAAGGGTTTGTTCCCCCACCCTCCCCCGTTCTAACTGTTACATATAAATCTCTGAGGATAACTGTCTTTAATATCCTCAAATACACTTACACACCATATAATGGATACTTGACAACAGTATTTTTCCTCTTAGAGATGGTAGATAGTACGTGTATCTTTGGTCTTAATCAGGAACTTTCATTTTATACCTTGCACTCAGGGGAAGGAGAAGCTTCATTGTGACAACTCTCCCTGACTGAAGAGCATGTTAAATGGTTCTTCACGGGAACACACTTTTAAATCCAGGACTGTGAGTGTTGGCATCATACATTAAAGATTTGTGGTCAAATTTTTCCCTTTTTCACATGCTTACTCCTTTCTGATGGACCATTCAGTGTTATTCATGTATTTCCTGAAGTCTGTGGAAATGCAGGTTACAAGGAAGAAAGATTGAGTTATCTAAAATAAAGCTCCAGGGAGACCTTATTGCTGCCTTTCAGTTCTTAAAGGGGGTTTATGAGAAAGACATGGACAGACCTTTTAGCAGGGCTTCTGCAACTGGTTTTAAACTAAAAGAGGATCAATTCAGGCTCAATAGAAGGAAAAAGATTTTTTTTTTTTCAATCAGGACGGTGAAACACTGGCACAGGCTGCCCAAAGGGGTGCTGGGTGGAAGCATTTGAGGTCAGGCTGGACAGGGCTCTGATTAACCTGCCCTAGCTGAACATGCCCCGGCTCATGGCAGGGGGTTGGATCAGATGACCTTTAAGGGTCTCTTCCAACCCAAACTAGAATATGATTCCATGATTTTTTACATGTAGAGCACTGCACTGAGATTTCCATCTGATCTTAAGAGCACAGTTTCCTCAGAAGGCCACACATTAAGGACTGGACACAAATTACAAGACCTCCTCCAAGTCTTACACTACAAGAAACTGAACCAGATACAGCAGACCCAGCTTCTGCTGCTCCTCCAACAAGACCACTCAGGAGCATAAGCTCAGTCCAGCAGGTTAATGTGAGCCAGACTGCTTTCCTAATACGGCTTTGATTGAAACTAACACCACCATGAAAGGTTTTTAGCTTTTCCAGAGCTGCCTGATGGAAGGAATTGCTGCCCAAAGATTAGTGCCACAATCTCTTTAGACTCTGCAAGCAAAAAAAGCTTGTGTGGAGACTCCTGCCCACCTCCCATGGATGCTTAATTAGTATCTCTGGCATACTCAGAGACCTTTGGACAGAGGGTGCTACAGAAGTGGAAAATATTATCATCATTATGCCTGCTCCCACCAGTGCTGGCATCCAAGGGAGAGCTTTCCCAGCAGATGGTGAAGTTGTGAGCACGGCTGGCTTTGGTTATAATTTCCCTTATCACAGACTCTCCTTGCTGGAGCAGCTTCCCTTCTTGATGCCTGAAGAGCAAACCAGAACCTGCAGAACAGGACTGCATCCTGCTGGTCAGTACTGCTGACACACTCAAACCAGCCAGCACTCAAATCTGTGCAAACTAAATCATCCAGGGGGCTTTCTAATTAAAAAGAGCTTCACTTGGATGGCAATTCTTTCTCCTGCCTGTCACAGTCAGCCCTCCCCTGAATTCTGATCATTAAAAGGGAAAAAAACCCAAAGAATTAGTCAGCTTTTGTTAAGTGTCAAACATTCCCACTCTAAACAATGAGCACAAAACAAGGAGAGGTGTTTAATAGCTCTCAGAGCAACTTTGTACCTTCTTAAACACTATTTCTGTCCCTCTTGCTAATTGCTTATTTGCCCTGGTTGTATGGATGAGCCTGGCTCACTCCAGCTTTGACAGAGGAGAGCAGCAGTGTTTAACATGCTGCAGGAGGTGTGATATGCCTGGTTCTAATTTTTATCCTTATTTATTTCTGTTGGGGTTAGCAGCTGAGGCCTCTGAGCTACCTGAGGCATAACTAAGATGCCATTAGCTTTAAATCTGTTCCCAAGTGCTTCAAGCAGCCTCTCCATTTGGCTTAGGACATCACCTTGCAGATGAAGCTTTTGCATATATGGGAACATTCTGCTTAAAATTCCTCCCTTCACCAAAAACCTCCTAGGGACTCTAGAACAGAAGCACAGGGTGATGCTCCCCTTCTCTTTCCTGGGGTTTTTCATTGTGAAATGCGAAGGATCCGGTAGTAGAAAGAAGTGCTTTGAAATGGAAGCGAAGAGTAATCTCTGCTCCTGCTTGTAGCACCACGGGAGTCCAAACACGTTCTGCAGGGAGCTTGCAAACGCATCAGCACCCTGCCCACGTAGCGAGGAAGGGCCTGATCGTGGAAACAACCTGACCTGGAGTTCCTTCCCAGGGTGGCTGACGATGGAAACGCCTTTAGCCCACATCTGCTCCACGGCTCCAACAGCACCGGCTCTAACTCGGGATTTATTTTTATCGCCTTTCTAAAATGAGACAGAAACTTTCCCTCGCCTGAATCCTGCCTCGTTTCAGGGAAGGCATCGCAGCATGGCAGTCTAAAAGGGGAATCACATGCCAGCGTCATTACCAGCCTATTCAGAAAGCCTTTGCTGAATCTCTCAGATCTGCACGGTCGCTTTGATGCCACCAGCGGAGAGATTTCTGATGACACATCCGCAGTCCCCAGCAAAGGTGCTGCTGCTGCTGCTGCCTCCAGCCCTTCCTTCCAGAAGCCTCTGATGTATTTAATTTAGGTACTTTTGCTGCACACCTATGAAGGTGTCTGATCATGGCAGAAAGTAACTTTACAACGTTGCATACCTGTCCAACAACCCACCACGCCACAGTCCTCCAACAGGACCCATCGAGACTCTTCTATTCAACAGAGACAGAAATGCACACAGAGAGCCACAGAGTGAAAAGGCAATTTGTGAATCTGATCTAATTTTCAGCTTTTCATCTGTTTGATTTTCATCCATTGAGCTGGAGCTGGTTGTATATAAGAATGAATATGCTGTTCCCTAATGGAGGCTGGATTGACTTGCTCTTAAGTGGAGATGCCAGACAAGCTGGCACTAAAATGCAGAAAACATGGCAACACTGCAATAGCAAGGGAAGATGCATCAGTGCTGTGACACACGAACCACACCAGGTAGCTTTAGTTTACTGTGAGGAATGGGCTGCTCCCAGATGCTCAGAAATCCCTGATGGGCAGACATGATTCTCCTGCATTTTAGAACTTGCTAAGATTTAACGATGCCTTTGCCTCCCTGGAACAAAACCACACCAGCAGCATGAGGTGCCCAGACCACAGCCAGCAGCACAGAGAGCACTGCATCGACTTTCTGACCTAACACTGGGGTGTTGGCAAGCCAGGTCGATAGGGGTGAAGGTGCTAAGACAGGCTTTTCTCCCTTCCTGCTGACATCCTTCTGTCAGCACCACATTCCAAAGGGTATCACAACGCTACCACATCATGGTACTGATGTCAGTGCCATGATTAAGACAGCAAAGTAATTACAAGTGTCTGTTTTGTATGCTGATTGCTTTCCAAAGAGATGTTCTCCATTCCAAATAAATCCACTATGGATTAACATTTCTCCTACTTGTTCACCACCCAGAAAGTATTTGATTAGAAAAGCGTGATCAAAACTCTGCTTGACCATTTTTCAGCACTTCACCATTTTTCTTTTCCTCATCAGGGAGAAAAATGTATCCATTAGTTAACCTTTTCAAACACATTCTTTTTGTAGCCTAATTCAAAGAAGGATTATAAAAAAAATCGTCAGACTCGGCATGTGAATAGCTTTTTGTGAGCACAGGGAACAAGCATTCATATATCAGAACATCAGCATGGGGAGATAAGGGAGCTGTATACTGAGAGCTTATCTGAATGCAAGATCCGCCCTGTGAAACCAGCATAAACATCAAGGACAGAATCCATATATTGATGTAATTCTTAGTGCTACTAGTGCATTTGTGTGAATTTGCAATTACATAAAGCTTATTCCTTACAAAGAAAACAAGAAGTTAAAGGATACAATTCAAGGTCTATTGAGATCAATGGGATTTTTTTCCACTGCATTTGAATATAGCTCCCCCTCCCTCCCAAAATGTCTGCAAGAATATTAAGAAAGAAATTACCTGGAATTTGTTTGTACTGCTTTTAAACAGACCAAGAACTAAATCCTCTGTTCTCTTAGTCTGCTTTCTAACTCAGTAAATCCAAAGTTCTCCTTTCATCCACAGCTAACATTAAATGTATTTAAATCCACATTAGCTTTGTACCAAATAAAGTCATTGAAAATACCACAAATAGATGCGAGTGACAAATTAACTGATGCAGGCAACATAACTTTGAATTTCCTGACTTTTAGGCAATTAAAATATCAACTTAATTGTTGGATCTGTGTAGCTTCTCTCATTCTAATATGTAAATCAGTCTCTATTACGCTATAGCTCAAAGAATGTGTGACTCTGCTTACTTGATTAGGCTGGGAATTGCTGGTCCCGCTGTCACTATGTTTACACTCTAGTGACAACTTTGCACATCAAATTCACATAATGCAATGTCATCAACTTACTCATCAAATACAAACTTCTTAAATACAGCCGCGCTCTGAAATATCGAACATTATTTTACTTCATTTACAGCTCCTAAATAATCAGCATAAGTGAAAAGAAAAACTGGAAATTCAGCTGCAAAACAGTATTTCCCAGGAAAAAAAACAGCTTCCCACAGACAGGGAGATGAACCAGAAAAACAGCCCATGCCAAAAGTTATGCTTTGCCTTCCAAATTTTAGTTGCATGTTGCCCCTTTAAACTGTGGTACAAAGGAGACACACTTTATTTCTCAGTCTCCACACATTCCCCCCACCTCGTCTGGGATTCAGTGTTAAGGAGCCCTGATTTATCCTGTGAAGACCATCAGATTTCAGCTCCTGGCCACACATACTTACCTTGCAAAATGATATAAGGACCCTAGATAAAACCTGCAAAATCAGTCATTTTTTTTTCCTATTATGACCTGATCACAATAGGAGAACCATCTTGGATAGTATAGAGTGGGAAAGGGTAAATAAGTTCAGTGTTTTGCCATTCATGTGATCTTTCCTGAACCCAATAAACACCCCCACCTCCAGCCAAGGGGACGTTCACCTTGCCAGCACAAGGCTTTTTAAGACTTCCCACAATCCTTGACACCCCTTGCAAAGTTCCTCCACTGGATTTCTACCACTCTGCTGGCTCTCAGAGGCATCAGGCTTTAATTTCCAGGAGAAACAATGCATTGACAAGATGCAGAGCAGACATCTGAGGCTCTCTGCTGCCGGAGCGCTCTGCCACGCTGGCAGGCTGGTTTTTCTGATGTCAGGGAAATCGTGTCGGCCTGAATTTGAGACATCAGCACAAGCCTTTCTTCTCAATCCTGCTGATGAATGAAAGAGCATTTTCAATTGTGTACATCCAGAGGCCTTGTGGCACATCAGGCCTAATCAAAAGCTGCTCCATGATGCAAACTGCTGTCAGAGGCAGCTCACAGCACAGCCCCGCAGGAGCCAAAGGGCAGCTGCAGATAACAGTGCATTTCCTTCCCTTCAGGACTAGAGAGACCTAGCAGGAGCATCCCAGCTGACACATAGCCACCAAGGAGGCCACAACCAAGCACTGAGATCTCAAATATCCAAGCAGGAAAACACAAATGCCAAAGTTTGCCAACAATAAAGCTCAACAGGCTGTTGGCTTGTCTCTGGTTGACAAAGAAACCATCAGCACAGAGGGATATTGAAGAACCAGAGGGATGCAGAAGAACTGTGGCCATGAATGGTGTCACCTTTTGTGCAGCAGTTTCTGTACAGTACGAATCTGATGGTGTTTTATAAGGATTGTGGGGGTGGGAAGGAGCTAAAACACAGAGAGAAGGGGTTTGGATCCCTCTGCAGCTCATGAACTTTTCTTCTTGCAAAGGCTCTGAACATCCCCTGAGTAGAAATGAAGGAGCACAGCTACTTCTGGGGGTTACTTCTGGTAGTGAGAACAACTCTTCCACATGGTCACTTTGTATTTCACTCAGCTACTGATGGACTGGGAAGAGGAATCTCAAGTAATCAGGCTTAAAAATACTGTTTCTATCACCAGTTTTTTCTTCACAGCCACAGGCAGAAGGAAAGCAAATATTCCCTGGCAGCCCAGGTTTCTCTACACATTTTCTCTTGATTTATCTGCTCCCTGAAGTCACCTCTAACCTTGCTCTCTGCCCATCCATAATGACATTAGCTACCTCCAACCTTCCCACCTACCTCAGCAAAGGCATCCTCTTCCTCCTCATGTAACACCACACCTTTACGGTGTCAGGACCACCTAAGGAAAAGGCATTTGCCCAGGAAACCAGCAGCCTTCTCCTCAGCTGTATTTTTTTGCAGTGCTACTCATTTCCTTTACTCAGATTCAAGTCAGGATCAATAAGCCCAGAGGATCCTCCCTTGGGAGCCTCCCTCCCTCATATTGCTACAGAAGCCATTGCAGATGTTGTCACAGTTGTGTTTAAATTTGGTGCCCTGCATCACGTATACATTTTTATTTTCTTTTCCATTTCCTTCTCTCTCACAACTTATTTTTCTGGTTTTCTCTTTGTGAAAAATGTTGGGTTTTTTTTTTCTGGAACAAGGCTTCTACTTCTACTAAATATTTTGTAATCCATTTCTACACAGTGCCTAGCAAGAGGGTAGAAGACACTTTAAAAAAGCCCTTGTAGGACTTGCTGTGGAAGTATTATGTGGGTTCAAAGACTGTCTCTTAGAAAAACAGAAAAACTGAGTTCTTGGAGAACTTCATATGTGAAATTGGTAGAAAAAGAGGGCAGGAAGAAATCCTGCAGCTTTTTTTTGCTCTTTGTGAAGGCTAAGTATAGTCTGGATAGTAACCTTTGACTGACACCGAGTTTTACACATTCGCTAGCTACAACAGAACTACTTTACAGAATTTATTACAAACCTCTGGCTCCCTGGACAGCAGACAGAGCCTGAAAGTTCCAGCAATGTCTTAGTGGCATCTCCCATCCCAGTTCCACGAGAAGCTGCAGGCTTCAGGCATCCTTGGGGGTTTGTTCGGTCAGCAACCTTTGGCCCGCTCACAGCACACAGATTACACCGAGCTTGGGGCAAGTCTCTGGTTGTTCAGCACACTCATGGCATCTTGCCACAGGCAGGGCACACTGCTTGCAATATCCTCAGTGCTGCATGACTTCATATCTGTATTATCTCAAAAAAAACCCCTTGGGAATCTTTCTGGATGATGAATACTAGATACGATTAAAGTAATTTTTTTTTAAACTGGGGAACATTTCTTCCAGCCCTCCTGAGATGTTGGACTTTCATTCAAGCCAAGACACCTGGTTCTTTATAGGTGCCTGCAGTGACTTCAGTAGTGCAGAACATTTACTATCAAAGCCACTGTTGCTGAATCAGAGCACACAAAACCTTCAAGGTATTTTCCCCTTACGGCTTCACTGCCCAAATCCACTGAAACCATTTAGGGACTCTGCCCCAACCACTGTAACCCTGTCAATATGAAATACAGGAGATCACAACTCTGCTAGAGTTATTTATGGAAACAGGTGTGCTTAGCAGCACTGCCTGGCTATCTCTAGTGCTGGGCTGAGACAAAGGGATATGGAGAATAAGGAGGGAAATCAAAGTAAGCTCTATTCAAACCATCACCTTATTCCCACTCTTAATATACTATTCAGGTCCCAGACTGGTCTAAATGTCTTGCAGAAGAGAAAGTAGCACCATAAAAGCAATAATAATAAGAATTAGCTGAGAGCTGGAGGGATTGCCCCACGGAGGCTGTGGAGTCAGCACAGGAGGGCAGGCAGCTCCCAGTGGGTCAGGACTGCTGCTACAACACTCATGCCTTGTGCTGCTTTCCATATCATTTGTGGTTTGCACACCAATGCTATGCAACATCTCGGATGCAGGCAGCAGTAGGGGATGATTTCTTCCCCCATCAAGGATATGTGGCCATCTCTGGAGTGAAAGAGGACAGACCTTCATCAGAGCACAGCAAAGCACCAGAGGCAAAGTCAAGCTCTTTATTAACTTCAGATGAAATTGGGATATGCAGAAAGCAATTTACTGAGATACAGGCAGGGCACAAAGGCTAACATCCTGCTTTTAACTGAAGTCCCTTAACATTTTGGAGGCAGCAAATGCCCTGGACCTTTGTGTCTCTTTAGAACAAAGGCAATTCCTTCAGTACAAGTGAAGGGGAACTGGCAGGTTAAACATAAGTGAGAGAAGGGTCACCTAACAAATCCTTCCTGTGCTTCAGCAAGAGGCAGGATGAGACTGAAGGAGAGCTGCCCTCTGTGCACTCACCTGGCACAACCCCATTTGACCAGTGGGATGCTGGGGGCCGCTGGCACAAAGGGAGGAATGCAGGCTGCACTTCCACACGTGCACCCACCAGCAACTGAGGTCATGGAAGAATCCTCCATGAGGTGGACTCGGGTCTCATTCACAGGTGCAGCCCTCATCATGTGTGGATTCCCTCCACAGATGGCAGGAAGCACCAAGGCTTCCAAGCACCAACAGCTCAGCCAACTGTGGATGGAGAACAGCAACTTCTAAATTCCATCTGCTCCGTTTTTGTCACCTTCTGTACTCAGAAACACATTCATCAGAAGCACAAGCACACTGGGACAGTGACAAATTTTACCGTCTCTGGCTTGTCACTTCAACAAGATTAGATTATTTTAATATTAATTCATTACCCAATTTAAATTCAATTAAATACCTTTTACAAGGCCCTGGCATGGCCATGAGGCTGGGGACAGCCCCTGCTGAATGCCAGGTGTAGCATCTCTGTTAAACACCTGTCTCAGAGTGAGACTCCCCAGACCTTCACCAAGGACCCCCTTTTCCTACTTTTTCCCTAACAAGGGGAAAAGGACACTGAAACCATTGAGATGGACGAACAGCTTTCCTTTTTGGTGGGATTATGTTCAGGAAAATAGTTCCAGCATTCTCCATAGATGGCTGAAATCAGAGTTGATTTCCCCATCTTCCTTCCTAGTAGGGGTGCCAGCCTCTCTCTCACCAGAAAGAATATTAAAAGCACTTTTCCTCTTTCTCTCAGGGAGAAGCTGCGTGAAGAAGGGAACACTCCAGTGTAGCTACGGGATAGCAATAAATCGTGAGAGCTCATGAAAAATTTGTATTACTGCATTCTTTTAGTCAGGAACCAGCTTCTGTGGGTCATCCATTCCTACCTTCAGATGCACTGCCTTAAAGATAAGAACACAAATGGAGATAAAGAGCACCTGAAGCATTTTTACCTGTGCTTTGCTACAGGTCATTACTTCTGTCAGCTTCCCATTAGCTGCCACCTACATATTTGCTTGCAACGAAGACCCAAATCCATCTCTAGCAGTGCCAAAATTCAAAACATCCACCAGGACCCCATAAGGCAAGAAAAAGGAAGATCTAAACAGAAATGGCCTGGAGAGAAACAGGGAAAAATAGGAAAAGCTACTGAGATGGAAGAAAAAAAGATGTAGACTGAAATACAGAAGGGGCAGTGGGGGGAAGGTGTAAAGAGCACGGGAAAGGGAAATGCAGGACTGGAACAGATTTCAAATCTGTGTAGCAATGCCCTGCACCACCTTTCCAAAGCTGTCACAACCTGTATTCCCTGTTTCTGAGGCAGGAGGACTCGGAGCCTCTCCCCAGAAGTCTGTCTGACCTTGGTGCTCCCTGCCCTTCCTCCAGCCAGCAGAGGAACAAAACACCCACAGGTGTTTGTTTTGAGGTGCAGCCCACGCCCCGAGGGCGGCGGGCACAGCCCTGCCCCCCGTTAACACCCCACGAGCCTGCCCTGCCCATCGGTATTTTGGAAAAGGATGGGATGTTGTTACAGCTCTCCATCAGTCCCCATCTGAACAGAGACTATTAGGGCATCTACGAGAGGAAAGGGCCACTGAACCACATGGCAAGTTGCCAGGCTGTGCTGCAGCCTCCAGCGGTTATGCTCAAAGAGATTTAAAGTCCAGCATAACCTTGATTTTTAATAGAGTCACATTTAATGAGCTTTAACGTCCACAGTAATAATTTTCTTATTACCTACGCAGGAGTCGGAAATATGATCAGAAAGAATGTGCTGCACTCCAGTCCAGTGAAGGGATTTAACAATGGCCAATACATTATTATCAAAACCATCAACATCATTGTCCTTAATGCCTTTTTTTGGTTGGTATAATTATAATTCTGTGAACCATAAGCATAGCTGCTGCATACCACATAAGCTTGCTGAACACAGCAAACCTGGCTGGCTGGAAGCCACCCAAATCCCTCCTCACCAACCAGCCAGTCAGGTTATATGGCAAAAACAGGACAATAAAATCTTACATTTACCTCTATCTGTCTAAAAGCAAAATGCAAACTTATATATGACCTTTGTTGTCCTCCCAGCTTTTATCCACACTCTTCCTACTCTGTCCTTGCTCTGTCTCCTCATCCCATTCTACTCTGACACCAGGGACCTCCCACCTCACCAGCTCAGAGAACTGAATTTGCCTCTTGCGTGTGTCACACAAACAAGCTGGATAAACAGACAGATGGGAACTGCAGCTGGCAGAAAGGGGTGCAAGAAAAACTCCAATTCTTGTTATTTTTGTACAGAAACAGCTTCACAAAACTCACTGAAATCCACTCCCTTATCATGCACAACAAACCTCCCTCCCTGGGATAGCCAATTGCACAGTGAAAAGGAGAGCAAAGAGAGTTTCTGCCACACGCTCCCCACTTCACACCTTGAAAATACACTGAAGCAGAAGGCATGTGGCAGCTGTGTCTGTGGGCAGAGCTAAGAAAACAGCAAAAGCTGCATCTTCCATGTCTTATCCAGAGGGAGACAGTGTGAGTTTTGTGACCACACGAATCCATGTTGTTAAGCCACTGGTGAACAGGTGCTGTGTCCACACTGTGGATGCAGGATGGAGTCAATGCAGAAATGGATGCAGCTCACACAGCACACTTGATCAGTTGTCCCCAAACCCACCAGGAGCTCTCCTTGCTACAGCAAGGAGGCCAAATCTGGCGTTCACCAGGTTAATTTAAAGCCAGCTCAGAATAACCCAATAACCTTGTGGGCAGCACTGTAACACCCTCAGCATCTCTTTACATCCCAGCATCTGCAGTGCCCATTCTCTGACCATGCTGCTGACTGTTCCCACAGCAGAAATGAGAGTTTAGGTGTATTTCTGGCAATTTGCCCTGTGCATGACAGTGATGCATACAAGCACATGAAATACAAGAAAAAATGCCCAAGATCTTTCCATATCACCTGGCTTCCCTTCACCCTGTCCTCAAAGAGAGTCACCCACAGGGCTGCTCCATCCTACAACAATAGCTTTTCCCCATTTTGTTTACAAGAACCACTTCCAGATGCACTTGTAGGCACTCTGAGAATCCAAAGAGCCCTCCTGTGATCGTGGTGAATGACAATGAAGTACCTCCCACCCTTCTAAGTTCTGCACCTGATTCTTTCTTCCACCTGCACTGGTCATGAGAAGTCAGAATGATGTAGCTTGGGACTGGGGTAAAAGGGAAAAAAAAAATGGCATCACATACATGAGGCTGGAAACACCCTGAAACCCAATGAGTTGTTTGTTTTCCTGTTGGAATCAAAGGCAGAAGAGAAAACAACTTTAAAAATGCATCCCTTCTGAGCTAACGACAAACCTGGTAACATCCCAGCACAGAGGCACCTCAAACAGCTACAAACAACTGTGTGGAAAGGCAGCAGAGTAATAATTCTGACCAACACATCACAGGAGGCCCACGTGAGGAACACATTCCCCCAGAAGAGATGGTCTAATTACTGCAGATGATACCCCAGAGGTTCATTCATCAGTGGCAGAGACACAGGGCTGACCTCACCTCTGCAGCTTCTCTGCCCCTGCCCTCCTGGGCTCACAGGGCCCTGGCAGCCCCCGGACCTGCAGCATCAGATGTGCCTGGTACTCGGGGACAGCAGGACAGGCAAGGGCACTGGGCAGCAGCACCCACTGCATTTTCAACCCCTGGAACCTGGTGCATTTTGAATTCAAACTGCAATGCAAGAATTAGCCCCAGAACTGCTCAGTGGGGGGCTGAGACTGGAAGCTCCTACAGATAATGGTCTTTTTAAATGTTTGCCAAGTGTTTCATGCTTATGCATCTGTTAGAGCATCCACTAACAGCAGTGACAGAACTGTCACTTACTCGTGACATCCAGTGAGCTCTTCACTTTATAAACCACCCCATCTGCACTTCTCACCATCATTTTTTTAAGGCTATATAGTACCATAATCCACTATGAGATGCTGGAACAAACACATTCCCAGCAGCAATAAAGTGCCATTGTTTTGAGCGATGGGAAAACAGACAAACTCCTTTCTGAGAATTTCGGTTTCATAACAGAGAAAGATCGTTTCTTCTGTGCATTTTCTTTAAACCAGGGCTCTGCCCTTTTGTGGGTCTGAAGTCTCCAGCATCCATTACCTTTGGGAAAAGCTCTGCTCTCTCAGCCTCATCTGAGGGAGGATCCTGACCTCCAGACACTGACCATGTACGTGCAGCTGGAACACACCAGGTTAGCTCCACACAGACCTTCAGTTCTCTTTTATTTTTCTCCTCTCTAACAATCTGTTTTTGAGGGCATGAGAGAGTTACAGCAGTAAGTTCTCCTGGGCTCTTCAGCAAAACTCAATTCTGCCTGATTCCTTGCAGTGTTGCAGGCAATGGGTCAGGCTTTATTGATATCCTTACCTTGATTTTCAGAGTCTGAGAGTATGTCTGGAGGTGTTGATTTTTGGGGTTACTGTGCTAAAAAGTCATCTCACTCAGGTATGTGAAGGGAAGACAGACTGTACTGGAGTGCCACAGATTCTGTGAAACGTATTTAGCTCGGTGAAAGATGTACTCTGCTTTCACGGAGTATTGAATGTAGCTGTGATTAATGGGGCACATATACACTGATAAACAATATTAATTTGTTTTAAGCCAGGTCTGAAAAGATTTCAACCACTTGCTTCCCTGCAGCTATGAAAGTTATTTCCTGCTGTCTGTACTACCTCAAGGGCTAAACCAGCCCTGAAAGGAGGGAAATATTTCCTTCCACTCTGTCGGCAGCACCAGCCTATGAAGGCTGTTGTATTGGTATTTCATTTATCATGAGCAAATGATATGAATTATTATGATTTAGCCTTACCACCCACCCTCTACCATACAGCCACAGGATTGCCACCACACATTCACTCTCTCCTGCATCAACCCAGCTTTTTTCATTTTCCATATACCCACTCCATCAAGCACACTGTCTGCAATGCCTCCATCTGCTTCTGCAGTCAGTTCCTCTGGCAACACGGATGAATAAATGCATCCCCAGGACCAGAAGCCAGCAGCCTACCTGCAATTTCTTGTGGGGACTGAAAGGCCCCAACTGCTTCCAGATTCCCAGAGATGGAGCCGCCTCCTTCGAGCACCCTGACGAGCTCCCGCAGCCTCTCGCACTCCTCCTGCAGCTGCTGCTGCTCCTCCTTGCGCTGCTGCTTGGCCAAACTCATTGGGTTCATGCTGAAATGGAGAACTTTGGTTCTGCTGGGGTCGTAGTCACCCTGGGTGGCAGAAAAAAAACCAAATAGAAACATGTTGAGTAAATAATCCAACCCCCAAGCCCACCCAACCTGCACCACTCAGTGAAATTAAAAAATGTTACAGCAGGAGAAAGGGTGACATTTATGCAGTGACAAGGTTTTATAACAACAGCTGAAGGCAGCCAAAGCCAGTGTTGTTTCTCTTTCTCTTGCTACTCCATCTTTAAAAAAAAACCCTGAAACAAGGCAAAGAAACAACAAAGAAAAAATAAAAAAAAACAGAAAAAAAAAATCACAGAAACACCCCACTTAACAGAACTTGCTCCCTGGCTGATACTTCCACACTTAATTTTTTCCACACTTAAATTTAACTCCAGAAATTAAGTTTTATAGCTGTATTTAAAATCTCTTGATAGCAGGAGATTATAATGAACACCCAAATACACCCTTAAACTACTTCAGGACACCCAGTGCCAGCCTGATTTATTGCTCACATGAGCCAGCAACATCCATGGCATCCAAAGGTGGAGTTGCTAGCAAGTGGTATCAGCTCATCCCAAGCAAGGGAACAGCTATTCCATTCTTTTTTTCTCAAAGGAAGTTGTATTTACAGCAGTTTAAATAGTCAGTCAAGCCCTAAGATGGTAAATTAATATTCTTTCAAAGCGAGAGGAAAACACTGATGTTTCATTTGTGATTTCAGAGAGACAATTTTCATATAAACTACAGGAAGCCTCACAACCATAAATGTAGTAAAACATGTGCTAACACTGGCTGCCACGGCACTCTGCCCAGCTGAAACCCTATAGCAGTGCCTGCATAAAAAGCTATTTTATATGGTAATATTTTTCCTTCAATTAAATCTCAGGGCCTAAAGTGATTTTGTAAACATTAATTAACCCTCAAGAGCAGCATGAGGTAGGTATTATCCCAATTTTATCATTTCATTTTCATTAAAGACGTGCTAGAACTTTATGTGGGTTTTTTCCATGCAAACCAGAGCAGAGACTGAGCGACCTCATCCTGCATTGCTGCTCATTGCTGGTAGGAGAACCCAAAAGACCCCACTCCCAAACATCTTTTATTGAAAACACTCTCTATTGACATATTGTGAAGCTCCTCATCAGGCAGTGAACTGCTGAAACTCACTGTCCCAGAGCCTGGCAGCAGGCACAAAACTGCTTCAAAAATGGCTTTGACAAATTCAAGGACAATGGCTCCATAACTGGGCTGTGCCAGGGCAGGATATGTGAGCATCTTCCAGCATCTCTGGTTGCTGGAAGGATGCTGGAGAGCATCAACAAATTTGTGTGCTCTCACAAAACAGCAGCTTCTATCATTGTGGTCAAAAATTATCTTCTGGGCTTTTTTTCCCAGAGGGGGAAAAAAGTAAAGTAAGAGGGGTGTGATGGTTCCTCAAACCTACTCTGAGAAACCAGTTTGGCCACAGCTGTGCATCTGGGTTGGAGAGAGTAACTATTGCCCAGTATAAGTGCAAGTTACAGAGAAAGGAGATCACTTGTGTATGTCCCAGGCCAAGAAGGGGTGGGAGAAAGCCCCAGAGGTCTGCCCTGGTCCAAGAGCTCACTCCAGAGAGCTGGGAAAACTCAGGCATGGAAACCTCAGGTACCCTTCCCAGCTGTCTGCATCCCCCACAGTCAAGAGCATGTGGTGTCCCCACCCTTGGCCATGCACTGAGCAGGTGAGGAATGTTCTCCTACCGCCCCAGCCTCACTTCAGTGACCCCAGGAACACCTGGGAGGGCAGCACTGTCCTGCAGCCCCTCAGCATCAGGGCTTTGTGATCCCATTTCCATGGCATGGCTGAGACAAACCTCCCCTAATTGCCAATGAGGCAATTGGGACGAAAAGAAGAAATAATCTCACCAACAGCCTTGACCAAGAGAAATTCAGGTGAGATTTGAAGGACACAAGCAGCATCTTTGAGATGTCAAACAAGAGAAGAACGAAAAAGCTGCAACCCCAGCTCATTAGATATATTCTCCCCAGCACACACTGGCATTTACAAACCTGCTTCTGTACCCAGCTCTTTACCTTCTCGTGCTATTTGCACTTCAGGGCTCCTCCAGACAGGTCAGGGCACTCCTCACTCTCGTGTTTGTTTTTCAAGGCAAAGAGATTCAACTCTGAAGTTTATAACAGGTTTTACTCTGGCTGGCAAAGATGTGCATCCCAGTTCTCCCTGGACAGCTGCTGGTGCTTCTGACCAGCTGGGAAGGGCTCTGGCCCTGTCACCCTTGCCAAGGTCAGGCAGAGCTCTCAGCTCCCCATCCTGGCTGCCAGCACCATTCCAGCTCCAGTGGAGGGATCACCATTGCTGCAGACACAGCAGCAGGATCCCTGTGTGAGGAAAGCCTCACACACCTGGACCCTGCTGCCACCTCCCTGCTGGAGCTGCTGTAACCCACGCTGCACCAGACTGTTTATTCTGCAGGTTATTTACTCTTTTCTGTCATCTATCTGGCCTTTCTACAAAGCCCTGCCATGCAGCTGCACTGCTTTGGCTCTTACAGATCTTTTAGACCATTTATCCTCTCCTTTCATAACATGCCCCCCTTGAAAAATCACGCTCTAAAACTCATCACCAGGACTCAGCCTTATTTTCAGGGTTCACCAGCTCTCCTCAGCACATCAGTCTGAAGCTTCACCCAGACGAGAGAGTCTCTTCAAAGCCCTCAGTGCAGCGAAGGCAGTGGCAGAATCCATCTCATTTAACATTTCTGGGAGATCACTAACATATTTGCTATGCTACTCACATTTTTGGGCTAGGGGCAGTAGCCTTCTCTTTCTTCTACGCAGCACACATCAAATCAGTACATTTCTCCCTACAGCTAAAATATTAGTGCAGCTGGTTTGTATTACAGCAATGCCTAAAAGAAACCAAGTGAGACAGGGATCCCAGCATGCCAGGTCCTGTACAAACCCCACAGGGAACTACCACCTAAAGCCCAAAAAGCAAACAGCAAAGCCTGCAGATGCAGCGTGTGAGGGGAGTGCAGGAATGGAAAGATGCAGTCTCCAGTTCCAGATTCCTCAGCAGCACTGTGGCAGAAAAGAAAGCACATCTTCAGAGCTGCCCCTCCTCACCACCACACCAGGCTGCCACCTCACAGAAGTACCAAGCAGAGCATTGCTAAAGTCTCCAGGAAATTTGCTGGCACTCTCTGGAGTTTCAAACAAATGCAGGAAGCTTTCCATGGAAACGGTGCAGACCAGAGGCAGTGCCTGATGAAAGGGATGGGTCTCATGTGTAGGTAACACAGAAAGTCAAACCAGTATCACAACTTGGATTGTTTGGAGTGTTTTCCCAAATTTCGGAAGGTTGGGGGTGACTTTGTGTCATGAAAATGAGTGGTTTAGGCTTGGCTCTACGAAGAGTCATGGCTGGAAACTGCTAAATATAACAGACAGCAAAGCAGCATTAAAATCTCAGTAGCATTTGAAAGACATGAAACCCTAATGCTGGTAGGAAATCAGGGACTGAAGAAAGCAAACAACATCCTCCTGGAATCTCTTTAGCTCTGGAAAATGTAAATTGCTGTTTTTCCTCTGTCAACTGCACTTCCACCTACAATAAATCAGTCTTACTGATCATAATTTTGTCCTTTTGGTTGTGCAGCAGAAGCCTGGAAAATGGTGTTTCAGGCACTGGGAGAGAAGACTTAAAACAGATTTTCTGATTTAGAAAATAATTTCTAATCTTGGGTGACTGAAGAGGAAGACCAAACAGTGGCACTTGAAAGGTGGGCACAGAAGACACAGCCACGTTCCCTGAACAGGAGCTGGGACTCCCCAAACAGCTGCCCAGGCACAGCTCCAGGGGCTGCTCTGTGCTGAACCAACACATGCAAGGAGGTATTGCTCAGCAGAGTTAAAAAGCATCTTGTAACAAACAGTAATGTATCCCTGGTTTCTCCAAGAAGCGTGAAAATCGTGCAGGTTTGGAAACTTGGCCTGAATGTGAGGTTTGACCAAATCCACTTAAGCACATGGTGCCTTTACATGGAAATATGGGACATTTGGGGGATGCAATCGATGTGTGACCTACAGAGCTCTGCTGGAAAGCCATCCCATCCCTGGCTCATTCAGCAGTAACTTGGTTGGTTGTTTTTGCTCATCAGCACATCATGGCCACTGCCTCAGAGAGCAAAGATAACACATTACTGCCACTTTCTCAGCAGCATCCTCTCTTTACCCCTGTTTCCCCCAATACCTTAAAAACCAGAAATTGTAGAGATTCTGAAGAGCAAATGATTTGGACTAGAGAGAGCTGCTGGCGTTCATTGATTCTTCTTTTGAGGAGTAACATTGAACAAGTAATTCAGATCTGTCAGAAAAATGTACACAGAGCTTCAATTTAGGGGGAAGCAATAAATACCTTGATTGATTGCAACCAAGCCTGGTTGGCACTTAAAAAAGTGAATGACTTATTCCTGGAAAGCAAGATGTTAACCAGCTGATTTGGTGCTTAAGGCAGTAAACCCTTTTTTTTGGCTCTCAGAAGGGCACTGGACATTTTATAGAGATGATTTGTTGATTCCACATGTTAATATGCTTCACAATTTGTGAAATAATGTTGTTTTGATGCATTATCCTCAGCCTTCCAGACAGATGCCTCAGGGTATGCACAAGGAAAACTCTCTCATGGACCACCCCATTGCTGCTGTCCCAACTGTGCAGCCACTCTGTGAGACAGACCCTGCAGATGCCACACACAAATATTGACTCAATGCAACATGTTCCAAGCATACTCTGGGAGAACTATTTAGTAAGACTGGCTATCAATAAACTTTCTGACAAAAGACTATGGAAAAAAGAATTTGCAACAGGGCCAATTTGTCATCTAGAACTGAGGTACAAGCTCAAGTCAGATGCTGCTGCCTCCCCTCTCACTTCCATCTTCCAGCTTGAAAAAAAAAAAACCACCCCGGGGAGATAATTGTGCTGATGCTTTGTGTCATTTTTTAAAACTATATTATTGTCAAACAGTCAGCATGTTGGTCTACGTGTTGAAATTACAGCTCAAAAACTTCTTAAGTAATCTGCCCATTAGGGAAGAATCAGTCAAGTGCCAAAGCAATGAATGAAGACAGGACTGCTTTAATCTCTGAAAAACAGAAACTTTTCCTTTAGAAGAGGAGTTGTTTAGAAGAACAATGAAAGCTGCCAGTGACAGCACCTTGAAAAGGGATGAACTTCTTTTGGCATCTCTCCTCCTGGTTGTTTGAAAACTGCACAGTCCCAATTCAGCGATGTCTTTCTCCAGGAGCTATAAAAGCTTTTCTCTCTACTCCACTCACTTTCACAGGCGCTCAGGTAAGAATAAAGTACTTAAAACCATGTGGACCACTTTACATTTGATGAAACGTTCAGTGCTTAACAACTCCATTTAAGGTCTATTCATCTGCTGCAGGTATTTCTGATCAGAAGGCAGAGCTGGTAGCAAAGGGAATAGTCTCTGCTGGTGTGAATATGTTTATTTAACATCACTAATGAAATTAAATAAGTCCATATAACCCAAAAAGGCCGTCACTGTCAGGATACAATGTCAGCAGGCATTGTGAAGGATTTTCAGCTGACTTCACATCCTCACAGGCTCCTTCTGTTTAGTGCTTTGGCAAGCAAAATCATCAAAACCCATAGATGGGGCTGACACGCACTTAAGTACCTAATTTTTTCATAGTCTTGGTATCTATCAGCCTTAAAAGACTGTGATTTCTGAGCAGCACAATAAATTCTGGTGGAGCATATGGACAGCTGAGCTTAATCGCTGCTGGCTGGCAATACAACAGCTTGTGCTTGGCCCTGCTGAGAAAAGGCTGGCAATTGGAAGCTCTTCAAGGAAAGGACCATTTCCTCCTGACGAGACTCTCACACACGGTGAGAGCCACCCAAACACTGCTGCCTCCTGAGCTAAGGAATCTCCTCCCATGCCAACTTCTTAAGAGAGAGATCTCCAAGGTTTCTGGACTAGGACACGTTATTCAGTACTGGAGAACTCAAATAGAAATGATTTAAGGAGCTTAGTAGATTGTATCAGCTTTAAATGGGTCAGTAGTTACCTTGGTAGAATATTCGAAATAAAGACTGCATCTAGCTGTAGGAGACAGATGGGAAAGTTTCTTATGTACAGATATAAAACATAAAGCATCAGTTGGGGGGATGGTGAAATGTGTTTGAAAAGCATCCAACTGGCAGCTGGTTCCTATTAAATGGGGAATGCTCTTGCTTCCATTTTCTGCCTCTTGTAGGCAAAAGAGTAGCTTGAATTGTAAACACTAACACACAGCAGATCATCAGGTATATGCAGGTGGTCAGTGTCCAAAAGTGAACTTCTGAACTTTTGAGCAGAGGATGCTGCTTCACTGCTGGCACAGGCTGGTGGTACACTCAGGTAAATCCTGGACTGAAACAGAGGTGGCACATCCTGAATCCTCCAAAAATAGACAAAATGTGACAAAATGTTACTCAAGGTTTCTGGCTGGTCTTTCACTGTGTCAGGCTCCAGCTACTGAATCCTTGCAAAATCCAGGTTTCTGATGCTCGAAGAGCTGACACTGCTTTTGGGGACCTGCAGGTTTATTCCTGGGATTCAGTGCCTCCTCATGACCAGGAATCCTTTACACAGCTCAAGCACACCTTTCCCAAGGCTTGGGGTTTCTGGAATGACTGTTTGGCTTCCCTGCAAACATGACATTTGTGTGTAAACAGAGCCACACGGGCTTTGCACACAGCTCATGAACACCCCGTTGCTTCCACTGAGTCATGAAAGCAAAGAAGTCACATATCATTAGAGGTTGTCTTTGAACATGTTTATCTTCAGCTTACAGTTAATGGCTCAGCATTTATGTCAAGAATTGTCTGCTGTTAGTCCTGCATCAATACCCGTTGGAAATTTCACTCAAAGATGGAGAATAAAAAAACAGTGGGAAGGCAAAATTGGAATTTATCACCTGAAAGGCATGTGCAAGGTCCCCAACAACTACAGCTTTTGCTGCAGTAGCTTATTAACTAGAGTCTGCCTGGCTATTCAGGTGAGCAGCTTCTCCTGATTTACCTAAATTTTATTTTAACTTCAACAGCTCTAAAAAAAAAACCCAAACAAATTGGTTACTCAACTCTCTCATACAAAAGACTGTTGGAGGCATTTCTGTACCCAGCACAAGACAGCCTCAGAAAGCTTAATCCTACCTCAGGAAATGCCATTTTAATGGAAATTCTGTTTCTTGGTTTTGTTCTTTTTGTTTCTTTGCTCAGGCTTGTTAAAGTGATTAGAGTAATACCCAAAGTAAACTGCATCCCAAAGAATTCCCTCTGTACCCAGAGCACAAAGCACAGTGCACTCACCCGCCCCAGCTCTCTCTGTCACACAAGATAACCACACCAAGGGATCTTTAAAGCCTGTGGAACAGGAGCTGTATTAACAAAAATGGATTGCAAAGATGAGACAAAGCAAACCAGCAAATAAGCAACAACCACCACCTGCTCCTTGCAGCTTTGCCAGTATGTGCATGCTTGACATCAGAAACAGGGAAAGAAAGAAAAACAGAAGGTGCTGGATGCTGGGAAAAGGCTCATTTGTTCCCACCAGGTCTCATGCCACTTCCCTACCTTTTTTCTCTTTTTTTGTGTGCATCTGCACACACACAACACTGAAACCTGGCAGCAGAAATTCACTTGGGCAACCTTTCCATCCTTCTCTTAGCCAGTTCTTAGTACAACACCTGCCACTTCTGCCAAAGATGATCTTTCCCCTTGCCCAGGTGAAGTGACCTCTCATCCATACCCCTTGATTCAGGCAACCTTTCACCTCTGGCCTCCTGAACACCCACATCAGTCATCTCCAGAACAGTGAAGACACTCTGTGTTAGCCTGAGTTGCACCTCTTCACCCCCAGTAACTCCTCCAACAGCACAGATTCCACATCCTTGCCCTCAGGAGCAATGAGTAGTCCCACATCACCCTCCCTACTCCACCAGCAATGCCACCTGCATCACCTGCTCCCCCCACAAAGGCTTCTACAGGGGTTTTTCTCTTCCTTCCTAAGCAGATCCTCCACACTCTCCATACTCATTGATATTCCTCCCTATGGCCTCTTTCACCACAGCATCTCAGCAAATTAGCAATGAGCCAGGGAGGTGGTTGGAGTTCGGCTGCATCGCAGACAGAAAAGCTCTAATCACCCTAATCACGCTGTTCTAACACCAGACCATATCTTCAGGTACAACATGAAACACATTTTGGACACTGCTACAATAGGAGTAATAAAATAAAATGTGTTAGCAGTGGTGCTGAAGCCCTTCAGGTACGGTTTTAAAAGGAGATCTGTTTTCTATACCTCTTTCAAACGTGTTGTTCCCTGGAGGATGCAAGACTGTAATTTGCATTGAGTGAGGCGTTCAGACGAGGTCTGGGATGCAAACAAACGTGACAAGAAGGTTAAGAGTCAGGACAGAGAGACATGGAATGGCATGAAGCTGGGATAATCTAAAAGAAAAAATGCATCCAAATGTTCACTGTCCTTTTCAATCGCTGCTCTTCCTTTTATTGAAATGGAAGAAAATCATAGGCTGCTCTAGGATGGTTTGTTACCACCTAGAGACTTGAATTCCAGGGTTTCTACACTTGTTTTTTCAAGTCAAGGATTCCTGTCTTTCCTGAGAACAAAGTCCATAAAAAGTTGCTATTATTTACAGTCTAGAGGCATGCAGAGGAGACCTGTGCTGGTTCAAAAACCTCTGATAAAGACAGTGAAAATAAAAAGCACATAGGTTCTGAAAACAGCCCCAAAGAGCTTATAGTGTGAGTTATAAAAATTCTTTTTCAGAGATAAATCTTAACTTTATACGGTGAGGAATGCTGGCTCCCACAGATCTGAACTTCAAAAAAACATTCTATCAACTTTCCCATACAAATGAAGTAACTTTGGTTGAGAATATTGTTGAGAGGTGTCAGACCAAATCTAAGTTTTCAAGAGAAGTACATGCAGTTTCCAAGGAATTTAACTATTTCTTTGCTGCTCTCTTTTCCATTCTGCAACATGCACATACAGTTGCTGTTCAGCAGACCAGAAAGACAGGAGACACTTGAAGTGAGGTTTTTTTTGTAGTATTCACTCCAATCCAGATATTCAGCCACTTAAAGCTTTCCCCTCCTGACAATGCCTTATAAATCTTGCTTTGATGCCTCCATAATTCTGTATTTCCTGCTAAAGCTCTACTTTGGAATGAATTCAGATGGGATTTCAAGGGGAGATCCCAGAGGAGGGAAGCAACACAAACTGGCTGTGCTAGACAGGGACGCTCAGTATCCAGACAGGAAGGGAAGAGTCAGAATGAAGTATGACAGCTTTCAGTCCTGCTTCCAGGACTTTATAAAGCAGACTGAAATTGCAATGCAATAGGATTTTCCAGTTAATGGATCTCATTAACAAAAAGCAAAACACCTATGGGTATTTTTTTTTAGATACTATCTGATACAAAAAGAAAGATGCATAATTAAAAATTATGTCAAAGCCTACATGGAAGCATCTAAGTTAATCTGAGCATATAAAAGTCTGAAAAACAAGTGATAAGAAGAGCTGTCAATCACGTTGTGTATTTGTACAGCAAACACATGGCACAGGCTGGATGCTGAGGTCAACCACAAGAGCCTTAGCAGCAATGCTGAATCTCCCAAAGGCTTTTAGTGCACCAGGACACTTTGATTGTGTAACTTAATGCATATAGAAGCACTGTTACATGTCCTTGCACATCAAATTCCAACCTGGCAGGGTACAAAGCAAACCCACTGTGTTTGAGTGAATGAATGAGCACCCTCTCAGCCTTGGCTGCACCCCTGAGCTAAGCCATTGTCATTAACAGATTCCTGCCTCGAGCTGGAAGCAGTTCCACTCAAAGAGCCAGTCAAGCTCCCTTTCCCATCACACAGAAACTGTGACAGACACAAGTGCTTTGGAGGACTCATTTCTGACAGCCACCTCGAGCAGCTGGCCAGTGCCTGAGTGGGATTTACAGCAAACGTGTTGCAGGTTAAACAAGCTCCAGTGCAGCCTCTCCCTGCGAGGGGTTATCACCTCCCACACACCTTCTGCTGTGGCCAGGCAGACGGAAAAAGGAGGAAAACAAAACATGTCCCTGCAACACACCCAGGGGAAGAGCAGCTACAGCAGAAGTGCCAAGTTTCATTCTTTTTGTCACAGTCACTTCACAGTGATGTGGTGGTTGTCTTGCCCCTGGGGAGAGATCATCTTCCCCAATATCACCTCAATGTCCAGCCAGGTACAGGAGGAAATTCCTCTGGTAATGGGTAATTGTGTAGAGGGAAAAGTGAGAAAGCTTCCAACATCTCAGAAAAAACATGTCTCCATGTACATACCATCCTTTACCCACGTAGTTACCTACATCAGTCACCACCAAAAGTCACTGCAGGTTCCCTTGGATGTGCTGAGCAGGCAGAGCCCTCCTCTGTTTCCTCTGCTCTTTCTCAAGTAAGAGACCTGAGTGTCTAAAACATCCAAATATCGATTCAGAGGGTACATTCTCTTCTATCTCCTCAGGGCAAATAGACAAATGTTTGGTTTTCCCTCCCTTTTCTCCATTTGATCAGGTTAATTTTTTTTTCATTTAAGCAAGTTGTAGGATCCCTGATGAAAAGAGCTCTTTTCCCCTTCTCCAGGAGCATGAAAAGGTCTCCTCCACCTCCTTCCTTCTCCCTACCTTGTGATGATTATCTTTTAGCTCCAGGTTTCCTCACCCAGCTCCTTGGGGAGCTGGACTCTGCTCCTTTGGTCCCTATGCAGAAGGGCATCGCCTTGTCTCCTTTTATTCCTTGAATATTAAAAGTTTCTACAGACTTGGGATTAACAAACATTAGAGATGTCCCAGGCAGTGAGAACAGGGCTGTCATGGAAGAGGTTGCTGTGCATACAAAGAAACCCCCGACTACAAGAGTCAGCAATGCAAGGAGAATTAAAAAGCACAGTTAAATAACCCTAAATCCTCATGCATATTTATAAACTGCATCACATCAAAACTAAATCAATACCCTCACTAGTTACATATGGCCTGAGAAAGCAGGAGCTGGTAACTTGGGTTTGCTTTACCCATTGTACTGATGAGACCCAGAAAGTCTCCACACAGGAATAAATTCCTGGGCTGTGAAGGGGAATTTCAAGCTGTAACATCACAGGGAAAGATGAAGCAGAAGGGAGCAGCCAGCCACAGATGGCACAAGGAATCCACCCGAGCCTTGGCAATGGAGCAAAATTTGAGTTTCAACCCTTCTCTTCCTATGACAAAGAGAAAAACACCTCTGGCACGAGAACAGGTTTCACAATTTCAGCTGCATCTCTGTAGGTGACATAAACTACATCCCCCAACATTTCATACCCCCTGTGCCGGGTGAGACTGTTCACATGGGGACTTCCATCAGCACAGCCATCTGCTTAAATATACCTTCTTGGCTTTCCCTGGGGGAAAATACTTCTTGGTTGCCTGCAAAGCTTCAATTACTATTCACGTCTTTTCAAGTAAATGCAATTTAAACGAAAGATATGGGAACATGCTTTAAAAAGTCACACTGGGATCACCAACCCATTAGCAAAATGTCTCTGTCAAACATGCTAAACCTGACTTACATCACTTCATCCCCAACAACACATTTTCCTTATTCAGGCTTAGACTGCTGCAAAGTTGAGCCAAACCCAATTTGAATCTACCTTGAAATATATTTGGTAGACACAAAACTGTCGGAACAACAGTGCATGACTTAATGGTCTGAAATACAACTGCCCTGTCTCCAGTTTGATTTTATTTCACCAGTTTTACGTCACTGTACTAATGGACTGGAGAGCAACCAGCACATTTTGCACAGAGATGGGAAGGGGCAATGATTTTAAATTTTACTGCCAGGTTTTTCCAGAATTATGGCTGCCAGGTCAATCTCTAAACTGTTAAGACCCTGCAAAACCTCCTCCAAAACACAGTACTTCCTGCTGTGTAAAACTCAGGCTTTGCTTTTTATCATCACTTTCCTCATTGCCAACATATATCACAGCATTTTTTATGAAAGAAAATGGTGAATGAGGGGAAATTCTACTTCTCCAGTGTTTCTCAGTGAGAACCCAGTTCTCCAGCCTTCAAGAAACAATGCAGGGAGGAGAGGACAGCTCAGCCTCACACTACAGCTACCACAACATGCTCCTGCACTGCAGTAGTTACTTCTTTCCCATTAAGTTTTAATTAGACAACACATGCAGAAGGTGGAAATACAGGCTGGCTGCAGTTGAGAAGGCATCTTTCAACTTCATTTGAGCAAACTGAAAGAGAGCCTTCCTGTGCTTCTCTAACCACAGATTTTCAGATGGCATCTTTAAGCACACAATCACCCTGACTTTCAGGGGTCAGACCACATTTGCTAGGGAGAATGGAATTTTCCTTCCTTGTAGCAATTACCTGGTCCTTTTCCATATTTCAGTTACTGTTTTGTTTTTAATGCAGTTTTAATACCTTAAAATTACTGTTACTTCAGCTGCACTCTTTGGCTATACACAGGGCCTCCAAGAGAGCTAAAGGCATTTATTGTGAGTTTATTTTCATGAGCAGAACCCCAAAATTGTCTTTGGTATGGAATATACTGACAGAAACCAGGGATTTTCTGCCTGAAACTGAGACTGAGTAGTAGACAAGCACCTTGGAATTCATCTGACTGAACAAGCAAAATGTGGCCTAAAGAACAACGATAAAAATCTCAGTTGCATAAATTTAGACATTTTTCTCCTCCAGCAGGTCAATAGCAGAGGAAAAAAAAGATCAAGAGGGGTGATAAGGGAAAAGCACATTTGATGTTAGTGATTTCAGAAAAAAATATTATTTTCTATAATCACTGTGAAAGGAGTACAAATCTCTGCCATCATTTTGCTTAACAGAGCTCAACAATGCTTACATTTCACTTGAGAGGAAGTATCTGTTTTCATTATTTCAGCCCACTCAATCACTCCTCATCCACTTTCTTCTCCAACTTCGAACCTCGACTTGGATGCATTCACTTAGTGGAGTTTGCAAATTGCTAATCACCCATTGGCAGTATTGATCTGCACGTTTTACTGCAGTCAGAATGAGGCAGCACTGGCTGGTGAATAGACTGTGAAGACTGAAAAATGAGATTAACCAGCTCCCCTCATACAGATCGAGTTATCTGCTGCCTTGTTCGCTTTTCATGAAGCTTCCAGAATGCAGCAAACTGAATCTCCTTAACTCACAAGACAGGGCTGATACATAACTCCATTAGAAGAAAAGATCAGAAAAAGCAAGTAACACAATTTCATGGAAAACAGGTCTTGTCAAACAGACTTGAAGAGATTTCAAGTCTAGTTAACTAAGATAACTGTGTTGACATAACAGAATAGGAATTCTGTAATATATTTGCCTCGGTATCAAAATCGCATTTTCTTTTAAAACCAGCATGATGCAAAAATCAGACTTTGCAGTCTGATTTTGGCAGTTTTTAAATGGCCCAAAAGCTGATGAACTCATAGTGACATTTCCCTGTTACTTCCAACGAGAGTTGCTTCTTTGGCTCATCGTATGCAGCACACGTTCTCTAAGATACATAAGAAAATAATAAAACCTTACTAAAATATGCAGATAACACAAAGGCAGAATTGTAGCAAACAATAAAGCCCACAAAGATAGCTTAGAAATCTGATTGTGCCAGGCACAATCATTCCCTGTGAATTCAAATGCACCGTGAGAGATCCCAGAGAGCAGAACAGTCTCAGGTACACAACACAGCAGGCACTTTCTGGAAGACAGAATCTGTGAGAAGGCCACAGTTAATAACCAAGGGTTACCTCTAATTTAATGCTGTGGGGAGGAAGAAAAACCCAAGCAACAGCCAGAATCTTTATGTAGGAAGGACTAGAGAAACAATATTGTCCCTGAAGGCAGCACTGATGAGACCCCAACAGTGATAACACACCCAGGTGAGGCGTGCAGGCATCGGGGCATTGTTGGAAATTAAGGAAAGTGGTGAGAAGATTTCCATGAATGATTCATGGTCTGAAAAAAACACATCTTCCACTGAGAAATTAATGGAAATCAAACTATTTCATTTGCTATGGAGAAGGCAGAAGCAATTTGATCTGGGTTTTCAGTGGAAATCTGACACTAAATGGTTCTTTATTGTAGCAAACAAAAGCATAGAGAGAACCCGATAGCTTCACCTCACGGTGAAGCCAATGAAATGGAAATAATATATATTTTTAATAGGGATTGCTAACCAGGGAAACCAATACATTGTCTGTTACTTAGTGTCTTTAAATCAATATTTGATATCTTATTAAAAAGAGTCTATGGAGCAACCACAAGTCGCTGGGCAGATTTCTCTTAAAACTACATTTTTGTGTTATAACAGACTAATGGGTATTCTTTTTGGCCATAAACCTCTTAATTCAACTCATTCCACTTCCTCCAATTCAAAAAAAAGTGTTATCCAATACTTTTATCCATTCTCTCTCATATCATTAATTCCCACTCTTACTTTATAAGCCTCCAGACAATTCTGTAACTTCACCATTTATTCCTCTTAGACATAACAAGAACTTAGATGTTATCACTGACAGTTTAATCTTTTTCAAGGAGAGTTTTAATTTGTAGAGAAATTATATTAGAATCAATGCCTCTAAATATAAAAATACTTTCAAATCTATGTTCATTTCAATATTCCAGAGTGGCAGAGCTACTCAAATCCTCAGGTGATGGAAAATCAGAATGACACTTAAGACCCAGCCACTGAGATTGTGCTTTTTTCCCCTAAAGGAAATGTCTTTTTTCACAGTCAAAACGACAACTTGAACATGCAGATGCTGATCCACACAGATGCAATCCAGCTCATTGGAAAATTACAAGGGTTATTTGGTGATTAAGAGAGCAAAAAGATCAGAGAATGGAAACAGACTTGTCACCTGCCATCTTTCTTGATCTCTAGGCTTTATATTAGGGAGTCTCCATCCTGATTTAAGGGGAGTGGAGTCAGTTTAAGAACTGCTTTTCTGGGAGATGATGAAGAAACAAAGAAAGATGGACTGAGATGTGAAAGTCCATGTGAAACACAAACACACATCTGTCTACATCAGTCCTGATCACAAGTGTACACATTCTTGGTAAAATAACCATTCTGCACACGTGTTCACCTTCATTAAAGCCAAAGCTTTAACAAACTATTTCTTACATTCCCACTCAAAATCCTGCTACCAGTCCTGCACCCACAGCTGCCCTCTGAAAGCAGCACCTGACATCAAGTCTTGAGCACTTTTGGGGAGGCACTTGAAGGATTGCAGGGTGGAAAGGGAGCAGAAAAGCAAACACCTTGAAAAAGCACAATTTCCCCCTGTATTATTATTACATTATTTCTGCCCCAGCATGCACATATCACAGGAGCAACAACATGACTGTGGCTCTTCATGTGCTTCAATCACAGGTTCAGACAGAAGAAAATTTATGGTTCTGCCCTCAGGAAAGATCTGGAACATCATGAGCCAACACACTGGGAAAAGCCAGCTTCACCAGCCAGCTGCACACTGATCTTCTGCAACAGATAAAACCCAGCCCACTACTCCCAGGATTTGTTCCCCCCAGATACCTCCTTGCCACTGCCAGTAATTCTAACCCACATTACAAAAGCCCCACAGGAGACTGTAACGTGGTTGCCTCTCTCTACCAGTAAGAAAAAAAAATCACAAGTATCTCTAATTCCTCAATACATGCCTGGTTTCTCTGGATCCATAATAAGTTTGTCCACATTCAGCTTGAAAATACTATTCAGTTTTATGAATTCTGCCTGGATCCGTACCAACCGCAAACTCTAATTTGTTTTCTGAATGTTATCTCAACTGTAAGAACTGATCAGTGCCTTCACTTCAGCTCTGCAGCCTGTATATACAGTTAAACCACACACAAATGTGTTTGCTTCTCTCAAAAGCTGTTAAATGAGATAGTCTCCTATGGAAGAAAATGGAATACTATCAGGCAAAGAACCAGGAGTGCTGCTCTGCCAGGTGAGATGGTCAGCAAATTTTGGGTTACCAGGCTGGGCAGTCCATGTAACCTCTGTGAAGATCAGCCAGCTGTGCCCAAAGAAGTCCAGAGCTGCTCCAGGCAAACTTAACTGTGCCAGAATCTGACAATGGACCAAACCTGCTAGATCTGGACAGATGTAATAGATGCTCAAAGGAAATTTGTTACTGCAAAACCTTTTTTCTCCAGAATTGTTTCCATTCCTCTGTGATTTGCAAACCACACTGTGCCTAGAGGGACTGCTACGGCCACCTGAGCATCTCCTCCCCAGCACAGGGGATCAAGTTTCAGGGATATTATCCACAAATTCCACTTACACTCAATCACACCCACAACAGAGCTGCAAGTGGCATCTCCTCCTGCCTGCCAGACCTGTGCACTGTCAATAACCCAGCCACATCCCCAGCTCTGCTGTGGCACCATCTTCCCCTCACCGCTTCTGAGCTTTCCCTCCTGCCTCTGCCCCTCATGAACATTTATGTGGGAGGTTTTACTTTTCCAGACATAAGCTTAATTGACCAAATATTTATAAATAAGTGAAGAAGAGAGACTGAGCCCTGAGGATTTTGCTTGCAACAACCTTATTGCTGATTTGAGCTTCCGTCAGGGATGAGTTTTGTGCTACCACAGAGACTGGACAACCTTTGCATTCAGGAGATTACAAACGTGTTCCAGTGTTCCTGACATAAGGATGGGGGTGAAAAACTGCTCTGATTGTGGGTAAATCACTGTGCTGCACTGCCAGCCCTCATCTGGGCAGCTGCTGCTAGTCCAGAGCATTGTCACCACTGAAACAGTCATGTGTAAATAGAGTGCACCCTCAAAGAACAAGGTACTTGAAGGCAGAAGATGTATTAAAATACAGTTTTTTGTATATTACTTTCTACAAGTGAACTCTCAAGCGCTCAGCCTCTAAGCTCTTCAGAAAGAACAGTGGCTGAAAAAACACAGGGACACAGGGGAGCAGAGTAATGAGAGATTTGTCTGCTAGTGCCAGCATTTTAAAAGACAAATTCTACTTATTTTCAAACCAGACAAATATTTTCCAATTCTCTTTCAGGAAATGGGAACATGCAGATTGACAGTGGACCCAAGGTTGCTTAAACCCTGATCTATAACCCGGCTGCCAGAGGATGCTGCGAGGGATTTGTAACCTTCAGCCTTGGCTGGTCTCTCAGACATGCAGCAGCCTTTGAGCAGCTGTGACAGGCATCCCAAACACGGCAGCAGAGAGGGAGCTGGTGTGGAGGAAGAGGATGCAGGTGGCTCCTGTGCAAAGCACAAGTGAACAGAGCTGAGAAGGCCCCTCCATGGGACCACGCTGTTCCTCTTGGCCGTAAGCAGATCCCTCCTAGGAAAAACAGCAGGAGGTAAGGTAAGATATTCCAGACTTGATTTAAACGGCTCCATCCTTCGCAGTCACATTGACCAGAACCACCTGAAATCTCCATTTATCACCTCCCTGTTTTAAAACTAATCAATACCACTGCGGGACAGCAACTTTCTGTACAAGTAGAAAACAAGATGGCCTGGAGACCGGGGAAATTCTCCCTGCTCCCCACCAGCTCAATACCAGCTCTGATCCCGAGTCTGCCTCATGCACAGCCAGGGCTGTAACGTGGCCTTAAACAATGCAGCAGCAGCAACTACTCTGCTTCCAGCAGCTCCACAAGCCTTGAGCTGTGAGTAGAGAAAGAGCCCCCTCTGCTTGCTTCTCCACAGCAGTGTGTGCACGGGACCAAGGGTTTAATCGAAGGCAAGGAAGGAGGATGTGGGATGCAGGAGTTGTAAGCTCTGTTATAAACCCCTGTGTGTGCTGGGAGAGTTCTGAAGGGGAGAGTGAATACCTGAGAAACAGAAAAAGGTGCAGTCCACAGGCACCTGCAGCACTCCAGTTGTAATTCGTGCTGCCCAGGTGGTTAAAAGCTTGTGAGAATGAGGGACTGACTTGAGCTGTACTCTGTGGGCACAGGGAGCAAAGTGCCACCAACTGTCCCAAGAGAATTTTTTTAAGTTTGTCAAGAAAAGCTGGGAAGGAAGTTAACTAACCAAGAAGTTAACTCCCCAAGAGAGGGGCAGAGGGCAGCAAAAGTGCAACGGTAGAAGGAAAATATGGGAAAGAATTTGTGCGCCCCCTTGATCCTCCTGGGTTTTTTCAGATGCATAATTCCTACGGGTGATGACCTGGTGGTTTGAGTGTCAGAGCCCATCTGAATCTTGTCACCCAACAGCCTTTACTGATGTTAGTTCCAGAGGAGATACACCCACTGGGAATTAAATATCCTGGCACAGAAAAGTTTTTAAATAACTCTGCTCTTTCCTTCATTCTGTAGTCTTGCTAGTAGCATGCACATTAAAAATAGCTGAGGAACCACGCACACTAATAGTACAAACCACAAGTGTTTGCATTAAGTTTTACAGACCTCATATGTAAATCAGCCTGTAAAGCCTGGTAGCCCGTTATATACTATTCAATTACTACAGCAAGCATCCATCCTGTGCTTTTCACAGTGATCTGTAGCCTGGAACAGGTTCATAAACAGCTCAGAAAGGCGGCTGCTGTAGATTTCACTTAACTCCTTATCTATCTGCTTTAAACAGATTAAATGACTATGCCATTAAAATGCTTGAAGTAAGCCTTTGATCATAAACTTCTCATCATTTTACAGTTATTGAATCTGATCCCTAATGAATCTTATTCTGCCATATTTCTGTCTCTGCTCCCAGCCTTGCTCCCCATTAGTCCTGGTTGCTCAGTCCTAATGCGACTGCTTTGTATGCCTGACCACTGCCTCGTACAGCCCTCGATCGTAGCAGCTGATTGCCCAGCCCAGAGGAAGGATGAAGTGCAGGAATTTCATTTGAGGAAGGGTCAGAAGGAGCGAGAAAATAATCCACAAAATACAAACCACACCAAGCACTCTCTCCATATTCACTGCACTGCTGCGTGACTGCAATTCCTTTCCGAGGGCCCCGCGCATGGAGCAGAGAGGGGGGCTTGGGCACCGCGCTCTCCAACATCTCACAGAAAAAAAGATGTTTTATTTACACACAAAAGGGGTACAAGAAAAAAGAAAAGCACTACTGAGATCAAGGGATTTTTCTGCCACAGCACACCATCAGATTTCATCAGCTGCAATGAAGGATGTGCCTGATCTCAGTACGTGCACAGGTGGGGGAGAGCTTGGGGTGGCCAGAAGTGCCCCAACACAAACATCAGACACTAGCCCATGTCTAATAAGCACAGCAAGGGGAAAGCCACTGCAGATCCTGGGAAAATGGAGGGAGACAAAACATCCAAGGCTCTGCTCCACAGGGTTGGTAGGAATCACTGAGAACAAATGTTTACTGGTCTGCAATGATTGGGAGAGATGGGGACCAGTCATTCTGCATTCCAAGTTCTGCTCCAAACTCAATCAGGCTACAAAACCAGCTATTAAATGTGGTGCTAAATCTCATTTCTTGCACCAGTTTAGTTTTGGCAAGTCCAAGGGCACACACATGAGGGCTGGCAAGAGGAATCTGCAGGCATTAAGGACGACAGAGAGGGTCTTCTGACCCTACTATAAAGTAGACTTCACAAAGTATTTCTTTTAATATCAGTATATGATATCCTGAGTCTCTATATTTTCTCCTTGAGGAGGAGACAACCATGTTTTGAAATTTCAGAGACTTTTTTTCCAGGGAAATTCATTTCCATCAGGCACAACAGGAAGAAAATGCCCAGGAATTAATGTCTAGCTATCTTTCAAAACAAAGTAGGACTTCATAGTGAGAGTGGCTTTTATCCTTCAGTATCAGTAGACACAAAAAGTACAAGAAAGTGCTCCTAGTAGCCACAGGAGAGGAAAGGTACTGTGCAATGTCACATGAGCACCAAACATCTGTTTCAGCTGTGAACTCTATTAGAGTCACATGCAAGTGTTAAGCTGGATGCTGAAAAACTGCATGCTAGATATGGAAGAGGCCCATTATGTCAACTTGCACAGTCCCTGCCAATGCAGCACACTGACTAATGTTAATCATTCTGCGTTCTAATTATCTTACCATTATAGCAATTTCCCTGATGATCATCTTTTTTTTTCCCCCCCTCCCTTCTGCTGTTGTTCAGTGGTTTTCAATGCTGCAGGCTGTAAGGCTTGGACCACCTCTTGGCCATTCGAGTGTTTCCAAAGAACACACCAAAGGCTGTGCTATTATCTCTCCCCATCATCCCCTTGGCTTTCCAGGACATACTTCATACTTTCAAACAAAAGGGTGGGAAAGAGGTGGACACTGCTTTGCTTCTGTCCCCTCACATGCTGTGCACTGAAACAGATTGGCTGTGGAACCCTCCCAGTTGCCCCAGTGCAAACCTCTGCTAGCACTGGTCCTCTGGCAGAGTGTATCAGTGTTGGCTACGATGGGACAGCAGGAACCAGCATCTTTGCTACTGCCCAGCTGGAGGGAGACTGCCTGAGTAATTGCAGCAGAGCAAGAATGGATTTAATTTATTTTCTGCTTTACTCCAGTAAAAGAGAGAGAGAGAGAGAGGCCATATTTACCCAGTGGCCTCATTCCTACCCCCAGAGCATAAATTACTTGTAGATCTCACAGTGAGTAGATAGAAGCAGGGAAACAGACAAATTCCTAGAACGAAGGAAGTGATCGGTCTTTTCTGCCTCATCACCCTCATGTACATATTGTGACATTTTAATTAGCTTCCCAATGTCTGACAGACATCCTGTGTCATGCAGAGAAACCACCGTTTACTTCCTATCTTCACAAAATTTGGGAACTTTAAAAAACACCATCAAACACCAAAAAACCCCAACTCAGTCCCCTATCCCTTCCTACCAAAGCAATTCAATTACTTGCCAGATAGCACTAAGAATCTGCTAGAGAAGAATATACTCTGCATTTGCTGTGAAAATCTCCTGGTGATCTTATCTGTCTCTCAGTTCAAGCTCAAAGCTCAATTGTTTTTTTCTGCCAGTGCAAGGAGACTTCAAGCAGCACTGAAATCTTTTCAGATGGGGACAGTCATCTCATCTTCATTTCAATTTTACAAGAATAAGAGAGATTTGTGGATAAACTGAAACAATAAGAGGAATGGCTGTGGGGCAATCTACTGGATTCTGAACAGCTTTGAGTTAACTACACCAACCCACAAATTCAACATCATCCTGAGCTGCCTGCCTGAAGAAATAAATACTTCAGAAGCAGCCTTGCCTGGTTACAAGTTTTTAAGTTATCATGGAGTAAATCGGCAGAAGGGCATCATCATCTCTAACTTTCACACATATCTAAAGGACTCAGACTACCTTTTTGATCCCCTGGAAGCAGGAAACATCAGTAAAGAGCATTAAGTTGAACTAAATAGCCAAGGAGCTAAAATAGGAGGGATGAAAGGGTAGGCTTAGCAGGAATATACTTGGTGAATTGACCGACAGGTCTGCTTTGCAGCATGTCCAGCTTGAGAGAATGGACCACACAAAAATCTCCAGATACAGACAGAGATGTGTCTTCTAAGCAGTGTCAGCAGAAGCATCACACTCAGAGGAAGTCAGAGACCTTGAGAAAGCAGAAAAGTCAAAAAACATTCAATCCTCAAACTGCTTGTGTAGAAGCTACTGTGTGCCACCATGGCACCACTGGGGAAACCATTTCATGTTAGACAATCACTCTGCCTTCCCCCCATCTACCTGAAGAGGATCCTAAGGGATACCTCCAGTATTGCCACCTCCCTCATTTCAGCTTCTGTCAGCCTGAAAGGAACAGTCTGACAACTGCCATGTTGCAGCATAGCCAAGGAAGAAGCCCCAGCTCACACCCTTTGCCTCTTCTCCCTTCTGAGCAGGCATTTCCCTCCCCATTTGGCCACCTTTGCCACCTCTCTGACCACACTCCAGCTGGGTTCTGTTGAGCCAGTTTAGGTGATATTCCTATTTTGCAACCATCTATATCGAGTCATGTCTACATTTAAATACATTGGCATGCATTCTAATAATTGTCTGCAAACATATATACATAAATAAAAAATCCCCCAGTGTTGTATTTAAACGTTCAGGCAGCTCCGCCATGTTAATATTAATCATAAGAGCTCACACATATCTAATCACACTTTTCCTTGCACACTGAACAGACTGACCTCTGAGCAAGCCCTGATTCCTTGGGAAATAACCTTAAGGTCAGCAGCTCTAGCTGTGATGGATCTAGAGGGAAAGCAGCTCCACAGCTGAGCTCCCTAGCAGACTGCTGTCAACAGCTTTTCACATCCCTCTACTCATAAAAATGAGAAAATTTCTGTAATTACTACTGATTGCAACTGTGGTAGCACTGCACAGAGAGAAAGAATGTATCCACTGGAAGACAACCAAAAATACACAAGAGGACCTCTGGAGAGCTCATCCTTGCTGCACAGCCTTCATGTTAATGGTTTTTCAAGTTTTTCATCTTACTAGAGCCAGAAGCACAATGAACCCCCTTTTCAAAAGCAGTGCCTTTGTTCTGAAAGGTCACAATCCCAACTGAACCTCTTCTGTCATGTCCAACATGCACAACAGCTTTCAGGGAATATTTATTTCGTTTTAAATGCCCTGCCAAAAACGCAAAGAGCCGGCACAGAGCTGCTGCATCATTTAGGAAACGCGGGGTTTAAACGGCGATCAGAGGAGGCAGCAGAGCTCCTGATGGAGCTGAGCCCCATGGTCAGGTAAGCATGGCTGGGATGGATCACCTGGGAGCTCTCCCATCTGCCTGGAACACAGCTGGGCTTCCCAGGCACCTCCCCTCCTTCCTCACACAGAATCCCCTCATGGGACACTGCTCACTTTTTTTAAAAGATTCGAAGGAGATGCTCTTCCCACAGCACTTCATTTATCCTGCCACTCCAGCTGTCCATCCTCATTTAAACAGAGCAGCCTTTCTACCTAAATTAGGCATCATCTTCCATTCCACTGTTACCTGTCTTTCAAATCCAGCTAGGAAAGCCGTCAAAAACAATTACTTTTTTTCTGACTTGTCTGGATCTATTGTCTCTTTAAAGTCTTATCAAACAACAGCAAATGGAAATTGAGGCAAATTTGGGCGAGGAAGGGTCTGTATCAGGATCTGACTGGGTTTGCTGACAGAAATGCTGTTATTGGGGTGTTACTTCTCCCCACTTAACCCCCCTGGGCACCCCACAAGCCTGCACTGCCACATGAATGCTCAAATGCCACACATCTGAGTGACAGAGGCATGTCGAGTTTCCTTCCTACTATCTGCAGAAATTCTTCAGAGAAAACCCATTTTTTTTAATGTAAATCTCTGCCTCCAAGGGTCAAAGAGGTGGTAGGTTGGTCTGATCTAAGGGAAGAGTTGTGGGATATGTAAGATAAGGTATCAACATCTCACATGCTTGAATCCCCCTGACAGAGGTCACACAAAAACGTGTTTTTCTGATGCACACCCCCACCAGGGCCTCAGCTCAGAGCATCTCCCCATTTCCTCATGTATATTTTAACATCATTGCAAACACTGCCCACTCTTCACTGTGACAAGAAACAGGCAGATTTTTCCTCTTCCCCTCATCGCACACACAAAGAAAACATTAAATTCTGACTTATTTCTTTTCCATAATCTGGGTGACACATCCTGGCTTTTTGTCTCTTAGAGATGGTGTCAAGTTTCACACACACCAAGTAGTAGAGGAAAAGCACGGCACCATAACCAGAGCCTCTTTATCAGAAGAATAAAACTGCTGAAGAATATTACTAAAAACTTGGACTTTACAAAGCCAGACCACAACAGAAATGGCAAAGACAAGGGCAGCATGAAACTGTGACCTATTATTTTGCTTTAATCAGAAACTCAAAAATAATTGGGTCATCAAACAAAGGCTGAAATGGCAATGAGTAATGAAAAGCTAAAAGCCTAATGTGGAGAGAGCTGCAACTTATGGACGTGGTGCTCATAAATGTCTGAGAGAAAGCACAAAGCTTCAGTAAACAAACCTTGCGAAGCGTTATTTGCGTTATACAGGTCTAAATGACATTCTTGTTTTGTTTCTGCCACGTGGAAGCAGAATTCAAAGCAGCAGAAAAATAATAGAAAATGAAGAAAGAACAATTGAAAACTAATTCGTGCCACTGAATGACTACAGAGAAAAACAAGAAAACTAAAAAGGGACAGTCACTCTTATTGCTTCCTGAAACTTTGCTTTTTCTTCATGTGATAAGTAAGATTAGAGGAGTTTAAAAGTGATGTCTCATTTTACAATGATTGTTTCTGTCTCCTTAGCCTTGGCTTTCACCCACAGGGTGATTCTGGGGATCAGTGGAACACACAGAGGCCACCTGGAGTTGCTACTTACTACTACTTCACTGGCACAAATTGTTAGTTTTTGGGTAGGAATTTAAATACATAACTGTGAGTTTGAATGTGCAGTTGTAGCTGGAATCACTAGTTTATGTACACTGTTGCTCTTTTTACCATACAAGAGCACCAACAAGAGTGGTGTCTCTGTCCCCATACTCCCATCAAGGCAGTGCACATAGCCCAGGTTTAGTGACCCCCTGCCACGAAACCAAGCCTTGCACAATGGCTAAAACCTCACCATTTATTCTGCAACACCTGTTCAGAAAACCAAGCTTTGTTCCAAGCCAGCTTTCCTGTACAACAGAAGGACTGGAACAATTTCCTGGTGCTGGCCCCTGCAGAACACCTATGTTTAGGAGCAGCCTCCTCAGTGTAGCAGCATCCTCATCTGCATTTTGTGCCTGATTTTTCTACTCCAGCATGGGTGGCACCTCCTGAAGTTCGTGCTTCCTCTGTAGTGGTACAGCGACCTTTTCCAGCAGGACATTTCCCATGGCCCAGCTCTCCCTGCTTGCTCTGAGCTCAGGTGCTGACACTCAGTGCACTGACCTTTCCTGTTTCAGAGCTGTTCAGGAAATCCAGCACTCGCCCTTCCTCCCCCTCTGCTCCTCTAATGAGCTCTGTGATGCCACACAACCGCTGATATTTTCAAGGGCAGGGGCAGGAGAACATTAATGAATTTATTCTGGATTTTCATGTTAAATGTATTATGCAAATGTTAATCAGTTTCTGCAGAACTTTGAGAAAGGTGCTGCATGAAATAAACACTACGGTGGCAGCTCTGGCAGAAGAATTTATAGAGCTTCAGGTGTTTAATATTCAGTGTGCAAATTCCTTTAAAAAAATTTTTAAAGGGCATGTTGGTAAGATTTCCCTGCACAAATGTGAATCTGTGCACTCGTGGTCCCTGATGTTAACAAACATTAGCAAGGCTGTTCTGTGCATGTCCTCGTTTCATTCGACATCCGCTTTGCACATCACATTTATTGGGGCCACTGAGGTCACCAAGCAGCTTCTCCTTGAACCACCTAATGACAAACCTACAGGTCAATGACATGTTTATGCTTCTCCTCTCTGCTCCCATGGAATGTTTCTCATTTCTGTTAATTCTAATAACAGCGATGTATTCAGAATTAGCACGTACAAACATTTGCATAGGTCCAGCTAATCCAGTGTCACGTAATCCCCAGGGGCTGGATCACAGCAGGTTCTGCACTCCTTCCATGTCACACCAGTTCTAGGACTTCCTGCAGGACCTCATCCACATGGCACAAGATACACAATGTTTTCTCCCAAATAACACGTATAATCCTTCCCACACAATTTATGGGCACATTACAGGGAAGCTCTTTTCCCTCCCATTCAATTGGGTGGCACTTCAGCACATCCCCTTTAGCAGCTCCCTGTGAACACCAGGGACACCCACAGAGCAGAGCAGTTCAGACTTAGTTTCACCTCCCCAGCTCAAGAGATAATTGAACTGAAGGTGGTGGAACAGCACAGGTGTTGCTCAGGCCAAGCACCAGGACACGCTGGGGGACTCCACGGTGCTCCTCTGCCCCTGGCACTCCACTGCCTTTGCCATCCCATCTCCAGAGCTGCTGGAGCACCAGACTCACTTGATCCCTTCTTCAATCAAAACCATCTTCCTGTGTGAATATTCTCCAGTGTTTTACGCAAGAATTACACCCCTCTGATCTGTCATAAATTAATACTCACGATGTCTGTTTATCACATTTTTCATTGCTGTTTTGAGCAAAACTGCAGCATGATCCCCAGAGTGGTCTCTGCCTACATACACTTGAGCAGATACACTCCCTTAGGTCAGTGAAGACTTGCTGCTGCCTGTGAAATTTAGAAGTCAATCTCTGCCTGTAAAAGATGAGCTCATTGCTGATCAAATCCAGGAGTCTGTGGAACAGATCACAAATCACTCTGGTCCCCATCCACTCCCTCATGCTCCCATGAACTCGATGCACTGGATGAGTGGGGCAGCACAATATGATACAACCTTCTGCAGTCCTGGGCCTGCACTTCATCTTCTCTTTACTGGGTCTCCTGCTGTATGCTCTCAGTTATTGCACCCCATAATTAAGTCCCTTTGGAGTACACGCAAATTTGCTCCTACACCTTGCCAAAAGCAGTACCTGACTGAAGAGATGCCAAGTGATTTGCCCAGAACCATCTAAAAAAGCCTTTCAGAAAAGAAAAAAAAAAGGCTGAACTTAGATTAGGTTTTCAGTGGGGACCAGCTGTGCCACAGAGGCTAACACAGACCTCAGCATGCACAGGTGAAGAGAAAAGGACAGGAAGTTTGTGAAAAGGGAGGGCATGGAGATAATCCAGGAAGAAGACTTGTGAGCATTTGAGAGGCAAATTAGAGAACGTTGAAAGGTTGACTATGTCCTTTTAAGTTTTATAACAGTGTAAATGATTCATTCATCATTCTTCACTGGTCACAAAATGAACAGTTAGACTGTTAAATGACCTCAGCTTTGCCTTGGGTTCTTAACTCCAAGCTAGTCACTGCCTGGCTGCCAAAGCCCTAACCATAAAATGAGTCATTAATGCTTAAAAAGGAGAAATATTCCCTGTCCACCTTCCCCTGGGGTACAGCTCCCAGATGTTTTGTTATTCCTTCAAAATACAGCACTAGAGGAAGGAGGACACCAGCCCAACCACAAAGGTTGCAGAGATAATGGAAAAGAGAAACACATGAATGCTCTGGATTTTCAACCCTTTTACAATTCAGGGATATCTCACTCCTGGAGAACTTAACCCAGCAAGCACTTCCCTCAAGGGCACCTCAAGGGCATAATAGGGAATTCAGTCCCTTCTATTCTGACAGCAAAATTTAACATAAATTGCAGCTTTTGTCTGGGGCAAGTTTTCTGATGTCTGTCCTCACACTATGCAGTTAGTCAGCTCTTTCTGAGCTTTGGAATAATAGGCAAAAATCAATCATTTCAATATGTATGAATAATAATGCATTTTTGAGAGTGTTGTTGTCTTACCACTGACTGGCAGAAAGGCTAAACACAACCAGTCACTACTGCGAGCAGGGACATCACAAACAAAGTTGGACAGTCCAGAGCTTGTGCCAAGCCATGACCCCTTCCCACAGACAAACTGCCCTTATTGGGCTTTGTCCACCCCCTGAGATCCTCTCCCAGTTTTCTATCAGGTTTTCATGACTGCCAGCATCCACAGGTGATTCTTTTTATTCAGAAACAAGCCAGAAAATACAGACTCTTTCCATTTAGCCTCATAAATACACATGCACACACTCAAAAGGATTAGGCTGCCAGCTTGCCTATGGGACTAGAGGTGATTTTCAAGCCCAAATACATCTCAGTTTAAAAAAATAAAAATCTTCTTGCCTTTTATCCATACAGATCCACTTATCTGAACTCTAACTGGAGTTTCATTTTTCTCACCAACCAGCTGTGAACTAATTACGAGGACTTTAACTAGTCCTGCTCCCTCTCCAAGCATATGGATCCAATTAAGTCAAACTGCAGCTGATTTTAATCAATCTTCCTTGAAGCAGCCAACCTTGAAGAATCTCTTCTTCAGCTGGAAGAGTAGAGGAGAGCAGGAAAAGCAGGAGAGTAGTATTTGCATAAGGAACACTTCACATCCGCTTGGTTGCCTGTAAACACAGGGCTCCTCGCAGTAAGAAATGCTAATTGAACACTCCTCCAACTCTTTCCTCCCACTTTATCCGAAAAGCACTGATTTGATCAGTCTCTTTTGTTCCTGGCATCAAGCTGCACTTTTCCACCAGCACCTCTGGAAGATGGTCCAGATCATTTCAGATAACTTGAACAAACCAAGCCTTTCTCTGAAATCTCAGCCTGCCCACCACGGGCCAAGCACTGGCAGCTCAGGTTTCCTGGAGATGTCTTTTGCTTTCATGCAAAGAAAGAAGGGTAGAGGAGATAAAATTGTCTGTTTGAACCCAATCTTTTCAAGTTATTTGAATACCTCTCCTGAGGCAGGGTTTCAAATGTTTTCCTTAAGATAATATCCTGGGCACTGGGGAGGGCAGTCTCAGCTGGGTATCATTTCTCTACAGCTCTACATCTCTTGTGTTTTTGTAGTCTGAGGTTTTCATTAGCAGTAAAGAGCTGGCCAGTGAGTGATATCCATGCTGAAGTCTTTATACCAGTGAAGGAAAATCAATGCAGCCTGCAGCTAGGTGTCAAGAGGCAAGGGGTTTTGGAAGATGGGGTGTGTGGAGGTGGAAAACACCTTCAGGCATAATTCAAGCTGTCCCCACACAAGCACAGAGTATAAAAAGATGTCAGCTGTAATAGGCATGGTTTTAGAGAGCTATCAGCACCTCAGTTCATTTGGTAATACTGAGCTCAAGGAGTGTGAGTCACACACCAAAAACACCTTTCCAGGTACTCTTGCTCACAAAATGGGCTTTTGTGCAGAAAGTAGAAAAATTCCTGTGCCAGTACTCAGGTACAAAACAATGTGAGAGAAGGAATTTCTTCACAGAGAGTGATTAGACATTGGAATGGGCTGCCCAGGGAGGTGGTGGATTTGCCATCTCTGAGGTGTTCAGGTTAAGTCTGGACATGGCATTCAGCACCATGGTCTGGTTGAAAATGTTGGTGTTTGGTCACAGGTTGGAGTCTAAGATCTGAGGTCTTTTTCAACTTAAATGATTCTGTGATTTGGAGACAAATATTTTTGAAACTTTACTCCTTTCCACACCTCAATACATTCAACCTGATGTTTTAAATTACAAATTATTAGCTGTATCTCCCTAGATTTCATGCATCACACACAGCTTTGTGAACTCAACAGATTCAATTCAGTACGAAGCAGTCAGAGCCTTGATTCTACAACCTGTCTCTTCCAAATTCACAACTTTAGTATGTCCTTTCTACATATCTTTTCATTCCAGAGAGTCAGAGGTTTTATTTTAAAAGAAGGAACAGCAGATAAAGATTTGTCTGAAATCACCCTCATTCTACCTGGTTTAATGTCACCCCCTTCTCTTACACCCTTTTTTGATTTGAAGCCATGCTTCTCCTATGTTTGTAATTTTAGTCATCTCCCTGTTTTGTAAAACCTCCTTGTGATTTCTGTATGTAGTTTTCCTGCTTTTTTTCCCCTTCATGATACAGACTTTATTTTAACCCATCCTTTCCCAATGATTTCTTTCAGAGGTGGGAATAAATAACATGTCAAACTAGCAACACTTCAGTGACCTTATCTGAGTGTATAATGACATTTTCACCATATTTGCTCAGCACTGATAGAAGAGGTGAATTTCTAAGCTTATCCTTAACTTTGTGGGTTCTCATTGTAACAAACCTTCTTTCAATGTGTTTATAAAAAGAGTCATTTTAAGCTTGGCCTGTCAAGATATTTGATTCACAAGGTAAATAAAGATTGGGAAGGCTGATGTTTTCCCCTCTGAGGAGTTCTTGGCCATTCAGGTGGGCACACACCAATCAATACTGACACTTTAGCATTCAGCTGACACATTCCTGTACTTGTGCTTTCCCCTCTACTCCTTCTCTTTTGAAAAAACTACTTGAGGGATCAAGTTCTCTAAGACACAAGTAAAGTGAGAGTTTAGGGACTGGGGGAGCTACCTCCTGTTAAATAAGGAGTAAAAGCCACGTCCTCAGCCTTGGCAAGGGAGATGGAAGAGCATCATTATCTGGATTCAGCTCTTTCCAAGATTGGCTACTCTAGACTTGGCATCTCAAGAGAAGTATGAACAAAGGAAGCAGATCTTTGTGATGTCTCAAGACATCACAAAGAAAATAGGGAATTCCTCTGGTCAAGCCCTCTTGGAAAGCCAGCAACCACTGTAAGACCACGCAGGCAAATTAACCCCGACCTGAAGTGTAATCTGTTCTGAAACAAAGCTGCTCTTGTGTTTGTTGGAGACCTAAGCATCCAAACACCAGCCCAAAGCTTTAATCTCATTCTGATGACTGAAACCCAATTAAAGGGGAGCAGGGTGGCAGGTTTCCCACAAAACATGGCTCAGCAGCTCCCTGCTTTATCAAAGCTGTCACTTGCCCTATCTCCAGGAATGGGTTATAAAAATAAAAATAAATTTGATTCACGCCTAGTAGGTGTCAAGATAAAATCAATGGCTGAAATCTGGGTAATTTCAAACCTGCAGGTTTTCTACCATGAAGCAATTTGCAAAAAAAAAGAGGGAAAAATAAAGATAGAAAGAAAGAAAACTTCAGATAATAGAATGCTAAATTCTGAATGACAAATTGTTCAGCACATCAGAGGGAAAAGAAGGAAGAGATAACACTGCTCATAGAAGGGTGGGCTTTGATTAAACCAACAGGCTCAGGTTCTTGTTTGCTCCAGCACCTTTCAAACAGAAAACACTACAAAAGCTTGAAGCAACTCCCCTGCCCTTCCTCTGCACAGGAAAGCTGTTCCTAGGGTGACAACAAGCTGACCAGCCAGTCCACTTATCTGCTGCACGTGCCCTTGTCCTCCTTCAGGAAGGGTGAGATTTCATGGATCCATCCAGAGTTTAAAGCTGCACACCTTCTGCTCTAGAGGACAGCACCAGGAAAAGGAAAAACACCCCC